>JAIUSX010000049.1:16117365-17340838 GCA_026573805.1 Hesperophylax magnus
ACTTGGTGTTTTCAGATCTCATTTATCCAGCTTCTAGTTAAGTGGACTATTAAGTCACCATTGTAAAACGCGAAGTATTAATAAATCCCTGATTTAAACACAAGAACCTATTATTTAAAATCTCCTTCCACGACGAGTTGGAGAACTGTTGGTGGGAACACAACAGTTTTGATTTATGCAAAATAAAGTATACAAAAACCAGGTTTTATTTTTTTAAATAATTTTTTTCCGATAACACTGCAAAGAATTTGTTATGAGAGTTTTACCCAAAACTTTTTTGTAAAGATTCCATGCAGTTCGTCCTTCCACAATAAGGATTTGGTTGAGAAAATAGTATTTGTTCTCTTTTTGGCGCACAATAGTTGACAGCTGTCATTGTTTTACGTACTACTATTACTATTCATATTTTGTTACGTATTATGCTGCAATGTTGCGCCTATAGATATTTCTGAAATACTTAAAATTATATTTTTGATTCTATGATTAAAGGTATACTAGACCATGTTTATTACTGATTGTGAACACGTGTTTCTGTTCAGTTTTGCGAATTACGGGTACATATTTTTTTTAATTTTTTCTTCCGATATTTTGTGATATTATATGTAGTATTGTTGAAGGTGTTGCCATTTTTTGACAATTAAGAACTCTCCCAAAATATTATTTCAGTTCATTTTCTCTGTATCACTTATTTATTACTATCAGCTACCTGCAAATTTGTGTGAAACCGTAGGTATGAATGATTGTGGTGTGAAGAAAGAGATTTTTATATGGTGATCGATATGGAAATTAGTATAGTATAAAGCTAGCTTAAAATCACACACTGAAAGCGATTCAGAATAAAAGTTTCGTGAATTGTCTAAAAAAAAAAATCGCCTTTTAAATGCCCGGAACAAAGGCTAATATGTTTTTTACATGTAGTATTTCATTAAAATATGCGTGTGAAATATTGAATTTATCAAGCGATCAAATTTCCATCTTGTGGAATCTCACCATCATCAAACGATGATGATATTGTGTCCATAATTTGTAATTTATATTTGACCCAAACATAGCGCAGTAGAAAATACTCTCACGCCGTGCTTCAGTGTTATCTCTTTACAAAATTTATCGAATAATAATAGTAGCACTCGCAAGAGGGGTGACGAATTTATTGGTTCGAGCCTGTCAATGCGAGCACCATCATGAATACATGAACCGCCAATTTAGAAACTGTCGCCGGACGACGACGCATTTGGCCCCGAGTGCCCGCGTGCCAGCGCCGGCGTGCCCGGGTGCCGGCGTGTAATATCCTGCCGGAGAATCTGAAGCGATAAATAATTGTATTGACGGCAATATTTTCCTGGCGGGAAAACCGAACGGACGCTGGGCAGGACTGGATTTAGACTCTGAAAACCTGTTTCCCATATACTTTTAGCCATTATATTTGAATCTTAAATACTTCCATCTAAACTTCTCCCGAGCCGAGGTAGATACCATCTCACTCTCTTACCGCGCAGTTGTTGCAGAGATTATGTTGTCTAGTGGCTGCGTTATATTTAAGTCGATACCCCATTATCACTATTACTGCTTCTACAGCATGGTTCAACTTAATTCGTCTGACTTGAGCACATCAAAAATGCATGGTACCTAGGGTTGACGAGTGATGCGTGGAACGGCGAGTGCGGGGCGAGACGAGTGCGACTGACAGACGCGTACTAGTCCCTGGGAAAGGTTTGCCAATGGTGTAGAGGAGCAATCCTATTGATCATTGGTCTGCGTACCGAAACAAATGTACGAGTGGGTTTTTTCTTCTACGGTATCGAAATTATACTATTTTGGAAGTATAACTGTTTTGGAAGAAGCGAACATTTTACACTAAACTTTAACAATAGTCAAATTTATATTCCAGCCCTAGACGCCGGGCGAACTGGGATGTATGTCACGTGACTAGAACAACCTATTAAATAATATCGTCGCTACGATATCGGATAGGGCCAAAACCGCAACTGTCTCTACCAGCATTCAGCTTTCATTCCAATTAATGTGGCAGGAGGATATCCCTATCTGCGGTGCGTCGGAGTATCATCACCAAGAGGATCTATAATTGGACAACTCAGCACATGCTGCATATTAAATATTTTTACATTTTAAATAAAAAAAGCTTTGGCTAAGCTGGCCTTTTAGGACAGTTATATTGATCATTGAAGAGGATGATACTAATAAATCTAAACGAAACATGAAACAGACCAAGACACAGAAAAATAAAAAAAAGACAACGGAAACAACTAGGAATCGAATCCAGGATCTCTGTCTAACGGTGACAGGCGTCTTAAACTACTCGACCGCTGGGACCTATTTATTAAACGTCATATTTGTCGATCTCATATTTCAAATTAAGAATAAACAAGTTATATTGATATTTCATGGGTTTATAGCTCATACATGTATTTCCTTATGAGCTGAAATTTTTTAAATTGAAACAGAAACTTAACGCAGAAAAAATGAAGAAAATTTCAGATATCAACAAAAGATTTCCTACTACTTTATAGTTAAGATAAATACGAAAGGAAAATTAAGGCATTTTCACGAATTGACCTACCATGAAAATGACTCATAATACCTCACACTCAAGATGATTTGCATTTGATTCACTCAAGTGAATTTTAATAATTTCAATGCGTTGTTGAAACGTGTACCATTTTTATTAATGGCGTAGTTTCTACATGTTAAATATCATAAAATGACAGCTTCAAAAGTAACATCTACCGAAATAGCGGGCTATTCAAAATAACACCTCTTATTGGAAAACCCTGTATTTTGTTAAATTTCAGAGAGAGCACCGAAGGTTTTCATGGAATAAATTGTTTATTACACATATTTATGTGCAATGAATTTATTTTATTCCGTTGACAAAGGATACAAAGGAGGCGAATTACCAATGCGTAACACAGGATACGTGAACCGTGGACAGTGTGGAATGCGGACAGGCAAGGAGTTCCCAAGGGATACCGTGCAATTCGCTGACAGGTTAATTTTATGGAATATGCATGAACAAAACATATTTGGGAAAATAATGTACACATTGCCACGAACTTCTCTATGGATCCTGAATTCATGTTAGGCGAAACTTGACACAAACTGTCAAATGAATTTGAGAATCATGAAATGGTTTTGCCAAATTTGCAACGAAGTTTGGCCAAAACTAGGTGTATAACGCGTTTGTAAACCAACTTGTACGCTTAGGTAGGTAAGGTTAGGTACGCTTAGGTGGGTACTCGGTTTATCAAGCGAATGACCCTCGTGGATAGAACACACAAATATATTCACAGTAGAAAGTCGTTTGCGGATTCAAATACATATTTTGTAAATATTTATGTAGTATGAATTATTAGTTATATTATACTAGACAATCTGGAAGCACCTTTAATAAGGAAATCCAGTTAATTTTTTATTATGATACTATTACTAACTTAAATACGTATGTATTTTTTAATTTTTTACATAGTTACATAGTTAAAATAATTTTCATTTTTCATTTTTCTTCTGAAATAATTTTTAAGCCATGTGCAAGCGTAGCGCAATTTGGCATAAAAGTATCCTGAATCAGCAATTGTTGGTCCATCTGAATGTCTGTTTTTAAATATTTATTTATTGATATTATCTATGTACCCTATTGAGACAGATGTCGATGAAATACACGTAAAAAACTTTATATTGATAGATAAATAAATAAATTATAATGGCATGGGTATATAAAACATAACTTTACTAAAATATAGTGACAAGAGTGATTTTCAAAGGTCGGTAAGGATCTAAATTATATAATGTATGTATAACCCTGATGAGAGTACCTACATGTTCAAAACTTAATGTCTGTAAACTCAAATTAAGTGGAGATACAAAGATACACAAAATGTATTTTTGGAGGTAAACTTTTAAATAAAACAAATTACTTTATAAACATCACTCCTTAATAAAAAAAACCAATGGTTTTTTTGTCATGATAAACGTGTTATAAGAATATTTTAAATATAAATTAAAGGTAAATGAAATATTACAATTATTCGTAAAATGCTCGATCATAGATGGCGCTAAGTTAATTGCTTCAGGAGAAACACTTTTTGCAAGTTATGCATCAAAATATTATTAAGATGGCCATAGATCACTGACTTAGCAAGGGTGCACAGGTTCGTGGGGTGATGACGAGGACTTGAACTATATTCACCTAGTGAGATATGTAATTCACTTAGTAGCTGGAGGCCCAGATGGAATACCCCCTAATATAATTATTTATATGTCAATTCTCAAAGACCATTAGTTGTCCAATGAGCTATATATTTAATCTTAGTTATATAACGACTGATTGTTTCCCCCATTCTTGGACACTCACGCGTGTAAGTCAATTTTCAAAGTTGAAGGCTGATTAAAGAATTACAGACCTTTAGCCATACTGTCAAGAATAGCCAAAAATATGTGAAATGGTCGTTTATAAAAAAAACACATTACTAAATTATGCTTTTTCTATTAGAAAACCAACATGGTTTTAGGCCAAAAAATCCACAGCATCTATTTTACTGATATTTTCGCGATTGGTAGCCGTCGGACTGCACTCGAAATACAAAACAGATGTGGTATATACGTATTTTGCCAAGGCATTTGATTGAGTTGAGCATGACATTTTACTGAGCAAAATGTTCAAACTTGCTATCGATCAACGAACATTTATCTTCTTCGCCTCCCATTTGAAATTCAGAAGTCAATAAATACGTGTTAATAAATGGACATAAATCTACAAAAATATCCTGAGTTGTCAGGTATTCCCAAGGGGTCAAACCTTGGTCCTCTGTTGTTAATCATACTTCTAGCTGACATCAAGGTTTGAGTAAAATATGGCAGATTTCTTCTATTGCGGACGATCTCGAAATTTTCGAAATTATCTCGTATCAAGACTGCTTACAAATGCAATCTGACCTTGAAGCCGCGTAAAAAAAGCGTAACAATAACTTTAACCCGCTCCCACAACCTATTGTTTTTGAGTACAGCATTAAAGGAAAACAAACTTCTGGGGTTTATCATCAGAACATGTCAACCTTTTGATGGGCCGGATTCAATGGTAGCCATGTTCGATGGCGTTATAAGACGTAAGCTGGAGTATGATGGTGGTGTGTTTACTCCGCACCAAACTAAATATATTCATATGCTGAAACAAATCCAAAAAAACCTCAGGTACGTCTATATGCAGACACATGAGATTCCTCTTTACGTAGCCTTATGACTTTTGTATAATTATCTTCGTCAGAGTGAGGAGATTTGTAAATGGTACAATAATAAAAAAAATGTGTTAATAGATATTTGAAAATCAGCCAGTGGCTGAATTGGCATCACATTTGGGTCCCACCCAATCCTCGCTTTCTGTTTTGATTGTCCTCCATCACGACAGAAGCAACATTTTTCGCATACTGTGGTGGTAGTAGGAGATTTTCAAATATTGTCAGGTTATTCGTAACCCGGGAATGAATGTCTATCTTTTTTTAAAAGTGTGTATAAATAAAGGATCCGTGGAAATGAAAATTTAATAAAAGTCAGGAATCTATTTATTTTTCTACTAGGTAACACATCCGATCAGTGATGCCATATCCAAAAACATAAAATATTGTTTTAGTGTTAAAAAAAACATATTTTACCCTGTTTTAAAAACAATTATTTAAATTTTCCTTTGAACAATAGGAAAAAAAATTAAAAAAACACAACAGCACATATTTTTGGTGACCGGTAAAGATTCATGTATCGTTCAATATGGTTTTTAAAAAAAACCATGGATATAAATCACCCACAAAATCATGCAAACATGATAAAAGCACGCATCTGGCAACACTGGATCTGATATTCTCCATAAGTAGGTACCAACTTACAGGTAATCCGATTAGAAACTGTTTTTCTTATTTAAATTTATTTATCAAATGAGAACAAAATAAAAAGGTGGAATCGAAAAGCGCGATAATGAAAATCCCGCACGTGTGTCGCTATCGGGAGCGCAGGAGCGCGAGAAGGTCGTTTGAATGCGCGGCGAATATCACGGCGGCAACTGCTTTGCCATTCTTTCTCATACCGGAGCAATAAAACCGGCGATGCTTCTATTCTAGAGATAATGTGACTATGTGACGTTACCTATAATAAAACAACCTACAACGGAGTTACCTCGAGCAACTTCTGCTACCCGGGCCGTGTCAAGAGCGAGACCCCAACTAGAGAACGATATGTGAAGAGCGTGACGTCATTAGATCAATTTGAGAAAGTAAGGAAAATAATAAAAAAAAATTGGATCAAATTACACACATGTTCTTTGTCGGTTTGCCCTATTTAAATCTAGTGATTTATTTTTTAAAATGTTGAAAAAAACAGTCATAAAAAAGGCTTCGAATTCCATTAAAATTCAGCAAAGTACATGACGCGTATTTTAGACGTGTATTTTAGAGATAATTTAAAATAATAATTTCGGTGGTGTCTCTGTGTAACTCTTAAACGATCTCTAGAAATGGGATTTGCTTTGATTTTCAAAATATGAGACTGATTATTCCGAGAAGCGAAAATTTATTTTATAAATTCATAATTCTGAAATTGAAATGTGTACTTCTTTTATTGAGATATTTGATAGATGTCGTAATTTTTCAAGTTTACTAATGGGATTCATCCGAAAGGAACATTTCTATGGGTTTTGAAAGGCAATGGATCCAGAATCAAATATTATTTTTTTTATTTTACAAGCAATAATTATTCGCCTGAAACACTCATCCACATTGAAAAATCTCCTGATAAAAGATACATGACGCCAACGGGACTCGAACCCGTGTCCCTTCGATTTCCGGTCGACAGCTCTGACCACTGAGCTATGGCGGCTTATCTCTTACCCGCGAAATGATTCAATATATACTAGTGTTTCATTCAACAATTACTGCTTGTTACATTTTTTCACCTGAAAACAACCAACTTTATTTTATATGAGAAAGGCATTGTAAGTGCTAACTCTCTCACTAGATGGCGTCGAGACAAATTGTCTACATTTTTAGGTGAAATACTTGAACTTGTCAAATATTAATTATTATTTTTTTGGTAAACTAACGTTTAAGACAAGATTTTTTATGCATAGCACAAAGGGTAACAATTATTTTACAAGCAATAATTATTCGCCTGAAACACTCATCCACATTGAAAAATCTCCTGATAAAAGATACATGACGCCAACGGGACTCGAACCCGTGTCCCTTCGATTTCCGGTCGACAGCTCTGACCACTGAGCTATGGCGGCTTATCTCTTACCCGCGAAATGATTCAATATATACTAGTGTTTCATTCAACAATTACTGCTTGTTACATTTTTTCACCTGAAAACAACCAACTTTATTTTATATGAGAAAGGCATTGTAAGTGCTAACTCTCTCACTAGATGTTAGTTTACCAAAAAAATAATAATTAATATTTGACAAGTTCAAGTATTTCACCTAAAAATGTAGACAATTTGTCTCGACGCCATCTAGTGAGAGAGTTAGCACTTACAATGCCTTTCTCATATAAAATAAAGTTGGTTGTTTTCAGGTGAAAAAATGTAACAAGCAGTAATTGTTGAATGAAACACTAGTATATATTGAATCATTTCGCGGGTAAGAGATAAGCCGCCATAGCTCAGTGGTCAGAGCTGTCGACCGGAAATCGAAGGGACACGGGTTCGAGTCCCGTTGGCGTCATGTATCTTTTATCAGGAGATTTTTCAATGTGGATGAGTGTTTCAGGCGAATAATTATTGCTTGTAAAATAATTGTTACCCTTTGTGCTATGCATAAAAAATCTTGTCTTAAACGTTAGTTTACCAAAAAAATAATAATAATTATTTTTTTTAATTATTTTCAGGTTCACAAATCCTACAACCCTGCGCTTACGTGTTTGTGAATGTGAATGTTACAAGGTATAAAAAGTAAACGGGACTCAGATGGTTACAAGTTATAAAAAAATATAAAAAGTGAACGCAACTCAGTTGGTAGTGCATGTGTCTCAGCGAATAATCATATTTTATCATTGATTTCGGTGAAGAGCAATCATCATCGGCACGTTCACCCATTTTTACCTCTAAAAATGCCTTACTTCGAGCGAGATTCGAACCCGCTATCCATGCTGTCCGCAAACGTAGAACGTATTCACTAGGCTACGGAGCATATCCCAAAACAGGTGAATATTTTCGTATATCAAGTTCCGCGCTTCAAGCGAAGAAACACTCCTTTATGTAGTTAAAGTTAGAAATTATAGAGGGCGCTTTTCAAGTGTTCAACATATTTATAAAAATTCAGCCGGCACATGTGTGTACTGGCAAAACTCGAAAAGTAGTCAACCGATATCACTGAAAATTTCAAAGTTTTTTCTTACTAAGGCCAGAAGTATTTAGATAATGTTTGAATGGTAGAATAAGTCGGGGACGCTCAAGGAATACTTAACGCAATATCTCTATCTTAATAAATATTTTTTTAAATATTCTACTGGAAGTTATCATGTTGTTGCTTTGAATCCTTTCCAGTTACTTACCTTCCAATTTATACTCATGTGTTCAATTTAGTTGTAGGTATACATTTATTATATTGTTATTATTGCTATTGTGTAGTGCTTTTATTGATTGCTGCTGTGTTGAAATTTTACAATATATTATGTTTTGAATTTTAGCTGGTTATTAGTATATCAGTTAACTTTAATTTTTTTTAAATTAAGCTGGTTATTAGTATATCAGTTAATTTAAATTTATATTAGTTAACTTTAATTTTTTATTTATTTGTGTTTTTTACATCTTCTATTATTTTTTATTTATTATTTACTATATTGTATTTTTTGTAAATCTCTCAGGCCACGGGTACAGAACCCTTAGTTTTTTTTTTATTTTTTATTATTATTATAATTTTAAGTGAAAATCTGTTATTGGATTTTATCTTTATTATTTAGTTTATTCTTATATATGTAAATAATCTGTTGATTTTCCCAAATAAATAAAATAAAATAAAATCTCTGCACCGAAATGAGATAGGGAGTCGAATTAAAGTCGATGTAATTTTTAACAGTAACATTGTGGTATACAGTAATGAATGGTGGAAGAAGTCGGAGGCGCCTGAGAAAGACATCAGCAATAGCGAAGCATTGCGGGGTCCACTAGTATATTATATTTTAATATTGGAATTAATAAATCTATCTTCTAACTATGTAAATAAAAAAATGTTAATATTTGTTTGTTCAAATGTTAATTTGTGTGTATTTCTATAACTGTATTATATAGATGTCACCTGTAAAAGGGTAAAAAAATTCTTAAAAAAAACGAAAACAAAAAAACAGCGCCATCTGTTGGACTAAAAACAACACACGCTATTGTTTATCTATCTGCACATACAGACTGAGCCTCAGCAACGCGTGGCGGGGTATAGTTAATTATGCATAATAATATAATGTATTTTATTTTAAACCCATTATTGATTATTTGTAAACGTTGGGTGGGGGGTGGAGTCTATGAGTGAATCGTGATCGATGTGTGTTTAAGTACAAAAAATCACACTTGACGAGTGATAGAGATTAAGGCGAAGCTTAATGCAAAATCACTATTTTGATTAATCTTTATAACGGATTTGTGTACACTATGAATACCAAAAATATGCTTTAGATAAATTTAAGGTTTTCCTATCGTTTCGCTTGAGTAGAATACAAATAAAAATAATAAATTACTTAATAAAAAATATAAATATAAACTCTAAAATAATATATATCTCAAATCTATTAATAATAGAAATGCATGATCGGTAAAGGAAACAACTTTTAAAAAATACAGTATTATAGCTAAGATTATCTGTGACAACTTTTTTGCTCTCTTTTAAAATTATTTACAAAATAAATAAAAACAAGTTTTGTGCTTGAAATCGAACATTTCTAGACTCCGTTTGTCAAGCGATTTTAATGCCTACTAATTGATTTATTGGACAATTTGTATAGTGCCGCTTTTGTGATATATCACCTCAGGGGCGCTTTACCTACAATATAATTTATACCAAGAACATACACATTTTTGGCTTGTAGCTTCCTCTTAAATGAGAACAGGTACTCGGTAATCATTTTTAACTTGACATTCTTTATTTTGCAGTCAGCGGGGTCGATAGTTTAGATTTTGTAGATAAGAAGAAATAGAGTTCATTAGTTCTTCCGCAGTTGACTGCAAAATTGATTGTACCAAGCAACGACGGTATTACACAGACATAATTTCCATGAAGTGACTGCTTTTCGAAAGATTTCCATAGCTACATTAACTCGTACCACCAGGTTGGTAGATGCTTTTCGTATTGCCCCGGTGAATTCGGAATCCCAACCATTCGAATTCCCACCATTCGGAATCGAACCGTTGAAATGACTTGATGCCTTGTTTGATGATCAGATATGAATTGCCAGGTGTTTCCCCACCTTAATCTTCCCCATCTCTTCTCCTACGGTTAGTCCCGCTAATCCCATTTCTGATTGGCAGCAAGACAAAACGAAGGCATGTTTTAAAATACTGGGCAGGATTTAAGAGGTATGTACTAAACGGTGACCGGATAAATCATCACAATGATAATTCATCACATCTTTAAAAAGTTATATAAAGTCATGGAAAGTGATGAAACAAAAACTTTATTAACTGGGTTAAGTAGGTTAGGTTAGGTTAGGTTAGGATAGGTTAAAAAAAATTTCATCGTTTCTAATGACTTTATATTACTTTTTAAAAGTGTGTTGAATTGTCACTGTGTTGAGTTATCATGGAACCGTACTAAACAGATACTCGTAGATGTGTTAATTATTTGCTCATTTAGCCGAGGGTAACATAGAATTCGATAATAAATTAATGGTCACACACTGTGTTTGGGAGTCAGAGTCAGAGGTTGCCTGGCGGGTCAATGACCCCATTATTCATAATTATGATGTCATGTGGACAGACAAGGTAAACATATGTTTTCATATTCAGAGCTGTAATTTATAACTTTGTTTATTATTACAATTTACTGTTATTCATTTATTTTATTTTTTTTTTTTTTATTAACAAAATTTTTGATACATATACAATTTAGGTACATACATAGTAATATAGAAAAAGAGTAACAAAAAAATCCCACAAAGGCGAAGCCTGAGCGTGGGTATTATAGTATAAGGATAAAACAGTGGTGTTTAAAAATTTTATTTTTTTTTTAAACTTATAAAAAGTATCTATAGAGATCAATGTGATTGGTTTTTTTACAGAAACACACACACACACATACACACACACAAACACACACACACACACACACACACACACACCCACCCTCTCACACACACACACACACACACACACACACACAAAACATAGATGCATGTGTATTTCTTTGATTTACAGAAATTAATCTTTAATTTACAGAAAGACATGTGGTATTTTAGTTATTTAGAAACAGATAGCTTAAATTATAGAAAAAAGTTACTCGCTTCGAAATTATTTCTTATCCAACTTTTAAATTGAAATGTAAAATGCTTCGGTTAGGCTAAGTAAAGGGGAAGAGAAGGGATGGTTAAAATGAATGAATGTAAATGGTTTTTCAGATCTAGTCATGGACATTCAAATGGATAGACTTACCCTAACATGAAATCTGGATGTCATTTCAATGAGCTGGAGGAAAACCACGTGACCGTATTTGCATTTGGATGTTTATGGATCTAGTCAATGTCTTGCTTCTGAATTATGTTTTACGCCCGTAGGGTTTTTACGTAAGTAAATGTGTATATATTTTGACATGATGAATAATTTAGAACATGAAAAGGAGTAATAAGAATAAATTAAAGAAAGAAATTTTTTTTATTTTTTTATTTTATAATTTTTTTTTTTAAGTACAGTGTTCAGATAGGTTTACAAAGAGACAACCAAAGGTTCAAGAATAGGGTTGGAATAGGTTATTGATATGATCCACAAAATTCACCAAGTTAACAATAAAAATATCAATATCACCAAGTATTGATTTCCCATAGTGTGAAACCGATGTATCGGAGAATTAGCAATGTAGTTAGTTTGTGTAACAAACTAATTTAGTTCAGTATTTTAAATACGAAAGTTAAATCATTTATTCTTCTCGGTCTTCTGTGTCTGAATTTTTAGAGTATTTATTAGGAAAGTATAATTTATGTATTCGAGCGGGATATTTAATTTAAAATTTATGAAAGGTACAATTTTTTTTCGTATTCGCTAAATGTTATTAATATGAATTTTGTAGGAGGGAAACCAAACTACTGAGTTGTATTGTAAGCATAATTTAATTATGTTTTCGTGCGAAAAAAACTCACATTAAGTGCTGAACACTGTAAAATATTATAACATTCAAACGAAAATAAATTAATAAGCTTATTTTATTAAATAAAAGTGAATATAAAAAATGTATTCTTTATTTTTTATTTATAAGTAAATATGCTATTATGTTTTATATTTAACACAGTGTTGTATTAATTAAACATTATAATATAAAGATAAGGTTTTGTGTTTTTTGAGGGAATTATCTTTTAAATAATTAAATCATGTTTAGTCACTGCAATGCAAAGTTAAAATTTCGAAGCTGCTGTGTAAAAAAAATAAATAGTTATGGGAGTAAATATAAGTAATTAAACAAAATTTGGGAAAAACGGCAAAATAAGATTTTTATCACAACGATAAAGGACTGACACTGATATATTTTCGATAATTTTTAGATTTAAAGAATTTATTCCAAGATCGAGGTTGAAATTTTTAATATGCATAGTGTTTATTATATGGTTTTAATGTAATTTTAATATCGGTTTGGTTGATCTTTAAAAAATGTATAATTGAATACTTTTTTTATACATTTCGTCAATTGTTGGTACATTGAATAATGAATATTGTTTAAAGGTTTTCAGTAGAAAATAATGATGCATTTTTGAAATTACTATCAATCTTTGATTTATTTTAAGTGGAATTAAAATATTATGGACTAGCTGACGTGTACCTGGCGTTGCTCAACTTTTCTCTACTTTCAACAAATATAATATCCATGTATTATATATATTAACCTTCCGGGAGAAATTCTCTAGATGATAATGAAAACCTTATCAAACTCCGTTGCATAGTTTAGAGGAACTAAATGCACAAACAGCAGACGCAGATAGTGACTTCGTTTCATACTATTTAGAAATACGAATAAACTAAACACTAAAACACTAAAGTAAGTAGAATTTTACTTGTTTCGGTCTGGTTTCAAACCCGCGAAAATTTTATAATATTTTTTACTGTGTTTGTTACGGAAACGAAAGGCGAAACAGCTAAGGGTAGATGATTCTCTTCCAGCTTATAATAGAACGTAATTTTCTTGCGTATTTTCCTATTATGTATCCGCGGAGGTATCATAAACCACCTTGCCATTATACGAAGCCTTTACATTATTCATACCATTAATATCAGATAATAAATTGCGAAACTATATTTCAAGTCCGGTGGCATTTTTTTGTCGGACCGATAACTTTCAGAATAGATATAAAATCAATTCAAACCTTTTCTTCCACAAGGGACAGTGTCATATGAAATTATTCAAAATAATATTATTGATAAATAACAATGACTATTAAACTTTCAGCAATGATAATGGAGAAAATAAATCTTCTATTGTATCGACGTAAAATTTGTTATTAATTATCTTTGATAATTTAATTTGTGAAATATTCGACCAATTCAATGAATTGCCTAATCCTACTATGTAAATATAAAATCCTAAAAAAACGTTTTTAGGTTGAAATTTAAAATTCATATACTACAAATTTGTGTTCAAACGAAAATTGATTGTTTTTAATTTAAATTAAGCTCATCAAAATGCTTTTTAAGTGAATTACTTAAAAAGCATTTATTTTTTATTTAATATATCTATATTTTTACATAATAAGTAAAACTAAATAATTTTTTTATTTATTCTTAAATATATTTGTATTACAAAGGTATAGTAATTATAATTATCGTTAACTCACAAATATTTGTAAAATCGATTTCTTTAATGGCCTATATTTTATGATTTGAATAATAAATTAATGAAGTAGCTCATATCCGTACCGGATAAAACATTATTATTCCGTTTAGTTGGGTATTTTGGCCTCGAATCCATATTTAAGTTTTGTATGAAAAAGTTCCTTTTAATAATTAACTTGACAAACCTAATACGACCTTTCCCATACATAGTGTAATCTTGCGATAAGAATTAAATATTAAATTCGAAGTGTCCAATTAAAAAAAAATAGAAATATACTGGAATATATATTGTAAATTCGAAGAGAGTACCTGAGTACCTACCGCATTTTTGAGAAAGGAAATCGCCCTAGAGTAATATTTATAATAAAGCAAACAACTGCCTTCAAAATATTATAATTGCTAAAAAAAAATTTTGTATGTTAATATTTCCAAGGTTGTGCAGAAATAATAATCCAATATTATTTTTAGAACCATAAAAATCAGTAGAATTATATTACTTATCCCACGAGCAAGAAAAGAAAGACACGAAGGTATTTTTGTTGTCATACGATACGTTTCTACCTGTGCCAAATACGAGATTAGGGAATTTATACATACAGGAACAAAGGGGATCGTGTGCCGTACGTATTACACACTCCTAAGCCCAATATGATACCAGGATTTGCTCTTACTAAGGGATGTACTTCAAATTGATTAGAGGGGATTATCTGAGGGTCCTGTTCAATATCCCAAATGTTTTTATGGAGTCCTTAATCCCATTTCGGATGCTGCGTGACTTCATTATCGAATTTAACTGGCCGTTTTAAAATGAACGGGTTCCATAAAAGGTTTATACAAAATCCGGGGTTAATTTTATACCTTATTTCAAGGAAACTATACCCCATCGAACGAGGCCACTTTTACAAATGCTAATTTAAATTGTGCCGTGTATTCCCTGTCCATGACTCGTGGGTAGTTATTTAGTAAAAGAATATTTTAACAAAATGTTAATGTTCCCTTTGATGGATTTTCTACAACGGTATAAAGTTATGAGACAGAACCGAATTTTCTGGCTCTAATAGTATGAGGATTGTATTGTCAATATATTATGTGATACGGGTGGCGTCGAGTAAGTGTGTCCAGTTTAAAAAATTCAATTGCATTCTAGCTCCAAAAATGTAATCAAGTTCCAAAAAATGCATTCTTATTCCAAAAATGCATTCCAGTTCCAAAAATGCTTTTCAGTTCCAAAAATTCACCAAAATTGCTTAGTATTAAAATGTTTTATCGCTTCGTTGTTTTGATTCCATTATCGCTGACACAACTCGTTTTAATATCCTTTGTTTAAAGAGTGGGAGTGAAAAACAGACAAGCTACTTTGAACGCTGCTCTTCAACTCATGTGGGGATATAGCTCAGTGGTAGAGCATTCGACTGCAGATCGAGAGGTCCCCGGTTCAAACCCGGGTGTCCCCTTAAAATATATATTTTTTTTGTTATGGCGCATAAGAACTTATTTTTATAATATTAATGAACGGGTAGGTATATTAAATGGATTGCGAAACTAAGTAGGATTTTTTTAATCTTATCATGCAACTGTTAAGCCTTAGATTTTTTACGACTGCCTTAGCTGTGCAGATTACATAATGTATAAAGAATGTACAATGAACGTTAATTAATGATTAATTTAATTTTAAATTACTTCTTCATTTTTCAAATTAAAAGAAAGTTAGATACACACAAACTATATTTGAAGTTGTTTAAAACACCATGCCATAACTGTACGCATTTTCTTATGTTATGAAATACTACTGTATTATCTGCTGTAGAAAATGGTTGGTATGATATTTTAAGGAAATAGCTGAAATTGTGCATAATTATTTTTAACAATTTCAACTCCGCTTCTACAGATGAGGAAACCCGTCCATTTTCTCGTATTTTTCTTTCTTCGTTCATACTAGTATATATAACGATCTTTTTTCACCGTTCATGTTTCAAGTATTCTTTTTTCATTGTTCTTTCAACACTTGTGGAAAGAAGAAATTTCAAGTGAAGAGAGTGGGATCGGGCAATTGTCATGGGTGACACGTCACCGCTTTACTAGAGAACGGGAAGGAAAGGGGATAGAGGTCGCGATAGAAAGATGTATAGAAGATCATAAAGCTCACTCCAGACAACCCGTTATTTCTCATTTGAATAAACTACGAAAAGGAGTTGAACCATTGACAAATGGCAGTACCCAAAGAAATGGAAATTAATTTATTTTATTTAATGTTGATAACGTTGAAAAAAATGTTTTTAGTATAAATAAAAAAAAAACTTTCTATAACACGATGGAGAATGTGTGTTTTGGTTTTAGTTCGTACTAGGTAAGAATTTAATCTTACATAATTGTCAACCTGACATTTTAATATTTGCAAATATTTAAAACATGATACAGGTATATAATTCGTAGAACTGTAAGACTGTAACGGATTACAGGTTTACATAGAATGTTTGTTGTATTTGTATAAAATTCGCTCATTGGAGTATATTATCACAATACTCACATGATATAATACAAATGCAGGGAAATTCAAAAAAAAATTGCTATGAGAAATATCACAAAAGCCAAACAATTATTTAACAAAAATCAATTAAGTCAAGTGCAGTAAACTATTAGCATTAACACATTAAAGTTTAAAACCCTTTTTGATATTTAATCGATATAGAAATATGAAATAGACGACGGCCGAGGACAGAGGGCGGTGGAGGCTCATGTTAAAGGAGGCCAAGGCTCGAAATGGGCTGTAACGCCATTGAAGAAGAAGAAGAAATATGAAATAGACAGAAAATAAAAATATAATGGTGTCTACCTGGTTTTCAAACCCAGATCCTTTATTCTTACTTGGATTAGTGCCTCCAGCAACTAAGCTATCGAGACTCAATTATCTGCATTTGGTCGTTTTTATCAAGTTCATTCATACTTCCCAGCCGCGATCTTTGTATATTTTGTTTTCTGCGTATTCGTACATTTAATATTTTTCATATATTTCATCGAGTTGTTGATAATATCTTCTTCATTATTAGAACTTCAGATTTTTTTAGCATACAAACCTAACTCCCCATTAAATATTTTAGTTTTACCATTGCAGTACACTGTAGGATTTAAGATGAAGAATAAAAAATAATTTCATAATCTAATAAATGTCGGAAAAGTTCAACATAACTTTCTTCCTGAGTTGTTTTTGTTCATTCATCTAAAACCAACTGTTTTATTATTTCCCCAGAATATTGCCTATTAATAATTGACTTCAATGTTCATAACAAACCTAGCTTGAAGTTCTCTGGATCAACAGATTCGCCTGGACAGGCGGAATCTTTTGCCATTTGCCACGGATCGGAGCAAATGGTTCAAGAGGCTCACTAGCAAACACCGCCACCGAAAAAGCCAACTTATTAGGAAATTTTTTTGCGAAAGAGATCGACCCTCGATGATCGTGGTTCTGTTCCGCTGTCGGTTCCTCACTGCGGTTTCTATATGAAAAAGCTGAGGATCCGGCATCGGGATGTATTCCAGGTCTAGCGGAGACAAGAATTGATGTTAGTAAAGCTAGCTAGGGTGACCGCTCTAATCCGGACCACTATTGCCCCACAGCAATCACATCTTTTCTATCCAAGGTGATGGAGCGTGTGATCGACGACAAACTGATCACATACCTCGAGAAGAACACAATTATTAACGACCTTCAATATGGATTCAAGCGAAACCGCTCGTGCGGTAGTCTTCTCGCTTATGTGACGCATATTTGGGCCGGAGCCTGGAACGTTACAGTGAGACCTAAATATTTCCAAGACCGGCCGGGTTTGGCCCCGAGGACTTGTTAACAAAATGCCTTATTAAGGACTTCCCGCATCCTTGTGTACGCGAATTGCCGGCTTTTTGAGGGAAAGGTCGATTTAGACGGTTGCCGATGGTTTCACCTCTTCCTCACACTCAATAAATGCTGGCGACTCACAGGGATCGGTTCTGTCGCCGACTTTGTTTGTGTTGCACATCAATGACCTTTTGTCGTGTGCACCAATTCACTGCTAAGCGGATGACAGTACAGTCCATGAAAGCTTTTTGTTTGACCAGACCCCAAATGATACTCAAACTCCAACAGTTCGGAAGGGTTTCAAAGCAGAAAATGAACGGTTACCTCGAGAGGGTTTCCTCTTGGAGTAAGAATAAGCTTGTCAAATTTAATGTTTCAGAGACCCAATCATGTCTGATTATGTCTAAAAGGGACCGAAATGACAATCTAGTCTCCTTCAACGGAAGCAATCTTCCTAAAATGCCTTCCACTGATATGCTTGGTGTAATAATAAATTATGATTGGATTATATGTATAGCGCCGTTATCGTGAGAAAATCACGTCAAGGGCGCAAAAGCGCGGTGTAATTCTAAGTGACCAGCTCAGGCACGGACGCTCCATCGAAGCCAAAGATAAGGTATCCTCACAGAAGCTGGGAGTACTGTACAGGGCCCGTAGATACTTTAATAGTACACAACTGCTAACCCTGTACAAATCGCAAGTGCGCCCCACTGTTGGATTTGGCAGCCGCATCTGGTCCGGAACATCAAAATATCTCAAAAAACCCCTCGACTCTGTGCAGAAAAGGGCGGTCCGTTTGATAGATTCACCTATCTTAACAGGCGGATTGCATTCTTTTATAGCACAGGCGTCAGGTAGATATGCTGTATTTGTTCAACAGGTATTACAATGGAAGATGCTCTGAAGAACACGCCAAATGCGCTGCCAACATTTGTACACGGTTGACATTTGTCACATGAGAACGCGTCGCTTCTACGACTTGTTCTTGAGTTCACAGCTCTGCTGGGGAATAATTTGCCGGCTTCTTTGTTTCCTCCATCCTACAATATGGGTCTTTTAAAGACCCATGTTCACTCCTTTCTCTCCTCAAAAAGACTATCCACGCAGCATCCCCAGAGATGACACAGGCCCCCCAAGGGAAATCATTTTCCTTAGGGCGTGGAGTTAATGAAAAAAAACTGAAACTTACTTTTTTTATGTAATATTTAACTTAATTAACTTTTTCTTGTATGTAGATTTTTGTTATTTACTACATTCAGGTATTAATACCCTTTTCTCGCTCTTATTTTTGTCGTTTTTTTTAATTGATGTATTGCTATTGTCATATAACAGATTTTAGGCGCGAAGATCCTACAGTTGCTAGCCTAAGTAGCGGGAACTATCAGGTTGGTTGCTGGACCAAACGTAGTTAATAACGCGCAAAAGATCCGCTAGAGTTCCCCCACCCCCGGCGACCTAGCGCCTCGCTCCTCCTTCTTACGCCCCGACCTCTGACCTAGCTGGACGTGTGCTCGTTCCGGCGCCCGCGTTCCCAATTTCGCACCGCACGGTCGAAAAGCATAATGTACGAGAATGGCGCGCTTTGAACATCGACAGGCTGGCACCGCTTGTTTGAAACACGGCGCTCAGCCCTACAATCAACAGGATACCCCGACAACACCACGCTGTGAGTCTCTTACGTTTCCTATTACCCCTTGAATGTGTCCGCTAATAACCTAAATTCGTCCACGCTGCCTGTCGGTCTAGAGAGAGAGAGCTGTTAATTATTCCCCAGAGAGAGATTAGGGAACCCTTTGATGATAATTCCAGTTAGGATGTAACAACCTGTATTCTATTGTTATTCACCCATGTAATGTCCATTTTGCCGCTCAAATACAATGTTGATTCATAAAAACCTAACCTCTTTCATTTGGGAATAGCAGTCGTATGGGAGTGTTTTGTGTAGACGGTGGGATATGGATTCTTGAGCCTCGCGCTGACCCCGAACCCTGACTATGAGAGAGACGTCTCATGCCCCGCTCTGAGCTGGCCGAGGGAAAGTCAGGGCACCCCAGGTCCGACGCGCGACACTATTTATTTATATTTATTATGTTAATTTGAAAGAAATATATAATATAATAAATTTTAACTTGTTTTATGTAAAAGCCCGATAGGCGTAAATGAATGAATAAATAAATATTACTTGGTCGAAATTTCCGTAATCCCAAGATTGATACAACCTCAACATTTCCCAGAAACGTTTTGAAGTATGAACGGGTCCTATGGGTACACCACCTTCGAAGGATTACACTTTTATGGCGGGAAAAGAACAAAAAAAAAGCAAAACTAAAAACGTGACCGATTAGGTTTTGCAAGCGAGCAGGATTTAGCCCTGGCTGGGGATTTGAGGACTTCAGCCTTTACTAGCTACAGGAGTAACAAGTACACAGGACAGGGACGCAGAACACGGCGAGAGGTTGGTGAGGTGTGGGTAAGCCTGGCTTCAGAGGATTATGCTCGCAGTTGTTTTAATTATAAAGGCAAATGCTAATCCATGAATTAGATAGACCCAAGTAGAACATTACGCTACGTGAAAATACGTAATACCTTTCATTTGACATTGTATATTTTGATATTTTTAATAAATTTATATTTTTGTTCAGTCATGATTGCAAAATTGGTGTTTCGGATTTCAGGCAGGCGTAATGTTATTATTTGAATTTTACGGAAATACCCTTTTCGATACGTGCACTGGACTTAATGTTACGATTTTCCCAATGTGTACGTCCTGACCTCGAATTGATTAAATTTATAAAAGTAACTCTCAAAGTAAGTATTGATTCATACTTCATCGTTTTAGGAATATTATGAGACATTTTTCAAATTCGGCATGCAACAAAAATTCTGGAAACAGGTTAATTTTTTTACTAGCTGACGTGCTCCCGGCGTTACTCGGTGCTATTCATGGTTTGAATAATTTTTTTAGGTTGTGAAATCTAATGTTCCTGAAAACTGGGTGGATTTTAAAATTTGAAATCGATTATTGTAAGCACAAGATTTTTCTTTTTAAATTATTTGTTTCACTTGATCGTGCCATGTCTTTTTCGGGCGTCCTTGATTCATTCTACCATCCACATACACGTCACACATTTTCCTTACACATCTTTCTTTGTTCATCACGTACGTCTCATTTAACCACAAATAATTATTTGATTCATGTCTTCCCGGGGCATAAAAAGAGATTAAACAATTATTTTACAAGCAATAATTGTTAGCCTGAAACACTCATCCACATTGAAAAATCTCCTGATAAAAGATACATGACGCCAACGGGACCCGAACCCGTGTCCCTTCGATTTCCGGTCGACAGCTCTGACCACTGAGCTATGGCGGCTTATCTCTTACCCGCGAAATTATTCAATATTTACTAGTGTTTCATTCAACAATTACTGCTTGTTACATTTTTCACCTGAAAACAACCAACTTTATTTTATATGAGAAAGGCATTGTAAGTGCTAACTCTCTCACTAGATGGCGTCGAGACAAATTGTCTACATTTTTAGGCGAAATACTTGAACTTGTCAAATATTAATTATTATTTTTTGGTAAACTAATGTTTTTAAGACAAGATTTTTTATGCATAGCACAAAGGGTAACAATTATTTTACAAGCAATAATTGTTAGCCTGAAACACTCATCCACATTGAAAAATCTCCTGATAAAAGATACATGACGCCAACGGGACTTGTATCTTTTATCAGGAGATTTTTCAATGTGGATGAGTGTTTCAGGCTAACAATTATTGCTTGTAAAATAATTGTTACCCTTTGTGCTATGCATAAAAAATCTTGTCTTAAAAACATTAGTTTACCAAAAAATAATAATAAAAAGAGATCCGTATTGTAACTGTTAATAAACTACATCATATATTGACTTTAATTAGACTTTATATATCTCATCCCTGTGCAGAGAAAATATGGACTTTTCCCACAATTCTCTAATGTACATACAATCAATGACTGTATACCATAATGTTACAGTTAAAGAAATTACATTATAGCGTCTTTAATTCGGCCACGAATCTCATTTCAGTGCAGGGATGATAATAATAATAATAATTGGACAATTTTTATAGCGCCGCTTTTGTGAGTTATCACCTCAGGGGTGCTTTACAGTTGATGCAGGTATTACAAAAAATATAAATATTACCAAAATAAAGTGAAGTTAAGTAAAATAGAATGAAGAACAGGAACAGGTGACATGAAGATATAAGATGGATACTCTGCAGCAAGAATCCTAGGTGGTGAAGAAACTGGACCAGCTGCTGCAGCGAGAGAGTCCGCGTTAATTCTTCCCCCAGCGTCCCAAACTTTTTTTTTACCATTCATTTCTGTGTACCATGTTTTTACTATAAAACATTTACATTATATCAACTTTATTTCGACTTCGTATATCATTTCAGAGCAGAAGAAATGCGTTAAGTTTTTATCACGCGTCCTCGACTTCTTCTACCATTCAAACCCATCTATAAATACTCCTGGCACTAATAAAAACAATCTTTGAAATTTTCAGCAAAATCGGTCGAGCAGTTTTCGAGTATATAAGGTACAAACAAAGATACATTAATTTTAATATTAAAAATGTACATTGTGTACCTATATAATTGACTACAGATTTATTCTATAATAATTGAGGTTTCATATATTTTTCATATTGAATAATTTGGACTAAAGAAAAGTGTTGTCATTTCTTATTATTTCACAGTTAATTGTATATTTGCATTGACTTCAAAATTTCAGTCAGGAAAAGATTTGGGTATTTCATGTTTCAAGATTTTCTCCTCTATATATATACTCTTATTTATGATTATTCCTCTGCTCTTGGTTGTGCCGCTTTCATAAAATGTCAATTGTATTATAAATAGGCAATACATTGTAAAAACCGTAGTTGCAAAATACGCTAACGGCTTAATTTATTGCAAAGTTTGCAGATAATAACTTTTCAATTGGTCAACAACGCGTAAATGGATTAATTGTGTTTCTGTCTGGCAGCGGCGCAATTTGTTATGGATGTGCGTTAAAACCTGCCTACCTTCCTAACGGCCTAGTCTATATTAACGAAAATAAGGATTTCGCAGCTAATGCTTACAAAATCAGTTTTAATCAGGTGGGTATTGAAGTACCTACTTACAAATCTCAGGATTTCAGCGGAAATTTTATTTTGTAAGGAGAAAATCACAACCATACTTTTTTGGTCGCAAGATCTACTGTTCATAGAACAACTAGTTATTTCTGCTGAGTAAAATAAAAATTATTTAGAAACTTAAAAGGTGGAAGAGATGCATAATTAATAAGAGATACTAATGCACATATAATATAATATTGGATTAAGGAATTTGAGGTGTTTAATATTATTGAAGTATGGTGCATTAATAATCCGATACATATAATGATAAATGTGAGTACCTCGTCAACACGATTCGTGTGATAAATTCATGGAATGGGAATATGAATGCAACATATGCATATATAAAATAGGGATGTAGCTACATGTTGTAAACCATGTGAATAAAATTTAACAGGATTATTGATCATCCATAGCATATTTAATTATTAGATGAAGGTGCTTGACATATTATCTAAAATCATTTCATGAATTCCAATGGTAGTTTAAAACGCGTCTCTCGCATGAGAGACGAAAATAATTACCTACTATTAAATGTGGGGAAATTTTTTTGGTGGCGTAGATATTTCACCAGAAAATAAGAAATACTTTCACATTTTTTAAACGCATTGGAACCAAGCTTAGCAAACAAAGTGCACACTTTCTTATAATTGTTCTATAAAATTCATATCAACTTTTGAAATGCTCATTTTATGCATGGAAATCCTTGCTTTGCATTGCATTTACCCATCAGAAGATAGATACCGCTGGTTAGGTGCAGCTTCAGAAATGCAGAAGTGCAGTAGTAAGCTTAAATGTGACTTTTAATACTACTGTAATGAAATGTACAATTGCCAGGAGAGTTATTGGAGCGTCTGACTGTATTAGACCACGGAGGCAGATCTTTGTCGCTTTCAAATGACTTTGCCATTTGCACGGGATCTCTCTGCACTTTTCTCAAATTTAGCTGCCGTACATGGACGGTTCAAGTGGAATACGACGTGTCCAAGAAAAAACGTACGAGGAAAGCGTTACACTAACTTACGATTAAACTAAGATTTTGAAGGACAGTGGAAAGTACCATTATTATTTCTAAAAAACCTTCTTTGGATTATTTTTTTGAAAAACAATAAACTATCTAACATAACTTCAATTTCCAAAACTGCTCCATTACGTTCATTTAAATTATTTATTATGATTATACTAAAATATCCATCCTCCATATAAACACCATCTTTAATTGTTATTGAAACACTGTGCGCTGAGTAGTAACTCATTTCCGTGCCTGACATAAGATATCTAAATCACTGTCTCCAACATCAAGTGCCGCTAAGTGGTCTGCGATTGCTGTCGTGATCTATCTCATTGCTGGATGTCGGGATGAGGTAGTTTGGCGCCAGGACCACTAATACGAAAAGTTACCGGCACATTATCGTAACAATTACCTAATTAAAGCTTAAAATTGCGGCAAAATTTCCCAATTTTTTTTTCTTTTTTGCTTTCAAAAAGGTAAATAAACAGAATGCATTCAGTGTTATTTTTACGTAGATAAAAAAGCATAAAGATTATTGCTTTATCCGAGAAAAAAATGAAACTTGATAAAATAGCATTAACAATACAAATGTATTTATTTAACACTCTATATACGTACACATTCATGGTTGTATAGAAATGAGTTTATTATTGACCCAGATTTACAGTGGGAATAAAATCATGTTTTGTTTGGGTTTTTTCTTGCAGAGTGTGAATGTTTTATAAATAAAATAAATACAAATTGCTATCAAGTGGGGAAAATATACCAATGTAGGATAAAAAAAAACGAATTGAGGTGGGTGGAAGCGAAACATCAGGCTAGTGGAACCGAAATTGCCTCTTTAATTTTGTCTAGAAGGTGGCGTTTGAAAGGGCTCCCTTTCAAAGGAGTGATGCACCGTGAAGAAAAAGGTTTATTTGACTTTTGTGCCGCAGTAACTCCTTGTTTTATTTCAAGGTCAAACTGATACCAATGAGGAATGTTAATAGTGTAGCAGAAAGGAAAATGATTGTTTGCATTGCATGAAATTGCTTTTTCAAACTAAGTCTTGGATACACGCTCACGATTTATTTACATTTAGCACAAACTTTGGAGTATGTTTATGTAAGTTATTATTTTTCTGTACTGTGGGTCTGTATTATTAAGCCATTGTATGGGTAACAGGAGATTTCGATTAGATGTAATAAATAATTAAAAGTTTTATTGAAAAAAATAATTATTTATTTCATTTCATGGTTTATTTTATTTTAAAAAACCACACGCCTGGCAACTGAGGAATATGCGTAGCAGCGGGACATAACATTTAGACAGTTGTTCGAAGTTTCAAGATATATCTGATTGGAATCCGACGGGGTAAGTATTTAATCTTATTCCGTTGTGGAACCCACTACAGGACCTTTTTTCAGCCTGAATTCTGAAAAGGGATCGGATTAATTAAAATCAACCAGGGTTGGAGTTGATGAATTTCAAAACCTAACTAATTTAAAATTTAGTATCTTTAGCGACACATATCAGCTCCACACATCTACCTAATGAGGCATAACAATTTCTACATTGTCCTGGGTTGCAGCCTGGTGTAGAAGGTCCGGTAGGAGAGGGCACCAGAAGAAGTAGACAAGTAGTTGCTTCAGGTTGCAACAGTGTGTGTTATTAGTATTTATATGAACGGTAAAACTCGTGTCCAAAAAAGTGTGTTTCTAATATTCTCTTATCTCTGAAATCATACGACTTTTAAGTAGGTACTTAAAAACATCCTGCCTACTTAAATGCAATCCATATATATTTTTTTATTATTTAAAATAAGGTACAGAATTTTTGCAAAGAAATGTCAGGATGCGGATGCCCAACAGCTGCGTGGCGTGCCAGATCTTGAGAGGCTGGTTTGGGGAGACCCTTTGACCTCTCCAAGTGGTCTCTCGATCCATCGCCTTGCGCCTCAGTGGGGGGGATATATTCATATGTCCGACAATCCTGATCCCTAGATTCCTACCCAATCCTCATACCTTTTACCTTCCCAAAACTTTCTTTCCTTCCTTTTCTTAAAAAAGACCCGCCAGACAGCATCCCGAAAGATCACATAGGCCCTGGGGGAAATTATTTTTTTTTGGGTCTCCTGTGTGGTGTTAATGAAAAAAAAACTTTTATCAAACTTTCTCCAGGCATGATATTGAAAAAATACGAATTAGAAAGTATTTAACTCTCGGCTCATATCTTTAATATAGTTTCCAATAATGTTTCACAATCTATTTTCTTTTATAATATTTTTCCATCTCTCGTTATAAAGTATTTTGATTTCATGTTAAAAAAAAAACATGTGAAATCCGTACTGGTCGTAAGAAAAAAGACGACGATTTCGTATTCGAAAAAAATAATCTTTACTGAACCTTTAATGCCTGTGTCAGACCTCACCATACTCTCATGGCTTGGCCTATTTCAGCATATTGTTCGCCCACGTTCGTCATACATTGAAAATGAGAATATACAGCTAGCGATGTGCTGAAATAGGCCAAGCCACGAGAGTATAGTGCAAGTGTATCAGCCCACAAAACGACCACTTTTTGAAAAGGAAACGGAAGGTGCAAACAAATTTACAGACGGATTGAATGCTTCGCTAAGCTCGAATATTATATTATATTATAAAAGTTATCACATTAAATTGTTAAAAATAAAATAAATTTATATTCGTCTACGTCGCACATAGGAGTATTTTCACTAAAACTCCGGTTAAAAGTCGATTTTACGAAGTTAAATAAACACCTATTAAAGTCGCTCTTTTTTGTAGCTTAATAACCGGGTCAATGAATGAGTGATACATTAGTTACTCAGTTAGCCGTCCTTTCTCGCGCAGGCAGTCGGAACCCAGTCGTTGTGCAGACTGCACGTCTTTGTTCTCGGCATTCGTTATTTTTATTATTTTGTAGTCGCAGTTGTGATTTGGTGTGCTAAATTGTGGAAAAAAATTATTACGAATATGGAAGTAGAAGGTACGTAGAATATTTTATCATGCCAATTTTCTACTTTATGTAGAATTAAAGTGTTTTAAAAAATTAAGCAAAATTAACCCAAAACATTAAAAGAATTGTATAAAAATATTAAGATAATCACGTTTTTGATTATGTGTCGAGGCTTGTCAAACTTTTATTTTATAATTTATATGTTTACTAGGATATTCTCTAATGAATACAAAAAAAAAATCTGCTTATATTTGCACCATTTTTGTTTTCGATCATTTGAAAGTGGTAAAGTAGAATTTGGGTAAATTTCGCTTTAATGAATTTTATTTTTTATTTTCAGATAATATTGGATCAACCATTAATTTTAGTAGAAGAGCTCTACATGACATCATGTGTGCCTGCAAAGCAAATAAAATTAAAGAAATGTTAGTGTTTTTGGAAACAAAGTTAGTTGAAATAACCCAGTGTCCTGAGGATAAAAGATTTATTTTGAGTCGCAGCCTGAGATATTTTAAGACTGAATTTAAGCAAAGATGGGAAGCAGCAGGTCGGAATAAAGAACGCTTTTTACGTAAAAATGATACATGGCTTACATCTTCTATTCAGTTGGAAAAGTTCAACGAGGAAAGTAGACCTAAAACGGGTCGGCCAACAAAATCTTTTGAAAACTTAAGTGAGCGTAGTAAGCGACGAAAAACCAGTGAGATACGGAAGCAAATACCTCCTGAAGAACTTGTTTATGCAGCTGGAGTCAGTCAACGCATTATTTGAAATACTGATGCCTCAGTATTGATAAAAGAGATTGTAGCAACTCCAACAAGAGCATCAAAAATTCGCAAATCTTATTCTCTATCCCAAAATCAAATAAATGTGAAAAAGCACACACCACAAGAGGCATTGGCAATATTTGTAGAAGGCGACTTTACGAGGAGGCAATGGGAAATAATTTATAATGCTAATAAGAGTATCTACCCATGTTACTCATTAATCCAAAAAGCAAAAAAAGGACAGTTACCCCAAGGAAGAAACAATACGTGTGACTGAAACGTGTATGGAAATTCAGGTTCAAGGTTTACTGGATCATACGGCATCTCGCCTATATAAGTACCTTGCGGAGGTAATAGAGTTATTAAGAAACGATGAAAAAGAAAACTTGGAACTTATATCAAAATGGGGATGTGATGGATCACAGCAGTCGCAGTTTAAGCAAAGATTTCAAAATAGCTCAGATAGTGACGCTAATACAATTCAAAGTTCCCTCGTACCTCTGCGACTGAATGTAAATGTAAATGGCGAAACGAAATTAATTTGGCAAAATCCGACGCCATCTTCAGTTTGATTCTGTAGACCGATTCGGATAAGTTTTATAAGTGAATCCAAAGATATCACTAAGGAGGAGATAGCTTATGTTAATCACCAATTTAAAAATATGTCACAAACAGAAATATATATACCTTCCAGTGGATTGGTGAAAATAAATCATAAGCTACTATTTACAATGGTTGATGGCAAGGTATGCAATGCTACTACTGACACATCTTCAACTATGCGCTGCTATATTTGTGGACAGACTTCAAAAGATTTTAATAAGCTGAAGGAAGTACAAGAAGTAAATGTCGAAGCCTTGCAGTTTGGACTATCTGTTCTCCACGCCAGAATACGATTTTTTGAGTCCCTTCTCCACCTCGCCTATAAAATCCCCCTAAAGAAATGGCAGGCGCGTACACCAGAACAAAAAAAAACTGTCAAAAAGACGAAAGAAAGAGTGCAAAAAGATTTCAGAGAACGAATGGGACTGCTCGTAGACGTGCCTAAAGCAGGATTTGGAAATACTAATGATGGCAATACAGCACGAAGGTTTTTTGCTGACCCTGATACATCTTCTCAAATAACCAGTATCAATTTAGAACTCATCAAGCGATTCAGAACAATCCTTGAAGTAATTTCTAGTGGAATTAGCATAGATACCGAAAAGTTTGCTACGTATGCCAACAAAACTGCAAAATTGTATGTAGAATTATATGGATGGTACCCTATGTCACCTACAATTCACAAAGTTTTAGTTCATGGGTCCCAAGTTATAAGCCATGCAATTTTACCAATTGGTCAATTATCAGAAGAGGCGGCTGAGGCCCGAAATAAACATTTTAGACAATATAGGCTTAATTTTGCAAGAAAATTTTCTAGAGAAGACTGTAATAGAGACATTATTAACAGATTGTTGCTAAGCTCCGATCCTTATTTAAGCTCCATTAGACCCAAGAGTCAAACCAAGAAAAAAGCATTTTCGAGTGAAGCGCTTAAACTGA
Organism: Hesperophylax magnus; assembly: GCA_026573805.1. Taxonomy (NCBI): domain Eukaryota; kingdom Metazoa; phylum Arthropoda; class Insecta; order Trichoptera; family Limnephilidae; genus Hesperophylax; species Hesperophylax magnus. Next base: position 16,146,653 of record JAIUSX010000049.1, read on the forward strand.
TGGTCGCGATTGCACCGTCATCTTTGCCTTCTACATTAAATGATGAAGAAGATGACGTTAGCCTAGAAAATATGGAGGAAGAGGATGAAGATGTAGAAGATGATGTTAGCCTAGAAAATATGGAGGAAGAGGATGAAGATGACGAGTACGATTAAATATTTTTAATTTGAGTTTTTGAAACTGAAGAAAATAATCCAAAATTGCTTTATAATACACATTTGTACTTTTTTATTTAATTAAAGACTGTATTATATAATAATACGTTGTTTTATTATAAAAACGACCATAAAATAGTTTTGACCGGATTTCACATCGAAATACTCCTATGTGCGTCGGCCGTGCCATTCGCGATGGTTTGAGCCCATCCCTGCCAAAGACACCGGATTGGGATTTATTTGGAGGATTCACGTACATCGCGATAAGTTGCTTTCAATAAACCTTTTCCGGACAAAATAGCCTCTTTACAACTAAACGTACAAAATAGTATTTACAGAGAACGCATTAATCACGTCCGAAGTAATATAAAATGGAAATGTACAAATTTGTTCATCGGATTAACTGCCCTTAGGAATCCTTAATTTTTAATATTGTGATGTGATGTTTTAGCACAGCACAAAGTATGAGGCTTTTCATACAATTATAGTGCGTTTAATACTCGGCCTTTTCTAGATAAATTTTTATAATATGTAGTAAATAACCATTTATTAATTCAGAGGAAATACTTCATATTTGACGGTGGCGGTTTAATTAAATAAAATATCATCTAAAATGTTGCATTCTAATCATTTCAAACTATACATTTTAATAAAATGTATCTTCCGATACTGGCAGGAATTTAGAATACCTTAAAAATCTACGTTTGCTAATTTGTTTATTAAATGTAACATAATTTTAATTTATCATTGAAGAAGAAGATAATAAATTATCGAAGAAAGCAAACACTTTGTGGCTTGACATTATACAAAATGAAAACAAACACTTAGTTTTAAACCACTTTATTTTGATGTATATTCGTCGACCGGTTTCGATTGGACTCAATCTTCATCAGGACAATAAAATATAATATATTATAAAATATAAAATATAATATATTATATTTTATTGTCCTGATGAAGATTGAGTCCAATCGAAACCGGTCGACGAATATACATCAAAATAAAGTGGTTTAAAACTAAGTGTTTGTTTTCATTTTGTAAGAAGATAATACTTACAAATCTAAACGAAACATAAAACAGAAGAAGATAGAAAATGTAAAATAATGGTCACAACTGGGATTCGAACCCAGAATCTCTGTCTTATCGGAACACATCTTTATCCACTCGATCATTGAGAATTTATATATTATACGTCATTTTTGGGTATTTATACCTGGTTTCGTATCCAGTTGAGACCGATATCTTTTTGTTTTCTTTGTCTTTTTCTGTTTCATGTTTCGTTTAAATTTATTAGTATTAACGTCTTCTTCGATGAAACATTGATGGGTTTAACATGGGTTTAATGTGGGTTAAACATGGGTTTAACATTCGATTAACATTGATGGGTATAATCTTTAAATTTAAAGAAAAAGTTGTTCCAATAAAAATTTAATTACTAAATAGTTAGCATTTTAGTTTTTTCAGTTAATATCACTTTCGGCAAACATTTTGTTGTATTTATTTATTAGCCATTTAAATGGTTTTATTAGGTTCAAAAATATATGTAGATTTGAAAGGCATAAAACTTGACTTAAAAGAAATCGGAGTGTTTTGCTTTTATTAAGGACGTACCTTCACATTTTAGTTTTTGCCTAAATATATGTAGTGTACTACTCGCGAAAATAAAATTAATTGTAAATAATCTTAATCTTGGCAAACTTTACATCCACTTCTTCGAAAGCTTTCGGGCATCACTTTAATCAGAGCTCGTTTGTATCAGTCAGCGAGGTTAGGCGCAATTTTCGAATGTGCTCTACGAATTTGTTTAACATAATATATGTAAATGCATGCTAATAAAGTAAACGGAACGAAGAAGAAATCGTCTGAGAACATAAATGAAGAGAAAAATATCAGAAATACATCGGATTTCAGATCGTAGAGAGCCTTCATAGGAAACTCGCCAAACACTAAATCCGCTTTTAGTAATCAAGGAAGCTTTTAAAGTTCAGGATTCAGGAATGGAGTAATAGTATTCATGATATAATACGGTCGTGCTTTATTTGCCATTGAGTCACTAGCAGGACAAAATATGACTGTAAGTAAATCAATTTAGTGACCTACCAGTTATTTTTCGTTATCAGCCATCTGATTGTGGGGTGCATTGCTTTCTTCAGAGGAAAGCTGAGGTTTTTTTAAGGAACTTTTCAAGATAATTAATAATACTATTTTGGATAGTTGTAACCTTGTGGTGAAACACCGTACGAGTATTTTTAAGTTCTTGAAAGATTTTTCAAGTTCTGTTTTTATTTCAGTTTTGTCAAGCAACTAGCCTATAATGATATAAAAACAGAACTTGAATCGGACTTGCACAGAACCCAAAAATGAACGTTGAAATTTGATGAATTGTTTAAATTCTCCGAAACAACCCGTCCTAATCTAAACAAAGAACATCGGGATGGTAGCGAAGAGTTTTTCGAAGGAATCAAAATAAAATAAAATGTTCCGATCAGCACAGTATTACTTTATTCACATTTACCAAAGCGGTATTATTTTCCACCAAAAATGTATATGTTACACGTAAAAAAGGCAAATTCCTTTTTGAAATGTTCGTATCATCCACAAATCTAAATAATATCATCGGGTAAATCAGGTATTCTGGGTAAAGATCGATATTTAGAAGGATATATGGACACATTATTTTTTGACTTGTCGTATATTACGTACACACATTGACTTATCGCCTTAGGGCGACAAAACGCATCGAAATGGAAATTCAAAAACGAATTCACCAGGAATCCGCATGTTATTGAATGAAGTCGAAAATTGAAATCCTTTTCCTTCACTTCTAGGCAGGTTCGAGGGATTTTTTCCCAGAATATTGACGGTTGATTTAATATTTTGGACCGATGAACGTGTTCCACGGTAAAATCATAAGAATTGTAGGGCTTTCTGTCAATTTTATTTTCATAATAACATTCAAGACAGCGAGGGTCTAAAAAAAGCAATTTTGAATACCTTCTTAAATGCGAAAGAAAATGGCAATGCTTAGGTTTAACTTATTATGATTTTTTAAATTTTGTATGTGACAACTATCCGGAGCCAATAGAACTGTGATATTCCCACTTCGGGAATATCGCGAGGCTAAAGGAAAGCCGAGTGGACATCGCATTTGGGTCCCACCCAGGCGTCATGTGTTTAATTTCTCGGTTGGTTAAGTCCTCCATCACAACACAAGCTACATTTCCATCTTACTGTGGGGTAGTAAGAGATTTTCAAATATTGTTTGGTTGTCTTTCTTTAAAAAAAAGAAAAAGGGAAAGGAGAGGCTGAAAAAGAGAGTTAAAGATTTGGTACATGGCATTATTTACTTCACCTGCACTCAAAGATATTAGAAGAACGAGATATGCTATGTTGTCCGCCGGACCGTAGGCGGAGTACTAACTAATTAGGGTACTTTGAACGGTATCGGGACGTGTACGCACAGAAATCTGTTCTATGTATTAGTGCGGATACCTTAGCGATGCCTTAGCGTAAGCGAAGGTGTGCAGTAGTATTGGTGAACAAAACCGGCGACACTCGGCAAAGCAATTCCACACAGTATGAACTGCTGGTAGCACATCTCGTTCTTCTAATATCTTTGCTTGCACTAGACCCAATCATAAAGGCACAAAAACTATTGTAAAAATCATCCTCAGGCTACCTCTAAATACACACTCGTAATTTATCTTTAAGATGTGCGTAAAAACAATCCTCACGCATCTATATACAAATAAACATAAACGCTATTTAAAAAGATTAAATACTCGCTGTACTCGAAACAATGACAAATATTTACTCCCAATTATTGTAATGCTTACTAATAATTTCGATCAACGAATATTTAGGTACCTGGCGACAAATTTTTACAATATTCTTACAGATAGCATTAAAAAATGTGATACACTAAAAAAATTTAAAAAAAAACATAAAATTGGATTAAAAGTGAGGATAGGAACTGGTTCACTCACACAAATAAGAAATTATTGATTCGACAAAACTATCGTTACATAATTGTAGGTAAGATCATATGAATTAATTAACTTGTAAAATGACTGCCTCAAGACAGGCTAGTCTAGTAAGGCGGGGTATAAGAAACATCAAATTATAACTATACATTTTTATTTGTTACATAATACATACTCATTATACGTTATTATTATCTAAACATATATTTTTTAACTTGTAAAATGACTGCCTCAACACAGGCCAGTCTAGTAAGGCGGGGTATAAGAAACATCAAATTATAACTATACATTTTTATTTGTTACATAATACATACTCATAATACGTTATTATTATCTAAACATTTATTTTTTAACTTGTAAAATGACTGCCTCAAGACAGGCTAGTCTAGTAAGGCGGGGTATAAGAAACATCAAATTATAACTATACATTTTTATTTGTTACATAATACATACTCATTATACGTTATTATTATCTAAACATATATTTTTTAACTTGTAAAATGACTGCCTCAACACAGGCCAGTCTAGTAAGGCGGGGTATAAGAAACATCAAATTATAACTATACATTTTTATTTGTTACATAATACATACTCATTATACGTTATTATTATCTAAACATTTATTTTTTAACTTGTTAAATGACTGCCTCAAGACAGGCTGGCCTAGTTAATGTTGAGTATAAGAAACCTCAAATTATAACTATACATTTATATTTGTTACATAATACATTATTATTATCTAAACATATATTTTTTAACTTGTAAAATGACTGCCTCAAGACAGGCTAGCCTAGTGAAGCGGAGTAAAAGAAACCTCAAATTATAACTATACATTTATAATTGTTACATAATACATACTCATTACTCATTATACATTATTATTATCTAAACATATATTTTTTGTTATAGTTGCAAATTTATTAGAATAAATACTTACTTATTACTATTATTATTTAGAATACATAGCAAACACAGCTAACGTAATGTAACATTAGGTAATGTTTCAAACTTTTCCATTCTGATTAGTGACATCACACCAGAACGATTATGAATGTATCTTCAACTCTTGAACAACCCGGAGATGGATATAATTTTTTATTTATTTCCTGAGTTGAAAACTACTGATCTAATTTAAGAACAGGTAAAGAAGGTTAAGTTTTCATATTTGATTTAAATGTCGGTATGAGGTTTGCAAGGACATTGGGTGCTGGGATGACATATACCCTCAGCCAATATGCCCCTATTGTACACGTAATAATAATATGTAAGTCAGCTATAACGCGAATTGCCGATGTGGAATATCTTATAACCGTAGCCATAAGGAGTGCTACGTGCCCTTTTATATGCTCTCAGGGAGGGATTATTCAATTCAGGCTTTAGGAAAGCTTACAATGAACTCATCGTTCAATTCTTTAAAACATAAATAAAAAAGACGAAAAATACCATGAATTTACATGAATATAAATATTTAATGATAAAACATTATTTGCAAATCTGTGTGTATATTTAGAATTAAGACAATATGTATTCTCGTGCCTTCCAAAAGACGATGGGATATTATTTAATTTGCTGAAACGGCAAAGAGAAATCATTCATTTTTTATTTGTAGAAAACCAACGCTTGGGGTTATTCACGGGGCAACCTAATGTAGGATACCCAACACCGCAATGCTGATTTCTTTCCTATGACACTCAATAAAGAGAAATATATTGAACATTTTAGGTTACTCAGTAATATAGGACAAAATTACTATTCACTGATGAATGTAATAAAAAATAAGTGTTGTCGTCAGAGAATGTTTATAAGAAACGTTTCTTTTTAATCACGACACTAATTTAAAGTCGTCGAAAATAACGAATTCGTGTGTTTTTATCTAGAAAAATATCCTTAAAACTAGCCGCTAAACGAAATTCAATCGGTGGACTTTGCACTTTGTAAAAGGGTACCTAATTTTTTTTAATTTAGCTCCATACACGAGACCCTGATGGAAATGATAACATTCAGAGCTTGTATCATCTTTGGGCATGCTGTGTGGGGGGTTTTTTAAGGAAATAAGGAGAGGATGATATGGGAAGGAAAAGGTGAGTGGTGGGTCAGTGTGTACAAGAGTGACGGACGTTTGAATTCATCCCTCCCACTGCGGTGCAAGGCGATGGGTCGAGAAGGTCCTGTTAGAGAAGTAAAAAGATCTCCCTTAACCAGTCTCTCCAAATCCGGCCCACCACAATGTAGGTCAAGACCTGGACAATCTCGCGCCCCGGCACCTCTACTAAGTCACAAAACGTCGCGAACCACTTGGGGTGACCTATGGCAGAGGAGTTAGTTATTCAATGAATGGTTCCCGGGGCAGCGGTACACATACCCGCCTCACGAACCACTTCAGGTAACTAGTGGCTGAAGTGTTGGTAACCCAGAGTATGGTTCCCGTGAATCGCCTTCCAAAAATCAAATACAATTTACATGCGCACTCTGGGATTTGTAGCAGAGGATAATAACCACCCAGCCACGGAGGCCATCAGATTATTTTTATATTTGGGTAGAAATCTGCATTTTCGATTATTTATAGATTTAGCTAAACAATTTATCCATTCACCTATAAAAAAATGTTGAAATATTCGAAAGTTTGTTCACAGAGTAAAGGAGGGGTTGGGGCGGAGATTCAATTACCTTCCCAAGGTAAAACGGGGCTAATGTGGTTCTTCCTGCTTCTTGCTAATGAGAATATAATAATGTTTCTGCAGATATCATTTTCGCAGCACCGAGTTAATAATAAGGTGGGATATTTACCTTAATTGCGCACTTAAACGATGGAAGGCTTAAAGGTAATGGGAAAAGATGATGTTATCTTCGAAGCAGCAAATTTGATATTGTCTTCATAGGTCCGACAATACCAGCAGTACCAGCCAGTTCTTTCTTTCTCTACCCCACATATTTTTTTCGCTAAATGAACAGTTCATGCCTGTATATTACCTTACTTTATTTACTCGCCGCGTAATATACAGGGTGTCCGGGGGTAAAGTGCGCAAACTTCGGGTGAAGTGATTCTACACGGTGGTAGAATTAAAAAAATATAAATAACTTTAAAACTTTTTTGTCCAAAAAAAAATATATTCCCATAAAAACAATTCTTTTTTTTTATCTAAAAACTACCTTAAAGCGTTGTAATTTAGAAAAAAGTTATGTATCTTTTTACATGTAGCTACCTACTATTATGTAGAATCCCCCCCCGAAATTAGCGCACTTTATCCCCCGACACACCGTATAAACCTGTAATTCGTCCATTGCATTACTCAATTACTATAATCTTCCCATATATTATTTACTTAAGGCGGAACAATATCCTAAAATAAAGTCAGAATCTTAAAAGGGTAAGTGAAGAAGCGAAGCACAAAAATATGCGACGCTCGGCCCTGAGTATTGGACAGACCTACGGTTGAATTTTCCCTAGCAAATCTCTAAAACAATGTGGGTATAACGACATAAGTGAAGAAGTCATGTTAAAAAATAATCGACGCGTGGCCTGGCGTAACGGACGTATCTACGGTCGAATTTGCCCCAGCAAGCCTTGAAAATTGATTTTTCCGTCTGGTTTATGTGATTTTTTTCTGATGAAGGTAATTTTATAGTTAGTTACAGTAAAAATTTTCAAACCGTTTTACATAAAATATTTTAATGGGAAGGTACTGTTTTCATTAATCTTAAATACACACAACTGCCATCTGTAGGGATCGCTCGAAAAAAAATGTATGCACATACTATAGTTACGAATTCATAATTTCATAACATCGGCGGTCCAATTTTTATACTGCTATAGACAATCCGCTTTCCGCCTCACTGTTAGCTTTAACCGGATTAACCGTGCCTTCAAATTGAATAATGGAATTTGAGTATTTACCATGAAGTATGCTATTTAACGGGACTCGTACAGCAGGCTTTATCTCTAGTACATAAAACACAAACTTTCGCAGATAACTCCACCAAAAAGTTATTTTCTATAAATCCAGCAAGTGTTGTATAAATCCGGAGATATGTTATCTGTTCTGTCTGTCCGCACTATTCGGCCCGCGCCGCAATTCTGTGGAATGACAAATGTTTATAATTTCCCCATTTCCACAAAAGAAGTTCAGGCGTCACCTCTCCTTGGGTATTCCGTGCCAGAAATTGATATTAATGTGAAAAGTTTCAAGGTCCTCTTATCATTAGCTCGTAAATCAAACGAATTAAAAATAATATATTATAATATTCAGATATTCTTTTGAATTGTTTGCTTGTTCAAAGAAGGCGGGATAATGCTGGATAAATTATCGAGTTTTAATACGATTTTGTAAGAATCAAAGAAGATATCAAATTTAAGTTTTGAAACCAATTTTTTTGATACTAAAATAGGCTGTCATTCGTCACATTAGTAACTTTGATTCGATAATATACTGTGCTTTCGGAACGAAGATGATTTCGAACTCAATTTAAAATAATAATAATTGTGAAAGTAAAACAAAGTAAAGACACGATATAGGCCAATGGGGTAAACGCATTAATGATAGTACCCTGTGGGACAAGGGAGTAGCTAGTAAAAAGGTTGTTGTAACTCACCCCTTTCTCATTAATATCGAAAGTTCATTGAGTAAGGATATATAACATTGTTTTACGTGAATCTCTTTTTAAATATGTCTATTTGATTATATAAAATCACGCACACACACATGTATGCATTTTTGTGAAATTGGATAGCATCAAAGCAGTTGATATAAGAAACAAATGTCGGTTATACCCTATCGGGATTTGGGGCGGTTGAATCCATTCCCTGAGGAGGGAGGTTCAATACCCAGTCAAACAATTTTTTTTCTTCTATGAAATTGGCTTTCTTCTATGAATATATCGTTAAAAAAAAATTATTTCAAGGTGTTTTAAAACCTATTTCATAAAACTGATTTGTTCATTTTTATGATTGATTATTGTACGAATCTCTCAGAAATTATCGATAAAAGGAATACCTGTAAATTAAACTAAGGGAACCTTGTTACATAAACGATACGACGCAAATCAATATTAACCATTGATTAATGAGTTTAAATTTCATATTAAAAATGACGAAAAGTCAAGCCAAAGTAACGTGTGCAGAAACACATTAATTATATAGGTAGGATACCAATTATTTAACATTTTATCGTACTAATGTGTTTATATGAAAGAACATTATGTTGTTGAGTACAAGCCCGCAAGCTAAATCCCGCAACATTATGTAGATGTCAGCTCATGTCATAAGATGACGGATCTTCATAATGATTTTATTATCATGGAATATAAAGAAGAAATTATTCCCTCCTAAAACCGACAAAGAAAATAAAGATTACCGAAAATTACCAAATTAGGTAATAAATTAGTTATTTTTTAACTAATGTTTAAGAGACAAGGTTTTTTATGCACAGCACAAATTATAACATATTATTGTTAAGCTATAATTATTAGACAGAAACACCTATGCAAATTGAAAAAATGTAGAAAAAATACATGTCGACGACGGGAATTGAACCCGCAGCCTTCTGATTGCCGGTCAGATGCTCTACCAATTGCGCTACATCGGCTTATTAAAAACCTGCCAATTTATTAAATATGTACTGGAATTTTGTATTCAAGAATTATTTATTGCTTATTAGTTTTTTTTTCACTAAAAAACTACCTAATTTATTGCTTTAGGAAAGACATTGAAAATGTTAAATCTCCTACCAGATGGCGTCGAGACATATTATATCTTCATAATATATATTTGACCGGTCGGTGGCCGAGTTGACATTGCGCTTGGGTCCCACTCAGGCGTAGTGTGTTCAATTCCTCTGCTGGCTAAGTCCTCCATCACAACACAAGCAACATTTTCAGCTTACTGTGGTGGTAGTAGGAGAATTTCAAATATTGTCAGGTTATTTGTAACCCGGGAATATTTGTCTTTCTTTTTAATAAAAAAAAAAATTTAAAAAAAATCTATTGGTGAAGTATTTTGACTTGTCAAATATTATTGTTTTTTTTTTTAATGAAAAGCTAATGTTTAAGAGACAAGGTTTTTTTATAAGGTAGAGCACCTGACCAGCAATCAGAAATTCAATTCAATTCCCGTCGGCGGCATGTACTTTTTTGGGGAAGATATTTTCGATTTATATACATAGGTGTTTCAGGTAAATAATTATTGTTTAAGAATAATTAATCAATCAACAAATTATCCAAGTTCAAATTCATCATAGAATTAAATAAAAAAGCAGCAAATTACCTCGATTGGTGAATTGTGACATCGTGAACGTACACAGCTTTTTCTGTTTAGAAATTACAGGTTATTGCAATTATCATTTCGCGATATCATTTCTACGATAAGCTATGGAGCTCTGTAATATTAATATAACTCTTCAAACTGTGACTGTACGCCATGTTATGTATTTCAAAAGGTGAAAATAACAAAAGAGCTTTATAACGTAGCGAAACCAGTTTGTAACAACATATATAATTCCTTTTTGGGTGGTATCAATTTAAATACAACATTATTTAAATGTAGATTGGTACATCCAATATCATCCCAATATAATGTATATTCGAAAATACCCCCTAAGGGCTGTTTGAAATTCTTGTCAGTTATTTTATTACTAAAATTCACCACAGTTACTCAAACCGTAAATTTGTCAAATACGATTTAATACGCATCGAAAAACCCAAATTACGAGTTCCCCTGAAAAAGCTAATTAACGTATAGACTGGTTAACCGCGTATCGTGGATACATCTAAAGGGGGCTACACATTGACATAGAGAGTACGAGATGAGAACTTCAAATGAATTGGCTCCTGATAATAATAGTTTTTGATACCATACCGAAATGACGAGAATATCTTTTAACACATTTTACACGGTTATATTGATGCAAATTAACAATCGAAACTCTGGTAAATAGTTACATGAATTTACTGAATGACTTCAGTTCCACAGGTATTTTGAAAATTCAAAAAAATTATGTCGATAGAGCTCACTTTACAAAGATTTTCTATATCTCGAGATGCTTTTGAGAAATACTTTTTAAGTGCATTTTACACTTAAATGGCATAAACGATTTAAAACACGTGTCTGATTTATATAGTCATCATATTCGAGCGTCAAAAAAAGAAAAAAAAGGAGAACATGTAAATACGAATGATAGAGGGAGCGCGACGAAAATATTTAATAAAACGTTACTTATTTAAAATAGGCTTATAATCTCTTGACATCAGAATTAAGTGGCATTTAACAGAAATAACAGAGCCGGATGTGTTTTTCACACATTATCATGATTATATTGTTGTTATATTACTTTTCCAATTCCGCATCTAAATATAGATTATCTTAAAATGATCACTTATTTTTGAAGAACTTAAAAACAGTGTTCAAAGGGAAGTAAAGTATATACGTCTGTAGTATAGTAATATGCACCTAAAAATATACCTAAAGAACTACCTTAAAAAGTTTGAATTTCAAAGAAAGTTCATTCAGACTTCTTCATGTAGAATCACCCCCAAAGTTAGCGCACTCCTCTCCCAGACACCCTGTACAGGGAGGTACGTTATAGTCGCTATAATATTAGTGAATATCAATAACTAATTAACCTTGTATCCAAACCTATCTGTAAAAGTATACATTACTATAGTGACTTGAGTACGGAACACTTACCGCCAGGGTCGACACTCTACGACTTACTGTGTATTGCAAACTGCAGAACGGACATGCTGTCCCAGCATCGATCGTGCCACGAGGTACGGCGTGCGCGGCGCAGCTAAATGATATCTCTAGGTTTTGATGCTTGATTTCTAAGATCATATTAGGCAAATGTAATATGCATTCTCATTTTTAATTAAATTGTTTTACATTTGAATTGTTTTATTTTTGTTGGTATATCTATAAAAAAATTAGAAATAAGAAAATGGAATTATTAATTTAATGTATTGCTTAATGTCATATTGAGACCATTCTGTGGATTGACACACGTCAGTGAATTCAATTATTTTGATTGTCCATTTAGTTATCCTCTTGTCCAATTGTCCAGTTTCAGAGCCTCCCACGGTGAAGGGTTGTCGTGCACGCCCACGTGACCGGGCCAGAGATAAGGGACATAATCCCGAAATTCCCCGCGGCACCGGCGCGGCGGGAGGGGGGCGGCGCCCGTGACAACCCCCAAATTCTCGAGATTAGGGGTGCAAGTTCCGATACTTGTAAAGCTAGTCCCAGGAAGAGGGGATTCCCCGACCCGACCGGGGCAGGCGTGTCGTAACTCCCAACTTGTAACTTGTAACACAAGGCAAGGGGTGGATTATTGGAAGAATAATACATTTTTTAGGAAGGCGCTTAAGAATTAAATTGAAAATAACGACAAGAACTGATACAATATCAAGTTGAAATATGTTAAAGGTCAAATTTGCACTTATAACGGATACCGTGAAGTTGTCCGAAGCTTTGGTTCAAGGATAAGAAAGAACTACATTTATAAATACTTTTCAAAATGTTATTATTTTAGTAGTAGTACCTATTTTGGTGAGCTTTCTGGTTTTCTGTCTAACCATACCTTTCAGTGGATGTAACTTAAATTAATTTGTTTTAAAAAATAAGTAATATATTTAATGCGGTCAATGAGGGAAGGGGTACGATAGCAAATTAAAAAAATATATATTTATGTGGTGGCTGAGAAGCTTCATGCTATTGGTGATTATAACAGGGCGAAACCGGACCGTTACAAATAAGTATAAAACCTTTGTGGTACCTATACGATTAAAACTGCGTATTTATTGCCAAATTGAGAAAATAAAATTTTACTAAAAGTAGATATTCTTTAAAAAATGGTATCATGTTACCTCCCTTAACCTAATAAATTAGATGAACCATGCCAACCCACCACATTAAGTAGGTACATTTTTTAAATGCGTAACTTGAACTTTAACTTACAAATAATGTCTAGTAAAGAGGAGGCATATTTACTTGTGTAAATGATTTAAAATTTCAGAACGCTGGAGAAGATTGAGTACTTCACTTTTATTTTCATCGCCACAGTTTCCAAAGTAAATATTTCACTTCTTGGAGGCGAAAAGCTGCGAAGAAACTGAATAATTATACTTTGCATTCATTAGAGAAATTTATAATAAAACCGTATTATTCTGTAGGTATATATACAAGCCTATAATATGATATAAATAGAAACGGGTAGAGTTTTAAGCGTGTGTTTATATCACCTTCTTTATCTTTTTATTGCGTTGGAGAAAGGCTAAAGGGAAAAGTGGGCAGCGAATGGAATAAAGTCGTTTTTGCAGAAATATAACATATTCAAGGAAAGAAGGGTACGAATTCAGGTACACAATGTTCCCTGCACAACACAGGTGAACTCCTAGCGTGGAGGACAATGTACTATACCAGGTGTGGCGAACCTTTTTGGGTCCGCGTGCCGAAAATCCTCAAATATTATTTCTAGATTGTGTGGCGTGCCCAAGCTGTAAAAATAAAATAAAAAATTTTTAAGATAAAATAAAAAAAGTTTTTTTTTTTTATTTTATTCATAAGCTTAAAAATTACAATAGAGTTTCATAAAAATAAAGTCATAATCAATAAATATACATATTAGTTATTTATCAATGAGATTTTTGCTGTTGTACATTCGATGACAAATTCTTAATATCTGGATCATATTTCGTCACTTTTAGTAACACACACGACCAACTGGATTCATCAGTCATTCTCGTTCTTGAATCACATTTTATGAAATTCATTTCTGAACATAATGACTCACAAGCATATGTAGAAGAGAAAATTGATAATATTGTTCTCGCTAGTTTTTTTAAATCGCTAAAGATTTCTGGAATGGCTTTCCAAGTTCTCATTATTTCTCTGGAAAAAATGATTGTCAGTTTCGGCGGGGAACATTGAATGAAATTTTCAAATGTAACGTAAGTTAAATTTGAGTTGAAACAACCCAATTCTGGTTTGAAAAAAATCAACAGAATGACTGTTACATTTGAAAAGAAAGGAAGAATAAAAAGCAAAAAAAAGGAAGCAAAAAAAAAAAAAATTTTAAACTTAAAAATTTAAAAAAAAAATTGAACTTGGAAATCGTTAGTGTGCCATCCAAATGATCAAACGTGCCACCTCGGGCACGCGTGCCCTAGGTTCGCCACACCTGTACTATACCTTTGTATTACTAATTTATTTAAGAATAAAAAATATTGTTTATTGATATGATTTCGAATGGACGATGATGTCTTGCATCCTCTGTTGCTCATTGTAATCGAAGCTGGAAGAAAATAAATTAGAACTATACTGAACAAGAAACATCACCGAAACGCCTTCGATAAATGTACATCTCAATACATCATTTTGATTAGTTTTGCTAGCTTTTTTTAATCCTATTTCGCCCTGAATTTTGATTTCTGTAAATATCCTTTTCATATTTTACTGAAAAACAAAGAAAAAGCTGAAACAAGCGACGCAACGTCTTCAAGGTCACAGAATATTACAACACTTTTTTTTTCTTTACTATACCTTGCGATAGCTAACTTTCCGTGAAATAATTGCTTTCGCCTTGATCACATACTGATGTTGACTCGGTTATTATACTCTCTGGCTGGATATGAGACTTAAAGCCAAATGTACACAGTTCTTTGTTTGCCGTGGATGTGGTGCCTGTGAAAGGTACTATTAAATTAGCGGTATGCTGTGGCGATTAATTTTACAGTGTTTACTCTCTGGGCGCCTTTGCCTCGTTGATGAGAATACTCTAGCAAAAAGTAGGTATTGGTGCTGTATGAATTGAAGAAGGTTAATGAGAAATTGTATTTACCGTTTATCTGCACTAAAGAAAATCCTGTGGCCAAACTACGGTTTATGGGGTTGACAGACTTGCGCTATACTCTAATGGCTTAGCTCGCCATACATACCCATTGGGAATGTATGGCGAGCGTTCTGCTGAAATAGACCAAGCCACGAGAATATAGCGCGCTTATAGCATGGTCTATAACAGGAATTATACTCGCATATTGTGGGTAAAAAAAGAGGTAACTCCACATCAGATAACAGTGTAAGTGTGTTGAATGACCTTATAATAACGGTAAAGAATGCGTTTTCCTGACGAGTAAATCAATTTAAAACTAAATAATCTTTTAAATAAATAAGTCAAATTTGTAATACAATTGAAGGGTGACATAGTATAATCTGTTTGGATTGTATTTTGATATTGGGATCAAGAAAATAACATTCTATTGATATAAAGGACCACATGTGCCCACTTTTTTTTAACCTTTGTAAAAATACGTTACTCTTTATTTTACCCGAACTTCTAAGGCTTTTATCATAGCATTCTTCCCTGTCCGACCCATGGACCGTACTGCCTTTGTATATTATTGTATATACTGTACAGCACGCAACGGTGGATCATGGCGAACCTTCCGGGACATCGAGGACCAGATGGCTCGTAAAATAGGAACACCTGATTTATGCTCTCAGGGACATTAGAAGTAACCCTTACCAGGTGTAAAGAGTAGGTGCCTCTAGATTACCTCTCCCACCCCCTTCTTTTTAATAATATTTATACATCCTAAAGCAGCGAAAGACATGTCTTTTTAAAAAATTTCAAAACATCTCACATAATTATCGCACTGCTGAATTTTTTCTTTGAGTAGACATCGCATTAGTGTTCGAAACTTACACGACTTGATATAGTTCAGCTGAGTTGTTCCGGGTTGTAATCTACAGGCTGTACATTGCACTCATGATAGCCTACTTACAATAATGTACTTAGGTATTTTTAAAGGTACAATGAAATATAGACTACGGTAGTTCGCATAATATATTTAAAATGCATACTGATGTGACTGTTAGAAATGGAAGAGCTCTTAAACATGCGTACTCATCTTTCACAACCTGTTTTTGGCATCGTACATTCATCAGAGACATGTACATAGGTAAGATCACGATTATGCTACTTTTAATATTAATTTTTATTTATTTTTCGGAATAACTTTATTGAGTAAAACCTCTAATTGTAATATTTAAATATTGAAGACAATATTAGTGATTTCTAAACATATAGAAATCACTAATATTGTCTTCAATATTTACATTTTTTATTTGATACAATAACTTTACATAGTTTAAAACATTATTTGATAATGTGAGCCTCACCGGGTGCTTTGCCCATGCTGAGGCCTCCGATTTATATTTTAATAAAAATCAATAAAAAGTTAAAATTGAAATAAAATAAAATACAATAATAAAGGTGGAAATGAAAAATTGTAACACTATTGTGTATTAAAATAAATATGTTTTAATATTTTAAGTTATAATTTGTTTGTCATATTGCCTTTTTTGTTCCATCCATGTTTTAATTTTGTATTCAAAATATTTTTTCTTTCCCTCTTTTTTTGTGTCATGCTAAATATTGCTGATTGTTTCCCGTTTACCGTCGGAGTTTTAATTTTTTTTTGTAAGCTTGTCTACCTGGTCTTATAATGATAGTTTGTATGTTGAAATTTGTTTTATGGTCTAAAATGTAGTTTAGTAGTGTTTTTTTGTGTATGATTGGCGCATGTTGAATATTTGATCGCATCAGTCATTATATATGTATTGCCTTTAAGATGGTTTTCTATGCGATTTCCATATTACCGATAGCTGAGTTTGTTGCTCCTCCCCACACAACGATAACATATTCTCCGACCGATGTTCATTACACTTTAGATAGGAATAAAGGTTTAAAACGAACTATTAATACCTACTGTTGATGTTCCCACGTATAAAGAATTAAAAAGATAAGGTGTTTTTTTGTGTTATTTTTCAACAATACACCATTATGCAAATTTTTGGAGTTCTTTCTATGGAACTTTGTCCTCCCTGTGTCATTCATAATAAGGCAAATACGTGCATTTTGAAAGTGTAAAACCATGTCAAATGTAAACGTGGCACTGACAACAGCGTGGTAGTAGTCAGGGCCGTCACATTGTATATTCTTCGCTGGCTGCCTGCGCGAATTATTTATCCACTTTACAGCACCCTGACAGTTATGAGATCCGCCTGAAGTAGTGTGTATGGGCGGCGCCTGGTGCTTGCTGTGCACTGGGTTTGTGTATGGACGGGGACAGTAGAAATAATTGGTGAAGTAAGGCACAAAGGAGAGAAACGGGCAACGCTCCGGTGAGTGCTTTCAGCTTTGACCCACCCCCTGCTTTTGTGTTTGGTCACTTTTTTAATACACTGGCAAACGTGCACAATAAGTTCAGCGTTGACCATTCCTTAGTCCAGAGCTTCAAGCGGCAATAAAGCGGAACGTGCGGGTCTATGAGAGATTTCATTACCAGAAGATACCTTACTCCGGAATTATGTGTATTTTTCAAAAAATTTAAGATTAGTTTTATGGAGATACTGTGCAGACCAGAAAAAAATTTCGGGATAGTCATAGAAGCGCTATTGCGTATAGCAGTGCGCTGTGCATTATATATGTAATGGCTGGACATTATTATATTTTAACATAAGATGAAATAAGAGGTAAGAGGTATCGGTCGGTCTTGGACCATATCTGTTTATATTATTATTATTATTAAAACAATTAATTTATAACAAGGGAAGCCCAGGTAAAATCAAAGTAATTAAAGACTTGTATCATTTAAAGAAGTCATTTATTGATAATAATAATATTTTTATTCCAGGGGAGGTTATGCCACACTTGTGTAAATGTGGCGTCAAAAATCAAGTGTCAATCGTGTTGGTGGAGGCCAGTAGCCGCATCCTGGCTCCAGTTGCCCGGTGTCTCATCTGGCCGGCAAATCAGCCGGCATCCAGCTAAGCCTGGTGCTAGTGTAGAGAGAGGTATTTGTAGTCATTGTAGATTTTGTAAACATTGCTTTGCGTTTATTAAATTGGAACGTTCCTTGATAGCCGCGCGGTAAGCCAACTCGGCGCACAAGTATGTCGTTTCCTTCATTTGTACGTGGCTTGATATTATGGGTTGGTATATCAGATCAATCGGCAAGCGGTTTGCTTGAGTCAGGGAACGTTGATTAAACATGTTCTTCCATATATCATGTTTCACTTGTAAAAATTGAATCTTATTTAAAGCTTATAATAAGTTATTAGAACTTAATGATGAGATGTGACTGAAAGCAGAGAAAACTGAAATGCTTCCGTATTTATAACGATTCAAGGTAGCTCCTACCCTGAGCAGGAGTCTCCAGCTCAGGGTATGAGCCATATGTTGTTATCTCTGTGAGATAACAACAGATTTAAAGATTCCATGTCGACAGGCACGTTGAGAGAACCTCACGACAGGAAAACGAATAATTCAGTTACATGTAATGATAATATTTGGATGATTTATATAGCGCCGTTTTTGTACAAAATCACCGCAAGAGCACCTTTTCCTGTCGTGAGGTAATATGTAGACATTTCAAACATTTATATTTTTTAAATATTTTAGGCTAATAAGTAGGCTCCGAATGAGAATTGTATTGTCTATATATTGGCATATCTATGGTGAAATAGAGGTCCATTTTGTTTCATACAAAAAGCCCGAAGATATCGATCTAGTAAGTGTTTTATGTATGCTTAGATGAATTCGGTACATTGTGTTTGAGACGCGGAAAGAAAACGAATATATTGTTAAACATGAAAAAAAACATTTGTTGATTCAAAAGCAAAATTTTGAAATATCACTCAATTTTAGAATTTCAGATTAGTAAATTACTGTTACTTTTTTTAAGCTTCTGTTTACTGATTATATTTGCTCTTAAAAAACATCATAATATCCGAGAATAATATAACCTCAAATCTAACCTCGTAATTATTGCTTCGGTAGATCAACATACTCGATTCGCGGAACACGAGAATGTTCGCGTTTATTGGCGAGTGGCGCATCGGCCTCCGTGGCGCAATTGGCAGCGCGTTCGGCTGTTAACCGAAAGGTTGGTGGTTCGAGCCCACCCGGGGGCGATTTTTTTTTTCGAAATATTAATATTGCGGTATTATTATTTTTTATTATTAAATTATTTATTTCCCTGATGATCGCAAAATTATTATGTATTGAATACAAAACGGAATTTTGTGCCCTTTTGTCATTTTATTGTGGACTATGTTGCTGATTTTAATAAGAAAGAAAGAAAATTGATAACACCAATTTATATAAGACATATTAGCCCAGACAGGCCAATTAAATGTATAATCTGTTCAAGGTGGACCCATTATTAGCAGATGCAAGGTTTTTTGGGTCATTTATACCTCCATGGATAACTTTGAGTGAGATACGATTTTTTACTATGGATCCCGTAGGGGATATCATAATGTAGTATGTAGTGTAGGTTTTGAACTTCATTACGGGTTCACAATGTATCTTTATCGAATTATTTATTATCTGTGTCAATATGTAATTACAGTTATAAAATTAAATTTATGTATTGTCATGTAACTTTATTTAGGTACCTATCCTAACTACTGTAAAATGTAGATTTTTTGTTGAGTTATGGAGTTATAAAACGATTGTTTTTATAAAACATCGCATATAATTTAATTATTATAATTTAATTTTGTATAATTTTATGATAATTTAATTTTGCATATTTATTTATTTATTTATTGACGCCCTATTGGGCTTTTAAGTACATAAAAATTACAAATTTCATTTTTAAAAACAGTATAAAACAAACAATAGAAAATCGAAGTAAAATATAATGATTTCTCATACATTATTTACATTTAAAAAGTGGTGGACTAATTTGGCTTTAAATGTTTTGAAGTTTAAATTAAATATGTCAGCGACATCACTAAGTTCATTGCCCAACCTATGTATTCTTTCTAACACAGAATTTGTAGCGAAGTTATTGTTGTAGAATAAAATATTCCGTCTAGTATATTTTGGAGGTATATGTAAAGATAGCAAGTTTATAGTGTCAGGGCAGTCTAACCTTGAATGAACAATTTTATATAATAAAAGGAGATCAAATATTTTTCGCCTTTCAGATAATTTCGATAAGTTAACTTTACTGCGTAAATTGACACAATTGATTTCAATAATAGGAATACCAATTTTGAAATTAATAAAACGTAAAAATTTATTTTGAATTTTTTCAATTTGTAAACAATGAGAGTTGAAATGAGGACACCAAATGGTTGCATTGTATTCAATCTGACTTCTAACCAGAGACGTGTAAAGTAATTTTATAGTTTTTATGTTATTAAAGTCTTTAGCGATTCTGAGAATAAATCCAAGCATTTGTAATCCCTTACTGGTAATGCTATTAAAGTGATTCAAGAAGCGTAATTTGGAGTCAAAGATAACTCCAAGGTCATTGAATTCAAAAACTCTTTTTAGATTGGCATTGTTAATTGAGTAGTCGAATAATAAAGGGGTTTTAGATCTATGGAAACTGATCGTTTGGCATTTGTTGATATTAAGATGTAATTTGTTTACGATGCACCATTCATAAAGTTTATTTAAATTCATTTGTAGAGTTAAACAATCAGAAGAATTACCGATCGATTTAAACATCTTTAGATCGTCGGCGAATAGAAGAAAGTGAATATTATCGAAAATTAGTGAAATGTCATTAATAAATAGTAGGAAAAGAATTGGTCCTAGGTGGGAACCTTGGGGGACCCCACTTGAGGCAAAAAAAGTGTAAGAAGTTGTGTAGGTAATTTTTACAGATAATTTTCTGTATGATAAGTAACTTCTAAGCCATTCGAGAAAGTTGCCTCTTATTCCCAAGTGTTCTAATTTTTCCATTAAAATGCGATGAGAAACAGTATCAAAATAATAATAATTTTGTATACTTTTATTATATTTTAATTATCTGTGATGTTTTATCTAAGTTTACAAATTACCAATAACAACTTGAATACTGTTAAATTTTATCTTGCTTATCTTAGGTGATTCTTACAATCTATTTTTAAGTTATTATTTTCTATCTATGACCGGTCAGTGGCTGAGTTGCCATCGCGTCTGGTTCGCACCCAGGCGTCGCGAGTTCAATTCCTCGGCTGGCTAAGTTTTCCATCACGACACAAGTCGACACAAATATTGTCATAATTCTTAACCCGGGAATGTTTGCTTTCTTTTAAAGAAAAATAATTAATACATTTTGAAATGGCTAGCAATCATAATCACAAATCAATTATTATCAGCGTCAATCGTGCGTCATTATTGTCATCTCGAGAGATTTTCAACCAATTACAGAATAATTACTAATTAGCTAATTACTATCAGTGTCAATGGCGCGTCATTGTTTTCAGCGTGAGGGATTATCAACCAATTACAGATACCAACCACAAATTCGTTAAAGATTTAATACATATAACTAAAATATAATTCTGGCCACGAATAATGAATTTAAGCATAAGTTTCAACTCAAAAAGATAACATCAAGAATTAGCAGCTGAGCGGGAACACAATCCTGATCAATTCTGAATCAATGAACACAATCCTTGTCTCACCTCACACAAGCGCAATACTATCAACTCAGTATTGCGCATCTTATATCACCATATCGCTTGCCATACAATCCCTTACAAGCGCCTCACACCACACAGACGACATATTATACATAGGGCTGCCACCTCTCCGGGTTTGACCCGGAGTCTACGGGTTTGCATGGTGCATGTCCGGGCTACGGGTTTAACATCAATATCTCCGGGTCAGACTGGGCGGTGGTAGCGAAGCGACAGACGACCATCACGCCGCGGAGCGCGTGACTGTCTGAGTGAATGCATGATGAATTTTACGGTGCCAAAATAATGAGAAACGTAAGGTTTTTGAGGCCTTCTGATCAGAATCAATTAAAAAAGAAGCCAATGAAGTTTCAGGAAAACTCTTGAATACATAAAGAAATATTATGATTTTAAGGTTTCTGTGTTCAAAATCTTTTTCAAATTCAATCTAAAAAGTGCAGTAAGTTACGAAGATACTGTGGAAGCTGTCGAATCACTTGGTTTGAAAAATGTCGACGAAGATAAACTTTTTGACGAGACCCGAAAATTAAACCAAGTATTTCCTCAGTTCATCACAATCTAGTGATTCCACATTGCCTGTTGATTTACGATCGGTTCAGTTATTCAAAGTCACTTCAAGCGTCACCAAACTGCCAAAAATTATTGGAAATTTTTTTCAATCCCTATAAGCAATGCTTTTGTTGAACGCGTCTTTTCTTTAATGGGAAATTTGTGGACAGACGAGCGAAACTGCTTGCCAGTGGACATGGTGAAGGCAGAGTTAATTGTGAAGATTAATTACATGGATTGCCAAGAATTTTTGAAGTTTTTGAAGAAACCTGAGCAAGAAAAGATGCTTAAACAATCCCTTCAGAATGAAAAATATAGTATTAAGTGTCAACCTGTCCAAGTTAGCTTAACACTAGCTAGGTCATTTATATTAAAAAAAAACATTACAAATGGTAATTTAACATGACATTTTGCCTTAATTAAATAATTCATACTAAAAAAGTTTTATTTTAATAAAAAAAAAACTATATTTCTAAAATCTTCGGGTCTACTGTTTTTGAAAGGTGGCAGTCCTAATTATACATGTGGGCGTGTCTAAATGATACACCGTAATCTGCTAGCAGAGTGATATTTTAAAATTATGTTACCCCTTCTCCTGCCGTAGTCAGATAAATAATTAGGGAGATGTCGTGGTCAGCTGTAAATGTGACAGATCCCGTATTCTGTGCTCTTCCCCGCTATGCTAGAGAGAGGGGAAGAAGAAGATTATGGCTTCCGTGTTACAAGCATCTGCATATAAAGAATTTTGCCATAATTGCAAAAAGGTGTAGTAGGTATAAATACAAGTTTCATATTAGTCAAACAAGTTTTCAAACAGTTTTAAAAATAGATGGAATATTTTTACATTAGCTCCACAGAGGAGGACCTGAGGAAAAAAAATCCTCAAGGCCTATGTCATCTGCTACGGGGATAATATTTGAAGGATTATTTTAGGGAGATGAAGGAGAGAAAGTTTGTGGGAAGGAAAAAGATGGGTTGGTAGGAATCTGGGGGTCAATGTGTCCAGGAGTGACGTATATTCATAACTATCCTTCGAGAGAGAGTCTGGCTGGAGAGCTCAACAGGTCTCCCTCAACGATTGTCTCTTGATCTGACCCGCTACGCAGCAGGTGTGCAAACGCATCCCCCGCCAAGACCTAGAAAAATCTCACCCCATGAACCCAGGCACCCCTGCTAATTCACCAAACGTATCGAACCACTTGGGGTGACCTATGGCAGGGTTGTTGGTCATCCAATAAATGGTTCCCTGTGCGGTGATACCCACACCCGCCTGCTAAATTGGGAAAAACGTCATGTTTTACGGAATTAGTTAGTTCGTTATAAACAAACACTTGCTATCGTATTCCTTTTGAATCCTTTTCAAGCTTCAAAACTAATTACACTTACGTAAATATTTCCGTACTGAGATCGACAGATCTGTCTGTGACACGATTGCTTGTGAATGATACGATACGGTACGATTATTCCATCCCAGCCAGGATCACTCCTGTCCCGGTGCGACCGGTACACCAGGGAGCACTGATTTATTAGGAATTGGAACACGTGCTCTGAGGATGGGAAGAAGGTTAGAGTTTATTCGACCGGTATATACTGCACCCAAATAAGTCAATATTAGAATTTAAGATGGGCAGGAATAAGGGATTTTATTGAGTGTTGTTTTTTTCCTTCTTCGTGTCTTTATCTTCGCGCCTCTTCTCGGCTTTTCTTGTCTATTTTTGGTTCTTCTTGTCTCGTCTTGCCTCTTCTTGTATCTTCTTGTCTACGCTTGACTCTTTCTGTCTTTTTTATATCTTCTTGGCTCTTCTTACCTCTTTTTCTTAGATTCTCTTGTCTCCTCTTGTCTCTTCTTGTCTCTTCTTAGCTCTTCTTGCTTCTTCTTTCGACCAGTATGATTTCAACCTAATAAGTCAATACAGGTACTTAGGAAGGGTAGGTATAAATGAATTGATTGAGCGTTGGTTCCCTGCTTCCTGACTCTTATTTGCATCCCATTTCTTCTTGTTTCCAGTTTTTTGCTTCTGTAATTTTATTGCCTGTTCTGACCTTTTCTTCCCTATTTTTACTTCGTCTTGGCTCTTCTTGGCTTTTTCTTGACTAATTCAGTATCTCATAGTCTCTGCCTGAATCTTATTGCTTCCAGTAGCCTCTTCTTGTTTAGATTTGGTTCCCCTTTCTTCATCTTGCTTCTTACGTCGTCTTTTTTACTCGGTACTTACTTCTTCTTGCCTACTCTTTCTTTTTCTTGTGCATTCGAATCTAATAATCAAGTAGGGAACAAAGTACACTCCTCCTAAGTGCAATGGATAAAAACCGACTGAAATAAACATTATTTATTTAGTAGGTATCTACAATGTGTGCCCTAAAAAGTACAATGAAACACCTACCCTTCGCTCTGAGCCGTATTAAACCTTTATTTCCTAACTTGTGTTTAGCTGTAAACCTCATTTGTTACTAGTGTTCTTCTATTTTTTTCTTCCCCACTATCTTATTTCATTAGTTTAAACTGTGTTTAAGTGAATACATTGCATATGTAAAAAGAGAATCAATTGTTGAATTTGACGTAATCTGTTGACGATTCTTGGCCTATGTCAAGAATCTGTGTCCTAAAACAATAATCGATGATTTATTTCTAGAAACGTATTTCCCAGAGCCGTAGATCAAGAATACAAGTGCTCTGTAGGATGGTCCAGCCTGTAATGCGGTCAAATCCGACTGATATAAAAACATATGCAATATTAACATAATGTAAGCAATTAAATTGAAAAGATCTCATCTTAGTTTATTGTCTTCTTTGTGGTCATGTAGGCGCCAGTGGGTTGTCATTTCATGCAGCAAACCCTTTTAAGTGCGTTTCCTAATGATGCCTTGTTCCAGTACTTAAATCACGAATAATCGATATGTATATAAGTTCATCCAAACCCCATGGTGATGCACATTAAATGCGTAGAGATTTAAATTCGACCTTTTTTGTCAGTGATAACTTGAGTGTTGCGATGCGTACCTGCTTCATCTACTTTTGTAAACATATTATTTGCACAAAGAAATTGAATTATGTTTTAAAACATCTACGTTAAATCGAGCAAACTTTTTTTCCGCGAGAGGAAGCGAAGCTTAACAGATTTTAATGACTATTACGCGTGCGTATGAGAAATTTGAGTTGTGTAGCTTGCAAAAAACACTAGTTATTTGAAAAAACGAACCAGGAGCAATATACATAGATGCGTCTTGTTCGAACAGCACGTCAACTGTCGTGACACGATTGTATGTGAATGAAAGGAAACACTAAGTTTTGAAATAGGTCGAACTTTGGCCATATTCAGCAAAATACAACATAAATGTATTATTATGATATACATGAATCCTAATGGTTTCATAGTAGTATTATAAGTTAGTAGATGAATTCTTAAATAGTATAAAATGTGAATAAATTGTTTACCGCTTTCCAACATTGAAAAAAAGTTCGTTAAGAATATTCCAAAAATTAATTTGAAAATTTATATTTGATAGCTACATATTATTTGTACTACTATGTTACGTTGTCACACTGTGGTGTATTTCTATGAAAGCAAGAACCAGCACCTGGAGTAACTTTACTGTCGGTTTTGATAACTTATTTTGTGTGTTTTAGTAATATTATATTACCACATACACATTAGCATTGAAAACGTTGCGTGGAAAACTTAAAAATTGAAAATAATATATAAAAAAAAATGCTCTTATTTTTAATAATTTTTTCACACCGGTCCACAGTGGTCCCAAATCCCGATCTAGCTAGACAAAAATATTTTTTCATGGCATTTGACGCAAAAGGGTCACAATGTAATAAAAAAAATACTTAAAAAAATATACATTTATTTTAGCCTTTGTTACGGAATTTTTAAGACAAAATTAATTACTAATAAAATGCGTATAGTATAATGGTTCGGTTAAGTCATAACGAAGTTCTTATTTAAAGTTATTAGTATTAGTATTATTATAAGCATTCATGGTGTATTTTCAATGTGTAGACATAGGTGCGCCTTGCCGGAAGCGCCCAACTCGCTCCAGAATCTTCAGGAAACTTTATATGTTGTATGAATTTCTACATACATTTCTGAATATCATATTATTCATTCAAATATAGCTAAGAAAGGTTGTTATAATGTAAGGTGAAGCTTAATGTGATATCACTATTTTCGTTTAATCATTACTACGAATCGGCTTACATTATATTTAAAACCAAATAATTTTACAAAAGAATAACAATTGTTATACATATGAATACTGAATATAAATAGATAAAAAAAAAATAAATATAAAATACATAAAAGAGAACAATAGAAATAGTAGTATCAACATAAAAAAGTATAATGAGTAGGTTATTATAAATACAATACAACATATTATAAATCCCGGATATTATGTAATGAGTGTTAAGAAATTAATACTTTAAAACTGTATTTGATTATAGTCAATCTAAAGTCAATCAGACAGTTTTAATTAAGTAGTGTTTGTATGAGGTTAAACCAGCAATGTTTATAGGTTCATCCAAAACATATTTATTTCCAAGTACATGCAGGCGATTCATTATGGAATTAAGTTCAGCGTTAGATCCTGTATTGTTGCAATGATTGAAACTATTTTTATATTATCCACTGAGTTAAATTAAATTAAAATTGTTAATCAGAAAAACCTTTAAAAAAAAATTATTTTATGGCTAAAATTATCTGCAACAATTTTCCGTGATTAACTTTTTTCTTTCTGAAAAAAATATTCACAAAATAAAACTACTTTTGCGCTAATATCTTCCGTTTGTGGAGTCAGTGGTGGCTCGTGACTTTTGAGTGTGATAGAGTTCTAAAGTTAGAAAAATTCGACATTATTGATGTTGTTTAGTCAAAAACGATTTTTAATTTTTTTTCTTCTAAAATTTTTTTTGTGAAATTTGTGTGAAAATTTTCAGGAAATTTCCGTTTGATAGAAAATCTTCATGCAAAAATCCGAGTTTTCGAAAAATAAAAATACATTTTCGGTTACGAGCCACCACTGTCTGGACTCCGTTTGCCAAGCGATTTGTATGCCTATTACCTGTATTCGTGGTGATTGATGTAAGGCACACTAAAAATATGCACATTTTTGGCTAGTGTATGAAATGATCCTGCAATAAATGAAATATAATGTGTATTTCATGATAACACATGAAATACACAAATAAAACTGAGTAAAGTGAGTGTAAACTGAGAACACAGTCCGTAAGTCCTATGTGTCTTTAGTACCTTAGGTATGTACATGTAAAATACATTATTGAATTCAGCATTTCAACGGTTTTAAAGTTAGAAAAGAAATGATAGTAAAAACTACGAACAGTCTATAAAACTAATTGGTTCTTTGGTCTGGTGTAGGCATCAGGCAGGTACCTACGGACACAGTATTAAATCGAAACCTACTGATTGTAAGCGCAGTAAAGGAAACTTTTATGGGCCGTACTTTGTGCTTGTCGGGCAAACACGTAGAATCGTAAAACGTATTTATTTTTCCCGGGGAATCCCGATATTTCATTTCCTTGAGAGCATCACTGCAAAGTCTTGTGAAACTGGAAACTGTTTTAAATAATTGATTTTCAAATACCGACCCTCACTCCTTGGCTCATGGTCCCATAAATAAAATCTGGGACCCCTGCTTTCGACAGACGCACGGATATTTTTTAATAAATAAATCAATTTAACAACAGACGGCGCTGTTTTGTTTTCATATTTATTTTTGGTACTCTCACATTTAAATTCAATATTGGGCCTGCTGTCGAATGAAGGTAGTATTTCAATCAAATATCAAATACTCTAAGGACGGGTTGTTTCACAGAATTTGAACAATTCATCAAATTTCAAAGTTGATTTTCAAGTTCTGTGAAGGATCCATTCAAGTTCTCTTATTATCTATTTTTTGAAGCAACTAGCCAATAATGATATAATAATAGAACTTGAATAGAACCTCCACAGAACTTGAAACTCGATTTTGAAATTTGGTGCATTGCTAAAATTCTGTAAAAATAAGACGTCCTTAAACTTATAAACCTTTAAATGAAAAAATGTTCTTAATTAATGTACGTGGAAAAATATATTTTTTCTCCTATTTTTTATAGCCTAATATGATTATCTCCATTTAAAATTTGGGTGGCGGGCTTGGGTACCGCCACCAGAGAACCATTTATTGCATAACCAACACTTCTGCCACCATTCACCCCCAGTGGTTCGCTACGATTAATAATTTAGCAGGGGTGCTCTAGTTTGGTTCCATGATAACTCAACACAATGATGATTGAAAACACATTTAAAAAGTGATATAAAATCATCACACACAAACCTAACACATTTAACCTATTTAACCTAGTTTTTGTTTCATCACTTTTCTTTACATGACTTTTTAAAGGTGTGTTGAGTGGTGCGGTTACACATTGGCTATCTTCTATTTCTTATCACCCAAGTGACTTTTCCTTCTTCACTCCGGAAAATCACAACGAACAATGATGATTGTAAGTACTTGGTTGTCGAAATTCTACTTAAAATATTAATCACTTTCCGCAATGGTGTCAGATTCACATATTTCAAATTCATTAGTCACGACATGACCTATTAATCCATTGCCAACGTTTCACTTTGATAACTCCCCGCCTGAAATTCATATGATATCGAAAATTAAGCTAAATTCGCACATGGAAAATGATATACGTGCGCTTGGATATAATTGAAAATTCGAATTCGAATAAACCTTTAGAAATTCACAGTTCATTCGTTTAATTTTCCCAACCAACAAAATTGAAGCCTTACCTTAGTATTAAGCTGCATTTCAATGGGCAGAATTTTGATACCATGGAATATAATGAAAATGATTGAGATGTTGACTCTTTCAATTGAAATGCATGAAATTATTAATTTAGCATTATTAGCGCTTTGACCTAAAATAATTATTGCAATTTTAGGAAAGGTAGTAGTAGCGCTTTGATCAAAAATATTTGATTTATATAAACGAAGTAATTGCGAAAATAAAATAATCGTGTACGATAATTCGATTTCAACTTAAGCATAGACATTTAATGAAATATTTGTACAATAAATTGCATACAACATTGCATGACTAAGAAGTCATATTATTATTTCAAATTTTTTAAATATCGAAATATAAATATAAGCTTAGTTTCTCAAAAGACTAATGATACACATCAGTCGTGACACGAGAACTCCCACCAGTGAGACAAGTATAGAATTAACCATTTAACCAATGCAGTATTTTTTATCAAGATAATTAAAGATAGATAAAAATTGTTTGACGTGAATGTTATCGTTATATACATCTATTTGAATTTCGATTTTGAATGCATATAAACCTTGGAAGTGGAAATTAATCTGCTTTCCGAAATCTAATATAAATGATCTAGTCGTTGTCGATGAAAATGCATTCTATCAACTTTTGGTTGCAATCACGCATTTTCTGAAATTGTATGATATTACAGCAGTTAATATACGAATTAATGTCGGTCCTACAAGACCGTGATTTATCTCAGTTAGCATCAATAATGGTTGAGTCAATGGGGAGGAAGTTTCAACCATCAGTCAAACCAAAAAAAATAATTTTAAAAGACATTCTAAAAGTTCACAGCAGTTAAGAACTAGTCCCTGGGAAGGAAGGTTCAATCCGCAGTCAAACAAAGAATAAATATGTAGTAAAACAATTTTTTTTTTGTTGGTAGATTTTTTTAAAAACATTAGTTATTCATATTATATTTCGTTAAAAATCTTAATACGTTACTGATTCTTCAAGGCTTTCAAGGAAAAAATAGTATTATTAAAGAATTCAGCAAATTTTTAATAATTTAGTTCCGTAGAGAAATTTTACCGGCAGTCGCATATTCAAGAATTAATGAAAACTAAATTATGTTGCAAACTATTCGTGAAATTTCGAACAAAATTTTGTTCCATGAGATATTTGTGGTAAAGAGTCCAGAATCACTGCATTGACTAAAGAACATCAGATAGTGGCGCAGTGAACAGTTGTGACGAGTGATATAGAAGGTAAGATAGAGCTGAGTGAACACACATGGCGCATGTATATGTCCAAAAGACATTCAGAAGAGGAAGAAGATAAAGTGTTCCTACATATGATGTAGATCAAAAAGTTTATCTTTGTCAAAGTTGCAGAATTCATTATGAAACTAGCTAATTAAGCTGTACTTAAACATATGAAGTTAAAAATTATAATAATTAAAAAAATATTTAGACGTCGTTCTGACCTACATAGAACGTGCCAACATTCCTAAAATGTAGCACCAGTAAACTTTTGGGAAAATTTGACCCTTTTACAACATGGTGCGAAAAACTCTTTATCCCAGTCTATCAGGAATAAAAAAACAAAGAATACGTCTTAATCAACATAAAACCTTATTTAGGGGTTTCCACGGTAAGCTGCAATAATATTTGAACGTTTAACATTTTCTTTGATTTGTCATAGATCACACATTTTCACTCTATCAGCAAAAAATAGTTAATCTTAATACAATATTTAAGCTAAGTGACGGCCTCCGTGGTCGAAGGGTAAGGCTCTTGACTAGCAAGCCGGAGGTTGCGGGTTTAAATAAACTTCAATTTGTGTGATTTCATGGTTAGATAAGATAAACATATCGAAAAGAAATTCACAACGTACAGTATTAATATCGGAGGATAACCAAATAATAAGACAAACACCTTTATAGTTGCATAGACACCAACATCTCCGATTTACCTACTCTAGAAAAATCTGACAAAATAAAAAATCTACGAATCATACCTCAGATTAACAGATCACATCAAACACATCACAAATAAAGTCCTCAAAACAATACACATCCTGAATATAAGAAACATATTTAAACTAAAACAAATGAAAACGATATATTATTAACTTTTCCAATCCATTATAGTATACGGTATAGTTACCCGGGGATTAGCAACAAACTCAGCTTTCGAGCATATGGAAATTACACAGAAAAGTATCATATGCTAAGATAATGCAAAAAAAGTACATAAAAACACGTATAATAAAATACATTTTAAACATTCGTCGATAAGCAAACTTGGACAAAGTCACCTCAAATACCAGGCAATAAAAGCATTCAACAATCTTACACAACAATGAGGGAAGCAAAAAAATTAAAAAAAAAAGATATGGATTAATGAACCAAATATGCTATATTACAAATAAAATCTATCTTAAAGAATAAAAAATATAGTACACACTAAACAAAACCGGTCCAATAATTGCATACATATTGCTTAGTTTTATAACTGGCTTAAATATTTTATTTTATTGCTTTAGTTTATTTTATTTCATAATACCTATTTCACTTAAATTCGTACATAATTTGTCACGTAACATTGTAGAATGACCAGGTGGGAATAGTAGGTACTACTTCTACACCTTTCTCTAACCCATCTCCAACCTTCAGCCTGACAACATATCCCAATTGGAGATGCCATAGTCTCACTGGCTCCAGACGGTTGGGAGCAGTTGGGACTCTTGTGCGGTTTCAAACATTAATAATATTTTTATGGGTTAACATGTTCTTTTGAAATTTGTTAAGGCTGAATAAAAACTTAGTAAATGCTGTAGTTTTAATTAAAAAAAGGCTAAAGCCTAAAACGTACTTTTTCTGGATTATTCTGCTGAATTATCTAAAGATCATTGATGTAAATGAAAATTACCGATTATCCAATAATATTGATACTATAGTATTCCCGATGTCGAATTTCCAAAGAACTAATAAAATAGCAGTCCTGCGTCTTTATCTAGAGAGTGATATCGAGTTAAAAGGTCGCCATTGACGCCACGGTCAACAATGGCGAGCATCTCGGATACTGCCATTGGCTTAAAAAAGATTCCGGGCGGCCTTTTTACTCCTTTTACAAAGCGGTCAGTGTTCGTGTACTTCCGCAGTCACCTGTTTCCCGGCAGATGGACGCAGATTAAATTGATAAGGTCGAGTATCTTATGGGGGAGAAAGGGCCTTTAATTATTAATGAATGTGCAAATTATGGACCATTTGTTACGTCAGCCGGTGTTCTGGGTAACTACCATTAAATTACGTTGATTTATGACCATAATTTGTTGACAGCTTTACGGTGTGAACGAAAATTAAACTGAGATACATTGTGTTTTGAATTTTTTGACTTGTAATTTAGGGCAAGCCACTGCTGTGAATGAGAGGGGTGTTAATCAACAATTATACAAAGTCTATCAAACGCCACTTTAAAAATCACTTTTACCAAGAAGAACGTCTTGTACTTAATTGCAATAAAGAGTTGAAGCTTACCTAGAATAGTGATGATTGGGGAACTTAGGTTGTTAGTGTATTAAACACTCACCAATTGGATTAGTAATGAATGAACAAAAAATATTTAAATTTCAATTAATTTAATTTCCCAGCATTGGAAACAAATCCAAAAACACTATTTTTGTAGATAAGGTATATCTTAGAATATCGAGTCTTTGAGATAAAATGAAATGATGTAGTTTAACATATACGCAAGACTTAAAATAATATACGGAAGTAAAGAAAATAGGATACGCTAAAGCTTAATCCCGAGATTGACTTTATGGAATTACTCAGGAAGCTGTGCGTAAAAAAGGACATTTCCCTGGCAACCTATTTTAGATGTTCATAAGAGTTGAATGAGCACTTTTGTTACGTGGGCTCGAAAGTTAGATCCTTAGGATGATGCCTTTAGCTTGAATAGCGTATTGCGTCCCCTTAAACGTTTATGAACACTCGTATGGAAATGGAAAGCATTTAAGGGGCGGTTTGTCAATTCTTTCTAAATACCGAAAAAAATTGCGGATCTACACAATATGTAGATAGAAGAAGTTTCTAGTTCTAGAAGAAGCGTGCTTCTTTCACTTTAAAACATAACTATTTTTAAGATGATACTGTCCACGGTCCACTTCCAGCTCATCACTATAATTTACGGATAATTTCGAGCGGGTTTACGAATATTGACACACCCAACCACAGTGTCTCACAGTGGTTTTCAGTTTCACATTTATCCTCTTCCAGCAGTAGAGGGCTGTGATAATTACATTTCGATATTTGTATTTCATACAGTAGGCTTTCTAGTTTGAGATATATTATTCAGGGCACGCAACAGAATCCTCTCCAAATAGATAAAGTTAATTAAGTTTCTAGAAACAAACGCCCAGAATCAAAAGATGCCACTTCACGCTCATTCACAATAGTACAGTGAAATAAAATAACAGCTAGATGCCGTCAAAATTCAACGCTATTGACAACAATTCGTTTCAACAGTTAGATAGGCTAATTTATAATTTCAGTACGCATATAATTGAACACAACAACGTAACGCAGTTTATGTTATGTGAGTATTGTGTAGTATTTTAGCAATTTTGACGACAAATAAACTTGTAGTTTTGCCCACAGTAGAGTCGCATCCAAAAAAGGATGTTTCTCTCTTATTTAATAAATGGAAACCGAAATTTCCTGTGAAATCATAGTCTACACACTAGAGCCAAACCACGCTGAGCTGAACCACGACTTATGGGAAAGGAACGAAGCAACACCAAATGGCGCGAAACGATGCTTGTGGTTGCTTTGTTCTTTTCGAATAATTCGTGGCTTGGTTCGCTTTTCGGTTCGCATACATCGCAGCATAAGGTTTGTATGTAGGTACTTAAGTACCAACCCACTAAATTATGAAGCATAAATATTATACGAACTTTTTTTTAAATTTCAAATAAAAACTTATACAATTTGTCCAAAGAAATGTAACCATAATTATGTGTACATTGATTATTACGATTTAACAGCCCATAGTAGAAAACACGATTATGTGAACACCGGCGGGATAAAAGTGTAGTATATACCATGACCACCATCTTAAACCGGAACCGGTAAGTAACAAATAAATTAACAGACAGATGACACCCCAAACGTTGGAGTTAAAACATGACTTCACTACGCTCACCCAATAAAAAGGTGTGAAGGTTCGTGAAAGATGTTATATACAGGGTGTATCGGCAAGTGCCCGACAAACTTTAACCAGCTATTCCTTAGCACATTTGGAGTAAAAAATGTTATGGGCGCTTTGCTGTCCTGTTACATTTTTTTCCATTAAAAACAAAAAATAAATAAAAAATCCACACTCCGTCACTGTCATTTGCATTGTTTCTCGTGTTCAACAGCTGTTATTAGCAAGTGTGTCAAAAAGTGTCCTCGCTCTTTCGTACACACTAAATAATAATATTTAAAAATGAGACGAATGGTGCCGTGCCATTTCGTTGTGATTGTAAAAGCGCGCCAACGTAGGTACGTACGTACATTATTCAACGAAACTCGAACAAAATATTGCCAGACGGGTTTTCAAACTTTGACAAAGGATAAAACATTGGTGACATGTGGTGAAAATATGAATAGTAAATTTTTTATTAAAAAAAATGTTACCAGACAGCAAAGTGTCCATAACATTTTTTACTCCAAATGTGCCAAGGAATAGCTGGTTAAAGTTTGTCGGGTACGTGCCGATACACCCTGTATAATTTCGAATGGTTAAGTAAAACGTATGCACTATTACATAAGGTCAGGATTAGAATCAGTGGCGGCTCGTGACTTTTGGGTGTATTAGAGTGCTAATGTTACAAAAAATGGTATTATTGATGTTGCTTTTTTTTTTAAATTAGATTTCGAATGAAGATTTTCAGAAAATTTCAGTTTGGCATGATTGATTTCCTGAAAATCTTCGTATAAAAAATCGTTTCTAGCTACAACAACATCAATAATGCCATTTTTTATATTGGCACCCAAAAGTAACGAGCCGCCACTGATTATAATATTATATAAATTATTAATATCAGTTTTTTCCTAATCATCGAAAGCTGCAGTTGGAAGTCTCGTCCCTTAAGAGGTTTTTTCACTCTGTAGATATTATGGATGGTGTAATGGGCTGGGAGATAATTCTGGGGCGCGCTGCCTTGCATGCGAAACGAAGGAAAGTAATCAGATGAAAAACAAGGCCATATTAGCTTTCTCTCTCGGCTCCTTACTGTTGATACTTTACATATCTACACACATACATAAACACATAGATGGCCTAGATGCCTACAGATACTTACCAACTTCTATACCTGTTATCCCACACTTAGTTCGATGGCAGATCAAATAACACTAGAACTTCTGTCTAGCGAGTATTTTCTTTATGACCATGTATACAAAATTTATTAACATTGTAACTAGTTGTTCTGTAAATAGTTGTTCAAAAAAATTTCCTCGGAATTCATAAAATTTCTAAGAATAACCTACCTAATTATAAATAATATATTTTGTGTAAAATTTTTAATTTTAGTTAATGAATTAAACAATTTGTCCAAAGGAACGACACTATCTCAATGACAATTGTTTTTTTAAACTTTTTTAGGGAGGTGGGTAGTTACCATAATATAAAATGCGAATAAGAAAGTCCGAATAAACACGACGATTAAACACTTGAAAAACGAACTGGACTATTAAAATGGCCACCATCTTAAAATGGAAACGGAAAGTACAAAAAAAATTATAGACAGACGAAATGAAAACGGACGGGTAAAAACGTTTTTTTTAAACTTAAACCTGACAACTGGGTTTTCAATGAACTTCAATGTTTAAAAAAAATAGAAAATAAATATTTCGGTGCGTAGAAATGTTAGTTATAAAAAGGACATGAAAATGGTTACTGTCTTTTGGGTTTTCTCCGTCCTATCACGGGTCTCTTGGAACCTTCCTCTCCGTAAAATGACAGTGACAAGAACATGATGTCATAGGCACGATTTTTTGTGATAAATTAAAACACTTTTTATAAAATAATTTATTATAATTCTAAAAATCTAAGAAGGCAGGTAGTAGGTACATATTAAATTATATATCTATTTCTTGTAACCTAAGGTAATCAGTCTTCAATTTTTTTGGAAACCTAGAATTAAATTTAAAATCCTCACTATGGCTTTTAAGAGCACATAAAACGCAAAAGACTTACGTTTTTTTTTAAATCTCGTAACTGTTTTTATTTAACCCAAAAAGTGAGAACCAAAACGGGTATGTCGTTGACAGCATATTTTTACACCACACATGATCAACAACGATTGTTCAATTGTTTTTGGTTAACTGGAGGATAGAATGGATAACTTGAATGAGACACTTTACTTTTTTGGAACAAGTATACAATTTTATTGACACCGTACAACAATGTATTCCCTATAAATAATTATCCCCCAACGGATTGAGATGTTCTTTTCAAAGAAGTTAAATGAAGAAGAGATCGACAATGGCGTTACAATGCGTTTTATTAATCTCAGTCTATTGGAGGGAGAAAAATGATAACCTGCCATCTGTCCCAAAAAGCCCAAACAATTTGAACCACAACCAAACTCAGGTTCAACCTCTGGTTTGGATCTTTACTTAATTTCAACAACGATATTATTATACATAATTTAATTTTTCGAAGCTTTTAAATTTACACTTTTGGAAAAAAATAACACATCCTGGTAGATAGGTAACTACTTGGTTGAAGAACTCGTTTGTTAAATAAATAAAAATAACTGATTCATAAAATAAATTTGTAGAAAATACCTTCCTACACCAATTGCAATTATTCCGAGTAAACGTTTACTAAAGGATCTGGTAAACGAGCAAGATAAATTGCGTATTATTGCTTACTGCCGAACATTGCATGCTCGTAATTAGTCTTAAAATTCGAAAATATTGACGGCAATTGCCATAAATCTTGCTCGTTTACCAGAGCCTTTAGAAATAATATAATAATTATTAATTATTTAAAAGAAAATTCCGTAGGTAGAGACAATACAAGTTAATTTTTGTATCAGAATATTTGTATCAGACGCAAGTCCTTTACATTGACTGTAAATAAGGGGTGCTGAATCTTCTAGTCGGTGAGCTGCTTTATGTTCAGGGCCTTTTCCGGTTGCTGTGATGTCGTGTATCCAAGGAGAGAGTAGTAGGTAGTCCAAGGAAGCGCAAGGTCAGAAGTCAAAGGCGGTTGTAGTGGTTCCAGCGGGAGAAGCAGTCCAGAGTGAAGCGGTCAGAGTAGATGTCGGAAGAGAGAGACTTGAGATCGCTTTACGCGCGGTATATATAGGACTAGCGGGGGCGTGCACACATCGGTGTGCGCGCGTCTGAAAACGCCCCGCGTAAACGAGGTGCATTTTTGTGCAGCTTCGTGTGTTTTCATATGACTTTAATAGTCAATATTAAAATAATTTATTCAATAGTACTCTTTACGCCGCTTCATCTCATGAAAACTGTTTTTCCCTAGCATTTTTAATGTTTTTATAATAAATTGTACAATATGAATCAGTGGGTCCTCAGACCGACATTGGTGTGAGGAAATCCTTATAACTACTTAATATTAATGTTTACATATTTCAATATTACTTTACAACATAGACGCGAGTCCAGCCTTTCAACTTGTATATTTTTTATTTAGCATTGTTGCGGCGAGACGCACGCAAATCTAACATTAATTTGCGCAATTATATATGAAAAGAGAAATATTTCTAGGTTTATCGTGGCTTTACGCTGATTGGCTGACCGTTGCCGCTCACTGTTTGGCCTAGCTTCGCCTGGGAAAAGGAGAGGGGATGCTACGTAAATACTGGGTCCATGGCTTGCGATGTGCCCAGTGCTCTCGAGCCGGGGAGGGGATACTACGTAAATACTGTGTCCTGGCGCGCGTTGTGCTCAGTACTCGCCGGCCGGGTAAATACAGCTTTCTTATCCTCCCATGGTCAGACATCTGCTTTGCGGCCTTTGGGTAGCATTGCGTAATGCGTTCGATACATCCTCCCCCCGGTGCAGTATCGGCTGCGCCTAGCAAATTCGAACGTGACGGGATGCTTTTGTCCGGCGGCGATCCATTCGGCCGGTTCCTTTTTGGCGGCGTGGGGGGGCCTCTTGTGATTTAGGGCCCGTGTTTGGTGTCGTCATGAGTACGGCAATTTTGACCGCTGGGCGCACGTACACTCCGGTGTTGGTTTGGACCCGAACGGTCCTTACATGCCCATCAGCGGCGGGCATTGTTTCAATGATTCGCCCGCGGGGCCAACTATTGCGGGGCAAAGCGGGATCCACGATTAGCACAAGATCACCCGTTTTGATATGGGTACCTGGCTGGTGCCATTTTTGACGTGCGGCTATAGTGGGCAAGTATTCCTTCATCCATCGCCGCCAAAACATATCTGCTAATTGCTGGCTGATTCGCCATTGTTTTCTTAGGCAGACCTCTTCTTCTTTTGCCGCATACAGTGACAGGTGTGGCCGCTTTCCTGCTGATCCCAGCAAAAAATGGTTAGGGGTTAGCGGTTCCTCATCTCTCGGGTCGACGGAGACATGAGTCAGCGGGCGATTGTTCACTATGTACTCTGCTTCTGCCAGGGCCGTGAGGAGAGTTTCTTCTTTCGGTGAGCGCTCTTTCATAGTTGACTTGAGGGCTCTCTTTATAGAGCGTACGAGGCGCTCCCAAGCTCCCCCCATGTGGGGAGACAGGGGGGGGATAAATTTCCACGATGTTTTTTGTGTTGCAATGTAGTTTTGTACTCTAGGGTCTCGACTGATTGATTCCAGCGCGTCTCGGATTTCTTTGTCAGCGCCATGGAAATTAGTCCCGTTATCGGAGTATATACATTCGGGCTGGCCTCGTCTAGCTGACATTCGCTGCATTGCCATTATAGCTGAATCGGCACTTAGCGAGGCCGCTAGCTCGAGATGTACAGCCCTGGTTGACAGGCAGGTGAATAATGCCCCGTACCGTTTCTCTCGACGCCTGCCGATTGTTACTTCCATAGGGCCAAAATAGTCTAGGCCGCAGTGCGTGAAGGGGCTCACGTGGTGGGTAAGCCTGGCAGCCGGCAATGGTCCCATCAGTGGTGGCAGTGGTTGAGCTCTCCTAATGCGGCATACTAGGCATTCATGCGCTATTCGGCGAAGGTTGGTGCGCAATTTCAATATAAAAAAGCTGCCTCTGATTTCCGCCATGGTTTTTTCGGTACTCGAATGGTCCGCCATTTGATGATAGTGGCGGATCAGGAGCCGAGTGTATACCTCGTCACCATCCAGGATGACTGGTGTCCGTACTCCGCTGGCAACTCCTTTCAGGGCTTGTAACCGTGAGCCCATTCGTATAATGCCATCTGGGCCAAGGAAAGGCGTTAACGTTCGCAAGCGACTGTCGGCGGGTAGTGTATCGCCTTTTCGGGTA
Source organism: Hesperophylax magnus (assembly GCA_026573805.1). Lineage (NCBI taxonomy): Eukaryota > Metazoa > Arthropoda > Insecta > Trichoptera > Limnephilidae > Hesperophylax > Hesperophylax magnus. The sequence goes on from JAIUSX010000049.1 coordinate 16,186,074, forward strand.
GCGCAAATTTCGGCCGCGAAAGAGTCTGCTTGAGATTTCTTTACCCATAATGTTTCTGCTCCTCGAGTCTCTTCGGCACTCAGAGGACCTTCTGATGATTTGTTGGGGTTCGGTCGACATCTCCTTATGAAGCGGAGAACCCATCCAGTGGTGCGTATGAGCCGATGCCACGATGAAAATCGCTCAATAAGAGGTAATCCGCCTCCTTTTATTATTGTGAGGCCGACATATTGAGGCCTCACCTCCAAAACTTGGTTATCAGGTCGGATGATTGGCTCCTTTTCACGGGGCCATGTAGCTTCTGGGTGGGTAATAAAGGCAGGACCGCAAAACCACCTGCTAGTGGGCGAGAGGTCGGGCGGCTCGATGTCTCTTGTACCGATATCGGCCGGGTTTAATTTAGTAGGTACCCATCTCCAATTAATTATTTCACTTAAATCATCAATCTCTCCTAGCCGGTTGGCCACGAAGGCGGAGTAAGTCCTCGGGTCTGTCCTTAGCCAACACAAGACAGTCGTTGAGTCCGTCCAATATGTTATTCTTCTTAAGTGAATTTGGCTTTCCCTTTTGATTGTAGCCGCCAATCGTGCGGCCATTAAGGCTGCTTGTAGCTCAAGCCGCGGTATAGACAGAGGTTTCAATGGTGCCACTTTACATTTACTAGCCAGGAATGTTGAGTGTGTGCCTTCCTGGGAGTTTTCGGTTAAATAAGCAATAGCGCAACACGCCGACTCCGATGCATCGCAGAACAGGTGGAGTTCAAAATTGCCGTTTTTATTAATGAGGCATCTTCGTGGTATAGAAACGCTACTCTGGCTGAGAAGTAGTAGCCATTCCGACCATTTATTCGCGTGCTCGGGTTTTATTAGTTCATCCCAACCTATATTTGATCTCCACACTGCTTGTAGAAGTATTTTTGAGCGTATTGTCAAGCATGATACGAAACCAATTGGATCAAAAATCTTCATGACAATACTTAGTAGTTGTCTTTTCGTTGGGTGTGGGATCATCTCGGCTGAGGCTGCCTCCCTGAAGCTGTAGAGAAAGTGATCACCTATGGGGTCCCATACGAGGCCTAGTATGCGCTCGTTTTCGTGGTCCCCGCTGCTGATAGGTATTGCCGATTTCGCCCGTTTTTCAAAGGGTACTTCTGCAATGGCGGCAGGGTCATTTGAAGCCCAATTAGTGAGCAGAAAACCCCCACTTGCAAGGATTGCGCTCACCTCCCGTACCAATTTGGCGGCTTCGTCCGATGTGTCCACGGCGTCGAGATAATCATCCATATAAAATTTTTCCTGTATGGCTGTTGCCGCGGCGGTATATTGCACTTTGTGTTGCTCAGCTACCTTGTTTCGCACGAATTGCGCGCTGCTTGGGGAACAAGTTGCCCCAAACATCATAGAGGTGAGCATGTAAGTGCTCGGCTCTTCATTTGGCGTTGCTCTCCACATAAATAGTTGAGATGGTTGGTCCTCACTTTTTATTTTTATTTGTAAGAACATTTCTGCAATATCTGCCGCGAGCGCGATTTTTCCTTCGCGGAAGCGCAAAATGTTACCCAATAGCGAGGAGAGCAGATCGGGCCCTGTTAACAGTTTATCATTTAATGATACACCTCGACAGCGGCTTGCTGCGTCGAAAACAACTCTTAGCTTTCCCGGTTTATTGGGATTAACTACCGCGAAATGCGGTAAGTACCATTTTCGAGGGCTTGGAATGGCCGCTTCTTGAATATTTAATTTGCGCGCGTATCCACGTTCAATCAGAGAGTTAATTTTAACTTTATATGCTGCTGCTAATGTATCATTCTTCATAAGCTTTCTCTCCAATGCGTACAATCGTTTTAGCGCGCACTGTTTGTTGTCAGGCAGGCGCGTATTATCTTCTTTCCACAGTAGGCCCGTTTCCCACCGGTCGGTGTTACATGGCCGAGTGGTGTTTTCCATAAGCGCCTCTGCTCGCTGTATGGTCGCATCTACGCGTGTCGCTGACGTCACTCCAAGTGAATCGATCGCAAAGTTTTGTTTTATTAGCTCTGAGAGCTGTTGGTCTCCACTCTCGGCTTCACCGATAATGCTCAGCGTTATATTTTCTACGGGATGAATGCCTCCATGCGCGATCCAACCGAGTGCAGTACGGGACAGCATTCTTTTCTCTGTGTCTTCGCGCACCTCTCTTGACACGATAAGATGCACGTTGTCCTGTCCCAATAATATTTTTGGTTTCACTTGGCACCGACCAGCTATGTTTTGTTGCGGTAGGTCCAGGTTTCGCACTGTATTCGCCGTAATAACATATTCGTCACCGTCCCCGCGCACTGATAGTTTAACTCGCCGGGATGTACTATCCGACGAACACATACCACTTGCCCCGTGAATACGGAGCCCGCGGGTCGGCCCGGTCGCTCCCACTTTGTCCGCTGTTTCACTGTCTAGAAGGGTCACAGTTGACCCCTCGTCTAGTAGGGCATAAATTGACACTTGCCCGTTTGGGCCACATATGGTTACCGGTATCACTTTCAACAGCACGGATTCATGTCCATACGATGTGGTATTGGTTACAGTTTGGTTTTCACTATCGCGCGAGGTACCGGCAGATGATTTCACACGCGACGGGTCGTGCAGTAGTTTATGATGAGGAAGCCGACAAGAACCCACTCCACACCACACACGATATTTGCACGCTCTCGTATGGTGTCTTGCGTCTAGACATTTATGGCAAAGTCGGGAATTTTTTACTTTTTCCCATCGTCCGGGGACATTTTTCCCCAAAAACACGGGGCACTCGTGAATTTTGTGCGAATTTAAACACTGTGCACACTTTTCGCTCTCCGTATCAGTTTGAGAATTTTGCGCATATACTTGTTCCCGTCGTGGTCGCATTGGAGCCCGAGCATTGTCAACTAAGCCCGAACGCGGGATCGCGTTTGTGAGCCGCTTTAGAAATGCGGCTAATTGTTGAATTGTCGCACTTATCACTTGATCGGCTATTTTATCCAACCACGCCACTCTTAACACAAGAGGCATTTTCGATGCAATTTCACTTAGTAGCGCGGGGTTAGATAAATAATCACACTTAAGACTGCCGAGTGAGGCCACCACATTTTGAACTGTACCCGAAAACTCAATAAGTGCGTCGTTTGATGCATCTTCGGGAAGCCGCGGCAACTTTTTTATTTTTTCAAACATCAGTGATGCAATTGTGTGAGCACCACCAAACCGATGTTCTAACACGTCCATTATTTCCGGTACTTGCGTGGGGTCCAATAGGAGTGGACTTACCGCTTCACGAGCCTTGCCTTTCAATGCTCTCTGAAGGCGCATTAGGTTTTCTGATTGCGTCATCCCACATGTAGACGTTGATTGATAAAATTGAGCGCGCCATGCTGGCCACTCTACGGCGTCTCCGTAGTATGATGGGAGGTCCTTAGCGCTTGATTGGCGTGCGATAAGGGACGCCATGCGGTTTTCTTCTTCGGACTGCTGCCGCGGAGTACCGCCATTTTGCGAGGCGCGGAAAGCCTCCGTCATAAAGGCCGCAAACTGTTGGAACGGATTTGCTGGCGCCGCCTGTTCCGTTCTATTACTGACCCAATCTTGGGTTTGTCGCGCCGTGTCATCCTCCGTGGGATGGCCCGGGAATGTCGCGTATGTGTTGTTTGCAGGCGGTGTCTGGCCGAACTGCGTATGTGGTGAGCCCGACTGATATTCCGGGTTGTAGGATGCTGCGGGGATTTGCGAGGCCCCTTGAGCTGTAGTTTGGGTCGGCTGTTGTCCGGATATTGCGGCCGGATACTCCGTGTTGATGATAGCAGGCTGCAGAGGGGTTGTTTGGCCTCGCATCGTGGTGTTGGATGCTGAAGACCGGTACTCTGCGCTGTTTTGTTGTGCGGCACCTTGCATGGAGCCTTGTAGGGCGCCCTGCATGGCACCTTGTTGATGTGTGGTTGCCTGCTCTGTATGTGTGTCAGGTTCCACTAAAGGCGCTTGTTTTTTCGTAGGAGCCGCTATTGAAGCGATGAGGGCCTCCTGTAATTTCCGATTTCGTCGCCTTTCTGCTCTCAATTCTCGCTGCAGTTGTTTGAATGAATCTGCATTTGACGCCTCGCTGTCTGATGATGAGTCATGGATGGGTATCTGTACCGGAGAATGGTCCGATATCGCCATTCCAGTGGCTTGTGAGGGACCGGCAGGGTGCGGGGTACTGCCAGCGGCTTGTGACTCATCTTTTCCGGTTCCCTCCAATGTATTCTTCCCGGAGCGTAGAGATGGTGTCATCTTGGCAGCTGGAGACTAGAAAATGCGGCTGCGAAGGACCACACAATGTATCAGACGCAAGTCCTTTACATTGACTGTAAATAAGGGGTGCTGAATCTTCTAGTCGGTGAGCTGCTTTATGTTCAGGGCCTTTTCCGGTTGCTGTGATGTCGTGTATCCAAGGAGAGAGTAGTAGGTAGTCCAAGGAAGCGCAAGGTCAGAAGTCAAAGGCGGTTGTAGTGGTTCCAGCGGGAGAAGCAGTCCAGAGTGAAGCGGTCAGAGTAGATGTCGGAAGAGAGAGACTTGAGATCGCTTTACGCGCGGTATATATAGGACTAGCGGGGGCGTGCACACATCGGTGTGCGCGCGTCTGAAAACGCCCCGCGTAAACGAGGTGCATTTTTGTGCAGCTTCGTGTGTTTTCATATGACTTTAATAGTCAATATTAAAATAATTTATTCAATAGTACTCTTTACGCCGCTTCATCTCATGAAAACTGTTTTTCCCTAGCATTTTTAATGTTTTTATAATAAATTGTACAATATGAATCAGTGGGTCCTCAGACCGACATTGGTGTGAGGAAATCCTTATAACTACTTAATATTAATGTTTACATATTTCAATATTACTTTACAACATAGACGCGAGTCCAGCCTTTCAACTTGTATATTTTTTATTTAGCATTGTTGCGGCGAGACGCACGCAAATCTAACATTAATTTGCGCAATTATATATGAAAAGAGAAATATTTCTAGGTTTATCGTGGCTTTACGCTGATTGGCTGACCGTTGCCGCTCACTGTTTGGCCTAGCTTCGCCTGGGAAAAGGAGAGGGGATGCTACGTAAATACTGGGTCCATGGCTTGCGATGTGCCCAGTGCTCTCGAGCCGGGGAGGGGATACTACGTAAATACTGTGTCCTGGCGCGCGTTGTGCTCAGTACTCGCCGGCCGGGTAAATACAGCTTTCTTATCCTCCCATGGTCAGACATCTGCTTTGCGGCCTTTGGGTAGCATTGCGTAATGCGTTCGATACAATATTTATTACTGAGCATGCATGCATCACGTCGAGGTCGCATCCTGACGGGATTAGGACGTATGCTCTACGCGCGTCGTGCGGGTGGAGGCTTGATAATGTTGCGAGCAGCTGGTGGTGATGATAACGGATCTTCCAATATTCCTCAGGCCGATGGTCGACACAGTGGGTGATGGAGATGGACGGTAGCCAAATTCCACAGGCCGATGATCGACACCGCGGGTGGTGGAGATGAACGGTGGCGATTTGTGGTTTCAGCGATGTAGTCGGTGCTCGACGCTGTGTGGGCGGAGGCTTGGTATTGTCGTTGTCAGCTGGTGGTGAAGATCACGGATCTTCCAATGTTTCTCCAGACTGATGCTCGATGGTGTGATGGTGTCTGATGGTCTCAAGCGATCAGGCGACGCGAGTATAACCAGTCATAAAAAAATTATAAAAAAAAATAAAAATAAAAAAAATAAAAAAAACACTATTAAGTTTTTTAACAATATTTCCGTGTCCTAATTTATTAACTCACTCCTTTCACAGTCCGTATTTTAATGAAGGACCAAGAAAAATAAATGTCTAATGTTCATTTTCTTTGGATCTTAATTCTGTTTCACAATATAATAAACTGTATATTTTTGCTAGCAATTATAAACTCACATTATAATAAAGCGATTAATTGTGTTTATTGTTTATGGAGGTAAGTACTAACGCCACGCTGAGTTTAATGTACGGTACCTGACTACGCGTAGTAAAATATGTTAATTTCCCATACTTACCTAGGGAGGAGGAACCAATTTCAAATCCCTCCATAAATTAAATATTCACAAGTTATGTTCGCCTGTTTATGATCTTGTTATATTCAAAATATTTGCAAAAATTAAGTTTTACTTTTTCTTTCACGATTTTTTGTACAAAGTTTATTTTTCAAATTTATTCTCAGTCTCCATGAAACAGTTAAACACCATTATATTACAGGGATTACAAATGTAGAACACATAAGTTGCAGTAAATATAATGTATAAACAAGTGGTAACAATAATAATAATAGTTGAATTTTTCGTAGCGCCGTTTTCATGATAAAATCGTTCCAAGTAGTAATAACAAATAGTAGAAGTAAAAAAAAACAACATGATAATGATGTACGATGATTTACATTCTTAAGACAATAATATTATTAAATAAATGTGCAAGAATACATCTACACTTGTTGTTATCTCACAAAATTAAGATAAAACGAGGCAAGTAAGAAACACTCTCATGTTGACACTAAATTCTTAATTCAAATGTAGACAAATATGACATAAGATAAAGATAGACATTATAAAATATACGTGTATGCACGATATAAACGATAGGACAGGGTATCTATTCCAGAGTCTATACCACGAATTACTCGCTATGCGCCATCTACGAACGAAAATCTCTACGACTTTTGTCATAAGTTCTATATTTATACATTCTTGAGTGTCGCACGGTTGAAGAGATGACTGTGTTGGCAACCCTGTGAATATTGTCTATGTTTCTGATGTGTTTGAGGTTTCTATGGAGTTAATTTGAAATGTCAAAAACAAACCGTTGCCGCGTCGTTCTGTCAACGTTTTTATTTGCTACCGCACTTTTTCTGAAATGAATGGCGGTGGTGGATACATATCGAAATGCCAGAAAAATGGTTAAAACAACTTTGCAGAACTAAACGAATCCGATACCAACTTCGAAAAGCGCGCGGGAAATGATCTTTTTTTTTTTTATAAGGCAATTCACCAGGATGCAATGAGATTTTGACAGTTTTGTCGATCTCTACTGCTTCGACCCACTCGTTGTTTAAGTCGAATGAATTTTGACGTATGGCGTGTAGTATGTACTTTCGGTGAGACTCAAGAATAACAAACTCTACAGTTCGGCAATATAATGTAGACAAAAATTGAGGGCGCTGCGATCGTTTAAAAGGTTTTAAATGGCAGCACCAAGATGGCTCATTGGAAACTGAATGCAAGTTTAAAAAAAGAATGATCCAAGAACGTATTTTTGAGTTTAAACAAAAAATTGCGGTATTCAGAAATTAGCGGTAGGTACTTTCGGAAAGCAGATGATTCTACATCAAATTCTAAAAGTGGATATCAACAGGAAAAAATTTCCGCGAACCTAGTGGCGTTTCGCGCCGTTTGCGGTTGCTTAGTTCCTTTCTCCTAATTCGCGTACGCACCCTTAGAATATGATAATGATGATGTCGAAACTTTTATTATGATGTAACGCTTTGCAAGGAAGATAATTACGTAGAAGGGCGATTTATAATGTTTCACTGAAATATATTATGCAGGTACTTATCAAGCGTAATAGGTGTCAATTGCATAAACATGGAAGTACGCATATTTTATACTAATGCAGTCATGTGTGCTGAATGTTGATAGTAGTAGAGGTCAATCCATTTTATCCCAGACTACACGTGTGTTCATCTTGTAAACAATTTTTATTCACGAGATAATACAGGGTTTTCCAATAAGAGGTGTTATTTTGATATTCAATCGTAAAAAATCAATGGTTTCGTTGCTTGTGTGGCACGTAGCGCCGTCTTGTGGAAAGTAAACGTTGTATTTTCAAAAATTTTGCACAAAAAACTGTAATTTAAATGGAAGTAAAATAAAACAAAACAAGTCTTAAGTGGGCGTTTATTTCGCTATAAAAACGTAGGTACAAAAGGTATTTAAAAATCTGAGTCTATTAATTCAACACCTGACATGTAATTATTATCTTCGTCCTCATGCGATTCTTCTTCTTCCGTATCTTCATCTTCATCTAAACGTATTATCAGTTCATCGATATCATCATACAGAGTACTGCCTCGTGCATAATATTCTGCCTCAATTTTCATCACGTGTTTGCAACAATTTTTCCAATCATCAGCACTTATGCTATTAAAAGCATTTTCTGTCAGCTCTTTTATATTGACCGTGTTTCCAATATTCTGAGATGCAACTTTTCGTTTGGCCTGTGCCCAAATTAGCTCAATCGGGTTAAGGTCGCAGTGGTAAGGGGGAAGCCTTACAACCGTGTGACCATGCTCTCCTAATACTTCATCAATATCATATACAGGCTCTGGCTTATGCATTTTAACCAGAGCCAACAATGATGGTTTCCTTAATGAATTGTCAAAAACAATGTTGTTATGTAATAACCATGCTTTTATGTCATTAACTCTCGTTGAGGTTGTTGGTGCCTTGTTTCTCACAACACTGTGATAAGGCGCATTATCCATGACAATAATGGAGGGCTCTGCTATATTGGGTATGAGCTTCTCAACAACCCACTTTTTAAAATTATGTGCATTCATTTCAGAATGGTAATCCTCTTTTTTGTTTGTTCCACTAAAAATTAATAGGGCATTAGGGACAAAACCCATTTCACTTCCAGCGTGAACAATGATCCAGCGCTTACCTTTTGAAATATCGTGTTGAACTCCTGTCACATCCATAGATTGCCAGCATTTCTTTAGCTTGTAGGATGAATGGATATAACTTTCATCCAAGTAAATAATATTTTTTTGCAGTTCTTCAGGTAAATTTCGGTTATCCATGATAATTTTTAAGTAATGCTCTCTTTTCGCCGCAATATTTGTTTTTTCAATAAGAGCACTTCTGTTTGTTTTGCACTTTTTATAAACAAAGCCGATGGAATGCAAAATTCTTCTTAAATATTCCCGGCTACCATCAAATCCAATGTCTTCTTTGGGTACAGTTAGTAATGTTCTTAAAGTTGGGACTTCTTTTCGCACTATGTAAAAAAAATGAATTTTTTGTCGAATGGCACAAATATCAAAATCATCCAACTCTTTTTTAGGGCGTCCTATTTTCCGTTTTCCCGGTGTTTCAAATTTTCCGTCTGCCTTTTCCCCTTCCTTGACGATTCGTCTTACCGTTGATTCAGATTTTCCTGTGTGTGAAAAACATCATTAAAATTAGTATTATAGAAAAAAATTATAGTTAAAAAAACACATACTAGATAATATTCATTTAGAAAGAAAGAAAGAAAGATAAAATTAAGAAAAAAGTTACTTTTCTATGAGTTTAAAGAAGTTGCAAATTTTTTTTTTTAATTGAGTTATTCCCTTTTTCCTGTGGCCTCATATGAACTGTCAAAAGGAAATGTCAAATTCGGATTGTTAAGCATAACCTCAAATCAGATTGTAACGGTTATAATCGCTCGAAAATTGGCATAAATCTTCTAATACTAATGAAATTTATTAAAAAAACTATACTACGTACCAGTCATTTCTGCAGTTCGTTTGTAAACATCTTCTAAATTAGATAGGAGCATCTTCGCGCGATATTCGGCTAGGCAGCGTTGAAAAACGCTGTATATAACTTCTCTTGCACCACTACGTATCGGTTTGTTCATTTTAATTAAATTCAAACAATATACAGGCAAACAATGAAAAAATAATTAAAATGAGCGGATCATACACGGATTTAAGACAGTAAATCGGAGCAACATGACCATAACATGACAGACATACGAAACGTCATAGACAAAGCAACTAATTCGGTGTTGCCATAGTAATGAAAAATTTAGTTCCAATTTAATACATTTCTAGACATAGTTGTAGCACTGTACCAGTGTATGTACTTTCGGCCGAAATTGCGAGCGATCGAGACTGGGGAATAGATACCCAGGGCGGCGTTTTCATATTCAAAAGTTGCGTCGAGGCCGGCTATAGTATAGTCCTGAGCGCCTGACGGATATTGAGGTGTCAAGACGTGATGAAGTCATAGCCTTATTACAGCAACGACAGTTTACAAACGGCGGCATTTTATTTAGCGACAGCAGTGACTCTAGTCGGCCTTGCATTTTCTCTAACGTGAAACGATTGTACTATTTATAATTATCGATAAATAATAAGTAATTTACTCGTAAAAATAAAATGCTATTCCTAGGATTTTACTGGTGTTTGCCGAGTAATTATATTATTCTGACTCTTGAAATGGCCCGACTGGAGTATCTGATTCACTTGATCGTACCATATCTTCCTCGGGCTTCCCCGACTTCTGCTACCATTCGCATTTGCATCATATATCTTCCTTACACTCCTTTCTTCGCTCATTCGCTCTACATGCCCAAACCATCTGTCCATTATTATTATTAATAAGAGTGCCTGTAGCCGGTGGGCGGGCGGCCAGGTTTTGTTTTTTATACAAATGTGCAGTTTTATTTCGAGATTCCACACTTGACCTTCAAAACCAGAGAAGGGGTACTGTCTACGTGAGTTTTGAAAAATCGCCCAAATTCCCCCTTTCCTACCACACTTGACATTGAAAATATAATTGTTGTCTTATATCTGGTATCAAAAAACTCTGCGTAAAGCCCGGGCAACGCCGGGGACTTCAGGTAGTTCTAAATAAATTATGAAAAATCGATTTAATAAAACATACCTATAAATGTACCAATTACTTTCAATCTCCATTGGGATTCGTGACCTCTAGGTCTAAAAACACGGACCTTGACACTCTCCGACGAAGGTTGTCTGACACATTTAATCATTATTTGTCAAATAAAAATGGCATGCTTCGTGCTTCGTAGAATTGTAAATAAGTTCGTGCCCTTCCATTCTTCGGACTCGTCTATTGTCACAATCACTCCACCACAGGGACAGTCAATCATGGAAATCCCTAGGCCTTAGAGACCATCCTATGGCCACTCGTTTGTCCCGCAAAACGGGATGGGGTCCCAGTAACTTTTGTATAAGCACCATTCCAATATTGTCATGACGTACGCAATTGCTTCCCAGGCGTATTCCCAGGAACTATGTAAGTATTCGGCACTTCAAACTAATGTTAAAGGGTGTGTTATCATGTTTGCAGCTAAGTGTTTATGGCCAAACCTTTCTAAGGAGTTGGGCATTTATTTAAATATGAATATAATGTTAGGAAGATATACAAAAAAGTGTGTGTGTGTTTTTTTTAATATTTCGATCCTACCTTTATTATTGGTAAGAATGTCACGTAGGTATTATCATCTGAATAAACATTAATGTATCGTAATAACATTTTTGATGTGAGTATCATACAAGAGTCCCAACTGCTCCCAACCATCTGGAGCCAGTGAATCTATGGCATCCCATACGGGGTATGTTGTAACGCAAAAATTGGTAGAGAGGTGAAAGAGATTCAGGAGGAGAAGAAGTTTTTGGCCATTAAGATCTGGTCAGTAAACACGGCTAAGGCCATTTCAAGTGACGTTTCTATTCTGATTGGTCAGAATAGAAAAGATATCAGTCTGGAAAGAACTTCAAATATAATTTGTTATTTTTTTGTAATAAATTATGAAATGGCGCAAATTAATCAAATAAATTTTACCTGCGCACGCAGGAATTTTAACCCGTGACCTCCGGATTCGTAGCCGAGGACCGTAAACACTTGAGGGGGCCCTTAATCAAATAACTACTACCACGTACGATAGATAGTAAGTGAGATTTTTTAATACGTTTTTACTTTTTTATAAGTTCATCGTATTTGATAAAGTGATTACACTGATTATTAACAAATTTAAATTTTATTGACTGATGAAAAAGGTTAATGATTTAAAACCTTGAGATTACGCTGTTGAAAGGTTTTCATAAATCAAAACAGAGAATAAAATTAAATGGCTGCGGACGGACCCGTTGCGCAGATGATAATGATATGGGCATTCCGGCTCTTATGCATTATTTTGAGTACTTATCCACCGGTGACTACTGCTTAGGACTGTAAAATAATGCAAAAGAGCCGGAATGCCCATATCATTATCATCTGCGCAACGGGTCCGTCCGCAAATTAAATGGCTGCGGACGCACCCGCTGCGCAGATGATAATGATATGGGCATTCCGGCTCTTATGCATTATTTTGCAGTCCCAAGCAGTAGTCACCGGTGGCGTATTTCCCTTTACGTATGCAATAGGAGGCAGTACTAGAGTTTAGAAAAAGAATTAGAGTAACAAACCCGTGCGCGTTTCAAGGCAGTACTGCCGTATTGCCTCCTATTGAACACGGAAAAGGATATACGCTCACTTGTGGCATGCAATTTAGCGCATTGCCAAATGTGCTGCAATGCCTGAGACCGTTCAAGTGGTTTGGTTGACACAAATGTGTAAAGGAATTAATGTAAAACTATTAAAATAATGATTCAATTACTTTTCATGACAAGATTATCAACTAAAATGAATGTCAAATCATTAATGCATTAAAAAAGTGTAAAATAAAAACATCATAAATCTAAGAATTTGTTATTTTCCTTTAACCTTAGTTATTTTCGTTGGGATACGCGAATACGTTTCCACCTAGCCAACTTAGACTTCCTATAAATTATAATCCCCTGTCTCAAGTAAAAACATTTCCGAGGGAACTATCTCTAACTAAATTTCAAAAACTCCCCACCTACCAAGTATCTTCTATTTTTACCAATCTTCACATAGGAAACCTCTCCTGCGAGTGTTTACCTCGTTGTTCCTACTCCCCCCGGAGTCATTATTTTGTACAAATCTCTTATATTCTGCAATGAAGATACTGATGCCATGAGCCAGGCACACAGGGATGAAACTGTACAACAATAGCTTGCAATGTCTAACGCCATGGCCAATCGATACCATAACATTTTTTCAAACAACTTTTTCTCTTTGCCCTCCTTTGCATAGTCGGGAAAGAGGCCGGCAAAATCAAAAACTGTTATTTTTCAACCGGTTTTTGACACCTTATTCACTGGCGTCTTACTTATGTGATACCTTGCTAAATAGTAAGTAATATCAAACGTATTGTTGTAGAAATCCTTTCCCATAAAATTCCTCTATTTTGGGTTTAAGCTTCAGAAGTGACACTCTACATTAAGTTTGAAAATCCCTTGTTTAAACACTTACATATCATATAATCGAAGAAGAAAATAACAATAACAAATTTAAACGAAACTTAAAAAGTAAGAAGACACACAATTAAAGGGTAACTGTTTCAACTGTGAAACGAACCCAGGATCTCTGTCATGTTTAAAATTCAGAATTAACAATCCTTAAAATTGTTAAGTTGTCTAAGTCATTCTAGGCAAAGCTGTGCTTATTTTATGCCGTAAAAGCGAAATGTTTGTACTGTACTGTAGTTGTTCAGCAAGAACAAACACAAATTATTAATCATTAATTTTTTTTGGTAAACTAATGCTTAAGACAAGATTTTTTATGCATAGCACAAAGGGTAACAATTATTTTTATAAACAATAATTATTAGCGTGAAACACTCATCCATATTGAAAAATCTCCTGATAAAAGATACATGACGCCAACGGGACTTGAACCCGTGTCCTTTCGATTTCCGGTCGACAGCTCTGACCACTGAGCTAAGGCGGCTTATCTCTTATCCGCGAAATAATTCAATATATACTAGTGTTTCATTCAACAATTACTGCTTATTACATTTTTTTTTCACCTGAAAACAACCAACTTTATTTTATATGAGAAAGGCATTGTAAGTGCTAACTCTCTCACTAGATGGCGTCGAGACAAATTATCTACACTTTTTGGTGAAGATACTTGAACTTTTCAAATATTAATTATTATTTTTATTTGGTAAACTAATGTTTAAGACAAGATTTTTTATGCATAGCACAAAGGGTAACAATTATTTTTATAAGCATTAATTATTAGCCTGAAACACTCATCCACATTGAAAAATCTCCTGATAAAAGATACATAAATGTAATAAGCAGTAATTGTTGAATGAAACACTAGTATATATTGAATTATTTCGCGGATAAGAGATAAGCCGCCATAACTCAGTGGTCATAGCTGTCGACCGGAAATCGAAAGGACACGGGTTCAAGTTCCGTTGGCGTCATGTATCTTTTATCAGGAGATTTTTCAATGTGGATGAGTGTTTCAGGCTAATAATTATTGCTTATAAAAATAATTGTTACAAATTATTAGCTTTATGGCTGGTATTATTCGGTCTTTGTAAATATATTTGTAATTCGAAGTTATATCATTGATTGATGTTGACAGTTCCAGTGTAAAAGTTTCGGGTACATTGCACGGGGGAATCGAGTGTGTATGTACAGTTATTGATGAAGCCTACATTATATTATATTGGAGGTATCAGAAAGCTCGCCGGAGTTGAAAACTCGCGGGCTCTCTTCAGCCACATTATCCGTCTGCGGTGGAAATTGTTCGCTAGTTTCCGATTAGATGTGTTAAAATATGGATCCTGGGGGTGCCGTTTCGCTCCCACCCCCAGACCGAAAAGTAAACCTCTCCCAGCCGCCAGCAGAATTCAGGCGGGATTTAAAACTACATAAACTACACAGATAACCTTCCATCTTGAATTATCGATAATCCATTCAAAAATTTAATCTATCCAAGTATTAATCAAATCTAGTGCTTTTTAAACTAGCAGCCTTTTACTAAGGTTCAAAAATCACTCGCTTATACCAACTTCCATTTTTGTTACCTTTCACGTTATATTCGTTTATTACAAGAACTTAATTACGAAAAATAAAATGGATTTTTTAAACCTAATTCATCCAGGCGATAAAATTTGGTACATGAAAGCTAACTTTTGTCTTCTCTGGATCACACATGGGTTCGTACGAGTACCATTACTTTTTGACATGCAAACCGCCAACGGCTGCGGCACACAAGCTACAAACGATGTAAGAATGTAATTATTTTGAAGCTATTTTTAAAAAGCAATTTACATTATCAGTTTTCTAAACCTTCACTATGTCACGGTTGTTTTCAAGAGAGTAACACGAAATTAAAACGCGTTCATTTTTCTTCAGTTCTCTCGTGGAACATTGTTTTTTGTGATAAAAAGAGCGGCGCTACGTTATCGATTGTTTGTTTTAGAATTATCTTAACTTTACAACAAATTTATATTGTTTAAATTGAATTGTGCCCTTTGTATTTCGTAGTTGAAAATTGTTGCTTTAAATTCAAAGAAAGGGGAGTGCATACTTGCAAGATTTTAATCAATTTATAATAAAGGAATAGACTTTTCTGTGGTACCCAAACGACGTTCGGACATAGATGTTAACAAAGTGATAGGAGTTGAGACGGATTGAGTACAATTTTGGAATTACTTTGAACTTCTTGAGACAAAATTTCATTAAATAAATCATAGTTTTTAAATTAAAAATTCAATAAGATTTAGAATCAGTTTCGGCACATTTTTTAAAATAACAAAAACAGTAGATATTATAAATTATTTCAAGCAATAAAATACCCATACAAAATGAAAATCTCTAGAAAAATAATAAATTCACCCGACGGGAATTGAACCCGAAGCCTTCTGACTGCCAGTCAGCTGCTCTCAGCATTTACAATAAATGCACCCGACGGGAATTGAACCCGAAGCCTTCTGATTGCCGGTCAGCTGCTCTTTGAATTTATAATAAATGCACCCGAAGGAGATTGAACCCGCAATCTTCTGATTGCTGAGCAGATGCTCACGGCATTTATTCTTTCTCAGGAGGTTTTTCAATTGGTGTAGGTATTTCAGGCGAAAAATATTTTTTTTTCCTCTGCTGCTCATCTCACTAGAGAATTCTCGTCGAGATGAGCAGCTTTACAATTATATTCAATCAAATAAGTAAATCACATAACACATACACACGTGAATCACATCCAATATGAGGCTCCTAAGGTGATTCAAGACAGAAGCCAAGACATTTACAATCCAAAATCACCACTCTCGGCCAGTATGGAATTTTTTAACCGTTTCTTGAATAGATTCAACGAACCTATAGTTTTTATATTTCCACCTAGAATATTATAAAGCAACGGAGCTTTATAAGAAAAATCCTTTGTGCAAATGATATTCTGGTATTCTCCATCTGATACATTAAAAAAGAACCCAATCTAGTGTTGCACACTTGTTGTGATCTTTTTGCAGTATCAATGTTGTTGAAAAAATTACAGAGAGCCTGTATTATGTAAAACTGGCTTATTGACATAATTTTACTTTCACCATATTATAACTGTGACGAATACAACAAAATTTTCTTATGCATTATTTTTTAAATTTACTTTCCTGAAAAATTTAAAGGCTCTAGAATACTCTTGTGACAAGAACCTTAACATACAACATTATATAAAATCATTGATAAAACAAGCGCATAGTATACAGTTTTTAATATAAGTTTTGACATACTTACATGTTAGCACACGTTACAGGCTAGCTGGAAGTAGGTTAGCTTTCTTATTTTCTTCTTTAATAATAATAATATTTGGATGATTTATATAGCGCCGTTTTTTTGCAAAATCACCTTAAGGGCACTGTACAAATATATAATACACTTCTACAATGATCTACTAACTATATATGGAGATAATGTACAGTACCATACTTACCTGGTAAGTCACTTGAGATTAACACTTAATTAACATTAACTAATTGTTTATTAGCGAAATTTAGATACAGGATTTTGAACATAATTGGAAATTTTAATATAATTGGACTTTCTCTCAGGAATGGTATATTTAATTTAAGAGTATGACAGCTTAAAGAAGTAAGTTTTTAGTTTTGACCTGAATTCTGTTGGACTTGTTATGGAAGTACTTGTTACTTGTTCCTGAAGGAGTTTATTCCAAGCCTTCGGACCAGATACTCCGAAAGCGCAATCACCAAACTTTGTATTTGGCTTGCGCTTAGGTTCCATCTGTCTGCCTACAGTTGATGATGTTACTGATTTAATAGTTGACTGCCTCAGACCAGTGTTTTCCATTTTTTGGCGAAAAAAAAACCAGTGCTAACAGTCCTATTTATTTGACTTTTAAACCATAAGTCCGAATCTAAATTGATGCCGAGAAGTTTGACTGTTGTTTTTAGGATGATATCGCTGCTGGAAATAGATTCGATTAGACATCGATTATTTTGGCGACATCATTTGTAAAAAGCATGAAAAGAAGTGGACCCAAAACGGATCCTTGGGGTACCCCTTTCTTACTATTGCTTATACTAATTTGCTATCCTCTATGCTATGCATGAAAACCTTGTCTTATAAACATTAGTTTACCATTAAAAATAATAGATATTTGCAATACATTATATAGTTTTCTACCTGTATGAACAATCTTTTACAAATGAATTTCCGAATCCATATTTATTTATATCAGTTATCTAAGCTTACTATGTCACAGTTGGTTTTGGGGTAGTAACCCGAAATTATCCTTCCGCTCATAAAGGTGGATGTTTGCACAGTTGTACTGAATAAAATATGAAGCAATTCCACTCTAGCACCGAGAATAATAAGCAAATGTGGTTTGCGCTCTAATGGCCTACATCAGTGGAACCATCCGTATTCAATTATTGTTGTTAAAATGATTCTGGAATACAATTTCCCCGCCTGGAACTCGTACGGCTTAGAATACGTAAGTGCTAATAATTATTAGTTTCTGAGCAGGCAGTAAGAATTAAATACTTAGAAAATAAAAACTGTAGTATCTTAGTTGGTTTAAAACGGTGAAAAGTGTTGTTTTAATAGTGTGTTGTTAATTAGTTATTCGTCACCGTGAATAGCCTTGTCACAAGTATGCATTAAATATTCTGCTTCTTTTCCAATATTGAAAACTTCGATAAAAACGGATAAATATAACAGAATATCATTTAACTAGAGGTACAATCATTTTGTACACTTAAATATAATTTGAATAGTTATTAAAGCAATTTATTCGGGAGAGATTTCGTTTGGTTTGCAAGTCAGAACAAAATCTTTTTATGTATTCAAAAATAGAACGTACACAAATAAAACCACATTACCGCTTTAAATTATTTTTAGTCACCACTCAATTAATCTAAATATATAAAAAATGATTTTTTCTCTGTTTGTCCCCTATAGACAGAAAAAATACTGGGCCGATTTCTCTGAAAAATTCAAAGTTTGTTCTTATTAGGGGCAGGAGTGATTTGAATAATCGAAGAATTCAGGAACGTCGAGGAAGATGTAACGCTTATCATTATTTTTTTCTGTCGATATGGAGTCGAATAGAGGTCGATATAAAGTAGTTTTTTAATAGTAAAAATATGGTATGTGTTAGTGAATGGTGGAAGTCGAAGCCCAAGGAAGACGTGGCACAATCAAGTAAAATAAATGATTTCCTCCTTAAAAATAGACCCACTTTTCAGAAACATTAGAATCCACAACCTCAACACTTTATTCCAAACCATTCGTCTAGACCAAGGCTGCCCAACCCCAGGCCCGCGGGCCACAATGTGGCCCGCGAACGAATTATAAGTGGCCCACGTGAAACATTTTCAAAAAACCCGCCAATCCGCCAATTTGAAAAAGTGTCGCGGTCCCGCGGTAAAACAAACAATGCAGCTTGCGCGCGGTCACCAGTGTTGCCAACGACGGCGATTTATCTCTATTTAGGCTACTCAGAACGAGAATCAGCGACGAAAAAATCTAACCCGTTGAACTTACTTTTGAAACAAAAATACACCGGTTTTCGACATAATATTCTTTGCGTCGAAATGGAATCCTGTAGCCACCCCCTCCCCCCCATGGAATTCGAAAAATTGCTGTGGGGTATCACATATGATGTTCGGGTGTGCGGAATTTTTTCTCAGCGAAGTTCCGTAACAACCCCCCCCCCCGCCCATGGATTTGAAATATTTTGTGGGGAGCACTTATAAAGATTTTTTTTTGTGGGGAATTATGTTTTATAGAAATTCTCTAACAACCCCCCTCCCCCATGGAAATAGGAACCGTCAGGTATTCAGTGGCCCGCCAGTGATTCAAAATCGTCAATTTCGCCCAACTGCTAAAAAGGTTGGGCAGCCTTGGTGTAGACGTCACCTAGTGTATTATAAAAACACTGCTAAAATTACCACGGCAACCTGCGATGTTATCTGAAAACCTTACCTAACCTAAATCTTATTTTTTTCCCATAAGTGACAATTTATTCTCCAAATATATACATAATGCCTTTGTTAATATTTGCATTATTTTAGATAAGTTTTAGTTATCAACCATATTATTATTTTTTTATAAATACCTACAATAATGTACTGTACACTCCTCTTCCAACCACAAGCTTCCATGGAAGAGTATTATTCAAATCTCACAATATGTACAAACACAATTTAAATATTATTTTATATGTACTTACCTTATTTCTTTAACAAATCTTAAAAAAAAACCTTATACCAGCGCAGAGTCATAATTTTCTTTTTATATTCACCAATACTCCAGCAGGAGGTTTTCCTCTGCTGGGAAAAGCACCGCCCATCAGACTAGCGTATCGTAACGACTTCGCCCAAGGTTTCAACTTCTCACTGCTATGCCACTGGGTGGAACTTCCCCCGGAATGCCCGCGCTCGTTTCGCGGGAGTTTTTTGGCTCGAGATTTATGACGCGGAACGAATCTGGCGCGAAAATCGAATAACCCACGGACCGGTAATAGTTATGTTTCATATTTTAAGTTTTTTGATCATCATTAGCGCTCTGACAGGTCGGGTTTTTCGTTTTGAAGTTTTTCTCGGAAGGTTGCTTATTTCTTCGCTTTTCTTCGAGGAGAGTATCCACCGAAGTTATCTGGAAGAGAAGGTTCGAGAAATGTAACGATGCTGAACATTCAACCTTTATAAAAATACGACTAACACGAATAAAGCAATACATTAATGTAAGAAATGGATAAAACAACATTTACGTATTTAAAGCAATGCACTCATTACGTAAGTTTATACGAAAAATACCAATTTGGTGTTTTTTTAGTTAAACGTATAGTCATTGTCAATTGTTTATTTGGAAAAAAAAATATACAGAGACGATAAAAATCTTATGAAAATCACACAAAAATTTTAGGATCCCACGGATATTTATAATGAACAATTGATTGCCTTGTCGTCGATATTTTTTGCGTTTTTGAAAACGAAATTTTGTATTTACAATTCTTCAGCCCTTTATTGAGGGATATTTAAATGCACGTCGCGTAGTATCAACGGGAGTTCTCCTTTATTAGGGGAATATAAAACTTATTTTATCATGATTTGCTTCCTTCCTCAATAGACTTGCAATGAATATTAATATAAGACATCGATTTTCCCCAAGGATTGGCTTTAAGCTGTAAAAGATTTTATCGTAATATCAAACAACAATATTGAGGATTGAGAATATTACAGATAATGTCAATGGAAACCATTGCTGGTTTTTATCTTTTTATTCCGTCATAGTTAGACTGAATGCTGCAGAAATGAGATCCCTGAGGCGTATGTATGGTAAAACCATGTTTGATTGTGTGAGAAATGTGGAGATCCGCAAAGAATATAAGGTTGATGTAAGCTTAATGAGTTGGATTACGAAAGGGCCGCATAGATGGTTTTCAAAGCGAAAGAATAAAGAAAGTAGTTTAAGGAGAATATATAAGGCAAATGTGAATTGTAGAAGAAGTCGAGGACGCCCGAGGAAGACTTGGTACAATCAAGTGAATCAGATGCTTGAGTCGGGATATGTCAAAATAATAGATGAGTGTATATAAAGCGAAGTATGAATGTGAATGAGGCAAGGAGTATGTGCAAAACTGAGTCGTTTGGCGGTCCGAATTCTCTGCCTACGTGGAAATGGCCTGATGGTTAGTTAGTTATTCCGTTATGAAAATAAAGGAAAATATATCTTTTTTTTTTAAAATGTTTTTATTCAGTTATAAAAAATACATTTTAGATCTATAAACATTTTGCATTATTAACAACTAAAAAACTTATTTCCATGACATTTATGCACACTAAAACTTATTCTTTATAGTATTTAGGCATAACCCGTAAAAAGCTGCAAGGCTTTTAGCTTCTTTAATATCCATCGGTAGTTCATTAAAAATCTTGAATCTTAAAAGAGAGATTCATTTGAGTTCGCTACAAATATGTTTTCGGAAGTCCAAAATCTCCACAGCTTCTCGTAGGGTTTCCATTATTATTATTATGGATTGTAAAATACAGAAAACAAATATTATAGTAATTATTGAGTTAGTTGTGTATTTATTGGCTCTAGGATCTGGATTCATTCGGTTTCAATGAATAAACCTGTTCCATTTTTGTCATTGTGACATTATTCGCATTCCAAGGAACATCGAGTTAAATATAAAGCTCAATGCATAAAACCATAAAAAAATAGTATATTAAAGTATAAGTGGATAAACAGGTTTTTAAAACACGCGCGATTTTTCGAGCACGACGGCGTAGCCGAGTGCTCGAAATAAAGCAAGTGTTTTAAAGACCAGTTATCCACGAATACTTTACGCTATTTTTTTTTATTGGTACACTTTGAAAACATAAATATTGATATTATTATTAAAAATTTGGAAATAAGAACTATTAATGAATTCGTGATGTGACATCACAATATCTTGTTGTCATGGAAATGACAAACACAAACATTAATTTGCAATCTGTCACATAAGATTAATAGTTGACATCACAGTTTTTACTAGTTATTGTGTGTTGTAAAATGAGTTCTAACATTCATAATTTAAATACCAAAGCAGAATCGCGGTTAATACCTGAAAAATCCAAAGACGTTTATAAAAAAGAATATGAAAGGTTCATAACATGGATGGAGGAGCAAAACGTAGTAGATGTAGTTGAACGAGTTGTGCTTGCTTACCTTCAGAAAATGTCGGAACAGTACAAAGCATCGACTATGTGGGCCATACATTCGAAATTGCAATGTCTGTTGAGGATAAATAAAGGGGTTGATTTAAAATCATTTGTGAAAGTGCATGCATTCATGAAGGCAAATTAGCAAGGATGAAGTTGCTAAGAAGGCGTATGTATTCAAAGAAGATGATTTGCGGAAGTTTTTCACGGAAGCACCGGACATTACGTACTTATTTTTGAAGGTGGTAGCTATTTGCGGAATCTTTGGCTCTTGCAGAAGATGTGAATTGTGCGATTTACGCTTATATGATATCAAAGAAGAAGGAAGTGTATTGCTTATTACCATCCGACCATCTAAAACAGTGAAGGCTCGACGTTTTACTGTTGCCGACAGTGGTGCAATTAATTATGTGCGTTTGATGAAGCAATATTTATCATTGCGACCCCAAAATGTAAGTACAGACAGGGTTTTCTTACGGTATGATAAGGGTAAGTGCACCAATCAAGTGGTTGGTATTAACACATTTGGATCATGCCCCTTACAAATCGCACGCTATCTTAAATTAAACGATCCTGAGAAATATACAGGACATGCGTTTCGACGTACATCCGCTACCATTATGGCAAATAGTGGCATGACAATTGATCAAATCCAACGACAAGTAGGATGGAAATCGGCAGCTGTGGCGACTGGTTACGTGGAAGAGAGCATTAGCAATAAGAAGAATGTTTCAAACATTATTGGAACTGCCATTAATGGAAGTGCAGCCTCATTGACTTCCGAGAATACTATTAATTTGAACAGCATTTCCTCCGATTTAAAAAAACGGATGTATTAATATTTCAAATAATACGAACTGCTCTTTTCACATCCATTTAAATAATTAGAATGTAAACGATGTAAAAAAGAATGTAAACTTTGAATAAAATTTTTGAAACATTTGTAATGTTTTATTTGACGTTTAAAATATTCCTGTCAGATTTATAGTTAAAAGTTGACATTTAGACTTCACATTTTGTTGATTATTTGTTGATGTTGCCATGGTAACTTTAAAAAACGCGCGTTCCATAAAGTGCGATTTAAACACGCTAGAGCGTACTTTAAATGAGTAAAAAAGGGCACCAATAAAAAAAAAGTTGTTTTCGAAATTATTCGAAAATAAATTAAAAATGTTTGCTTGATAAATTAATTGAAATGATTTTCGTTTATTTGTATCATGGTTATATAGTGAATACCTCACAAGAGTCCCAACTGCTCCCGTCTGGAGGCAGTGAGACTGTGGCATCCCCAATTGGGGGATGTTGTGAGGCTGAAGGTAAGTGGGGAAAGGAAAGAGGAAGGTGGGGAAGTACCTGGCTATTCAGATCTAGTCACTAAACACGGCTAAAGCCATTTGGAGCAACGTTTCAATTCTGAATGGTGGTCTTACACCAGGGCGATACTGGTAGTATCTTCCACTCTGGAGCGTGCCGCAAATATACTATATATTATTTTAATTAATTAATTGTGAAATATTATTTTAGTTAATTAATTGTGAAATAACACAAATTAATCAAATACAATTTATTTGCGCACGCCGGATTCGAACCCGCGACCTTCGGAATGGCAGTCCAATGCGTTACCACTGGACTATGCCGGCCGGTTAATTAATAGGCTGTTCTAATGAGGTTTGAGCTGTTCATAGTGCTCGTAAGACTTTTTTCCAACATATTAAAAAAAATATCAAAATCAAATGGTGAATTGAAAATTCAAACATTCTTTCTAGCAAGACTTTTACTATTATAACAGGCGCAGACAGCAAAGTGAAAAAACAAGGAATTTTGTAATTTCTAAAACGACAGTTAAAATATTTTTTTTGTAAAATATTTTTATATGATTGGTAGGTACTCTATCGTTTTATTGAATTTGTTCAAACCAAAAGTTTCAATTTTGAAATTTTTATTTTTATTTATTTATTATTCATTAACGCACTATTGGTATTTTACGGAGGAAATTAACAATTTTTGTATGTAAGTTTAACATAATACGTGGATAATAGCATAATTATTTATAAAAAATAATAATCAAATGCTAATACTAAGATTAACGTCAAATTCAAATAAACAACATTTTCAACATTTTGTTTTATTTTCAAAAAAACGGCGCTATGTGCCACACAAGCAACGAAACCATTGATCTTTTACGATTAAATATCAAAATAACACCTCTTATTGGAAAACCCTGTATTATAAATTCGATTTTGGTTTGGCGATAGAATAAATAAATACATTATATTCTTTTGGTGGCATACACACGCATTTATTTGAAATTACATGACATTATGAAAATTTACAGTTGTTAATCAATAAATTTTAGCTGTTATTTTACGAAATAAATCTCGGTACTCTCCAATAAGGATTTGGCTTAATTGATAGCGCGGTTAACCCATTTTAGTCAGTCCATGGGACCGATGTTGAATCCATCCAACTGAAATTGTAAATAAGCAAAGTTTCAAACATAAAGTAAATATGTACATATTGTACATTGTACATTCGTATTCACTCGTAAGGTATATAAAAAATAAATATAAATATAAATTCTGACAGGTATTATAAAACAATAGCTTTAAAAAAAAGATAAATAATGTCTGTCGTATCTATAGAAAAAAAAACGAATAAGTTATGACAAGATGACATTTAATTCAAATCAAATCCGAGTTATTGAGCTCGGTATTTTAATATAATAATCCGATCAATTAGACGTATGGCATATTTTATCCAACCGGTTTCACTTACGACTAAAATTCATTAAGACAATATAATATGTATTATTTATAAGGTTGACAAAGCTTAGGGATTAGCGAAAATATTATGTGACAATTTAAAAAAAAAGTGAGACTGTTTTCTTCAAAAAACATGTAGTTAAAATAAATTATTGCGATATTCATTTTGAACACCGGTTTTAGAAAAATGAAAAAGCATATCGCCGGATCATTTGATGACAATTTACAAATACTTAGGTAGGATAATATATAAATATATTGCAAGTCGTAAGAGCAAAGTTCTCATTGTGCGAATATACCAAATTTTTCATTGTTTTAACGTTTATTATTTATGACGTCATGGTGGAAATTTAAATGTTCATGCAATATTTTTACAGCTGCATATATTCAAGTGTTGGGCCTGTTAAACTATCCGAGCTTATGATAATTCTCTGCAATTTGAAATATTGTTGCGCACCGTTTTTACGCTTGCCACTACATCATCTCTTTTTCCCGTACAGCGCCATCCTGCTCACTCAAACCTAGGCGAACCAGGCTGCGCAGACGCCCTCTGCGCATTTCCCACTCTCGAGTCGCCACATAAACCACGCCCCGTCACAAGGAATGGCCTATATAAAGAGCTGCGGACCTCAATTCGGCCAGTTCGTCTGCAGCTCGCCCTTGGCTAGTACACTCTCTTAGTTGTGCCTCGTCCTTTGGCACGACCCTCTAAGGCAGGGGTGTCAAACTGGATATTCTTAAGGGCCGTTTATAACATTTGGCGTGTGTAAGCGGGCCGGACTCAATATTTAAAAAATAAAACCCATACTTAATTGTTAAAATCTTTATTTAGTTAGATACCTATTTATTATAAATTCAGTAAGTAAGGTAAATTATCTTGAGCCGGACACCTGACTTCTCTTGTTTTTGACAAGTTCATTGATGTCGGGGGTCATATTCGTCGTAGTTACTTTTAGAATCGATTGGAGATTTTCATCCGTAAGCCGTGAGCGATGTTTGTTTTTATTTATTTTCATAACGGAAAACATCTGCTCGCATAAATACGTACTACCAAACATACACAGGATACGTGCCGCATGATTTCTTATACTTGGATAGTTATTCAAACTCTTGAAATATTGTGTATAAAATGTAGTAACATTAACTTCCTTAAATTTATCCTTTACAATGCTGTCGCATTGGAGATCTATCAATTCCATTTGCAAATGAATTGGTGCCAGTGCAGCATCAAAAGTAAATGGATTGTTGAAAAGTGGGAATTCCATTTTATGCATTTTGCGAAAATCTTCAAAACGACTGTTAAATTCTGTGATCAGATTCAGAAAAAGTTGAGAATACTCATCCAATTTTGTCTGGTTCACTGTGCCAAATGATTTCACGTGAGGGAAATGATCGAGTGTTTGGTTTTTTTATGTGAATTTCCCACAGTCTTAATTTTGTTTCGAAGGCTTGTAAATGCGAATACATTTGAGTGACGATCAAGTCTTTACCCTGTAACTTTATATTGAGGTCATTCATGTGTTTTGTCATATCTACCAAAAATGCACAATCAAGCCACCAGTCGTTATAATCAATTGGCTTGCCTTTTTCTCACATGAAAGCTTGAATAGGGTCACGTAACTCAAAAAATCTTTCCAAAACTGCCCCTCGACTGAGCCAACGAACTTCCGTGAAATAAGGTACATCGGAATACTTTTCGTCCAAATCTTGTAAAAATTGCCTGAACTGCCTGCGATTTAGACCTCTGCTCCTTATAAAATTTACTATTTTAATTACCGGTTGCATGACATGGTCCATTTTTAAATATTTGTATGCGAGTGATTCCTGGTGAATGATGCAGTGAATTCCCACAAAATTTTCTGATATATTCTGTTTTAATTTAGTCACAACACCCGAATGTTTGCCAACAATGGCAGGAGCGCCATCCGTAGTTATGCTGCAAAATTTATTCCAGCCGAGTTCATATTTTACTATTAAATGCTAATAGCAGAATAAATATAATTTGCTGTAGTGGTGCCTGTCAATGGAACGCACTTCAATAGTTCTTCACATATTTCAAAGTTACTATTAATGCCTCGTATAAAGACAGCAAGTTGAGCAGTATCAATAATATCAGTGCTCTCGTCAATAGCCAGCGAAAAGTGTGTAAATTCCTTAATTTTTTCCTTCAGCTGGGAATCCAAATTTTGAGATAAATCACTTATTCTTGAAGCAACAGTGTTTCTTGACAGCGGAATATTTTGAATGGTTGATTTTTGTGATGGGAATGAAACATCAGCCACTTTTAACATACATTCTTTAAAATCACCATCAGTGAAAGGTTTTGATCTCTTGGCGATTTCTAATGCAATAATGAAACTGGATTTTAAAGCGTCTTCGCTTTCAGTTTTAGCTTTAGTGAATATCGACTGTTGGCCGTGAAGGTTAGATTTTAAAGATAATAGTTTGTCCATTCTGATCTTTTCAGTGTAACCTTCAAATTTTCCTTTATGATTCGAATCATAATGTCTCTTTAAATTAAACTCCTTACAAACAGCAATTGTTTGATTGCAAATCAAACAAAGTGATTTACCTTTCCATTCCATGAAAAAATATGCGAATTCCCATTTTGTCTGAAAAACTCTGCACTCACTATCAACTTGAAGTTTTTGCGACATTATGCCACGTACCAATATTAGAACTTGAATGAACAACAAACTATGAGTACGTAAGTAATATAAACACTCGACGCGACCGCTCGATGCTAAGACTTAAATCTGTCTGCGCCGGCGACCGGCAACTGCGACCCTTTCGGTGCGGGGTCAGGGGGGAGGGGGCGTCGTGAGTACGAGTCGTGCACCAGACCAGCGCTACCAGCTGGCGTAAGAGAAAAGGTTACGCTCACGCTCGATGCACGGCGCACCGCGTCCGATGCGCGCGCCTCTGAAATTACACTGTAAATCAATCGCATAATATTGTCACGTGGTAGCGAGCCGTAATGATGGGACCTGAGTGCCGCATACGGCTTGCGGGCCGTATTGATAGGGTCCGAGGGCCGCATGCGGCCCGCGGGCCGTATCTTTGACACCCCTGCTCTAAGAAGTATTCTACTTCCATAAGCAAAGCACCAACCAGACCCCGACTGCTGCCTTAGTTGCGCTTCGTCCTATGGTACGACCCTCTAAGCAGAACAGTCGCCGCCGCCCATTACCATAACGGCACAAGTCAATTTTATTGCTCCCAAAGACTAATCGGCAAGGTTCCCTCCGATCCCGTGCTCAGTTAATTATTATTGTGATTTGATACATTGTGACTATTTTTACTATATGTGATCTGTGAACTTACCTTAAATAAATAACGTTTAACCAAAAATTGTGTTATAATATGTATTTATTTTGTGTGGTTTATTGGGCGAACATATATGAAACTTTAAATATGGTTTTGATTTTTGTGGGATACTGTTATAATATGCTCAAAATACCATGTCATTAAATACTTGTCTCTAACGGTGTAAACTTGACTATGATAAGAAATAAAACCTCTTCCATTTTGTCAGCCTAGCCAAGCACGCTGTGTCATTCAGAACCTGATTAATGTCATATTATAAACAGAAACACGAAAAATTATTATTTTCGATACTAATATTAATAAATCGAAATATTATTCACAAATTCTTCCTTGTTCGATTCGGGGTTATATTGTTAACATAAATAGGTCTCTTTTGGAAATACTTAATTTTTTTAAAATGATGAAGTACATTTTCTTTGAACTATCACACTAGGTTAATGGCCGTGTTCAATTATTAACAAAAACATATGCATATGGTCATATTGCGTCGTAGTTATTGACAATCAATGTTCTCAATTTTATTCCGTCCTATAAGGTTATATTATTATCTAGTTCTAACTGAGAACTCTTTATTTCAATGTCAACCATTGTAAAAATCGTCATGGTTGACCAATCATCGCCAAACGGATGTTTATAAAAGTGATTAACTGTGTACTGTAATTTAAATAATAATATCATTAATACATCACATATTACACATAAGAACAAAAATATGAAGCCATTTAAAAGTAATGTGAACATTGAAATTAATATTATAAAAGTGTAGAGTGCTATTAATAATCCTGTCGATATTTTTCAGTGGCGTGGGGTGTCTTTCAGATCATTTGATAAGTAACGATAAGATACCTCATAAAATACCAATAATTACTAATAAAGGAAACGTAACTAAGCATTTTTCTACAGAAAAAGTAACCATTGATCTAAGCTATTGAAATTTAAAAAATTGTTTTTAAGAAAATTCACATCTAGCCTATCCGGCTGCCATTTATGGCAATAATACATTAAGTGAGATTAGAAAAATAAAAATGCAGATTGCAATTTATTGACGGAACATATTTATTTACACATTTAATTGAGGCGGCATTCAGTTAATGATGCATTTGGCAAATGAAAGCAATTGTGTGTCAATTAGATTTTTTTTCAAAGAAGTCGAGGTCACGATGTTCATAGGGAAGAAGGGAATGATAGATTAAGATTATTATTAGATTTAAGAATAGTTCGAAATATGTTAACTAGGCATGAAAATTGGCGCTAATTAGTCATTAAAATTAAAGTTTAATTAAGTGTGGTAGGAGAATATGGCTCAGTATGAAACATAGCAAGGACTTTAAAGCCCCCGCATTCCGAATTTTACCGACTACATATTCCTCTTCTACACATTAAGTTTTTAAGTTCGTAAAAAAATAAATGTTATTTTTTAAGATAATATCTATACGTTTTTAATGCCGAAACAGTAATTATATGATATTCCCTCGATAGAAAAAAATTCCAAATTAAGCTCCGAAAATTATTAAAAACTCGTTTCATTCTGTTATTTAATATGTTATATGCATGAAATTTTTCACTGCCTGTCTTTGAATGAAAATTAAGCATTTGTCGAGAGGTTTTTGCTCTATTTCAAATGAGTCATGTTTTATTAAATATTTTCACCATTTTCACTTAAGTATTATCAAATAATTATAAGCAATTATTAGTCGCCTGAAATATCAATACAAATTGAAAAATAAATTACACGAGTAAAAATAAATGCCGCCAACAGGAATGATTTTCGGGGATGGAATTCCCGTTGGCGGCATTTATTTTTACTCTTGTAATTTATTTTTCAATTTGTATTGATATTTCAGGCGACTAATTAGTTAACTAATATTGCTTATAATTATTTGTTATCCTTTATGCTATGCATAAAACCTTTTTTTATAAACATTAGTTTATCATTAAAAAAAATAATAAGTATTATCGTTTTTTATACTAGCGCGCTCCCTCTAACATTCGTATTTACATAACTCCCTTTCAACCAATATAACGCTTACTACGGAGCCTTATATAGGAATATCACTTATTTTTATTTCTATATGAGGCATGAACAAAGGAATGTGGATGTAAAATAGTACAGATAGCGCAGTATGTCGTGATCGAATAAAAATTATTGGAAAATTAATGTCGTCCCAAATTGTGTACTGTATTGTACCAGCGTAATGCCCATAATTTACGTGACAAAGTGCTTTTCGTCGCAGTCCATTCCATGAATAATAAAATAACTACTCATATTTTCAAATTCGTTATTAGTGCATGTAATTAATTTGGACTAGGTAATTGAAATACATAATATTATACTCGCATGTCACCGGGACTGATTAAGAATTCCGGTTTTAAAATGACAGCCAGTTCATTTTTTAAATTCCCTACATATTTTTTCTTAATTAACTGTGAAAATTACATTTAATTTTTACTGTTCGATTCTATTTCTACTTAGTAATATAGTACGTATGGTGTGGGTATGTGTGGCTTCTTGTTTATATTAGTAAAGCGCCAAATATCGTTTCCGCTGAACCAAGTGCCACTAATCTCGTACATTATTTTCGCATTATGCGTGGTGGTTCCTTCTCTGCCGCCGCATCCCAGCCCTCGGATAAGAGGGTAAGTACTGCTAGCATTATAGGGAGAAAAACCTTTTTCTTTTGCCATTGGAGCTTACGAATTATCGGCTTATAATGCATATTATTGTGTCGTTGTGGGGCAAAGTTAGGATTTTAGGCAAGCAATAGGAAAGGGTTATTTATAATTTATTTCCTGACTTAATTGCTGAGTTTTCAGTAATACGATGCACGTCTGTGAAAGACCATTGTTTACAATAACTAAAGCTTTATTTGATTTTAGCTATTATAAGTGCATGATATAGAAAAACTTTCAAGTTCTTACCTTCAATAATTCATGAATGCTGTCTCTCCCTTTTTCCTTCAGTCATGCCAATAAATTCCAAGTTTGAGAATGAGAGAAAGCCTATAAGGTCCGGACGTATTTGTAAAAAATAGACGTTTTATAAATTCTCGATGAAAACAACACTATCCTGTTAATTTGAGGGCAAATAGATATGGTTTTTTCCGCCCATCTTGCCCACTCTTTTCCCTGCGTAGATTACGTACTTAATTGTTTCTAACAGGTTAAGAATCATAAAAAGTCTAAACTTCTTATAAAATAGTTAGATACATTTTTTTTCAAACGTGTCCCAGATTCTTGTTGCCCAAGGAACCATTTGACAGGATCGGGGCCGAATAGACCTCTGACATGAATTAATTTAAACTTCCAGAGTTTACAACAATCACCAGTACGTATACCTATAAGAGGGGTACGTAGCCCCCATGAGAGTAATTATACATAACATCGATTTCAGTAATTTCAAAATAAACTGACTTTTCCAGATTTTCAACGAAAATAAAAATAAGTGAACAAATTTAATATATCTGAAAATCCATTAATAATAGTAAATAATAATAATACTTGGATGACTTGTATAGCGCCGTTTTTGTGCAAAAACACCCCAAGGGCGCTGATTGGGAGTAAGTCCGGGAAACGTCAACTCCAAGTATTGTGATCCCAACAGGGGTGAGTTCCGGTTCGGAGGGATGATTTGATTCGGTGGAACTTGAATGAAAATTTATATATAAAGTTTCGCAACATTTGCACCGAACGGGCGATTACCTTTCCATCCCGCGGGACTGCAATATTTGTACCGATCGGGCGATTACCTTAAGATCCCGCGAGACTGCAACATTTGTACCGAACGGGCGATTACCTTACCGTCCCGCGGGACTGCAAAATTTGTACCGAACGGGCGATTGCCTTATCGTCCCGCGGGACTGCAACATTTGTACCGAACGGGCAATTAACTTACCGTCCCGTGGGACTGCAATCGCAATTGTACCAAACG
This sequence comes from Hesperophylax magnus, assembly GCA_026573805.1. NCBI lineage: Eukaryota > Metazoa > Arthropoda > Insecta > Trichoptera > Limnephilidae > Hesperophylax > Hesperophylax magnus. The sequence continues at coordinate 16,217,962 of JAIUSX010000049.1, forward strand.
GGCAATTACCTTACCATCCCGCGGGACTACAATCGGAATTGCTTAATCTACGAATAAAAAGTAAAAATAAAACTCATTGTAGTAATATAATTAATGTCGTGTTGCTTTGGGGGTTATTGCGTCTTTTCTTAGTTTTCCAGATATTTGCCCCTTTTATCGAACCTTTGATAGCAATAAGGCTCCCTTGTTCATAGGCAGTGAAGATTACAGAAGTTTTGAAATCAATGAAAAATATTAAAATTTTGTTACAATGACGTCGAAAGTCACGCAGCAAAGTATTTCAAGTAGTTTGATACTATTTGTTCAATATTACAGATCTTTGAGAACCTTCAAAGTTCTCCCTAAAAAACAGTTTGGAACAGGCGGTTCAATTTAATAAATCGATGTTTTCCTGAAAGTCTTCAAGAAAGGCTCTGGACGAAAACACAAAAGTGAAGAAAAACAGAAAGAAACGTCACGATTTTGAGGAATTGCTTCACCGTGGATTGGGAAAATTTATATTCTGTGCGTTATTGCGGTTTCAAATGGATACATCGTTTTCTCTACCATTTGTTATATGAAATTTCCGATAGTTTCGACAGTTAAATTAAGCTTTTTTTAAAGGGAAAGTCTCGGGAAGTTTGCTCGGCAGAGAAGTTGGAAACTATTTTTAATACTGCTCAGGATGAAGACAGTCAGAGATGAATTGAGGGAGATCTGGATTATTAGGATAGAAAATGGTTGAACATATTACTCCACTACGTACATTAATATATTGTGACATTAAGTGGAATCATGAAAGACTTATGCTAAGATTAGCTCGAGTGTACTATGTGGAAAGATTAACGTAAATTTTTATTTTTAGGAAATATTTGTATCTCTTTTTACTAAAGTAGTTACCCGAAGATTTAAAAATAATTAATAATAGAAAATTTAAAAAAAATATATATTTTAATCGTAATATATTTTTAAATAAAATCTTATACAATTACAAATTTCAATTTAATGCACCCAATAAATTATTATTTAGTAATGTAATATTGGCAAAAAAAGTACAAATTAGTAATTTAAAAAAAGATTTTTTTAAAATTCAGCGTTAGATTGCGTCAATAAGGAGACTCTCTTACAAGAATCAATAGGATTTTCCTTTTCAATCTCTCTTTGCTGACGGAAAATATATCGATATCGGAAAAGTTTTGGTTCTGGAGAAAATAAAATACTACTCACTGGGAGAACCATTGCAGGTTGGTCCTACAGGCAAGAAGATAGAATAATCTATGATGACGCTGTCTAAGATAGTGATCAGGAACATAGAGACCCAATGAGGCAGGGAGACCAGCGGACTGAAGAATAATTGATAGACACCAGTGGAGAACATTTGTAAAGAAGGTCAAATCACACTCTATGTAGAATGTAGCGCTGTGTAGCTGATGATGCCAAAAGTAAACTTCAAAATCGCTCAAAACCATTTTATTTTTTTGTTTAATAAAAACTCATTTTTTCTCTGCATTGTGTAGTAAATCATGTAAAATATAAAATCTACGATAAAACCCATCATTGATAGTTAATAAATGATATAAATTACTAGGCTAGTTAGCAATAACTTTCAAATGAATGCTAACTTCAATGTCAGATCATTTATGACTTCCGGTAGATATAAATTTTGTAAAATAAAAAATTAGAACGATTCTTTTTAAGATTAAAGTGAAGCTTTTCATTCAATAGGTACTTTATTCAATTCGATGTAGTATAACAATCCCCCTCTATTCCCGACACCATTGTCAAAATTCGATAATAAAGCGATCTCATATTCGATCAGCATCAAAATGGCAAAATTTAATGCTCCATCAGCTGTTAAACGCGTTTTGTGATAAGCCGTAGTGCTGGGCACTATATACTAGGAACAAGTGTGTGATAACTATATATTTCCAAATGTTATTGATAGTGTGGAAAAACAGTCAACTCACTGTTTCGGGGACACGACGAGTTTGTTTTGTTGGAAGCTCGTTTAATCTGAAAAATATTAATCACAAAACATAATTTTTATTCATGCCATTGGTGGAGTTATTGATTCTTTCCCTTATTCCTGCAACCCTTGTTCTCATTAAGACTGCAGATCCAGGAACTCGTCCATCCGCGAAAAAAAAGGAGGCACTGCAGTGCCATGGTTCTCTTTGGGTAGTTGGCCCAGAGCTCGCATGTATACAACAGGTTAGTACAGAAGGCTGAGAAATGCGTTCTTTTCACGGGTGAGCTGCAGAGCCGAAATCTTTTGCTGAGCGTATTTGATTTTGCACTTGGTGCTCGCCTTTGCCATCATCCGTTTACTTATAAGAGATGATGTGTTCTAAATATTTGGTTGCTTCTACTTTGGTGTTGATGAGCTAACCATTCAAAATGGCTGGAGGAATGTTTTTTGGACCTTTCTCGGGTTTAGTAAACAACAGTGCTATTTTTTTCGGATTATAGTTCATGTTAGTTTCGTGAGTGAATTTTTCACAAATCTTCAAGAGAATTTGTAATCCCCTTATTGACCTCCCCTTTAATTAATCCCCCTTATATGCCATCAGTACCATACCTTCTGCGCATTTCACATTGTTGATAGTTTCTCCTCCAATATGGCAGTCTACCCTAGCATTGTTTAACTTATGAGTTAGTTAACCTTTGTATACATAAAATAATACTGGGGATATGTATCGCTTTTCGGAAAATTTTCATATTTCTGTTGACGGTGCCATGTGTCAAGAAATAGATTTAAAAAATACCCTCCCCCAATATGGTTAATGGTTAGATAGATAGTGAGTAAGATAGGGCCAACTAAATGTGTATACCTTTATGTAATTTTAATGAAGAAATGTCGAAAATTTGTAAATTGGAGTCGATTCTGTGAAGCGAAACAAGTTGACAGGGAAAAGTAAACAACATAATAATGCTAAAATAACATTTCTATTCTTTAATCAGAAATTAATACCAGGTATATTTTAAGAAATTCAAAATAATTTTCTAGAATTATTGTAAGGTGATATTTCACAAAATTGGTACAAAAATTATTTTTATATAGAGCGGCTTAAGAAAATTTATTTATTTATATATAGATACAAAAGAAAGTACAAATTACATATAAGTATGCTTTGCCTATCCAACTAGGAAATTTTTCCGTTCCAGGAGAGATAAATTGACAGGTGTATTCATATTATTCCTTAAGAAATGTACTTAATTACATAACAAAAAAAATCGTTTTTCTCTGCAATTAAGTTGTAATGAAAAAAAAAAAATTTTTTTACAGTAGTAGTGGCTTTATAACGATTAACTTGGTAAGATATATTTATAATTGTGACAATGTAGAAAAAGTAACCTAGTAGCATGTATTATATTCGGAATTGAACATCAAATTTGAGCAGCATATTTATTAATGATCTCAAGATCCATTAAAGATCCGGTTAACCCGAATACCGCTCAACAAATCAGGTCGGAAATCCTTCGTGCGGGGATTGATTTGGATATTTTTAATTTATCACTATGTTTTTCAAATTTCCGGGGGAAAACTTATCGACCTATACAATCCGCGATTTTTTTTTTGATCCTATTTACCGTTCAATCACATACAAATGTGACAGCCACGTAGGTGTGCGTTAGCCGCGGTTAAAATAACCGATACCAGAATAACGATGCGCAAGTTAACATGGTAACCCAAACTCCTCACAAATTCCTCTCTTGAGTCTTATCTATACCTACACTACTGTTCCTGTACGTATGTTCCACGAACTATTATATTTCCGTCTGAATTACAGACACAATGGCTTTGATGGAAATGGGCCATGAATCATAAATATAATTATATCCAATGGCCGGCTGCTGCGGTGCGTACTATATATGATAGATGTTAGAAGGTAGATGCTGGATTTAACATTGCTACATTGTACCACCCTTTGGTGAGGGAATCGCGAAAACTATACCACTAACATAACAAACCGCATTATGTTTGGACTCCCCAGGTACTGTAGTGCCTCCTCTACGTTCATGGAAGATCGAGTTCCCGGATTTGCAGATCTGATAAGAATCAGGGTGGCAGGCATGAGGGAAAGATCAACAACTCCAGAAATATCGTCATCGTGGAATTCTCTCTTTTGCAGGATCAAGTATCGAAGAACATTGGTGAAAATCATTGGTACCAACAATTTTCAATCTAATGAGGTGTACTTACAATCAGAAATGCTCAATAAATATTAATTAATTTTTTTGTTGCATATTTATGTTTTTTTTCCTTGATTTTACTCTCATTGTTTTTAATTTTATTTTTATTATTAAAGTTATGTTATTACTTACATACGTATACACTCTATGGGATGTGTGGGACTGCACCAACCCACATTCCGGAATAAATTCAATAATACTAATTATTAATATAGTAACTGAAAACTCAGAGGTATCCATTTCATCTTTCCTCAAAATATGATAAAATGTTTTCCATTGTTTCATCTACCTGGAATTTCAGTAATTCTAGATGTTGTCTTGTCTTTCAATTATTTTGGATGTATCAGATTTTATTTATTTCATGTGACAACCACACAAGACGATTATTATCAACAACTCCGGAAGGAGTGGGGGATATATGACGATTCCGAAGTGGCGGGCTATTTACATCTAGTTACTAAACGCGGCTAAAGAAATTTTATTAAAAGTTCCAATCTTAATCAAAGCTTACCTGTTAAAAAAATTACCAGTTATTTTTAATCTTACATTTAATGATTAAAAACCTTTAAATTACATTATTTTTTCTTTAAACACCTAAAGATATTTCAGTTCAATTTTGTTGCATCGTCAGTTATCGTCGCAAAGTTGGCGATGTTTGTCGTATTGTTTCAATTTTTATTAAATTTCAAAATTAGATTTAAAAATAAACTGTACAAGGAAGAGCAAATTTTCTGGATGTAAATAACAACGAAAGATTTAGCATATTATTTGGGACTTAAAAAAATAAAATTACTAGGTACTAATTAATGTTCCAGTGAGTGGAGAATCGATATCCAACTTTGTATGCGTTTTTCTCAAAACCGTTGTTTTACCGACAAGATATAAATGGCGTGACGATTTATACGTTGACCAGTGCTTGTGAGTATAATCGTTTGTACACATTTTAAATGAGCACTAAGCCAGGTTCTGAACCCATCACATCTACATAAAAAGGTCCAAGGTCACGTTTTAACTTGAGATAAAATATATTTATATTTTATACAGAGAGGCAGAGATAATACGAGTTTTTATTGCTTCCTTACTTTGGCTGACAGGATTTTTTTTTTCCTTGGAAACAATAATGACATGTCTACATTGTCTACCGCAAAAATCGGCAATATATATTTGAAACATACACGATTCTACACGTTCAATTAATCCAACAAACCTTCTTTCAAAGATCAGATTTTTTTTCCTTCCAATTTCGATTTTACTCGCTGTAAAAAAAATACGTTACGTAATTCTAGTCAATAAATATCGTGCGTTTTTTAAAATTCGTTATATCCAAGTTACTCGCAAAATTTTGAGAAGTAGTGATAGTAGGGAATAATCGAAATAGTTAATTTTAAGAAACGAAACATTTCGAAGATTACTCGATAGATGAATATTGAAGGAAACGCAAGCACTATTTCGATATATTGATAAGCAGAATCAAGCTGTAAAGTGAAAGATTTCGATAAAATGCTAGAGATTTATTCATAATTCATTATAACCGGTGTCATAATTTAATTTATTATGAAAAGGTTTATGTTTTGTCCTTACATACCTACACGGAGTTGAAAAAGCAAGGACTTGCGTCCACCACACGAACTACAGACATGTTTGAATAAGGCAGAGGTTTCCAAAGTGGTCTATATAGACCCCCAGGGGTTGATATCGGCTTGCTGGGGGTCTATGTCAGCGAGAAAAAAATTTGGGGGTCCACGAGATTCAAATGGGGGTACATACGAGCGGACCCCCATTTACCTTAAGTCAACATTTAGGAGTTCCGTAAATGACACAATACACCAAACACAAATAACACAGTTTACGTAATACTAATAATAGACTGAGAAATTACTTATTTGATATTTGTATTTTTATATTTCGAAAAGTTGTTTATTGAGGTATACAAATAAAATTATACTTCCTTTTCTCGTCAGTATTAATATATTCAGTTTCAGTTTCACTGCCGGCAACCCGGACGTTTATTTAATTTCATGGTTGTTTACATTGTTTTCTTTTCTTTTACCAAAATTGTTTTTTTTTCTTTTTATATTGAACCAAAACATTGCAAATCGGAAGATGCGAATTTTCCTAGATTACCAACTTGTTTTTGAAAAACGTCCAGGGTAAAAATGACGTTCAACATTTAAATGTACTTCACACAGACTTCAAAACTAAGTTTGAGGACATTTTGATTGTGGAAGTGGAATGTTGAAGAATCGGATATCATATGACAAGAAGAACTGATTGGAATAAGCGCTAACAAAGAACTAAAGGGGCAGTTCTGTAGGGCCAGCTACAGAAAGAAATGCCCGTTGCTTATCCTGCTCCATTTTCATTTGGTGTAATACCTCACAGGGGCGCCCCTGTCTGTACAATGTAAAGACAGAGGAACTATATCCCCACCCGGTTGTTGGACAGGCAAGAGAAGGGAATCTTCTTACGAAAAAGAGAAATGATTATCACATGGGACGTTAATAGTTTTAAGAAAATTCAATATTTGGCAGGCAGGGGGTCTACGGAAAAAAATATATTTGGCAAGTAGTCTACGGGGCAAAAAAGTTTGGGAACCTCTGGAAAAAGGTAATTGGCTCTGCCACACGCACACTTCGGACTTCCAGGCCGCCGCACAAAAAAGTGTCGCAATGGACTGAGCTGAAAACCGTTACCTTACTTTCGGATTTCACTTTTCTGTGCGGCGGCCTAATAACGGCCGAACGATCTCTTTCACCTTCTTCCCTACCAATTAAATAAATATGTATTAGAAAGACAGCAAAGTTCACATAAAAATGTTGTTTTTTAATTATGTAGCAGAAATTATATTTTTACATTTTTTTACATTAGCTCCACACAGCAGGCCCTGAGGGAAAAAAACCCTTCGAGCTTTTTCATCTTTGGGGATGCTATGTTGAGGGACTTTTTACGGAATAGAAGGAGAGAAAGTTTTGGGAAGGAAAATGTATAAGGGGTGGTTCTGAATCTGCGGGTTAATATATGACGGGGTGAAGGACGAATGAATTCATCATTCCCATTGTAGTGCAAGGCAGTGGGTCGAGAGAGTCCGTCTGAAGAGGTCAAAAGGTCTCCCTCAACCAGTATCTTTCGATACGGCCCGCCAATCAGCAGGTGGGGAATCCATCCAGTGCATCCGCCGCCAAGACCTAGACAAACCTCACCTCATGAACCCGGGCACCCCTGCTAAGTCTGTAGCAGTGCGTACTTCTGGACGGGCAGTTCCTACCCGATTAAGATAATCATTGGTCAACATTCTTCAATTGGCACGACTGTTTCAAGCTATTGGTGCAGAGCGCACTTCATCGACCTCAGTTGCTTGCTGGACTCGTGGGATTACGGTGTGTTCGTACAACGCTGGAACAATGAGGGTCTACTGTGCAAACTACGAAAGGTCTTTTTCACTTATAACTTTTTAACAATGTACTTATAATTCAATTAGGGATTACTCATTTTAACTTCTTGCGTAGTTATTTTTATAACTCGCTGGCGCCCGCTCAGACATTCCTTACAAGATTTTAATGTTTTAAATTTATTAATGTTACATGTTCGTTAGTCAAAGTCTTATCAAGATGGCGTTATACACACGTTTAGTCTTGACACGCCCGGAGATAGTTGTTTGATAGAGTCTCATGTTTATTATATTTGATTAATTATTTTAATAATGGTTTTAATAAATAGAGTCTGTTGATATTTAAAATATTCTTTAATTAATCTTCCTTATCAGTTCTCATCACTACCTACCCACATTGAGTTAGTGCGTGTGCGTAGATGTCTAGATAATTGTATTCGGTAATTTACCTATTAATGTCACAATTGAAAGATCCATCATTAATTTATACAATGAATCTCTTCATCACCCACCCATTGGCAATAAATGTTACAAAATGGCAGCCCTTGTGGGTGAACCTAATTTTTTTGACTAAATAATAATGCAGTATTTTTTTTTCTCTTTCCTTGTTTTAATCTTGTATTGCGATGTCTGATTTTTTTATGAATTTCTTGTATAATCCCTGAAAAAGACCTTTCGTTTTGCATGGTAGATGTTCGGGTGTTGTTCGAAATACATCGTGTCACTGAGATTTTATTAATTCTTCATTTTACGCAGCTTTTCATCTGGCACAACTCATGACGTTTTTCGTCTTATTATCGTGTTCGTTAGTACGCTGACGTCACACTTATTTTATATTTTTTGTTTTGCGGTGATTGTGGTTGTTGTATTGTTGCTTGCATGTTCTAATGATTTTTTTCTACCTACCCTGTTAGTTAGGTATGACGGATTCGACCATTTTAACAAGAAGTCGTGCGTTAATCATGTCAAAACCAGAGGATGGCATTACTTCGGCAAATTCGGCGGTCGCGTCTAACACAGTTCCGGTTCACAAATGGAACTTAACCTTCGACGGTACTGGGAACGTGCATAATTTCATAGAACGGGTCAACGATTTGTCTATATCTCGGAACGTAAGTACAGCTTCTCTTTTTTCATCTGCGGTGGAACTTTTTACAGGTCATGCTTTAGACTGGTTTAGAGTCAACCGTTCTTCTTTCAAGTCATGGACGGATATTGTAATTGCTCTTAAGGAAGAATTTGAGCTTCTGGACCATGAAAGACGTTTAGTTGCTCAGATCAGAGCCACGTACCAGCAACAAAAAGAGAACCTGGGTTCATTCATAACGCGGGTCTTGACTTTAAACAATCAATTGTCGTCAAAATTACCAGATGACGAAATTCTGGAAATATTGCAATGTAATATGTTACCGAGATACATTCAAAAATTGTCGCTCTCTGTCATCTCGGACATTAATTGTCTGAAAAAATTGGGAAAAATGATTGAACTAGCAGACAGTCGGTCTGATTCCAGACTTTCCCCGCCAAATGCAAATACAGTTAATTATAATAATGTTTCTCATTCCTCCTCAAATAATGCATTTAGCAGAGGGAATAACAGAATGTCTCAGAATAATCCCAATTTCAGGAATCATCGTCAATCTTTTGAGTTCAGTAAACGTAGCCCGTCAAATATGAGTTCTAGGGAGGTGAGATGTTTCCGCTGTGGCCGTCCTGGGGTGAAGGCGCCTTCATGCAACTGCCGGCAGGCAAAAAAAAACTAGATGTCCTGGGGGTCCTGTCTGCGGGCGGCAAGTCGACACCGTTCGCTGACATCACCGCCAGGCATCGGCTTGCTGTGCTGTCGGAAACCAGAACTTTCTTCAAGAACCTTTGGACTTCGAAGGTGGTGAGTGCGGCTAAAAGGGATGGCCGTCCACACATCATTTTCCAGGTTCTGGGTTCCAACTTTTCTGGCCTTCTCGACTCTGGTTCGCATATCTCAATTATTGGTAATAATTTTCATCGTCAGTTTTTAAATCTAGGGTTAAATCTTTCTGTTCTTAAGAAAAAATTTTCACTCACTTCTGCTACGGGTCATACTGTGGAGTGCGTTCACAAAATTGCGGTTCCGGTAGTTCTTGGTAACGTTAAGAAAATTTTTAATTTTGTGGTTATGCCAGATATAAAATCTAACATCATCCTCGGCTGCGACTTTTGGAAAGTTTTTAACATTTGTCCCAAGTTAACTAAATTAATGACTAATGACTCTGACAATAGTTGCGTGTCTGAGGTAAGAGGACTGGATAGCTTTGAGAACTTAGATTCATCTCAACAATCAATCTTAAATAACGTTATACTGGAATTTAAAGCCTTTTCTGGTAATCGTTTGGGTAGAACGTCTCTTGAAAAACATGTCATTGACACGGGTGATTGTCAACCTATTAAGCAACGTGTTTATCCGATATCTCCTCATTTATTGCCGGAAGCTCACAGAAAACTTGACAGACTATTAAATCTGGGAGTAGTAGAACCCAGCAATAGCTCGTGGAATAATCCTATTGTTTTAGTGCCTAAGAAAAATGGTTCTTTTAGACTTTGCTTGGATAGTAGAAAACTCAACGCAGTCTCGCGACGGGACGCGTATAGTCTACCGTTGATATCTGATATCTTAAATAGTCTCGGAGGAGCACGTTATCTATCAACTTTAGACCTTAATGATGCTTTTTTTCAAATCCCGTTAGAGGAAGATTCTAAAGAGAAAACCGCATTTACTATCCCTAAACGAGGCCTATTCCACTTTGTAACAATGCCTTTTGGTCTTCATGGTGCAAGTTCTCGGATGATGAGGCTAATGGACAAGGTCTTGGGTCCGGAATTCGATGGGAAGGTCTTTTGTTATCTAGATGACATAATTATCATTAGCTCTACCTTTGAAAAACACATTGATCTTTTAAGACGGGTTAAACATAAGTTACAAGCCGCAGGTTTGACCATCAACGTAGAGAAGTCAGTCTTTTGTCGTGACTCCCTTAAATACCTAGGTTTCGTGATTGATAAGGATGGGTTGAGAACTGACCCGGGTAAAGTAAAAGCAATCGTTGACTTCCCCATTCCAACGTCGCAAAAGAGCTTGCGTAGGTTTATCGGTATACTTTCTTGGCACAAAAGGTTTATTTTAAATTTTTCTTTAATTGCAGCACCTTTGCATAATTTAACCAAAAAGGAGTTTGCTGGTAAAAAATTTGTATGGAATGAACAGGCTGATGCTGCCTTTACTAAATTAAAGAATATTCTGGTCAAGGCTCCTGTTCTTGCTTGTCCCGACTTTAGTAAACCCTTTACAATTAGTTGCGATGCATCGAACACCGGTTTGGGGGCGGTCCTTTCTCAATCTGACGTTAATGGTATAGAACACCCTATTTCCTTTATTTCCAGATCACTATCTGCACAGGAGAAAAATCACTCCACAACCGAGAAGGAGTTAAATGCTATGATCTTTGCACTAGAGAAATTTAGGGGTTATATTGAAGGTTCGCCTATTCCTGTCAAGGTGATCACTGATCACTATAGTCTAAAATGGCTTACAAACTTAAAGTCTCCGTCGGGTAGATTAGCGCGGTGGGCGGTTAGACTTCAGCAGTTCAATTTTGAAATAATTCATAGGAGCGGAAAAGACAACATTGTTCCGGACGCACTGTCTCGTGACCCTTTACATGTTGACTTGATTAATCAGTCCTTTTCCACTTCCGACCGTTGGTACTTAAGTTTGAAAGAAAAAATTTTGGCTAATCCGGAAAAATTTCCAGCGTTTAAAGTTTGCAATGGTGTCATCTTCAAACACATTCAGAGCATGGAGGCTCTACACAGGTCTTATGACTGGAAGGAAGTTCTCCCAAAAGAGTGTAGGAAAAACGTCATCGTTCAAAATCACGTTCCGCCTTCTTGTGCACATTTTGGCATCTTAAAAACGTTAAATAGGATTAAACTTAAATACTACTGGCCAAAAATGGCAGCTGATGTGAAGTAAGTAAATGTCATACTTGTTTAGGTTATAAAAGTTCTAACTTACTGCCTCCTGGTTTGATGGGTGACCCGAAACTGGTGCAAAGGCCGTGGCAAATGATTGCGACAGATCTATTAGGTCCTTACCCTAATTCTTACAAAAAGGGTTATACTTACCTTTTAGTGGTTTCTGATTTCTTTACCAAGTATACTAGACTTTTTCCACTTAGGAAAGCAACGGGTAGTGTTATTGCGGAAATTTTGGAAAATGATATTTTTTTTAAATTCGGTGTTCCAGATACGATTGTTTTGGATAATGGCCCACAATATATATCGCGTGACATGAAAGCGCTGGCCAATAAATTTCATATCCGTCACTTGTTTTATAATTGCAGATATCACCCGCAGAATAACCCTGTTGAGCGTGTAAACAAGGTGTTGGTAGCAGCCCTGGGTTCTTTTGTGGGATCTGATCACAGATCCTGGGCGTGCCATCTACCTGAAATTGAACTGGCTATAAACACGGCTGTTCATGAAGTCACAGGCTATACTCCGTTCTTCCTTAATTTTGGTAGAGAGATTGTAATTTCGGGAAATGACTACAAAGGTGTAAACTTTAACGCGGAAGACATTAGATTCTCTAAACGCGATTCATGGGCATCTGATTTACATGAATTAAATGACATTTTCTCCCAAGTTCGCACGTCCTTAAGACAATCATACGAACGTAATAAGGTTCAATATAATCTGCGTCGTAGGGACGTTCAATATGAGGTTGGGGACATTGTCTGGAGAAGGTCCTTTGCTTTGTCAGACGCTGGTAGATACTTTTCAGCAAAATTAGCCCCCAAATTTATACGTAGTAAAATTATTTGCAAGATATCGCCGGTTGCTTATCAATTAGCGGATATGACAGGGAAACCCGTGGGAACTTTTCATGTTAAGGATATAATCAAGTTAGAAGAAGCTAACTGACCTTGGGGTGGGTTATTTGATGAACTATTTTTCTTATGTTGTAATCGTTATACTTTTATTTGAGAATTAATCCCTTTTCTCTTGTTATATATTAGGTTATTGCTTGCCTTGCCCTCAGGTTTGCAATTTTTCTTGTGTTCTCTCATTGTGAGGACATGACTAGTATTTTTGTGTCTTCACATTGAGTGGATTTTTGTATAAGTTTTGTTTTGTCCTTGTGTACATGTGTAGTATGTGTTTTGGGGAGTAATTTGTCCATTCCGATTCAACGCGGGGGATTGACGTTTTTTAATCTCACGCATTGAATCCACACATTTTTTTTGGATTTAAGTGCAATCATATTGTTTTGAACATTTTGTGATCTCACGATTTGAATCCATTGTATTATTTTATGCGTTATCCTAGGGCAGTGAAATTCACAATCTCAGTTGGCCACTGTTTTGTGCTATTTTTCTGTTCGAGGGATCTTTTAATAGCTGATTTTACTTTGTGAGATGATACTATTTGTTCTTTAATGAACTAAGTACGCGAGGGCGACTTGTTTTGAGGTACGGTTTGTCCTTTCTAGAGGGACATACTGTATTTCAATTATGGCATATACGAAGCTGTATTTCGGTTTAACAGTTCTGTACCGAGTTTGGTCCTCGTGTCATTTTAATTGTGTGCATGGTTGTTCTTTATATGTTGCTCCTTAGTACTTTAGTTTGCCTTGGTGTTGGTTGACTATTTTAATTCAATAATTTAGAAAATACTTCATGCAGTTTTCCGCGATAGCCTCAGATGCTCATAACATTCTATTTTTCTCTGGTTTTAGGAAACCATTGGCATGGTGTTTTCTATGATTTAGTCATTGTTTAATACACTTTTCAAATATTTTTTTAAAAATGTTATGTCATAATAATTAATTTATTTAGTGAGTTTTCACTCACTCAGGTTATTTGAGATTTACAGAATCATATTTTTAACATTTAAAAATTGCATCCTTTCATGAAGTTTTTTTTACTTTTATTTGCTCTTAATGTCCTTGGCTTGAATTATTATTAATATGATGTTTGTTCATATTATTAAGAATGTAAATGAGTAATTTTTTTTACATTTTCTTTTAACAAATACTATGCGTTTTCACATGCAATTGCTGTGGCTTCTCTCTGAGCTCAAGACAAGTCGCATCAATTTCATTTGGACTTAGCTGTATTTTTGTCAATATTGGGTCATCAATATATGGTTCTGTTTGAGCCGGTCACTTCTATCTTATTATGAATTTGGGTTTGTTTCTGGGATAACTTTATAATTTTTCATCTCTGCTCGCAGAGGGCAGTAACTGCAATGTGGGTTTAGACTTTACTATTTTCATTTAATAGCGTTTCTTTTAGCTTCAAATTTAACTTTTGTTGGGCGCTCAGCTTTCACTTTTAGCTAGACTCGTTTTTAAATTTTTTTTTTTTTAATAAATTTTGTTAGTCTTTACTACAGGTTATCTTTTCATTTGTTATTCTATTCAAGTTTTTGTTTACACTTTAGTAGTTGTTAAATTCCTTGCTCAGTAATCCATTTTGTCAAGCATAGCATACCTTTCTTTTCACTTGCCTCAGGGAAGTCAGTCGCCTTCATCACTCTTCGGTTCTTCACGTCTAGATAACTCAAGATAATACAAAACTTCAAGATTTACAAACTTTTATCAATTCTTCGAGGAAGCAATTTTTGTTCAAGATCGAGTCTTCAGGGAAGCAACATTCTTCTACGGGAAGAGTTTAATAGGATACTACCTGGCCGTTCACTGCTATCAGAAAGAGGGTGCAGCTTCTCAAGATTGCATTTGTTGTCAACATTGGAGAATGGTGATACAATTATCGGGGCTCATTATCTTCGCCAAGCAAGTTCAATCTTCTTCACTGATGTCAGAAGAGGGTCATTCAGATATTCCATCAGCGAGAATTCTTCCTTCTACTTCCTGGGTGTTGGCGCTTCAATCCTTGCTCAGCGAGCACATCACGGACTTCAACAGAACGTGCTGGACTCTTCTTCTAAGGCATTATCTGCATTTTGTGACTCTTTACCACTTATTGGACTTGGATTTGGAGGCATGAGGAGGAAATCAAAAAAAAATTATCGTGCTGAAAATTTTTTTCCTTTGGAAGGGGGGTAATGTAGCAGTGCGTACTTCTGGACGGGCAGTTCCTACCCGATTAAGATAATCATTGGTCAACATTCTTCAATTGGCACGACTGTTTCAAGCTATTGGTGCAGAGCGCACTTCATCGACCTCAGTTGCTTGCTGGACTCGTGGGATTACGGTGTGTTCGTACAACGCTGGAACAATGAGGGTCTACTGTGCAAACTACGAAAGGTCTTTTTCACTTATAACTTTTTAACAATGTACTTATAATTCAATTAGGGATTACTCATTTTAACTTCTTGCGTAGTTATTTTTATAACTCGCTGGCGCCCGCTCAGACATTCCTTACAAGATTTTAATGTTTTAAATTTATTAATGTTACATGTTCGTTAGTCAAAGTCTTATCAAGATGGCGTTATACACACGTTTAGTCTTGACACGCCCGGAGATAGTTGTTTGATAGAGTCTCATGTTTATTATATTTGATTAATTATTTTAATAATGGTTTTAATAAATAGAGTCTGTTGATATTTAAAATATTCTTTAATTAATCTTCCTTATCAGTTCTCATCACTACCTACCCACATTGAGTTAGTGCGTGTGCGTAGATGTCTAGATAATTGTATTCGGTAATTTACCTATTAATGTCACAATTGAAAGATCCATCATTAATTAATACAATTATCCTTTCATCACCCATCCACGACTTAATAATGTTACAAGTCAACCCAGCTAAGTCAACCCAGCTAAGTAACCACTTGAGTTGATCTACGGCAGGGGTGTTGGTTATCCATTAAATGGTTCCGGGGAGGCGGTACACATACCCGCCTCCCAAATTGGGATAGATGTCATCACAGAATTAGTTATGTTTTCATAAACAAACATTTACTTCTAGAAATCCCTTTTAACTATTTATACTTATGCAAATATTCCAATAATGAGATCGCCAGATCTGTCTGTGACACGATTGTTTGTGAATGAAAGGAAAAACAAAGTTTTGAAATAGGTCGAACTTTGCCATATTCAGCACAATTCCAACAGAAATATATAATTATGATCTACATGAATGCTAATGGTTTCATGGTAGTATTATAAGTTAGAAGATGCGTTCTTAAGTAATACAATATAAAAGCATAAAATGTGAATTAATTATTTACCCCTTCCGGCCTCTCAAATTAATATCAATATTCCTCTCATATTTAAAACAATTGTTTAATGCATTCAAATGATTAATGTATACTTTTCTGATTGATGTATACTTATCTGATTAATGTATACTTATCTGATTAATGTATACTTATCTGATTAATGAATACTTATCTAATTAATGCATACTTATCTGATTAATGTATACCTATTGGTATAGTCAATCTTCATTTGTTTAAACATTTAAAAACATATATCTTTTACAGTTGTTATCACTGTGAGTACAGCAAAACTTTCCTAAAACAAAAACAGCTATATTAGGAAAGAACACAATAATGCACAAAACTAAACACTGCAAAATCTGTTGATCAACTGATGACTGCAAGATGTGGAATTATTGTAAGTAAAATAAAATAAATACTAACTAAGATAAATAGATCAAAAACATCGTTCCACTTTATATTTGAGGCCGCCTGGTTTCACCGTACAACGGGGAATTTAAGAAAAGTAGAGTGTAAAATTCAGACTTAAATTTCATATGTATCCATTTATAATTTTAAAACGTATCAGTCGGAAGATGAATAATGAAGATGAATACAGTGAAACCAATCTTTTTCCGAACAAATTATCGAGTAAATAAAATTTATAAATCAATTAAATTAACAATTTGCCTAAATTCGACCACGAGTTTCAAACAAAGAATTTTTGATCAGTAACTCCTTGTCATGTTCAATGTTCAGACATTCAACTTTTAACAGTTCTCGGAAGCTCAGATTTTCCATCTGATTTCCCCGTCACCTGTCATTCCAACCCATTTAAAACCGTTCAATCGTTCAATTCAGAAACTTAAAATAAATAATTTTGTTTCTAGGAATAAGATGGGTACTGATATCTAATTCCACGAACAAGAATTTACACAGAATTATTAGTTGGGAAAATTTATAATATCTTATTATGTTATGATATAATGTAGAGTAGCTACGACGTAGTGTCTTCAATGAAAGTTCCTTGTACAAAACATCACAGAATTTCATGTTAACCGGGATTTAATAATATCTCTCGAGAGAATTTATGAATTAGAATGAAATTAAATCGGCATATTTATGAGCATATTACGAAGCATAAATATACATATTTTTTTAAAGACAAACATTCCCGGGTTACGAATAACCTGATGGAGGACTTGGATGTTCTCCATCACGATACGCCAGTCGATGGATTGAAGTACGACAACTGGGTGGGACCCAAACGCCATACTTACCCTATACTTATCTCATTATATAGCATAAAGCAACAAAAAATCGTTTCAAATTGCAGTTACTTTGGTAAATCATATAATATTATTTCTAACGCAAGCAACACTTGAAATATCCATCAAACAACCGTATAAAACTAGTAATTATGCCTGATTGTTTTTTATTGATCCATATAATAAATGATTTCGAACTAATAGTGTCTAGTAAAATCTCAAATTTATGAATTAAAATCATCTAATATGAGAACAAAAAATAATATCAATCTTGGAAAGCTGCAAGAACGAAAGAATGATTTAAAACATTGAAGCGATGTTTCGAGCTTTGAATAAAGAATGCTATCGTTCAGCATCAAATTTCGATGACTAGAATTGAAATACGAATTGACGGTCCCGAAGAACAATGTCGGATGTGCAATTATGTAGTTTTGCCGTAGAGCTGTTCAAATTTTCGTTTCTGTAGTTTTGCTGTTTTTGAGATCAAGAATTAAAGTCTTGTTTTATATTTTGCATTAATCCCTGTATAAATCTTTAAACAGCTCTAATGCAAAGAAACTGTCAAAGAAATTAACGACCTAGGCAAAATTTTCGAATCTAAATTAAACTTTCAATCCAACATAAACGCCAAAAATAATAAGGGAATGAAAAAATTCGAAAAAATTCCTAAGAGACTTTAATTTTAAGCTCGGCATTCCCATTGAAAGCAAAAACTATAATTATTTAATAAAAAAAATAAATTTAATTAAACTCTAGATCGAAGAATTATATCCGACTTAATATTTTTGTTCAAAATTGTAAATGGTAGAGTGGAATAATTCTAAAATTCGTTATTATTAAATTACAAAAATTTCCAGGACTGAGCATTTCTAATACTCGCTTGTACCTACCTAGATTACAGTTAGTAATAGGTACGCAGATGTGGCGGATCTGTTTAACTGCACGGATACTAGGTAATAAAAGGCTATACTATTAAATATTTTAAATCATTATTAATTAAATTTACATATATATATATATATATTTGTTTACTATATTTTGTATGTACTTGTATCTTCTTCTATAGCTTGTATTAATTTTATATTTTCTATAATTAATTCCACAGTTAATTGTTTTTTTGTTTAAATTATTAGTAGTGTTTGATTATGCTTGTGTATTGTGACATGTAATTATTGTGTATAGTAGGTATATTTATAGTGTGGATATTATATTAAAAAAATAATAAAACCTTAAATTTGTAGATCCGACATTATTCTTCGGGACCGTCGAAATATCCCCGAAATACAGCATTGAGGTACGTGTATATTTTTTATGTTATCTGAAATTCGCATTCGCAGCTTTCCATGCTAGTTGAGTTTCTATGAAAACCTGAATTATTCCGCAGCAAAACCACCGAGCAGCTCGCTTCTCGCTACTACTTGATATTCCAGAATGTTCTGAATAAGCTCATTCCACCCGTGGGATAGATATGTTCCTAGGTATTTACACATTATTATCATATTGTATTATGTTCTGTACAGTGTACAAGAACCTGAATGAATATTTTAATCGCTAAGGCGATGTAGAACCAGTTTATAAATGTTGGTTCACTGATCCGAAAATAATACAAGGGTTTATTAATTGATGTTTTCAATAATTATATCGATTAATCGTGTTTTTAATTATTTTCTAATACTGTTGTGACAATGATGCTAATTTTGTCCAAAAAAATGTAGCATTCGAATTATCAGTATAAACTGACTTGACATGGCACGAATCAAAAATTTGTTTCACCCATTCTTAAGACATTATTCTACAATAAATGTTGATGTATTATATCTGAGATTTGAAGGCAGGGAGGCGCAAATTATGATCCGTGAGGTTTTAAAGTAAGTAAGGTCAACATTAGTGAAACTTTCTCTAAAATATTATTCGTTTAGGTACCTTTTTATGTGATTACCGCAAAAGAGTCTCAACTGCTCCCAACCATCGGGAGCCAATGAGACTATGGCATCCCTAATTTTGTGTAAGTTGTGAGTTTGAAGGTAATGGAGAGGGAAAGGAGATGGGAAAAAGGAAAGTGATACACATAAATACTTTTGCCACCGTAATGCATAATTTTGATCCCTACCGTTTACTTCAGAATGAAAGTGCAAATCATGCAAAAAATGTATAACTTCGTTGCAACTCCTAGGTCGTCCTAAAAACCAATTGTTTTACTGTAATATAATATTTCACCTTATTTAATAATCTCATTAACAGAGTGTCTAGTACTCTCTGGTACAACATCCAAAATTTTCGCTTTGAAAAAAATTTTACCTAAGTATATTTATTTTGGAAACAAATTTTTGGAATAACGTATTTTCAAATTACTTTTAAATACTTTAAAAGCGATAGCATCAAAAAAAAAGTTTAGAAAATATTGTTACTCCTGTGCTTGAAATATGTGGTCTAGTTCAAGGCTGCCCAACCTTTTTAACAGTTGGGCGAAATTGACGATTTTTAATCACTGGCGGGCCACTGAATACCTGACGGTTCCTATTGCCATGGGGGGGGGGGTTGTTAGAGACTTTCTATAAAACATAATTCCCCACAAAAAAAAATTCAAAATGAGTGCTTCCCACAAAATATTTGAAATCCATGGGGGGGGGGGTTTGTTACGGAACTTCGCTGAGAATATTATATCAAAATCCGGTGTATTTTTGTTTATAAAGTAAGTTCAACAGATTAGATTTTTTCGTCGCTGATTCTCGTTCTAAATAGCGATAAATCGCCTTCGTTGGCAACACTGGTGACCGCGCGCAAGCTGCATTGTTTGTTTTACCGCGGGCCCGCGACACTTTTTCAAATTGGCGGATTGGCGGGTTTTTTGAAAATGGTTCACGCGGGCCACTTATAATTCGTTCGCGGGCCACATTGTGGCCCGCGGGCCTGGGGTTGGGCAGCCTTGGTCTAGTTGGTCTTGGGTCGAAAAAAATCCAGAAAAAATCAGATCACAATGACCGATTGGTTAGAGACGCTGTCCCAATCAGACCGAGGTACTGGGTTCTATTCCTTTTTTATGTTAATACCGCACAAGAGACCCCAATGCTCCCAAGCGTCTAACCCCCAACAATGGCATCCCCAATTGGGGTATGTTGTGAGACTGAATGTAGAAGGGAGGGGAAGGAGATGGGGAAGAGGAAGGCGGAAGGGTACATGTTTATTCAGATATGGTCACAAAATACGGCTTAAGCCATTTCAAGCAACGTTTCAATTCTGAACGGTGGTATTACAGCAGGGCGGTACTGAGAGTATCTTCCACTCTGGAGCGTACCGCAAGTATAATATACGTTAATTTAAATTTATAAATTGTGATATAACACAAATACAACCAATGAAATTTTCTTGCGCACGCCGGGATTTAAACGCGCGACCTCCGGCTTGCTAGTCGAGAGTCTTGCCCTCCGACCATGGAGGCCTAGTTGCGACCGTTACCTTTTTTGTTATTTTCTGTCTCGTTCTGTTTATATACATTAGTTTAATCACCTTCTTCAATCTATATAAATAAAAATGTTCGTTTGTTAAAAATCTTAACTCTTCGAAAGTTCTTCACTGATTGCTTTGAAATTTTGACACAATGTTGCATTCGAATTCGCGTGTGTTTTCTATACCTATATTAAATATATGTTGCATGTGATAAAATCGTAGTTAAAAAGTTTTTTTTGAAACACTACGCCATCTGTTGGTGGTAAAAGCAACACGCGCTATTGTCTATCTGCGCAGATAGACTGAGCAACTGATTAAATAAAAATCGTTAGTAGTTGTTTAAAAGATATACATATTTGCAGAATTCATTAAATAACTAGATTGAATAAATGATACGTTTGCTTTTTCACCGAAATTAAATTACGATTTACGTAAACATTATTTGTTTTGGCGTTTTCATCATAATAACAGTTGCAAGGTTTCTTTGTTTATTTTGTCTGTGGATGGTATAAGATTGGAAAAAAGAGCTGCTGGTGCAATCTCTTATCTGTATTTGTATCACAATATATTGTGCTATCCACCTTTACGAACGAGCTGAAAATGTGCAGGGCTTGTTGTATGCATACAATACAGGGAGAAATGAATCCGTGCAGAGAAAAGCATGCGCAAGCTTTTCTTTTCATTGCTTTGCAGAGGCGGTATCAACTTATCGAAGCGAAGTTATTATCATTCTTATCGTCTCTTCTATCTTTTTTATTGGAAACTTGATAGAATTTTTTTTAAAGCTGAAAATATTCCAGAGTAACGTGATACCGCGGAAGGTGAATACTACTATTCCTACATCGCTCATAATAATGATTTGATTTTGATCCATGATCCTTTTTAATCAAAGAAAACTATTTCTGTAGTAATACTGTAAAGAAGAATTGAAATGTGATGCAAATCATGAAATTTAAATCATAGAATCATACTTTCCTTTGTCAGAGAGAATTTTGTAAGATTGATACACTTTAAAAAAACTAGGAGAATTTGACTCAATTTTTTTATTTTTATATTTCATAGTTATCCAGTAATGTTGGCCTCACTGGGTGGCTTACCCATGCTAAGGCCTTAATTTTATAATATACATAATAGATATTAAGATAAATATGTGTAATCTTGTGTGTTTGTGAGTGATGCGTGTATTTTGTATTGGTTTTGTGTGTTACGTGCAGGTTTTATTATTTTATGTTATGAAATTTTGGTAATATTGTCTTTTTTGATCTTTAATCCATATTGTAATTTTGTGTCTGAATTTATTTTTGTTTTCCTCAATTTTATTTTCAAGTGTTAGGCTGTTGAATCCTTTTAAATTAATAAATACAAATACTAGACATTGAATTATAATCGGTTTTCAAAATACGGAAATCAAAAAATACACGAGAAAAAAACGATATTTTTGAGACCAGGATTTGAACTAGTCTTTGCCGTTAATAACATCAAATAATACTATTATATGCTTGCACTGCTCTACGTTGCCTTCTATAGCCCGGTGAAGATTTATTAATTTTATTCCACCTACTCGTATTCCGTAAGGAAGATAGTAAGATTTTTTTAATAATTTATAAAACCCTTTTACTGAAAGTGTTTTAAATGCAAAATTTTAACTTTAGAGAGCATCAATTTAGATGCTGTCAAATTTAGTGGAAGAATATTTTCACCCACTTCAATATCATGTGAATAAATCAACCTCTAAGTTCTCTAAGCCACAAGTTGCTCAATTAGTACGGTAATGATGATGTTTACAAAATATCAGAATATCAAAAGCAGCCCATCATCAAAAAACCAACATTAATTTATTAACATATGGTATTTTAAAGATGAGACTAACGCGCTTGTATTGAATCGTTTGTAAAATATTCCTCAATGTTTTTTTGTTAAGATCTGGAACATGATAGTTATAAAAAAACCACTACACAATGATGTGACTATTTTTATGACTTTCCGTAAATTCCCTTTGGGCTATTTTTCAGCATTATTTATTTAAGATGTAGTTTAACCCTTATATTGCCGTGAATATTTACACGCCATTTACTTAACCGTTCAAAGGTTGTGTTATTAAGAAAAGGTGTGTAAAAGGAAATCAGTTGTGTTTGCGTATTTTTCATTCCTCGTATCCAGCCTTATCGACGCGGAGTAACGCCTAATGGAGCCTGACCCCTGAAAGGGGTAAATCGTTATTTTCACCCTATATAACTCGATAGCGTTATTAGAGGAATAAGTAGCGGAAGGTTGAGGCTAGAGTCGGCTAGGGCTGGTCTGCTAATATTCTAAGAAAAGTCTTGATGTTTCATTTGGTCCTGCCACCGAGAGCTTCATTATTGTCCGAATGAAGAGGATAAAGGTTACAAGGAAACTATCCACGTATGGCTATTTGTCCGATTTCAAGTTAAATCATTTTCTTGGCACAGTGGTCTCTCTATAAATATAATAGAATAAGTATTTTCATAGCCTTGGTGAGTGACAAAAAATGAATTTAAGATTCGAAAAGAGAATAAAAATTACTACTTGTAGTAATAACTAAATAGCGTTAAATCCAGAAACAGATCACGTAAAAACTTGAATCTTTACCTTTAGCCAATCCCCGGTCAGATCTGACCATAGAGGTAGGCCGTTTCAATGCCCTAAGCTCTAATCTAAACTCTAAAGTGTGGCGCGAGGCACATCCCTTGCAGACCTCAAATGGAGGGTCCTACCCTACCCTACTTACCGTACATCGCACAGGGCACGTATGTACACGGCGTAAATAAGGTTGTTGCGGCTGGGTAAAGCCTCCCGATATCAGTTCATGGAGCGATTTAGTTGGCAGAATTTTCCGTATTGATTAAATATTAATAAGCGCTCAATCTAATATTCTATTTAGAGATAGTTTATTTAAATAATTACTTTACCGAAAAATATCTTACGGATAACGGGCGTATTTAAGTTTATTTACTACAGTAGAAACTACCTGGCTATGCCAATGGTTTAGTTACTCTTTAACATAAGTATTTTTTAATTGAATAATTTAAAAACATTGAACAAACAATTTGCATTTCAGTGTCGTATTTTATATATATATATATATATATATATATATATATATATATATATATATATACATATACAGGTATTTCAAAGTTTGTACTGGACACTGACGCCAGTGACATCGACTGTAAATGCGGTCTTCCTCTTGGGGGTACCTTGGGTAAGGATTTGCTAATGGAACACAGATTTCACGAATGTCATCGTACAACTGAGTGATTGTGACATTTACTTCCCTACTTATCGGACTATCGTACGGTGTCTACACGTGTTAATGAGGTTAGTTATTCTTATGAAAAGGAATGCATGGGAAATGCGTCATAGCGCCGAAATGCAATTTTTAAGGTCCCACAATTTTGTCATGCGAGTAATTCAGCCATGCTAAGGCAATATGGCAGGTGAACGCGGATTAGAATCTTATCAAGATGAGTAATCAAAGAAATGCGCGAGAACACATAAAGTATTTCTTATTTATTACATTTTTTGATAATAAGC
The DNA here is from genome assembly GCA_026573805.1 of Hesperophylax magnus. Lineage (NCBI taxonomy): Eukaryota > Metazoa > Arthropoda > Insecta > Trichoptera > Limnephilidae > Hesperophylax > Hesperophylax magnus. The sequence goes on from JAIUSX010000049.1 coordinate 16,241,998, forward strand.
CTCTGCTGTCCGGTACAAGTACTATATAATCAAAAAGTGTAGCAGTCTCACTACTCCTGAGTATCTAGATAAATGTACATAAATATACATATATCAAACTCCTCAGATTATACTATAGTAATCCAAATGCCTAAATATTATTTTTTGGTTCAATCACAGTCAAGAATAAAAATATAATAAATTATATCATAAGACGACATTCATAGTATACTCATGCACCTACACGTTTGACTTAATATCTAGAGAATTATTACCTATCTAGGTTAAATTATTTTTCATTTGATATAGATTAATTTTGACAAACCATAAGTGAAACTCGCAAGCAAATATTAAATGTAAAAAAAAATTATGTTACTCTTTTGATAAATTTTCTTTGAAAAGTTTTAGGGAAGGTTCTCTTAGTATTAAAAAAACTTTTTCCATATTGGATACAGGTATAAAAAGAAACCTACCCAAATCTCGCAATTTGAGATATTATTGAAAACGACAAATAAAGTTCCAAGCCTGGTTAATGTGGTGAACTTTATGAAACTTGATAAATCACTTGGTTACTTAGACACAAAATCTTTTGAATGATTTTACTTTGAACAAAGTTACATTCAAAAAAAATTCCAAAAAATAATAATTTTCCCCTTTGATAAATAACATATTTTGTAGAAATGTTATCGTTAGGGAGAAAATAATTAACAAACCAAGCAAGAAATATTTTTCTCTATTTTAAATAATCTGTGTTTTGAAATGCTTTTCACGCTTTCATTTCTTTATATATTATTTAAATACTGCTAATAGTTATTAACACTGTTTTCAAAGCTTTCGACGTTTATTTGAGTTATTTGACAACGGAGGATCAAATACTGGTATGCGTGTTTGTCTTATATTTTTACGGTATTGACATTTCAAAGTTCATAGTGAAACAAATTATTTTGGTTTCCTACATTTAAGACAGCGAGAGTTTAACAAAATTGCACCGTTTCCGTAAGTATCACGAATGCAACGAAAGCAAAACGCATCAAACGAGTCAAGGAACGAATTGATGGAAAGATTGTTATTTGTTGTGAAAAGTTTTTAAATATTCTTTGTCAATAATGATCTACATCCAAGAAATACATATCCCAAACTTTAAATTTATTAATTACAATTACAATATCATCACCAAAGTTATCTTTCACGCTAGCCAAATAATCCAAATTATATATAGTACTTTTATTGAATCCATTCTTTAAAAACTATAACTTAAGATATACAATCACAATTTTTGATGTATGTAATATTTTATTAAGATTATTAAAAATTAAGAAACGGACACTCCGATGGTTTGGGCCTGTAGAACGAATGAACGAAGGAGTGTAAGGAGAATACATGTCGCCCGAAGAAGACATAGCATGATCAAGTGAAACAGATACAGAGTCGGGTCATGTCAAGAATAGAAGAGTACGTATGAAAATATGTATGAATTTGAATGAGGCAAAGTGTGTGCCAAGACTTAGTTGTTTAGCGGTCCGTCCTCCCTTCCCACCCTGCCGATGAATAGCGTGATGGTTATTTAGTTGGTTAGTTTAAAATATTTAATAATGTTTTCAGTGTTGTACCAACATTATTATATTATTTTGATAAAAATTGCGGTGGCTTGTACCCCTGCCCTATTCATCTTAACCCTATGGAGGGTTTGTGATTGTTATTCCTTTCCAATGCCAACAAAGAAATGGGGGAGGACTTATCTTCTAGTTTATCTGAAGGATAAATCCTAAGGTTTGAATGTACAACGTTATCAAGGGAGATAACCTAAAATTTATGGCACTGTTTAGAATTAGGTCCTTCGAATTTGAAACAATTCCATGAATAAAGCTTTACTTAAATTATTATTAAGCCTTTTTCAGGAATGAATGGGATTACATTAATCGTACAGTTTTGATGATCTGCATACTTCTGTGGCGTAGCGGTAAAATCCTTGACTTATTACGTTAAAAGGGCGAAGAAGTGCCATTAATGAAATTAACGTATTCAAATCGAAAGTTCTAGCTTCACCCTTACCCCCCCCACCCCACCGACCATTACTTACCACCTTACCTCACTTTTCCGATATAATGGGATGTTGTATCCATGGTTTTCAGGCAGTTTGATTTTTGTGTTATGTGAAGTTAAAATGAAAGGCTAAGCACACTTAGGAAAGTGAATGTATTTCTTCCGGGCGATATCATTATATTTAATATTTTCATGGGTTATATTGCAATTGAATAAATAAAATATTGTGTAAATTTTTCATTGTGTTCTTGTTTGTTTTAAAGCTATACACTACTGTAAACTGTTATTAACTACTGTAAACTGTTATTTACTGAGCCTGCTCTCAACACAGGAGTTCCTAATAAAAGAGGCAGAACCTATCACCCGTTCAGTGGAATTAATAAAGATGAATTAATAAAAAATACAAAAAAATAACATAACTACGGTGTGGTAGTTTTCAGATTCTCTCGACCAAGTTGTATTGTTCTTGTCTATCGTACGCTCTGCAATGACTTATCTTATAGACTAAATCTAAATATGATCCCTATGTTTTTATTACAATCAGATTCCCGCGTCCAAAACCTTTATTTTGGTAGTTATTATGACTATTTTCTGCACGATTCTTATTTTAATATTCCACTGACGCAAGTTGTCCGCCGTAAAGTAATTGAATAAAATAAAGGAGCCCTACTTTAGGTGAAACGTAGGCAACGCATATATAATATATAGTAAGACTTCTTTGAAGGCATAATTGAAAAATGAACTGAAGCTTAATATCAAGTGTCTATTGGTTTTTAATTAATTTAATGATGGTGTTAGAATTCTTGTTAGAAATTTAACAGCGTCCTTGGTTTTCATCAAAACGCGGCTATAAAAGTTTTTAAAATATTATTATTGAAGTCAAAAGATGATTAAATGACCACTGAGTTCTGATATCACGAAATTGTTTTTTCTAGATTAAAGAAAATATTTTTCGGTCATCACGTCATGGGTTATGGAGCTTTCAAATATCAATAAGTTCTTACTTTTAAATAAGACAAACACAGAAGTTGAACTCGTATTAAGATTGTTATGCGTGTCAAAACTCACGCAGAAACAAGAAATATGAAAGTATACACATCTACGTGTGATTCGCACTTCCGCAACTGCACTGTGATCAACCAGAATATGTCAAACTGGTTTAGTTATGGACTTCAAAGTTCAGTTTGCTGCAGTCAAACTGCACAAATGCACCGTTATTTAGAGCTTTGTATGACTGTACAATTTGTGTAAATAAAATATTGATGCATTTTATGTCCACATAGTTACACTGTGCAAATGAAGGACATCAAAATCCAATAACCCGGCATGACATATTTTGATTAACGACAGTGTATTTGGGGTCGTGTAATTTATGCTATGAATACATAAGGTAGCCTGTGTGTTGTGTTAGATTCAACATTACTATTTTTGTAAAGCATTTGTTCATCGTTTGACCCCCGGCTGAATTACATGTTGTGAAAAAGAATACGAAATAATGTGACGTGGGTTCTTCACCCACCCACTCTCTCCCACATTACTCACATAAACCTAATGCCCTTATAACACCGTATCAAATCCCTCGTCCTGAATTATTCAACTTTATACAAATGTTGCCCTTATAAATTTTCTTTCCCATGATAGGTTGCTTTGTTCCCATCTTGTTGCTTGTCAGAGAATAGCAAAACGATAACCCGACATCAAAAATGATGTCTGTCGTTGCAATGCAGTCCAAAGTTCAAAGATTGGTCGTCAGAAGAGAACGGGTCGCTTCCACAACTCGTTCTTGAGATAACAGATCGGCTATGGAATGATTCTCCGACCAGTGTGTTTCATCCTTCCTACAACATGGGTCTCTTCAAGACATAAATATATGATATGATTTTCCCAAAATAAAGTTAAGTTTTCTGTACTCCGGTGAAATCATCGATCAAACTTTTTCACATACCGAAGTTTTTATTTGTTTAATTTGTGGAACTCCATTTTAATTATTCACTAATATTATTATTAAATTAACAAAAACGGTTTATTTATAAACAAGTTCTGTTGTGTAATTGTATTGACAGCTGTTTTGCATTTTTTTTGTAAATTGAATAATAATATTATTTTTTGAGCAAATGGTCAATTTTACTGGCCTGTCCGGGCATAGGAGTTGATAAGTTTATTTATACAGCTTTCTTACACATCGGTAGGCATGGTCACACTTCTGGGGATTTTCTCTTAAGTGGTTTTTCATTAAAAGTAGATAAGCTTCAAACTGTAGGTACAAACATAGGTAATAGGCAGGAGCTACATAAAATCGTATTATATAATTTTACGTTGGTGTAGGTATGTGTAAGTGTATGGGTTGAGGGTAATTCAAGCTATACGCACGAGATTAAAACTTTTCATTGAATATAATTATGTGAAAAACAAAAACAGTGTGGGATGATGGAGTAGATGGATGGTACTTATTAATAATAATTTGGAAATTTGTTTACGGCTTTTCAGGTAAAAAGATGTTCAAGGACTTGTTGAAACATGTAAAAATTGCTCTTCATAAATTGAATTTACATTTAAAGTTTCTCATTAAATATTAATATTAGAGATTAGAAAAAATAAAGTGGAATAGCTTAATGAGTATAACCGCTTATTATACTATTTAATCACTGAAGGCAAAAGAGTTGTTAATATTTCCTTCAATGATTAAATATTAATTAATCTCTATTAAACCAAAATTTCTTTATTTTATTTTATTTATTTGCTTTATAAAAATTTTTATACATTCATATTTTACATAACCACTGACCAATAATATAACCGCATTAAAAATTTAGGACCAAATTAGAAAAAAAATAAAATTACATAACAATATAATATAAGCAGTTATAATAAAGTGCAACTACTCAAAGGTACATAAAGTATTTTTTTAATTTTCTAGGTTTACATTTAAACATGGGGTGGGTATCAAAAATAACAACTAGAGAAAGTGATGTTATTCATTTTTGCAGTTATTCTGAAATTTAAACAGGAGAAACATCACAAGGAATTGTGATGAAAAAAATGGTTCCATGATAACTCAACACAGTGACAATTCAACACACCTTTAAAAAGTGATATAAAGTCATTAGAAACGATGAAAACAAAAATTTAAACCTAACCTAACCTACTTAACCCAGTTAATAAAGTTTTTGTTTCTTCATTTTCCATGACTTTATATAACTTTTTAAAGATGTGATGAATTATCATTGTGATGATTTATCCGAAAAAATACCGATAAAATATCAATAAAAGTTTTATGACATATTCGATCGAATGTTATTTTTCAATGTTAATTTGTTGAATGTTATATCAATCAATGTCTGAGCATAATCTATTAAAAGTGTTACAGCTTCTCCCGATATACACATTTTCCAGAAAATTAGTATTGCCCTTAGGAATATAAAATATGTCCGGAGATCGAGTAAATCTTAACGGACATCTGAAATTAATATTTTGCAATAGGTACGGGCTATAAATAATATTGTGAAATATCTTGTAAAACATTACAAGGACTCAAATATCTTTGCGTTAAACAAGAGCTTTAAGGTTCACGGAGACGTGTTTTCATCATTTCGCATGCGATAAGAAACATATTTCACAAACTTTTTTCTGAATTCTTTCTATGTTTGATTTATATGTAGAACAATGAGGGTTCCACACTCTTGAAGCTTACTCTATATATGTGGCTTATGACGTAGGATATGTAGAGAAACTTAATTTTTGTGGATTTTTGTAAACTGAATTTACTCGAAGTATAAATCCCGGCATTTTCAAAACCTTTGACGTGATATGCTCGACGTGAGATTGAAAGAGAAGCTTCCCTACTAATATTTACCCAATTTAAAATATTGTTATTAATTATGTATGGAGAGAATATCGTTTTTTTTTCGAGACTGAAATACTTACAGTTAATTTGTATTCAAAAGAAGGCAGATTTTTAAATAAAATGAATTGCCTAGAGAGTCCGGGTTATTCGTGAACTCAATGCAATCCATCTCAGACTTAATGATTTTGATAATCTTTTTGTCAGTAGCATATAAGAATTACGGACAGTTTTGTTGACATCATTCATAAAAAAATATTAAAGTTATATAATTTAAGAAGATAATTCTAATAAATCTAAACGAAAAATGAATCAAAATAAGACAGAGAAAATATAAAAAAATAACGGTCTCGACTTCAATGAATTGAACCAAGGATCTCTTTCTTACCGGGACAACATCTTTATCCACTCGACCATTGGGACCTAATTATTATACGTCATGTTAGTCGATCTCATATTTCAAATTGATAATTAACAACATTGTCTCGAAAATAATTTTTCCCCATTGATGTATTGTATTTAGATGAGACATCTAACAAAAAACTATGTTCAGATTTTTTACCTCCAACTGACCTCCAGCTCTCCCAACGCTCTAACTAAAACTACCGAATCCGATCTGCGCGCACCGCTTATCGCGTTCGCAGTTGCATCTCTAATTGCAGTTTTATGTTTTTCCCATATTTTTGGCAGCTATCTTTTTAAAAATGGATTTTGTAAAGAATTGGTTTGAAACCTAGATGGTGTATTGAAAAAACATATCAGATTTGTATTTTTATGGGATACCTATTGTGACCTTTTCTAAAAGTCTATATTAATATTTTCCAATTTTATATATTTTTCTTATGAAATTATCTCATCTCTTCTTATGTGCATGTTGTCGTATCTATTGTCATCTCAAAAGTCTAAATCTTTTTAGATTTGAAATTCACATTGAAAATTAATAATTATTACTTATTTTATATTGATGAACCTACTTGCCTAACTTTTCACTTAACTTCACTCCGAAACCTATCACTTTAAAACTTCACTTTGTAAACTTTCACTACTTCACTTTGACAATTGTCACTTTATAACTTTACATTAATATATTTTTTTAATTTTATAACAATACACAAGTTGTTGTAATATAAAACTTCAACTCTCCTAAACAAAAGCATCTGCTTTATCAGGAGAGGGCAGGTAGTATAATAAAATCCAATATTTTTATGTCGCTGATTTTGTATCTACAAAAGTGGTGTAAACAAAGCAATCTGAATTTAATTCATTAAATATTTAAACATTTGTATGGTAGGTAACCTGAAAACCTTCATGCTAGGTTGTACAAGACTCAAAACATTGTCCCTTGTCAACTCATTGAGAGCAAATTATCACAAAAAAATGACATATACTCGTTACTTACTCACTAGCGTAAGTTAGTCAGCTATTTTTTTAAGTGTCGAAATATTTTCGATAGTATTTGAAATACGAGTATCGACACTTAAAAAAATAGCTGACTAACTTACACATTAGCGTAAGTTAGTTATCTATTTTTTTAAGTGTCGAAATATTTTCGATAGTATTTGAAATATTCCGTAGCGACTTCACTCATGACGGAAATGATTTTGAAAATGTAATTTTTTCCTTGATTTAGATATCTAGATATTCAGGAAGTAAGAGCAGTGAATATGTTCATAATGGCTCAGTTCACCTTTGGATAGTTTTTTGCTTCTGCTAATAGATTTTTATAATAATATCAAAATCTATGTTTGTATTGACCGGTCGGTGGCTGGGTTGCATACTAATATTTCAATGCTGTGTTGACATCGCGTTTGGGTCCCACCCAGGCGTAGTGTGTTCAATGCTAAGTCGTCCATCACAACACAGGCAACATTTTCCGCTTTCTGTGTTGGTAGTAGGATATTTTCAAATATTGTCAGGTTATTCGTAACCCGGGAATGTTTGTCTTTCTGTTTAAAAGAAAAAAAAAACAAATGTTTATTATACCATTTTATTTCAAATACTTATTTTGCTTGTTATTTTTGACAAACTACTACTCTTTATCTGTCTTATTGTGATTATATTGTGATTATTTGAATCATTAGTAATAAAAAAATAAATAAAATAATTTTTAAATAAAACTCCAGGTCTACAAAGCAATTTGGACTTTTTAAAAGATACAATGTGCTCTGATGTCTTCTTTAGCAGGCGGTAGAAATTATTCTGGACTTCGACCATAAGGTTGCATTAGAATTTATTAATAGACTCAATCCCTGCAATATCGACAGCTGTGTGTCATCTATGGGTAACCCCTTAAACTACTATCTAGTGCCATTTATGGGTAACCTCTTAAACTAGTGCCATCTATGAGTAACTTCTTAAAATACTCACAAGATTTCACAAGATCATAAATATTATATTATTTTTCCATAAATACTTTAATATGATTGTATTAATAATCATAACATTCTTGCTACAATAGTGAGCAAATGCGATATATGATTTATTTTGGTTCACAATTTTTAGAATTAAAATCGTACTATACCTAATTGTTGTTTTTTATCAGGTTAGGATTAGGAGCATCGATCGACCTGTTTTCTTAATTTGGCGTCATCGCCATCGGCCTCCGTGGCGCAATTGGCAGCGCGTTCGGCTGTTAACCGAAAGGTTGGTGGTTCGAGCCCACCCGGGGGCGATTATTTTTTTATACTTTTTTGTGAACATTATCGGGAAAACTTTTTTTATGGACATATAAATATTATCAAAGGCTCTATATTATATTATCCGGAATAATTTGGATATTAAGGACAGGTTAGGTTTGCAACCTGATTATGTTTTGAATATAACTATTTAAATAATATAATAAAATGATATAAATTAGTTCTTTTCCCGTTTCTTTTTTAGTTTTGTTGTTAAAAAACTAAAAAAGAAAGTACGTTCGGCTCTCAATTCGTAGTACCTGAAATAATCATATAGAATATAAAATAGATACTTTACCCTTCAGTACTTTCAATACTTTTGTTATGTTTCTAATATTTTCTGTGTATTTTAAACGCGCTAGACACTTCTTATTTTGTTTTAATTTTCCGTAATCACAAATACTGTTTTAGAAAATATAAATATATAAATAAATATAGAAACAAGATAAAATTGTCTTATCTTTATTCGGTGTACGAATTTAAAAACAAACATTAATATTTTAAAATAATAAAATTTCCGTTTCGAAAGTGAAAAATAATGTCAAAAACGCTAACAAAATTTTTACTTATTTTTTACTCCAATCGTAGAAAAATTCGGAGAACCCGATATTTCGAAAACACATTCGTTTTGATTGGCAATTTGTAAGAAAACTGAAACATTTGCATTAATATAATAATTTTTTTTTTTTAAAGTTTAACCGATTGTTACGATAGCGGCGCGAAATATAAATTATTAATTCAGGCTATTTTTAGGATTTTATTACAACGTCAAAAAAATAAGTATTTCCGCATGATAGAATAAAATATTTTATAAACGATTGTCATAAATGACTCTAAAACGCTGGAGAAGATGATAGAATTGCGTTTCAAAGCAAGAACAACTGCCAATTGCTTCCAACCTCGGACTACCACTGTTCCTTTAATCCCCATTCTTGTCATATTTTATTCAGCAGCTATATCTTGTTTAGCGGGGAGCGACGACAAAAACGGGATTTGCACGGGATTTCAACATGAAGGGTTATCACGCGCTGTATTATTATCATCTGTATCATCCGCCCCGTGCTGAAAATAGTCCGCGACTTATTTCTTCAGCCAGGCCAACAAATTGAAAGTTTTTCTCGCGTGTCATACCATCCAACTATCCGCGCGCCGCCAGGTTTGAACAATGAAGGAAATTGCACTAGAGTGTGTTTAGCCGTAAAAATTATCAATTCGGTACCTAAATGTAGTGATGGGCACAATCGATGAATCATCGAAGATTGTTGTGATGATGGTCATGGTCAAATCGATTCTGTCAAAAATCATTCGAAATGAAACAATTATTTTGAAACGTCACTGAACAAGGAATTAATTCTGTCAAAAACACAGACATAGGAATTAATAGACGAGAAGATTATGGCGAGGGGTAAAATCAACTGTTGAAGAACGAAGGGAGTAAGGCTGACTGTGATTCGTCAATAAATCAATCTGACAGTAAATAGGCATCACCATTTAGTTCTTAAAAGTAAAATCTGCTTTTGAATGAATAGACATTTCTACATGGGAGCGCAAATTACTCGCCACGTTATGAACTAATTTGCGAAGTCCAAATTCGGCAAAGTAAGGCAGCTTCTATTTTCAGAGTCGTAGTTAGTTTCAGAGTATTTAGTTAAGACACTTTTACAAATGTCTCATAATTTACTTACCCCAGTAAACAACGATGAGCACACTTGAGAATCGCTACATTGTGATGTGATAGTATATGTTTCTAAAACTGATCCATATAATACGGTGTGAATAAGCTTAAAATAAAGTAAAATAATGCTTACTTATGGAATGTAATACGACAATTGGGTTTATTCTCTTTTTCACATCTATTTTTACAAGTTTTCATAGTACAAGTCAACATTTTGCCGTGTTATTTCGTAAAATGAACCGATGATGCCTCGACCATAGTTCGCACAAGAATGATGACGTCACGTTTTCAAATTTCACTTGAGGCCATATGCGAGCCCAGCCGGCTCAATTGAACCGGTATGGGGAGTGGGGATAATACGCTTTTAATCACTTAGGGCAGGTCTACTAATATTCATATGTCTATGGTCAAAAATCATTCTAAGCCATGGTCCAAGACGGTCGTTTTGAAACATCATCGAACAAATAATCGATTTTGTCAAAAATCATTCGAAACCAAAATCCGAGTCAATCGTTTTGAAACATCATCGAACGAGGAATCAGTTCTGTGAAAAGTCATTCGAAATCACCGCCAGATACAATCGATGTGGAACGTTAGTCAATTTATTGATCAGAATTCATTCGAAAACTTAAGTCGATTCCCAAATCCAAGATACGTCAAAAATATCTCGGATTGCTTCACAAACAATTAAAAAAAACAAACAATTCCCGTAGGTACTTTGTATTACGTTCTACCTAATATGATTTGATATGCATTTGGGATTACGCAGTTGTTATCTGCTTGTTGTCAAATGTTGTACGTGAACAATAAATGCATATTTTAGGTTGGGATTTACGACGCCCGTACATTCATTTTGTGTAAAAAATGGCATTCTGAGTTGGAAAGGTGATTAATAATTTTTTTGACGCCATATTTGTGAAGAACATCCCCAAGCACTCTATGAAGAATCTAAGTTTGACATGTATTTTAAGGTTTTGTATGTATTTTTTGTGAAATACCCAATCAGTCCGATATACGATTATAAATATGATATTCGGTTTTTGTTTAGTTTTCAGGTTTTCATGTTCGTTGATGAAATATTTTCATTAGTTTTCTATTGAAGAATGACTTAATGGAAGAGCATTAAAATTCTTGAAAACGCATAGAAAATATTTCAATAGATTGGGCCTCATTGCAACATCATAAAAAGTAAACAATAAACATATTTATAGCGTTTCTCCGCCTTTTTAATACGAGCATTTGCTCTAAAAAAAGGTGTATCACGATGTACTGTAATAAAAAGAAAATAAACTTAATGTAATGTAATAACATGTAATTGTAAATTTAATATTAAATAAAGAAATAAAATATATATATATATATATATATATATATATATCATTGCCAGTATGAAAACATTTTTTGCAAGTGCAGTACGTACCAAAATGTTCCCATTGTGTCTATGTGCCACCCCCCATCGTCATCCCGTTAGCCAAAAAAGCTGAGCTCCAAGCGATTAATCCGATGAATCATTCGATTCTTTTGATGTTTCACTTCGTTTTAATGTCTAACTTTGCAACACTTTATTTAGTGATAGGTACCCTAGGGATCCATTTCGGGTCCACTTCTCTTCATCCTTTTTACAAATGATGTCGCCAAAATAATCACTGCTACGCTGACGATCAGCAAGTTTATTTTTACTGTGCTCCAAATGAAATCAAGAGTCTCAAGATCCGTAAAACTGAATGTCTAGAATCCAATACAAATTGTGCTGGATGGTGTTTAAATTCATCGATGAAATGGCCCCACCATACATCTCTGAACTCGGAAAAAGTCCCGGAAATGAACTGAGGCAGTCAACTCTTAGATCTGTCAGCATACTGGTGGAAACTAAGCGCAAGCCAAATAACAAGTTTGGTGACCGCGCTTTCGGAGCATCTGGGCCGAAGGCTTGGAATAAACTTCTTACGGAACTCCATAACAAGTCCAACAGAATTCACGTCTAAACGTAAACCTTACCTTTTTATGTTGTCATACCCTTAAATAAAATATACCATTCCTGAGAGAAAGTCCAATTATATCCAATTTTCCAGTTATGTCCTAAAACCTGTATCTTAATTTCACTGATGAACAATTAGTTAATGTTAATTAACTGTTAATCTTAAGTGACCTACCAGGTAAGTATGGTAATGTATATTATCTACATATATAATTAGTAATAACATGGATCATTGTAGAAATGTATTATATATTTGTACAGCGCCCTTGAGGTGATTTTGAAAAAAAACGGCGCCATACAAACCATCCAAATATTATTATTTCGAGTAAAATATTTCGATCATTTAAATGTTTCTATCATGCCCATCACTATCTAAACGGGCATGTTCTTTAACAATCTTGCGCACTAATTTACAAAGCCTGCAAGGACATTGAAAAATATTTTATGATTTTACATAACTTTATTTTTATTTTTGGCTTGCATTTAAAGATGGTCATGACATAACTATCCATAACTTTTTTAAAATCTGTAAATAATCAATTATGAAGCATGAAGCTAAATCTTGAGGTTTGTCTTAGTTCTCCTCACTAGGGAGTCCATTGTGCCGAGGCGGACTGAGTTTGGATTTAACACTGATTGTTTTAAACTTTTATTTATACAGGTGTTAATAGATGTAGCGGACTTACTTTAACCTGTGTTTCCTGACATTATTTTAAGTTCAATTTTGGATTCCGATGACTAATATGTTTTTTTAACTTTAAAAAAAATTGCATTTAAAAAAATGTCACCACACCAAAATTAGATTAACATCTTTTACTCCTAATAATGTCATTAACCACCAGTTAAAGTAAGTCAGGTACGTCCCTTAAATCAATACATCTCTTTCTCCGTCATTTGTGATTATTATTTAACTTTTATGTTTCTGTTTACCGTTTCTCTTCTTAATGTCAGGTACCTACTTATAGTACACAATTAACAAAATCTGGTCACTACGATAAGCAACACGATTTTTTATATGAAAGGCAGTAGCTGTACGGCATTATATAATAAAATATCTTACAAATAATTTATTCATTTTCAAACCATCAACATTTTCCACAATGCAAAGCAGAGAAAAATTCTTAAATAAAACTGACTATAAACGTTTTTAATAATCTGTTTTCTGGTGGTTATGCTTTTCAGAATATAAATCATTAGGATTTACGTGGGCATAAATCTACCATTGGAAGCATTGATCGTATGAAAAAAAAGTGTCAGTATACACTATAGTAACCCATTTTAAAATATCTAAGATAATTTTAAAAGCGCCCGTTTCGTGAAGGAATCGTTTCAAGGGTTAAATAAGCTGTAAGAAAAGGTAACAACATCAATCACTTGATCTATTTCTAATGCACGTTCCTCAGAAAGGTTAATCTAGTGTATCCTGTTTCAACGCACCTCGCGTAATACAACTGTCATTGTGCAGCTGTCACGTTTGCCGCCATCTTGTTGCCGCTGGGCACGACTTGTATTTCCTTTTTTCACCGTGAGATGGCGTTAATGGTCCGAGACAAGGGAAACGCATTAGTCAAATAATGCGGGGTGCCCTGGCTGGAGAGGTACTGTATTAGAGATTGGCAATCTTTGTAGCGACAACTAGTCTTGTTTTGTTCAGTAGAAATTGGTGCTAACAGACATGAAATTGAATATCCTGGGCAGATTGTCAACACACAAATAATCGTCCGCCTCTAAAAACTCCCATCTTACTTCTGTTACATATCGTTTACGAGAAAGTGGGGGAAGTTTCAAATAATCCAATAGCCGTTATCCACTCGAGCGCTTGGGGTCATATATACGAGTATATATATATTTATGACCCCATGTATATATTTAATTAATACTATTCCTAAATATTAATATGGATACATATGAAACTGCTTATTGCTGTTTAGAGCCGATGAATCCACCTAGATTTTACCGTCTATCACATATTTCTGCGTTTTATAAATTTGGCTCACTATAACAAGTGATCGCACAAAACGTTAATACTTAGGTACATTAAAAAATATCAGTGGAGACCTTAGGTTAAACTAAGATTATTCTCATATCCAACTTCATTGCTTTCAGAAATATCGACATTTTACGCGATTAAAAAATAAGCCTCGATTCATCTAAATTGAATCTCTTAGGATAATATAAAAAAAAGAGTTGAAACGAAAACACACTGGTGCTCTCTAGGTTTAGGTTGGCGATCGCTGAACAATACGTGGAACGTACACAAAATAGTTGGGGGGACATAAAGCATCACGTCTTGGAGAAAAGGTACGCAACATATATTTTGAAAAAAGTCGCAAAGCTTTTACGTTTTTCGCAGCATGTTTGTGAATATATTCAAAGGTAGCGAATTCACGAAATGTAGCAACAAATTTATTTGAAAAGGCCTTGAATTTGTTCCACACATTAAGTATTCTGCTCATCAACAAAATAATTCACAAGGTTTTTACTTTAGACATTTCTAGATATTCCTCACTGCTTTTGCCTGATTTTAGAATATGACAAAGGTTTTTAATAGAATGGTACTTACCTAATTAGGTTTTGAGTGATTATTCAATAATTTAACAAATGACTTGTTTATTTTTTGGTATAACTTAATGAGTGAAACCTCAAATTGTAATATTTAATTATTGAACACAATATTAAACGAAAATTTGAAACAGAACAAGATACGGTCACATCTAGAACTCGAACCAAGGACCCTTGCCTTGCCGGGGCACCGCTCTACAAAGATGGAATCGCTAATATTGTCTTTAATAAATTACTCTTATCTATTCATGTTGGTAACAGGAAAAGACAACAATTAATTGGTTTTCTTTGAGTAGTGCACTTATTGTTCATTTTATAGATAATTTTTATGTCAAAGTACTTATTTCGTATGTCCATACAATTTCTAAGTAATTTCGTCTAGGATTAGAATAGGTCTTAATCTTAAATGATTAGTGTAGGTATGAATAATAAAAAACAAAAATAGTACATTGGAAGAAAGTGATGAAGAGTAGCGATGAGTCGTTCATGAGTGAGCCGTACAATTTAGATAGGTCTTTTCGATGAGCAGTATTCGGACGACTCTCGGTGTGTACGAACCGTGTCACGGCTCAATTGAAAGGTTACATTTTTTTATCAGGAAATATTTAAGAAAAACAGCGCCATTAAAATTATCCAATATTATCTCAGAGACGTGAACCTCGTCTGACAGTCCGAAATCTGGACTTGAACATATAAACCTACTAAGTACCTAGCACCTTATTTTTCCCGTGGTACGAGGCGATGCACCTATAACAACAGTTGTATCATCCATATGCCGAGAGCTTTGAGCCATATTTGAGCCGTAGCGAGGGAGTCGTATTTGGTGAGCACAGTATTGTCATTGCTGGTACACTCTGAGCTCACGGCTCCCATTCAATTGAGTCGACTCTTTAAGCTTTACGAATATATTGAGCTGGTAACGTTGCTCCTGCTCTTAATAAATTGAGTCATGACCAATAACTAGTGGAGATATAAAGAGATATTTTGAAATCAAGGTTTTGAAATTATAGGTTCTATAAATTTGGCACATTAGGACAAGCGATAGCTCAAAACGTTTTCGCCAACTTGCCATAATATGCCAAAAATTACTAGAGTAGTTTTAAGAATAGTACCTACATTACATAAGTTGAATCAGAACTAGGTAGTTTGTTTTATTAGATTTCTTGTTCTGCTTGCCGGTATAAATTCTACCACCACCGGTTTTCATTTAGTGATTAATTAATGCTTTATATATGTCAACAACATTCTTATAATCATTGCCCAAATTTTGTTTATCGCATACGAGGGTATCCAATTGTGACTCCGTGTTGGAATTGTCGCAATAATACGATAGTTATTGCCTCGATGTTATACATCAATCGGATGTAACACACACAAAAAATAATAATACATGTTTATTTCCGTACTGAACATTCACCGTTCACTAGGTTGTATGTTGACTTGTGAACTTGCGTACGTTGTACGTTTTTCGGTTTGCTGTTCGACGTCATATTATTACTTTGGCTTTCCTAATCTTCATAATGTAGCCTGTAGCCTTCAAAGAGCGTGAGGCAAGTAGCGAGCAGGAACTTGTGGACATTTTAATGCATAAGGAATGCGCTGTGCACAAATGTGTCCCGCTCCTTATTCCAAATTTTGTCTCGTTTCTCTATTCGGTGTTTGAGAAGTGGGACCAATTCATGGCGACGAGGTGCACTGAGACATTAAACAAATAATACCATAATACGAGTATGTTACGTGTAACATTGCTTGTTTTAATTCAAAGCGAAATTATGATGAGTATGCACTGAGCATACACGTCATTCAAATAAGAGTGCGCTTCTGCAGCGCACTGGACTGCTTATTATTAATAATAGAAAACATCACATTTAGTTCGTTGTACTGAAAACTTATGTAAGTTTAAATACTATACCGCCACATTAGTGAGTAAATTAGTACATTTTGGCAACTTTAAAGAGAAACCAAAAACTGGTTCATTTTTGAACTAAGGTGAGTTTTAAAATTTTGAAATACACTTTGAAACTTCTTTATGTTGTAGCGGGCGCCATTGTTGCGTTTGGAGCCCCACGTTATGCGCCATTATAAAAGGGCGCCACGTGTAATGTTTGGAGCCACGTAGGTTTTGGTGCCAACTGTTCTGCTTCAGAAGGTAGAATCGTGGGACTCTAATTATTAGCTCAGGTAGGGTCGGCAAATTATGCCTTTACACGGGGAACATTCAACAATTCAAGACTCCACTCTCTCGTCAAATGAAACACCTAAATGGGAATGATTAATGAGTGTATTGACAGGTCAACAAGCACACACATAGTATAACACAAAAGGGCACACAATATACATCCTAAATTATTCCTGGCTGATTGAATTGAACAAATCTCTTTCTCATATTGGCTTCATCTGGCAGACATCTTTAACAGGCTTTTAAATAGGCACATAATAGGGCAAAGGTTTGGGGCACGCTTACATGAGTTGTCCCGGGAATGCAGGAGTTGCTAATCGGCATAAAAATCGACATTTCTCTTGAATTATTCAAGTTTATCTATCATTTGATAAAAATTCATGGTGCATTTACATTGGCTAGATTGAAATGTTTACAAGTTTGTACATAAGCGTTATGGTTATAAACAATGGTTGCAAAAAATATTTCTTATATTACAGTGGTTTACAATGGAATTAAATAAAAAAAATATATTGATAGACAGAAATATTATCTTGACATAAAAAAATATATTTTGAACTGATAAAAATTGGTATATTCATTTGCTAAACTACGTAGACAAGGAATTGGCGAGTTTGCTGCATAATTTTTTTGTGAATGGTAACATTGAAATAGGTCCTTGTGGTTAGTGTTTCTAGTAGGAAATTTCGTGAACTAGCTGAAGTATGAGTTTTTCGAAATTAGAAATATTTTTAAAACTTTTATCTGACATATTTATAGGCTTTAAGCTAGAATAGAATACGAGTGAAGGGTTTTCAAAAGTTTTTAGTCCGGCAGTATATATTGTTTTAACGGTACATCCTGATGTTACCTTTATATTACACTTAGTCATCAGGTCTCTGACTCCACTGTCGGAGCTT
Source organism: Hesperophylax magnus (assembly GCA_026573805.1). Classification (NCBI taxonomy): domain Eukaryota; kingdom Metazoa; phylum Arthropoda; class Insecta; order Trichoptera; family Limnephilidae; genus Hesperophylax; species Hesperophylax magnus. Next base: position 16,259,829 of record JAIUSX010000049.1, read on the forward strand.
TCTTACAACTATTGTTGATCTGCATTAATCATATTTATTTTTTATTCATTTATGACATCTGTCATTGATTTAAATTTCTTCTGATATCGCCTTTTGGTTTGCTTAAAGACGATTTATGTGCAATTTTCGAGATCCGTTTTTCCCCGTGCGAATCTTCAATTGTTGGTGTTTGCGCTGCAGCCGTAGTGAGTAAAGTATAGATTGTGAGTCCATTTGAGATCTGTAAATAATCAAATTAAAAAATGGTTAAAATATGAGAAACTTGTGCAACTGTGGAGAAAAAATATTTATTCTTCTCATCTAATATAAAAAACAAAAAATATTATTTATAAAAAATAAAAAGAAATCATGCAGAATTATAAAAAATTGTAGTTTGAATGTAGAAACAGCCCATGCAATAAGTCTGCGAATTTTTGTTACTGGTTTAAAATTATTTTGGTCAAAGTGAGACAAACAAATGATATTATGGCAAGTAGGAAACCAGTTCCATTTCTCTACGTTGCATCAATCGATTTTTCTTTAATTTTTTCTCCCTTTGGAAAACTGTAATAATGATACTATAAGTTATGACACATAACTATTAAGATAAATTATTCTTTAACAAACATTCATGAATAATTACGATTTATCATATGAATACGGTACGAGAGTCCTAACTGCTTCCATCCGTACGGAGACAGTGAGTCTCTGGCAACCCCAATTGGAGTATTTTGTGAAGCAGAAGGAGTAAAATTTCTTTACTCCACTACGCAAAAATTATTTAAACAAAACTTTGTTTCAATTTAAATACCACAACAAGCAACTATTTACGTCCGGAGAGTTGCATTTAAGTATCATTTTTCCAATCAAAGTTCATAGGTAAAAACAGGTTAAAGATAATTATATTTTGTATTTGAATAGAAAAGTCATTAACAACAAACAACAACAATAATTATCAATAAAATTAATACATTTAAAAATATATATGTATATATTATTGTGAAATATGGATAGTCGGTATTTAAACGTAATCGCGTCCCATTACTAGCTCTTCGATGACAGCTTCGGGGGCTAACGTCAATAAAAACTTTGAAAAGTCATAAAATATTGTTATCGTATTCTGATTTTGTACTTATAGGTGAAATGATATTCCACTTGCTTTAAAGTTCACTTGGCATGTTTATTTTTGTTTTTTTAATTGATTTCAAAATAATAATTATTCATGGCATACGTTCATTATTTTAACTCCCCCCCCCAAGTAACTATCGAGTTATAGCTTTTACAAATTCAATTCTTACCGTAGGCCCGGTTTATGAGACAGTCCGTATCCTCGCTATCTATGACATTCATCGCGCAAATTTAAGCGAGTTTAATTTTCCCCTTAAGCCTGGATAATCGGCATAATAGTTCATTTTTTAGACGCCGGGGCGCTATCAGTAACAAATGTTAAATGACATTTGCGTTTCACCGAAATTTGGATAAATTTAATGGAATATTATATTCGTCGAACGATTGAACTTCAGGAAAGTTTGTTTTCAGCCAATAATTTCACGAACTACTCCAGCAAAACTAATACTCGTACTGTTTAAAATTAGTATCCTCGCATACCATACAGTTTGAAGTGGGGTATTTTACCAAAAAATCAATTCGTTATTCACACCCGCCAAAAAAACCGCTGTCGTTGGCATTTTGATAATTTGCAATCTTGCTATGACATTAGGGATCACAGATATATCACTCACAAAGACAGGAGTTTGGTTTTCAAAGAAAATGAAATATGTTCCTTTATTAAAATCATAAACAATACATATAATATTGCCGATATCTAGGCTTAAGACCTATATACGAATTACGTTCCGAGCCGTGCTAAGCTCATCATTCCAATCAAGCCGAGCTTAAACTCAACTGATTTACAGCGCCACGGATGAGCGCGTTCAACATATATAGATATATATTATCACAGTAGATACTTAAGTAAGTAACAAATTTGAGGGGTTTTTCTAATATTTGAGAAATCAATATCTTTGTTCCTTGTGAGAGTCCCTAATGACCTACCCTATTTCTTGAAATATTTCTATGGTGAACGTTGTATGTGTCAATTATTACCACGTCAAGAATTGTGATATTATGTTTCCCTTACTCAGTAGGTAAATCTTTCGGTCAAGGTTTACGTATCCAACACCACTCATAAACTAAAAAAAAACTATTAAGGGTTCAATGATATTGTGAGAGATTTTAATCACTTGGTGACACCAATGCTATCACAGACGAACGGCCAACAAGACCCTCCTCACACCATCCCTAAAGATGACATAATGCCCTAAGAGAAATTAAATTACCTGTTCCTGAACACGGACCTCAGACAATCTGTTTTAACAAAGATAAATATTGTACGATCAATTTTTTGACTCTGGAAGAATGGAAAGTGGGCATCGGTAGCTGAAAAACTATCAAGCATTGATTCAGAGATATATAAATTTGTATTGGGAGAATTTACAATTCAGGTGGTGTAGTGCCGTTGCTCTGAGAATCATTTGTTGGATGACCAACGTCTCTGCCGTAAGTCACCCCAAGTGGTTGGCTACGTTTGCTGACTTAAGCTGAGCAAGGGTGTCTGTGTTCATGGGATGAGGTTAGTTCAGGTCTTGGCGGCGGATGTGTCTGCCCACCACGCAAGTGGCGGGCTGATCAGGAGACGCCGGTTGAGGAAGACCCTTTGACCTCTCCGACCGGATCTCTCAACCTATCGCCTTGCACCGCGGTGGAAGGGAATGAATTGAAAGGCAAACTGACCCCCCGACTCTTAACACCCCATACCCTTTTTTCCTTCTCAGGACCCCCTCTCCTCAAAAAGGCCCCCCACAATATCTCAAAAATGACGTAGACCCTAAGGGAAATGATTTTCTTCAGGACCTCCTGTTTGTAGTTAATGTTAAAAAGAGACTTGTCTTTTTTTTCAATGTACACATCTTCCTACCAAAGCTTTTGGACCACGGTGTGTACATTTTTAGAAAATAAGTTCTTAGGAAGAATTCTATATAAATTGCAAGTAGTAAAATGAAGCAGCTGGTGCACGAAATACGTTACCAGTGAAAAATATCTGTAAGGGTTTACCCGCTGCAAAAACACGCCGACCAGATGTGTTTAACATTTATCATGGGCGGACCACTTAAAAAAACAAGCGCTTTTCTCAGGTGAAAGTCAACAGTAACAAACGAAGACAGGAGAAAACAAAAGTTTTCGTAACAAAAAGATAACACGCCTCTCAACATTTTTATGTATTCGGTAACTCCTCCATTTTCCTTCATGTTTTCTTTCGGTAGTTACATGGCATCCGTATATTTTTTTACCTATACCATAGAAAAAATATGTCACTGTTTTTTTTAAGTATTTTATTTAAAATTACTGCTAATAAATTTGTTAGAATACTTCGAGTTTTTCAAGGTTTCTTCAAAGTTGTCAGTATTAGGGGAAAAGCATGCATCGTCCCTACTCTCCATCTCAAAAACGAGAATAGATTTCTTAAGTGAGATGGATAGTATTCTCAAAAAAGTATATATTTATACATATCGTAAACCGCCTTGAACCATAATCGTATGCTTATAAAAAATGATTATGAATAAATAAAATAAATTAAAATAAATGCAAAAGATCGGAAAGAAAATAAATAGATAAAAAGCAATAATATTGTCGAAAATAAAAAAGAGAACACTCTATTTAAATAAACTTTATTAGGTACTACTTACTTACCGTGAATTTCAGATGCAGCTCCTGTTTCTTCCTGATTATCTCCAGAAAAAGGGTGTTTCTGAAAGATCATGAGAACCAGTCGAGTTCATAAAGCTCAGGGCAAGAACAGAGACACGAATTAGAGTGTATGGTATATTATATGGTTTAGTCTAGATGTGAGACTTTACGTGAACTTGTGAAATGTGATCATATGAATCGGAGATTTTATTGATTCCGTGTAGGTTAAAAAGAGTTATATTATTGAAAAAACGTTTTCCATTAGTTCCGCCTTAAAATATATAAGAAATTAGGAACTACACGATATGTTAACGTAGCTTCATTTTTGTTATTTAATTTTTTTATTGCCACATGCACTAACTAGTTCCTGATAATACCACCGCGAATCTTTATATCGTGGCATTTAGTTAGCCACTTCAACAGTTCCATATGACAAATTTATCATTGTTAATGTAATAAATCAAAATTTCTGGATTTTTTTTCCTACTACAACGTGAGCTGCATTACAAATTCATCTGGTAAGCAAAACAAAACTGTTTAAATAAACCCCATATAAGAAAGAAGATAAAATTATTTAGCGCGCTTGAAGTTACTCTTTGAAATTATTCAATTTTAACTACGCTTGGCTACCGCTCCCTACTCTTTCCCCGAGGGAGACTGATCAGAACATTGAAAAATTAAAATCTCACAAGAAAAATAATTCTTAGGCGAACTATGTATTTTTCTTCTGATTTATGGCCAAGGGAACGCTTAATATCGGTCTGCGCAAATAACCATAATTCCCCGAGGGTGTTTACCGCGGAAGCCATTAAAAAAAGGTTCCAGTAGAAAAGAAGTATGATCTATAGGGGATGCAAGAGCTGTTTTTCAATCCATCTCATTGGAGGAACAGAAGGTTTACCGGCTAGAGTTATTTAGATAGATGATTAGCAACAACTCTCTCTATCTCTCTCTTATTTATAAGTGTTATTTTGCAACGGGAGTTCTCTGTTTGCAGATTCAAGATACAATATTAAGGGCGCTGCGCTGCATTTCAAGGTGGAATATGACCTCCTCCATAAATGCTGAACAGCGGCTCCGGTTCTTCACCATTCCCATCCTACTCTAATCTTCCTTTACGCATCCAGTTCACTTGATAATCATTTTCGGATAATTCAATCCATTAGCCAATTGCATGATTTTTTGATTTGCAGACTCTTAGGGTAATTTCCCGCTCAATAAAATTCGAGTACAAGTCGAATAAAACTTTTGGTTTTTATCTAACATTTCTGCTTTTTGCCCCTTACTGCTTTATGATATTGATTTTATATGAAGGTTTTATTTACTTTACTATTTGAGTAACATTGAGCGTGTTCAATCACATGGTTTTACCATTGAACATGGAATTCCTGCTATGAAATTATTTGCTCGGTGTTAATTATAACGGTTTCAGAATATTTATCACAGCAATACCCTAATTGAAATCATGTTCAAGTAAATTTAAAATATGGATAGCGATTTTCCTAATTTATCGAAAAATTAATAATCATTAACGGGAGGATCCCTAACGAATTAGGATAAAGTTCAATTACTTAAATAAATTAAAAATAATGACCCTTAAATGGAACCATCGCCCATGTGACCTTCAGAAGAGTCGGTTTATGGTGAAATATAATCACTGGAATCTGAACCGCGAGTTAATATTTACCGAAAGGTATAATCATTGATTTTAATTAAACGATATCTGGCTTCAATTAAAATCTAAATTGATCAATTCCGTAAGTCACGTTCTAAATCGATCAATTCCGTAAGTCACGTTCTAAATCGATCAATTTCGTAAGTCACGTTCTAAATTGATCAATTCCGTAAGTCACGTTCTAAATATATGTGGAGATTTTTTCTATTAGAGAGGAAACAACGGGTAATGAAATAAACAATTCAATAAAGGTAGGCAGAAATTATTAAACGCCACAAACATTCACAGTCTGACAGTCTGTCCTGGCCTACTATTTCAACTGCAGGCAATGATGATGATGATGAATGCATTTTCTTATATTTGTTCGTAAATAACACCAAGAGTTCCTATACGTTCGTTTTGCTTTATTCCGTAGTCAACCACAGAAAAACTTAGACAATAATCAATTCGCTAGCCTAAACTATCCCACTTTGCATTTTCAACTCCAACCCTTCTGGTCCGGTGCATTGATGGTTGGCTCCGGGGTCGAGGGAAAAAGAAAGGCTTGCCATAACAATGGCCGGGGTTCATTATTCCTCTAGGGTTTATCTTGCGTCTTGAGCGCCTCCGCGTCCTCATTAATTCATGCCGATTTCCTCCCCGGCTTCCCCACCCTCTCACACCCTCATCAACCTCCCTCCATTGTGATCTGTGCTATTCTGAAAATATAATCTGCTGATACTAAAATAGCGCAGAAATTTTCAAGAACTTTTCAACGAGCTTACAAATAACGAAGGGCACCCTTTTGAAAAATAACGCATTTAAAAAAAACTGCCTTTCTTCTGGATTCCTACTGACAGGTCATTATTGCTGGTTTTTAAGTTTCTCCAGCCTGCAACGTTATCTGAATCAATGAAGCCAAATTATAAATCATCCAGATCGGTAAGTTAGAATTTTCATTATTGGAGTATCGCCTTATCACTTGGTCGATGCATCACCTAACCGAAAAATAAGGCATGCATTTTGGCTATGTCAAGACGTTTTGTATTATGGTTGTCGATACTAGATACCTCCATAAATATTCATTCAATGTATTATAATCTGAAAAATTTAACATCATTTCTAACAACTGCGTCATGGGACCACTAAGCGGGCGATAATTTACGCACATTTTATATAATTCTACGAAATCCATACGTTCTGTTAAAGTGTGGTGTGGCAGTCCAAATGATTTTTGAGAATTTCTATACCACTGTCGACGAGTATTTGTACTGAGGATTTAAAACAGCTCTACGAACATTTTGGCGTATATAAATGACTAATAAGTAAACTTCATTAAAAAAATTCCACCACACGAAATAACGAAGATAAAGCGATCTCTCCACAGCGATCAGGATTTTAAAGACGCTTGATGAAATCCGGAAACATGCGTGTTTCGTTTAATCTTACCATCTACAGGCAAAAGAAGAATAGTTATTGGCGAATAATTTTGATATGCAACGCTCTTCGATTTCCATACATCAACTTGCAGTTTATAAGCGCAATGAGCGGTGTAATTAAGAGATTTACGGAGTTAAAATTTATAAACAATATACAACATCAGTTTCGTAACAGAATACCCCACGTGCCTCGTAAGGCGCCTCGCCTGACCTCTTTGAGGAATATTTAATGCCCGGGACACTCTCGTATCAAAGATTAGAGACAATGTTCGCTCTTAATAATATAAACATGACCGGCATCGTGGCATCGTAGAAAACAAAATATTGTATAATTTTTTTTTTGTAGTTTCTTAAGAGGGTCGTCCCGATGATCCATCCAGGAATATCATTCAATGTAAAAAATAAGTTTAAGCAATCAAATAAATTAAAAAGTGTTTCTACTTATTTGGACATTTTCAATGAAAAACAAATTATTGAAAATATATCTCTCCTCACTTTGAATGGAAGCTTTGAAATTATTATATTGAAATATAATATAAATTTAAAAAATCTTCCGGGAATAAGTAAATGCCGCTGACGGGAAATGAACCTTTGTGAACCATTTGGAAATGAACCATTTGTTAACCTTTGTGATTTGCATAAAACCTTGTATTGTAAACATATGTTTACATTTAATAAATATTAATATTTATTTAGGCTTTTAAATTTGTAGGTATGGTAGCCCGGGCAGAACTTGGAAAAAATCTTATTTTTACTCATATTTGAAGCAGTAATGAAATTGGTAGGAAAATAGTACCATCAAATTACAAAAAAATACAATATTTCGAATATAACTATTGATTTTAGTGGAATAACTATTTTTATAACTTTTATAAAAATATAAGGTTATAGCCATAGATGTTTTGGTGACCGGATAAATCATCAAAATGATAATTCATCACATCTTTAAAAAGTTATATAAAGACATGGAAAGTGATGAAACAAAAACTTTGTTTTATAAATAAAAACTTTGATAACTGGGTTAAGTAGATTAGGTTAGGTTAGGTTAAAAAAAAAAATTTCATCGTTTTTAATGACTTTACATCACTTTTTAAAAGTACCTATGTTGAGTTAGCATGGAACTCGATGTTATATATCATTGAAGAAGAAGATAATACAAATAAATCTAAACGAAACATGAAACAGAATAAGACGAAGAAAAATAAAAAGGTTTCAACTAGGAATCGAAACCAGGATCACTGTTCTAAAGGGATAATACATCGACCAACTCGGCCGTTGGGATCAGGGCCGGCACTGTGCAAGCGCAGTTGGAGCAGTCCGCTCCGGGCACCGACTTGTCAAGGCGCCAAGAAGCCAAGGAGTTAAGGCGCTGATAATACATAACACCTGATACAGCGCTCTTGAGGGTATTATTAACAGTACAGGCGCCGTTCGGCTCAGAACCGGCCCCGATTGGGACCTAATTTTTGTCGATCCCGTATTTCAAATTCAGAATTAACAATAATTTTTTCAACATACTTTTTTCCATTTTTTGTCTGTTATCTTTTTTAATGATTTCAAAGTTCTAACGAATTTATTTGTAACCTAGATGGTCCATGGGATAAACATATTCGATTCTTATTTATTTGGACACCTAATTATTATTATTATTGTTTAGATTTTTTATTAATCTCCTTCTTCAATTACATACCTGGTTAAGCACTATAATATAATTTATGTTTATTTCAGTTAGTCAATAATTTCATAGTATTTTAAATAAGTACCTCAAAGATTGTGTTTCATGGCTCTATGTATTTATAATGTACACTAAAGATTGTGTTTCATGGCTCTATGTATTTATAATGTACACTAAAGATTGTGTTTCATGGCTCTATGTATTTATAATGTGCACTAATCCGGTAGGTACTTATCCGAATACATAACAAATGGCTTAGTCTATTTTTATAAAATACTTCAAAAATAGAACTATTTGTCATCGTGCTTTTCGGTATTCTATTATCTCTTACTACTGTTGTGATTGGTTTATTTATACTACTTTTGTTTGGAGGATTTGGCATCTGCAAGATTGATAATTTTCTTCTCTTCACTACCATATAACAAATTAATTAATGTGCCACCTGATAATATAATAATCTGCTGCCCATATTGCATGGGCCAGACGAAGCCTTACTATTGCAGGAAGGGATCTCCATCAGGTTAGCGCACGTTTTTATTATACTTTTAGGCAATTTTTGACCATCATTTTTGATGTGAGAACGTTGCGTAAAAATTTGTCAGTTGTTATACTTTCTAGGCTATGGGTAAATATTTACCTACGTAAATATTTATCTACGCCTGGTAAATATTTACCTACAACTACCGTTTTTAATACGCATTTAAAAAAAAAAACAATAATTTGATCAACTTAATGAAAATAAACAACAACTTTTTGCATTTATGATTTTGAAAAATATTGATATTTAATAATATTTACGTAAATAATAATTAACGATAAAATTTGCCAGCCGAAACAACATTTTGACAGAACACCGATATGAACATCGCGCATAATTCGCGTATGTTTTTACGTGGTGTAAGGCACTGCCAACCTAACAATAAAAAACGTGAAACCCAATCGGTGCGAGAAACGAAAAAAGCCAACGACCCAAGATTCACACGACATTTTTATTAATTTCGGCGACAAAAGTCAGTTGCAAAATTATTTGGAACTGATTCAAGTTTCAATCGTTTCAAGTTTTTAAAATTTATATGGTAAAACGGTTTTTATATCATAGACAATGAACAACATTTTTTTTTAAATGATGTGTTAAAAATATTGTAAAATTATCGTTTTAAGGGAAGGTTTTTTATATGTAAATAAACTAACCTAACCTAATCTAACCTGTAATAATCCAACCTAACCTAACCTAATCTGTAATAATCCAACCTAACCTAACCTATTCTAACTTATAATAATCCGACCTAACCTAACCTATAATAACCCAACCTAACCTAACCTAACCTATCCTATTATAATCCAACCTAACCTAACTTATAATAAACCCAACCTAACCTAACCTAACCTCTAATAATACAACCTAACCTAACCTATAATAACCCAACCTAACCTAACCTAAACAATCCTATAATAATCCAACATAACCTAACCTAACCTATAATAACCCAACCTAACCTAACCTAACATATCCTAATCTAAACTATAATAATCCAACCTAACCTGACCTAACCTATCCTAATCTAACGTATAATAACCCAACCTAACCTAACCTAACCTAACCTAACCTAACCTAACCTAACCTATCCTAATCTAATCTAACATATAATAACCCAACCTAACCTAACCTAACCTAACCTATCCTAATCTAACCTAAAATAACCCAACCTAACCCAACCTAACCTATCTTAATCTAACCTAAAATAACCCAACCTAACCTAACCTAACCAATCCTAATCTAACCTGTAATAAGCCAACCGAACCTAACCTAAGCCAAAATCAAAACGTTTTATCTAAAAAATCGTAGTAAACCTTTAAATATTAAGTAACTAAATTTATATGATGTTTGGGACCAAATTTGGTCGCCTAATAATTAAGGGGTGCGCGGCCAGCGATCTCGAATAATTATCTATTGTGCCGATTATGTCTTTCATGTTTTCTACACTGCCAGTACACAAACAAACGCGAATTATGCGCGATGTTCATATCGGTGTTCTCTCAAAATGGTGTGTCAAATGGAAAATTTTCTCGTAAATTATTATTTACGTAAATAATATTAAATATCAATATTTTTTTAAATCGTAAATGCAAAAAGTTCTTGTTTATTTTCATTAAGTTGAATCAAATGATTGTTTTTTTAAATACTTAATATTATAAGTATTTAAATACTTATATTTTTTAATATTAAACAGTTAAATAATTACCTGTTTAGTATTCATTTAGACATTTGTGACATTTTTGACCGGTCAGTGGTTGAGTGGGCATAGCGCTTGGGTCTCACCCGAGCGTCGCGTGTTCGATTCCTCGGCTGGCTAAGTCCTCCATCACAACACAAGCAACATTTTCGGCTTTCTGTGGTGGTAGTAGGAGATTTTCAAACATTGTTGGGTTATTCGTAACCCGGGAATGTTTGTCTTTCTTTTAAAAAAAAAAAAAAAAAAAAAATATTATATAGTAAGGCAGGAAAATAAGTGTATTTCTGTATTAAAAAAAGATTAATTTTTCGGAATCGCTGGAAACGGATTATACGAAATATTTTTAATAAAACCTTCTGATTTACCCCAATGACTATAAAAGGAATCTGACTGCATTTGGGAAATTTTTGATTTTGACATATTAATTTTTAATTAGGTAAATCGAAAATTCACTTTCGTTGCATGGGATGACAGCTGCATTGATTTCTGTTGATGACATTTACTTTTGTTTTTTCTGGTGTTTCTGATATGAGTGGCTAGAAATTTAATCATTTACTCTATGCAAATACTAGTTAGGTACTATTTTGGCCAAACTCGAAAAATATTTAGATATTTAGGTATGTTTTATAAAGTTTAGGAAAGGTTAGGTTACGTTGGGTTATGCTAGGTTAGGTTAGGTTGGGTTATTATTTAAAAAATATATTTATTTATTTTTCCTGCAGGAATTTGAACATTTAGTAAATTTGTATATTAAAATACATGACAAGAGGAAATCTGCATTTCACATTGTTTTATTCAATGAGTACTTTCAACTTTGGTATCTGAAAATATTCTTTAAACTAATTATTTTAATGTAAAATATTTTTAACGGTTGCAATATTTTAATTTGATTTTACGAAAACTTTTCCAGATTTTAAGTTATTTTTCCAAGGTGTTAAAGTGTTCACAATCAAACATGATAGGTATAAAAATGTCCGTATAGGCAATATCCAATGGGAATACTTTCGTGATCAGGAATTCTGAAAAATACTAACATTCCTCTTTTACATCTGGCTCATTGACATTCCAACGAAATTTCATAATTTTCTCAGAAATATTAAATTTGATCCGTTCAATCGCCATCGAGCTAATTTCCACGCTCTTGATGATGTTCAGAGAATTATTCTTTTTCATTTTTAACGTGCTTGTTAAAATATTCATAGCGCTGGCCATTGGCTTTTACAGCGATATTATTATCTTAAAAAATAAAGTGGATTTACATTTTGATTGGACGATGGAGGTGCAAGTAATTGAAAAAAGGGTCAACGGCTGGGTCCAGCTTTTAAAAAATTCATCGCACCTTTGAATGACCCCCTTCAATTTCCACATGCCTCCCTCAAGGCTCAGACTTTCACCAATAAAATTAACTTCGCTGGCTGGTAAAACGGGTAAAACCTCCAGCGACAACTTGCTAAAATAATATTATTGTATCAGTTTCATTTAGATCTAGAGTTGCTTCCTATAAAATTGTACAATATGACACCAGCGTAATAATAAATAATTTTATTTTACAATTAATTGTAAGGGTACCTTGTAACTATACAATTAATTGTATAGTTACAGTTATTTAAAGAGTTATGCAGGCAGCAGCGAGAATGTCACTATTAGCACGGCGGACAATAGTGAGGTGAGATTCTTCAAGGATCAAATTATTGGATATAATAAATATATATCCAATAATTTATATCTTTGAATAAAGTTCACTTTAAGAATATATAAAGAGTTCAGCACAAATTTAAGACCAAATAAAATAAAAAATGTAAAATATATTCAGTTTTCAATTTCTTCTCACTGACGTAAATTTATGTATCTCAGTAGTGATTATTTTCAGTCTAATCAATGCAAAGTGGTTTTTTTTCACTTCAGCGTAAAATTTAATTCTTGAGGTTTGGCGGATAAGTAAGTAGATTCCTACATTGTATCTTCTGTGTTACCTACCAACTAGAACATTAGTCCGGTTTCAACATATTGGATAACAACATTTGTTGTATTAACTTCGTCATACAGTGGGTTACGAGAAAGTTCAAGGCCACCCCAAAGCCCACTGGATCGATTGGATTAACAAGTTAGGCGAAGCGCGTTCAGAGATGAGAAGCAGACAGTTGCTTAGGGTGGTGAGATCTCAATGTCACGCTTTAAAAATATTAAAATTACTCTTAACAAATTTGTATAGGTGATTTATTTTTTATAAATCGTGTTATCTAGCGATAGTATCGCCTGCCACTGTAAAGTGCGATGGCAAAAAAAATCCTGTAAAACATTTTTTATTATATCGTTTTTGTCAATGCTGTTCCTTTTGATACCAATAGAAATAATAGATAGAAATGAGAACGGAGAGATGAAGATTAGGAACTACCTACTTGGCTATTCACACATATTTAGTTACGAAACGAAAGCCAATTCTAGTTCTAATGTCAATTTACCGATTTTAAGTTTACTATCAGAAGTTTTTACATAAGATAATCTCGAGATAGGAATATCTTACTTAGTCAATATAACTCATACAATACATAGAGCTAAGGTTTCGAAGTACGTATTATCAACTAATAATAGGTTTTTCATTAGTATTGTGTTACCTGTTATGCCATCAGAGCAGCCTGGCTCAAATAGCATTTTGACCGAAGCGATTAGCGTCAACTCTTGAGTGCCTGTCAAATACTGGAATAGTTTAACAGGCAACCTTCCATGTTATATACTCCTGCGAGATGAGTTTACGCAGTCAAGCGCACAACATAAGTTTTTGCCCCCAAGATTCGTGAAAATGGGCGTAATAACTTATTTAGTGCGAGGTCGTGTCCTATCTTAGTTTATGCTTTAATATCTTAATATATCGTTTAATCGATATCTGTGAAGCTGTTTTATAAGATTCTAAAAAAATGCTAAAATTTTGTAATGTTTGAATTATACTCACGGCCTCCAGATTAAAAGGTCATGAGCATAACCTTCTCCCAGCTAATCTTGTTCCCACAGCTAATGGTTCACAGTTTTGTTAGTTTCTTACTAGGGTTCCAGACAATAGAGCGAAACAATGTTAATAATGTACAGTGTACAGTTAAAGTAGAGTGAGTAGGCCTTCATGGTCGAGGGGTAAGGCTTGACCGGAGCAAAAATAACAATCCGGAAGAAGCAGGTTCAAATCCTAGCGTGAGCAAGTAAATTTTACTGTATTAATTTGTGTTATTTCTCAAATCATTCATTAAAAATAATACAAAGTTCATTTGAGGCACATTCCAGAGTGGAAGATACTCTTAAAATCGCCCTGGTGTAAAACCACTATTCAGAATTGAAACGTTGCTCAAAATGGGTTTATCCGTGTTTGGTGACCAGATCTGAATATGCAAAATGAATAGGTAAAATACTCCAATTGGTAATGCCTCCAGACGGTTGGAAGCGATTGGGACTATTGAGCAATATTTAGATTTTTAAAAAATACAGTGTAAATGGCGACGGCCAGGGCGGTTGGCTCCATTATTGTGTTGTATTAATCGGTACAAGGAAACAATCAGTTACGATTTTTTTGAATGGCCCCATAAACCAAAGGACATGAGGGTGTTAACACCAAAGACAAACGACATTTGAATAGATGCCAATGTATACTCAATCTTGGGACCAGAACAAGATTGTCCGGAATACTGGAAATGAGCCAATTGGGGAACTCTCCCAAGACAAGCAGATTAGTTGGAAATTCTGAGAACTACATGCGTGCAATAAATTGGGTGTGAAAAATGTTGCCTAGAATTATTTGAAGTGTTGGAATTTCTTGAGAACATGGATAGTAAAAAAAATAAAAATAAAACTGAAATGGATAAATTTTTGTTATTGTATGAATTTTGCCATTTTTTCAATGTTTATTATTGGTTACAAAGTTACAATACCAGGGAAAGGTTAAGTGCCTATAGTAAAAAGTTGTTAACTACAAATCTAACTTTAATAACATAAAAACTATAAAATTACCATACACTTCTCTGGTTAGAAGTCAGGTTGAATACAATTCAACCATTTGGTGTCCTCATTTCAACTCTCATTGTTTACAAATTGAAAAAATTCAAAATAAATTTTTACGTTTAATTAATTTCAAAATTGGTATTCTTATTATTGAAATCAATTATGTCAATTTACGCAGTAAACTTAACTTATCGAAATTATCTGAAAAGCGAAAAATATTTGATCTCCTTTTATTATATAAAATTGTTCATTCAAGGTTGGACTGCCCTGACACTATAAATTTGCTATCTTTACATATACCTCCAAAATATACTAGACGGAATATTTTATTCTACAACAATAACTTCGCAACGAATTCTGTGTTAGAAAGAATACATAGGTTGGGCAATGAACTAAGTGATGTCGCTGACATATTTAATTTAAACTTCAATACATTTAAAGCTAAATTAGACCACCACTTTTCAAATGTAAATAATGTATGAGAAATCATTATATTTTATTTCGATTTTCTATTGTTTGTTTTATACTGTTATTAAAAATGAAATTTGTAATTGTTATTTACTTAAAAGCCCAATAGGGCGTCAATAAATAAATAAATAAAATACATAATGATATTTTATGAATATACATAAATGTAGGAAGGAAGTAACTTTTTATTATTTATTACTTTATTAACCCTATTTTTAGGGACTTTTACATACGAATACTAAAAGTTACATAACAATACAGTACATATTTACTGTATATAACTATAGTATATAACTGAACTGTCTCAGTAACAATCTTTTGTATTTTTAAGTGATAAATTAAAGACGTCTACTCACTCGGTATAATTATTTCCGTCGTGGGGGGAAATGCCTCATTCTGGGCAGTGTTAAATACATATGGTAGTTAGTACCGAAATTCCCACTCTGAAATAAATCCCGAATTCTAGTATTACGTATTGGAATCCGAAAACTCATAAATGCAAGCAATTCTGGACTATCAAATGCACCATTTAGATATTTATATAGAAATACAAGTCAGTGAAAATCCTTCTGTCAGACAATTTCAGCATATTCATTTCATTTAAAAGGGTATTGTAGTTCAACAAAATTGCTGGATACTTATTTTAAAACTTGTATTTGTCGATTGCTTGTACATGAATTTTGTAATGTGGTTGGCAGACAGGAGAATTGTATTCAAGTTGACTTCTAACAAAGGCATATAACAGTTCAATACACTTAATATAGTTGAAATTTCTAGTTAACCTAGTTATAAATCCCAACATTTTTAAGCCCTTGTTAGAGATTTCCGTTATGTGGTTAACAAAATAAATATTTGATGCCTAAGTCGTTAATTTGTGTTAATATCTCAAGGGTATTGTTATCAATGTTTGTACAATATAATAAAAATATATAGATATTTGAAATGATAAAAAATTATAAAAAAATCGCCAAAAATGACTATAAGATGGTTTATTTTGTAACAAGTCTACGATATTATTTTTTAAAATTGTTGAAATTCTCCGAATTTGATTATAAAATTTCAAATAATATAATATTATAATTTCAAAAAAAAATTATTAAAAACACTCAAATTTTAAAAGTAAAATTTACGTAAGGATTAATGGAATATTCATTCAGAAAACCACAGTTGTTGTTATTCTTTGAATCGGTCCTGAAAGGTTAAGTAAGGAAAGTGGTTCCTACGAGTAAATCTCTGTTTATTCGCTTGGTTACTCCGGTAAGACCACGAGGATCTAAACACAGGTCATTAAAAGGTTTTAGTATATTTTCTGATGTCAGAAAACAACCCTCTCTACAAATAAAACTCACCTACCGGTAAGTAGGTTTCGTCAAATGCAACTTGTTGAATAATTTCATCTTTATATTACTTGAAAAATAAAACTTTTTGTTTTTGTTTATGTTGTGTTTTGAAAAAGCCTATAACTCTTAGTTTTACGTAATTTTAAGTTAATATTTTTTTTAAGTAACCAAATTGCGTTATTAGTATTCTGTTTATTTAACATTAGATCCATACATCCATAGGAAAATAAATTTACCCAGGGCCTTTGCCATCTTAGAGATGGATATTATTAAGAAAATAATGTTATAGAAATCTGGGGGTCAGTGTGTCCAGGAGTGAAGGACGGATGAATCCATCCTACCCGGCGTGATGCAAGGTCGAGAGAGTGCGACTGGAGAGGTGAAAGGTTCTCCCTCAACCGGCCTCTTCTAATCCAGCCCGTCTATCAAATATCACGCAATGTACCCGGGCACCCCTGCTAAAACACTGAATGTAGCCAACCACTTGGGATGATCCATGATGGAGGGGTTTTTATCGAATTAATATTTCCCGGGGAATGATGAGGTTTTTAGTTCTCCTTGAGTTATAATTTCGTACACCCTTGCAGTGTCCATCAGACATAATATTGATTCGTGTATGGTGGACACCGTGTCTCAATCAATCCTTGTTTACATGCAAATAGCAAATACCCTTCAAGGACGGTAACAAAGGTGTGGTAAATGTTTACCCGTCGTCCCTATTAATATTTTAATCTGGTGTTAAATTTTCGTAGCTTTTGTAATTATGCGGTTTTATAAATGTCCAGTACCTATCTACTTTTGGCTCCAATCCAGTGGTGTTCAGATAAATTCTCAGATTAGCATGCCTGTACCAATAAACCTGCCTAAGGTCTAATATGCTTTGTTACTGAACGTTATTTTTCATCCTCATTAATCTTGTCACGTCATGTGCAGTGTAGTTTGTAGCCTCGATGTGTTAAGATTAAATAAATTCTATTACAAACCTATATAGGTCTTTCGGTGATTTCAACAACCTTCATGATTGTTGAAATCACCGAATAATAATAATTGGATAACTTATATAGGGCCGTTTTTTTTAATAATCAACTCAAGGGCGCTATGCTTTCAAATTAAATAGGTGCGTACCTATATTTCTCTAGTATTAATTGGCATTAATACCTGATCGATCAGGTTCAACAGAGTTCGGTTAAGAACAAACGGCTGACAACATAATTTCATGATAATCTACATTTTTACATGCATGATTTTTACGTACTATACTGTTATTATATTATTTACATATCGATACCGGGATAATTTCTCTTACCGCAATAGATACCAATAATACCCTAATAGATGCGCCCTTGAGGTGATTTTCTCACGAAAACGGCGCTATACAAATAATTCAATCATTATTATTATACCTGATCGATACCGTGATAATTTGTCTTATCGCAATAGATTGACGCCCATAACTATATTGACCTATTGTATAGTGTAATTTTGAAATTCTATATTTATAACCACTTGATGATCATTTCCTATACATTTGACTCACAATTGTGCGGGATCACACCAAAAGGGTGCCGAATAAGCGTAGGGGCGTCTTAAAAGGCTACATTATCTATAATTTAAAATAATACCCACCCAATTGCTTTAAAAAAATTACAGATATTTTAGTTCCAGGAAACGATGTGACATTTTTGCTAAGTATAAAAAAGTTTCCACATATTCTAGTTTTATAATACCCCATTCTTTTGCGTTGGCTTAAAGTTGTTTTCAGGCAAAGTTTCTTTAGGATTCGCTAAGTAGTCTCCAGCCTAATAAAATATAGAGTTAACATTATAAGGTTATGAAATAATGATTTAACCTTACTTACAATTGAGAAGTTTTTACAATGGGCGTTACGGAAATTAACTGCCTTAGTTAGGTATATGAAAAATTAATCGTCGCCAAAGTTTTAGGTAAAGCAATGAACTTTTGGAGCCATTGTTCTATTTTGAGTAAGCTGCCATTAATCTGTAATAGAAAGTATAAATTTAAAAAAAAAAAAACCTAAAGCAAATGCATTTATACCTTCTTAAAGTTTGTTCTGTGGTGCGTTCTACAGAAGAAGGAATGGACCGCACCCGCACAGATAATAATTTGATTAGGCTTTTCAAGTACTTCGATTTAAAGACCCTTTCCCAGAAAAAGAAACACTTGAAAACTTTTCCAATCTTCGGTATTTAAAAATGGGCGTACTGAATAACAGTTTGTTTAAGAAATGTTTTTTTTTCGCAATGTCGCACTATTTATCTACCAAACACGAAAAAGATTGTTATTTTTATTTTTTATTAAACTAAAAGTGAAGGATGTTGCGTTTTACAAAAATCCAATGTTTTTCACACATTTTAGCTTTATGAAACTCTAACATATTTTCTGTAAGTTAAAAGAAGTTTCAAATTTTCTAAAACAGTAATCCAAAAATTGATATGAAATACGATTATTAGCATTTATTTGTTTATTTATATATATATATACGCCTAAAAAGGCTTTTACATAGAAGTGATACATGATGCAGTGTACATAGGAGAATATGTATTATACAGGAGATATTGACAGTAAATAGATATAATCCATTTTAAAGAAGGTACAAAATACACACTTGTAAAATTGTGATTACAAGTATAATGAGAAAATATTAAAAAATATGAAGCAATATTAGTAAAACGTAAAAGTTTTTATTTTATTTTTATATTAACTCCACACTGGAGGCCCTGAAGAAAATAATTTCCCTCAGGGCCTATGTCATCTTTGGGGATGCTGTGTGGAGGGTCTTTTTGTGGAGAGGAAGGAGTGAACATGGGTCTTGAAGAGTCCCATGTTGTAGGAGGGAGGAAACACAGAGGCCGGCAGTTCGTTCCACAGCCGAGCTGTTGAACTTAAGAACGAATCGTAGAAGCGACCCGTTCTCATGTGACAAATGTCAACAGTGTACAAATGTTGGGCGCGCGTTTGGCGTGTATCCCGACTACGCACCGGTGCCGAAGGGTAAAGAGTAACAATAAAAAAGAGTAACATAAAGTAAAAAAGAAATTACAACAACACTACATATAAGACAAATCATTAAAACTAATTTACCAACGCTACTCTAATTTGTAGGATTCAACAAGCATTCATCGATTCATAGTACCTTTTCCTACAAGGCTATTCATCTAAAATCTGCGTGTATTTCTCTAGTTTTTAGTTTTTCGATCTTGTCAAAACCAAAGTAACGATGAGTTCAGGGCCAGCCCCAAACCAAATGGTAACCTGTTAGGTATTATCAGTGCCTTGGTGCCTTGATTCCTTGGCGCCATGGAGTGGACTGTCCCATTTTAACCAGCACATGGCCGGCCCTGTATGAATATTAAAAAACCCTGAAAACAATGGTTTAGGCTAAATACTTAAAAGATGAAGTTATGTCATGGTAGCAGAAGTCGGGGACAACCGAGGAAGACATTACACGATCAAGTGAATCAGATACTCGAGTTGGGCCATGTTAAGAGTCAGAATAATAGAAAAGTAAGTGTGAGACGATGTATGAATGTGAATGAGGCAAGAAGTGTGTGCCAAGACCGAGTTGTTTGGCCGTCCGTCCTCTCTACCTACTCCTGCGGGGAAACGGCATGATGGTTGGTTAGTTAAGTTATGTCATTTTGATTGAGTACCAAATATATCCGCACCCAAAAATATTGATAACTCAAAATGCTCCGTAAAGTTCTGTTTTTCTTTCAGAGCGCTTTAAGGGCGAATATCCCAAATCCCACTGGGGTTTTTAAGTTTCTTTCCCGGCATGTCCGTTATCTTTCAATACAGGGGAGAAACAAAAGTTTGTGTATTTGGATCACGTCTGTTATACAGATATCGATCATACAAGTATGTAGCATGGATACTTTTCCCGAAGGTTTCGGATCTTCTGTGGGTAGGTGGTGCACACCTTCTTTAATAGAGAATTTGATATAAAGTCTACGAGATTGGCTTTTAGTATGTAGCTAAACATGTAATATTCATTCATTGCTCTATATACCGAAATTCACTAAGATCGATCGACTTCCACGTTGACAGGCTGCAGCATCTAAGAGTGCTTCTTATAACCACGAAAATCATCATATAGGTAATAAGTTTTAAAACAGTAATACAAAATTAAGCATTTCCCTTTGAATGTGTCTCTTTTTATTCATAATATATTCAATTTTATTTTATTAAAATTATATAAGGTATTTATTTATTTATAAGTACATGTTAAATGATAATACATTTATTTATAGAAGATACATTAGAGCACCATACTAGGCAGCTGCCTGTTTCATGGTGACCAATGGAGTATAGTTAGTTTAAATTCAAGTCAAGGGTAAACATATTTTAGTAGAACTATAAAAATAAAAATAGTATGAAATTTGGTAAAAAATGTTTTCAATAACTCACAAAATTGCCAAAGTTTTCTATAAAATAAACACAAATATATAAAGTAGTACACATATGTACTGTACATACATACATACACATACACATGCATATAAATACATACATAAATGCACATATATTTAAACATACATGCATATACATATACATACATACACACATATACATATACTTACATATGTTTGCGGCATGTTACAGAGTGGAAGATATTTTCATTATCGCCCTGTGTAAGAACACCAGAAATTAAATGTTGTTTGAAATGGCTTTAGCCGTGAATGCTGAGCAGATCTGAATATCCAGGTACTGTCCCACCTTCTTCTTACTCGTCTCCTTCCTCTACCTAATATCTCAAGCCTCAGAACATACCCCAATGGAGGGATTCGATTGTCTCACTGGCGCCAGACGGTTGGGAGTAGTTGGGATTCTTGTGCGGTATTCGCATATAAATAAGAGCTGTTCTTGCTGGATTTGTTAAATTATACAATTTACATCCAATGTTTATAATATATCAGTGATTGATCACTACAGCACGCTTGGAGTAAATAGAAAAAAACATACAGCGGGGAATTAATTACGTATCAGATTGTTTCTTAATAATATTAGGATGATTTGTATAGCGCCGTTTTTGTGCAAAATCACCTCAAGGGCGCTGTACAAATATGTTAAGTAATGCTTGTTCCGATAGTCTCTAAAAACCGTTATCATTATTTTGTCCTGCGTTCTTGGATACATAATCAAATATTTTTGTTGTTTGTTTTTGGGGTGTTATGCCGTGTTGCGCTAACTCCTTCTTTAGCCGACGTTTCGGACAGCGTTGCAGTGTCCATCATCAGGGCAGATCCGGTAGATCCGAAGATGTGATGTGACACATCTTCGGATCTACCGGATCTGCCCTGATGATGGACACTGCAACGCTGTCCGAAACGTCGGCTAAAGAAGGAGTTAGCGCAACACGGCATAACACCCCAAAAACAAACAACAAAAATGCTTTTGGCCGTGAGAATCTAAAAACTTACATAATCAAATATGTTTATTATTTATGAATTTAGTTTTTTTTACCTACGGAACATACTTTACAATAATAATTAATATTATTTTTTTATCATCTAATTCGTTTAAATTTGGTGTTTACATGCATTTTAAGTTAATTCATTTCTTGTCTTTTTATTTGCCAATTGTTTTGTTTATTTTAAATTTCCCTGTTATTCTACGTTTTGTGAATTTTCTTAGCATAAAATCCTCTGCAAAATTTAATGAATGTGCAAGGGGCACCTCCAGCGTAAACTCGAGCAATGGCCTTAAGCCTTAAAAACTTGAAGATACCTATCTGCTTCAAGTTTCGGGATAGTTCGTCCAAGTGAGAACCCTCATCATCGCCAGGATCTTCTGTCATTGGAGCTTAATGCTAAAAACGTGTTAAATTTCGTCAATTGTCGAGTTAAGTACAAGGTGTATTTGGTTTCGTTCTGAGAAATGGGCAAAGAAGGCTTCAGGCCTATACTTAAACATCAAATAGATTATTATTATTCAAGCGCTGAAGTACCTACCAAGTATTTACGTAAGAAAAAAATAAAATAAAAGGCAGATAATGAAAAGGTTTTTATTATTTGCGTTGTTTTTTTGATGAGGAAAGGTAACAAAACTTAGTAGAATTATTCCTTTGTTTAGGTATTTTACTTTGAAATCTTACAATAATAAGCAATAATTTGATTGCAGAAGATAATAATATAATATAACATTTCGGTCTAGCCGGTCTGAGGCAGACGTGACTTGATCAAATGGAATCTCAGCTAGTCGACCATTTATTTACAAATAAAACTTCAAACAGCCTGTATGGGGTGAAACGAAATGGCTTTCGTAAGTTTTTTATACCATTAGTATTGAAGTAGAGAAGCAAGTCTTATGGTTTTATTACATAGCCGTTTATCGATTAGTTTTTTTTATAGAGGGTAGATCTTCTAGCCCCCACGAACCGAACCATTTGTTATATTTTTTATCGTTATTAGTGAAGGATAATTTGGCATTTTGTTCGCATGGTTTGTGGAACACATTCAACTCAGTATTTTTAAACATCTGATATTGAAGAAAATTGCCCCTTTAAGGACCTTTGGGAAAGATAGCCAATCATAATAAAAATAAAAGTTTTTTATATTTTATTTATTTATTTATTCACGCCATGGAGACTTTTACATGTATACAATGTTTGAGGTAAGCTGATCAGGAGTACGACAATAAGTGAATATTACATAGCATAATAGGCCTAGTACGGACGATATAAGCAGGTACAATACTGATTTTCGTTGTTGTACATTCAAGTAATAGTTGTTCAATAAATAAATATAATAATACGAGTACAAGATAGGTACTTAAGGCCCCGTAGTAAGAGTTCAAAGATGGTTTAAAAGAAAGACATGTTAATACCAATGTTAGAGGGAGCGCGCTAATATTAAAAACCGACAACAATTAAGCGAAAACGGTGAAAATATTTAATATAACACGAAACGTTTGAAAAAAAGCATAAATTTGCCTACAAATGCTTTAGTTACATTGTGGATTTTTTCACGGTTATAACATAGTAAATAACAGAACAAAACGTGTTTTATAAATTTTCGGAGCTTACTTTGGGTTTTTTTTTCTATCGAGAGAATTTCAAATAATTAACGAGTTAAAGAGAATTTTTTTTATAAATTGGTAAGAAATGGTAATGAATTGCATTGTTGACGTTAGTAAAATAAATATCGTGTTTATTGTCAAGCATGTTAGTATTTAGCAAACCATTATAATGCAAGAATGGGTTATTATACAGAACATAGCTTAACATTAGCACAGGAATAAAATACAGAACATAGCTTAACATTAGCACAGGAATAAAATGTTGGGTATCCTAGTAGAATACGCCTCGCTTATTATACTATTTAAATTCAAATAGGTATCTCCCAAGTTCACTTCATCTCAATATCGCTGTACCGACGGAATAACCCCGACTGCCTGTTTCGGGTACTTTTGATCTTCATTGTTCTTGAGTCGCCCTTCAGAGAACTCAAAACAAAAGTAAAGTTGTTTTCGGGATAAGTTTCTGTAGGATTCGCTAAGAAGTCTCCTGCCTAATAAAATGTAGAGTAAACATAATAAGGTTATGAAATAATTATTTAACCTAACTGAAAATTGAGAAGTTTTTAGAATGGGCGTTACGGAAATTAACTGCCTTAGGTATATGAAAATTTAATCGTGGCCAAAGTTTTAGGCAAAACAATGAGCTTTTGGCGCGATTGTTGTATTTTGCGAAAGCCGTATTTAATCCGTTATAGAAATTGTAAATCTTTCAAAACCTAAAATAAAATGCATTTATTTGTCTAATGTCTTTTGTTCTGTGGTGCGTTCTCTCCAGTACATAATAACTTGATCAGGGTTTTCAAATCCTCTGATTTAAAAACCCTTCATCAGAAAAAGAAACTCCTCTGATCTTTGGTATTTAAAAATGGGCTCACTGAATAGCCGTTTGTAATATAAATGTTTTTTTTCGCAATATTTATTTACCAATCACGAATTTATTTACCAAGTTAAGTATGTTGTGTTTTATTGAAAGTATATATTGTGTTAACAGTGTTTTTATACATTGAAAAATTGTTTATTCAGTAGGTAAAAGAAAAAATTAAATGGAGTTCTACAAATTAAACTTGATAACAATAAAAAATGGTGTTGGTTCATACCATGTACTTTGGGCACGTTCAAACTACAATATATTTTTTTAAACTGATAAAATAATCTACGACTTGACAAAGTTAATTACAAACAATTTTTTTTTTTTGACAAAAAAGTTCTTGTAAGTTCCTCTTAGACTATTAATAAACTGTTATGAAAATAACATATGATTATTACACTAAGTAGGAACCTGTCAAATCTGTGATTTATCTTGTCTATTGTTTATGCTCTGGCAACAAGGAACTTTAACAGGAAGTGAGAAAAAATTCAAGATGGCTTCACTTCCCGGCCGGTCAGAGGAGAGACAGGGTGTCCGGTCGGGGGGTCAATTATTATTTCTGGAGGTCTGAGGATCTAATCGAAAGTTATTTCATGGATTTGCGATTAATACCGAAATGTTCAGTTAGTGCTTCGAGATTAGAAGTCTAGTCATATTTCCCGCGAGTGGAATTCGCCCCGGGTGGCGTGAATAATGAAAACGTTTTTTACCATGTGTGGCCATGGGGGTAATCCGAGTTTATCCAAGCGATCGGTGATTATTTCTGCCGATAAACTGTTTTCGCCGTGTGCATTTTGATTCAGAGCATTATTAAGTTCCACCTTGCCTCGTGGAAGGGCAACTCACGGATTAACCGTCTACACTGGGCTGGACCACACTGGGCCGTTGGCCAGCCACATTCTGATGCCGTCTACTCCTCTTGGCTGGACCACACTGGGCCGTTGGCCAGCCACATTCTGATGCCGTCTACTCCTCTTGGCTGGACCACACTGGGCCGTTGGCCAGCCACATTCTGATGCCGTCTACTCCTCTTGGCTGGACCACACTGGGCCGTCGGCCAGCCACATCCTAATGCTGCCATCCTCTAGCTACATGGCTGATTCATCTACTCCGCCATTCGCGGCACTCAGTGTTCGTTCCTCATAACTACGTACGTACTTATTATTTTAGACAGGGTAGATAGATTCTACGTTCTGGTCGATGGGGGTAAGTTTTCACCTTTTTGTATTTCACTGTGAAATTTATCAAATACAACTTGTTACGGTCAGTCCAAAGTTTAACCAGATTACTTTCATTCAATAACCTTGCAACTTCCTCTCAAACGTCATGCATCTTTTATATTTCTCCCGCCCTGTATGTAAATTAAAACATATTATCATAACATGGCGTACCAACGTGGTTGGTTCGTATTTGTTCTTATTATTTGATTTTGAATCGAAGTTGCAAGCGTTTTAGTAATCATGTGTATTTGTTTTTGATGTTTCGACGTATCTCACATAAACATAACCTATAAATGTCATTAGGTGCCTAAATGTCAACAGCGCGAACTTATCAAAAGGCCATCAGTGCAACCAACATATTAATAATAATTTTACGCATTATTATAATTATTTTTATTTTACGGGCAATTTTATTTCGGGTTACGGGCAACACAAATACTATGTGTCAACTTGACAGCTAGGAATGTCAAGCGTAAACAAACATCGCGATTTTGACAACAACTGTCATAATAATAATACACTTTGAAAGTTTCGATAATTGTGTTATGCAACCAATACTATACAGTGCTTATAAGTGCATCTAATTATATATTTGCCCCACGGGAGAACAATATATTCATAGCTATCGTCAATAGCTAATTTATTATAATTATGTATTCAATACTTGCGGTTTCATAAGTAAACTTCAAAATGTCGACAATAATAGACAACATCAATGAGATATGATAAGGTATTGACCACAACAACTCTAAACCTAGGGTTGCTTCTTTAAAATATGGAGAATCAAAAAAACTAAATGTGAGTCGCTCTGTTCACGCGCCTTCCTTTGCGCAGAGGAAGTGCGAGTGGCAGAGTTGACTGAGGTGGAGGTACCGCCGCCGAAGAAAAACAGAAAATTTAATTTTACTCCAGTAGATTACTCGAGTATAATTTCTCATTAGAATAATAAGTTAAAATTTTGTAGATTATAAAATATATATATTTTTAAGTTTGTCCTTACGGAAAATTAATTTTACTCCAGTTGATTACGCGAGTATAATTTCTCATTAGAATAATAAGTTAAAATTTTGTAGATTATAAAATATATATATACAAATGTGAGATGCCTCGAAATACAAATACATTTATATTTCTGGTCACGATCAGTTCAACTTAGCTCATATTTATTTTTAAGTTTATTTTTATGTCAACTTGGATTATACGACGATATGAACCCGCATATCCTCTTGTATTCTAAGCTTAATATCATATGAACTGTGTTCATATACCTTTATATTGTATTACTTTAAATAAGAACATATGGAGTTATTCGCCCAGTATTTCAAGATGTTCCGAGTTTAAATATATTGTGCTTACATAGGTCTCATTGCCCATTTGTCTATGTAAGTATCTTTTCTGTTACAAAAAAATTCTTTTAAGTTTCTATAAACAAGTTACTACTGAACTAATATTAATAAATTTATATAATATTAAAACTTCATCATTTGAAGAATTAAAATCAATCCTAAAAATAAGTTAGTGATTGATTGGTTCCTGTGAGAACCTCAGTAATTAGTTACACTAATACTACAATTTACAAATTGAACCCTCGGGGACAAAAGACGAATACTTAATTGATTGACACCATTTTAACGATGGTTGTAGACTATTCATAGCACCATTTATTTACGATGGTCGCTAACAATTCTATTGGCACCATTTTTAACGATGGTTGTTTGCTAAATAATGTGGCATCATTCTTGCAATGATTGTAAGACTATTCTTAACACCATTCATTTACAATGGTTGGTTATATCCTGTATTTCATATACCAATGGTAAACTTATATGTTGTTTTCTATTGTATAACTGTCAGAAAAACTAAACCCACGAGACCAGTTTAGGGAGTTAGATAGGAATACTCTTCTATAGAGGAACTCTTCTTTTCCAAAATGGATTTAGAATCAGTGATAAAGTGCAGATGGTACACCATCTACAGTGTAGCCTACTTTGGCTTATTTAAAAAAGTGGATCTGAACAGTGATGCTTTGTGCATATTTAATGTTTTGATGTATATTGATGTCATGCTTTAGTGATAATATTTGTATACTAATTTTAAGTTCTATTCTGTTATAGATGCTACGTCTACGGTAGTCCCAGACGAGAGTCAGAATACATCACCCAGCGTCGTACATGCTGCGGGTGATTACGGGCCCCGTCCACGTAACTTCTTACTGCTAATTGTGTACAATTTAAGGTCTTTATTTCTAAGTTCTGATTTTGTTATATCTAATACTCTGAACTTCAATTGGATGCGCCGCAAACTCATCCATCATGTCTTACGCATGATGGGCGCGACTGATTTTGTGACACACCCATTTGCAAGCATACTATTACTTTTAGTACATTTCTGCTATATAACTCATTTTTTTTATGTTATTATATCATGTATGTTTTAGGAACCCATCAGACCAAGTTAGGATATCTCTTAGCTCAGGCTTTTATTTTGTTCTCCTTGTGTTTGAGGGCAAACACGTTGGGGGCGACCGGGGTAATGTTATGAAAATAACATATGATTATTACACTAAGTAGGAACCTGTCAAATCTGTGATTTATCTTGTCTATTGTTTATGCTCTGGCAACAAGGAACTTTAACAGGAAGTGAGAAAAAATTCAAGATGGCTTCACTTCCCGGCCGGTCAGAGGAGA
This sequence comes from Hesperophylax magnus, assembly GCA_026573805.1. Lineage (NCBI taxonomy): Eukaryota > Metazoa > Arthropoda > Insecta > Trichoptera > Limnephilidae > Hesperophylax > Hesperophylax magnus. The sequence continues at coordinate 16,288,162 of JAIUSX010000049.1, forward strand.
GACAGGGTGTCCGGTCGGGGGGTCAATTATTATTTCTGGAGGTCTGAGGATCTAATCGAAAGTTATTTCATGGATTTGCGATTAATACCGAAATGTTCAGTTAGTGCTTCGAGATTAGAAGTCTAGTCATATTTCCCGCGAGTGGAATTCGCCCCGGGTGGCGTGAATAATGAAAACGTTTTTTACCATGTGTGGCCATGGGGGTAATCCGAGTTTATCCAAGCGATCGGTGATTATTTCTGCCGATAAACTGTTTTCGCCGTGTGCATTTTGATTCAGAGCATTATTAAGTTCCACCTTGCCTCGTGGAAGGGCAACTCACGGATTAACCGTCTACACTGGGCTAGACCACACTGGGCCGTTGGCCAGCCACATTCTGATGCCGTCAACTCCTCTTGGCTGGACCACACTGGGCCGTTGGCCAGCCACATTCTGATGCCGTCTACTCCTCTTGGCTGGACCACACTGGGCCGTCGGCCAGCCACATCCTAATGCTGCCATCCTCTAGCTACATGGCTGATTCATCTACTCCGCCATTCGCGGCACTCAGTGTTCGTTCCTCATAACTACGTACGTACTTATTATTTTAGACAGGGTAGATAGATTCTACGTTCTGGTCGATGGGGGTAAGTTTTCACCTTTTTGTATTTCACTGTGAAATTTATCAAATACAACTTGTTACGATCAGTCCAAAGTTTAACCAGATTACTTTCATTCTATAACCTTGCAACTTCCTTTCAAACATCATGTAGATGGGATATATTTTTCCCCGCCCTGAATGGAGAATTATGCTCTACCGTCGGTAGGTCGGTTTGGCGAGCTCTTTTCCAGTTCAACCACTGGAAGGGACTCTGGCGCGTTGGCCTTCAAAGACCAACAAAGTCAAACTTGGCCACCCACTATTCATTCAACATAACAGTCAATAATGTACTTAAGAGAACCAAACACAATAACAGCCTATTAACTCAACTATGGGCTAAGTAAGTATCATAACATTGTGACCCATTAATTCACATAACAAAACCATTCTTATGGGTATAATATAAACTCTTGTATATTCCACAGAAATTAAAAACAAAGCTTCCTTCAAAGATATTTATATTTTTTACTTCTGTCATCATGTAGAATCACCTCCCAAAGTTACTGTAATTACTCCTGGACATAATGGACCAAAATATCAATGCACGGAGAAAAATAAGTATTTCTTATTTATTAATAATCGCTTCAAAATATTGGTACTCCGGTTAAAAACGGGATTGCAGGCGGTTTCCTGATAGACTTCAAGCAAATATATCGGTACAATACGTGTTCTTGCACCTACATTTGCCTTGATAATGTATAATTACGAAATACGAAATCATTAGGATTTTTATCAACACGTGTTCCAGCATCGTTATAATACATTCGTAATTTACTAAAAGTTTATCAGGAAACCTTTCGATTTCCCGTTTATAACCGGATAACGAATATTTTTTTTTAGATTCTTAATAAATTATTATTACTAGTTTTTCTCCGTGTACACTGGCGTTATAAGGATGTATGTTAGGCGTTGAATGTTGCTCACAAAAAATGGTTAGCTGAATTCCTCATTTAATGTTTTTCCTGACTGAAAACCATCCATATACGAACATTTCTAAATATTGTAAATGTATTATTTTTTAACATAAAAACGGGTAATATAACAAAATTGATTAACCTATTAACCTTTTGAACTTGCCAGTCCACAGTATTCACATTATATATTTATTATAATGGGTATTTGGATTAGTGAGGCAAATACCTAAATAACCGTTAGGGTAGCAAAGGACAAGAGCTTTCCCGATGGGTCGGCGAGACGTACGGAATAGATTAATTCCCGATACAAAATAACGTTACCGGGGGTCGATGTTGATCAAATTTATAATAATATAATTCCCAAGCAGAGGCGGATAACCCTTAACTTTTTACATATATGGAACGTTACTTTTACCTAATTTTTTGTATTCCTATTGACGACAGGCCATTAAAGAATAAATCAACAAATTTCCTAGTAAAATATCAATTAAATATGTGTTAGCGCCGATGAAGGCTTATTGTTAAATAAGAAATCAGTTTATTAATTGGCAATGCATTTGGTTCGATTCCTTTCCCCGTTCTCGGGCGTTCAGTCGACAATAGGGAATTCTCTTCACACCAAAAAATCACTTATTATTAATTATTCACATGTAGAAACACTTCAGACACAAGAATACATAGTTTTTATAATTTTCAAAAATCATTTATTAAAGTTATAATGACTTTAAAAACAGGCGCGAACGAAATATTTCAATGCAGCTAAAAACGCCCGGTGATTGATCAAGCGTTCAAGGGCGAACGATGACGTCACTGTTGACCGGCCTGAGTAGATCCTGCAAACCGATGGCGGCGGCGGCGGCAAAGGTGTGACGTAGCACTTGTGACGTAGCGGTCAAAATGGCGCATGACCGTTTTCAGAGCCGAAATAGCACGCAATTTTTAAAATAACTTCAAAAAATTGAAAATGCATTTAAAAAAAAAGAAAAAAAAGAGGCACATAATAAAATAATTATCTTTATTGAAATAAATTATTTACAAAATGCACGAGAATTCCCTATTACCGCCCGTGACGTGACGATCAGAAAAGTATAATCGTACATCGTAACTAATTGCATTACATGTTATTACAAACGCAAATTAAACCCGCATCACATATTATAATAATAAGATAATTTATGCAGTGCCATATAAAAACAAAGTGAATATCCATACGGAACGGCATCCCAATTTCACCTACTGTAAGTAGGTACCTTTCACCTTATAAAATTCTTTGCCAGTACAACAAATAGAATTACTTTTATCATTTGAATTGAGCCTAAACAATATGTGTTTTGGTAAGGTCGGAATACAATTTACAAATACTAATATTTTCGAATTACATAATAACAAGATAAGCGCAGCTGTATGAACACGTGTTCTGATGTTTTATGAAAGTACTGATAAGAAGTGATAGTTTATTGGGAAATGGCAGGCTGTTTAACAGGATCATAATAAATCAGCAGAATTCATTTTTCTCCTTGCAGAAAGTTTTAAAAGCTGTGGCTGCCCTCAGAAAAACGAACCAATAAAATGAATTAAAAGATTATTAAAAATCGTCAAATTTTTGGTGAAATTGTGTTTTTTACATGATTTTGCTTAAGAACTTTTACTCTCATTTATTACGTTGGTCGCAACAAATAGCGGATACTATAAAAGGACATTTTTAAATTTCGAACTTGCACTTGCAAAACTGCACACGTCTACCTGTGGTCATAAAAGTAAATGTTGTCCAGATCAATACCATTCAATTCCGGCCATAAAAAATCATTAATCATCTCTCGATAGCGCAATCCATTCACCGTAACTGTTGCGCCAGCCTCATTTTCAAAAAAGTAAGGTCCAATGACTCCGCCGGACCATAAACCGCACCAAACAGTCACACGTTGAGAATAAAGAGGCTTTTCAACAATAACTCTTGGGTTTTCCGAGCCCCAGATGCGACAATTTTGCTTGCATTTGATTCACTTAAGTGAATTTTAATAATTTCAATGCATTGTTGAAGCATGTATTGTTCTATTTTTATTAATGGCGTAGTTTTTACTTGTCAAACGTCAAAAAACAACCTTCAATAGTAACATCTACCGAAATAGCGGGCTATTCAAAATAACACCTCTTATTAGAAAACCCTGTATATAGCAATGCACGCCACTGAGCACAGTACTTTACACACTTCCGGCGTGAAGGATAGTTCTACCTTTTACGCCCGCGCCGCCGGTCCTACTTGAATGACGGAAAAGTCAGTGCTATCCAATAATTTTATAAAAATATTTTAAATCAATCTATTTGTAAGCGTCCCAACTATATGTATAGGTATGTACAAATGTGAACCAAGTCTTCCATATCTTCAAATTTTTTTCTGTGGAAAAAATATTTTATCAAAAGGAAACATTTTTACATTCATCGCACCGAATATGCGGAAGTTTTTTCGAAATGATTTGTGCGAAAATGAAAAAAAAACTAATGTAATAAAACACGTACACTTTTTACAAATAAAACATCACTAAATGGCCCAACACCGAATTCAGTTTATGGAGTCGAATTACAATAATTTCGGACAGTTCATTATTTTATATTTGGGGTGTGGTATGTAAATTTAAAAAAAATTATGTATTATTTTAAAAAATATAACAATTTTTAGAATGAGACCCTTGTTTTCGCCCACATGAATAAATTATGTTAACCTACCTACGTCTAAATGAAATGTAAGTAATTATTTTTACTAATGTATGTTCAACTGTTCAATGATGAGGTCGGTAAATGATAATGACACACTATGATAATAATTACAAAATGTAGAGATTCATGATATTTGTACCAGATTATTATGATAAATGGTAATAATTATAAGGATTCATAATTATTATACATACCAATAATACAACGTAATGATACGTGATATTGATACAGGATAATGAAACATGATAACGCTTCAATGTGAGCATAGAATTATACAACCCGGGGGCTTCAATCGATATCTGTTAGATTTTTAACAGAATCCCGGCATTGTGTTGTCGGAGGGGACAATACCCACATTGCGGTGTGTTCTCGTTACTCGAGCTGACTACACCTATTCGGCGGTGGGAAACTGACGTGCGGATAATGCGCTATTGATACGTGCCATGATGATGATCGATGGACCAGTAGATTGATCGATCGTCAGGCGCGATGAGAAATTAAGCAAACAAACTACCTATGTAATTAAATGGAGATATCGGATCCTCCATTAATTTGTTTTTCTCGTTCATTACGGGGATAAACTATTCAGCGTTGTTAGTACTAATAGATTGCGAATAATTAATGATAATTAAACGTTGAAGCCGTTGTGTAGTTCCAAATTGAACATTAGTAGATTCTGTTAGCCCATTAGTATTAAGAACCAATGGATAGGAAAGTTGCTTCTTCGGGCGTTCGGATGGATTAGCTAAATGTAGCTGGCTATTAAAACTTGAATTCATTTGTTGTACATATCAACAATATCAAGGGCAATCGAAAAAGTGAATAATTACGGAGGACTGCATGCAGTAGAGTTTTGACTTTATAAAAAAAACGGTGACCGGATAAATCATCACAATGATAATTCATCACATCTTTAAAAAGTTATATAAAGTCATGGAAAGTAATGAAACAAAAACTTTTAACTGGGTTAAGTAGGTTAGGTTAAATTATTTTTTTCATCGTTTCTAATGACTTTATATCACTTTTTAAAAGTGTGTTGAATTGTCACTGTGTTGAGTTATCATGGAACCATAAAAAACACATTCAACAAAGATATTGTCTTACCAATTTATTTTGGTGTCATATTAATAACAGAAAAAAACGTTACTTTAAATAAAATTATTCATTACATATAGAATTTACATATTATGTAAAAGATGTATACACCAGATTAAGGGTTTCCAACCATTTAGAGGATGTAATATACACCAGGTTAAGGGTTTCCAAAAATTTAGATAATTAATAGATGTACATATACACCAGGTTAAGGGTTTTCAACCATTTAGAGGATGTAATAGATGTATGCACTGGTTAAGGATTTCCAATCATTCAGAGGAGAGGAATCATTTTTAAAATTCATGAGGATCGATTTCTTTTAAGAATCTTATAAGAATTTCGGCTTTATTTTATTTTAAATCTGTAACGAAACGCTTCTTGTGGTAAGGGCCGCATCATAGGGCAGCTTGGAAGCTTCGGGAAAACACGTAGGTCTTCCGCAGCTTCTATAACTTCAGTCCCGAAGCCACGCTATAAGCGCGCTATATTAGCGTGGTTTGGCCTATTTAAGTATATCGCTCGCCATACATTCCCATTGGTAGTGTATCCCGAGCGATACGCTGAAATAGGCCAAGACATGATGCGTATAGCGCAATGTGTCGCCTACCTAAAGCGCGCGGCCCGTACACGCCGTAAGTCCAGGGTATCGATTCTACAATCCAGGCCGCTCGCAATCGCCGTCGAAAGTACATACATTGGTCGACGTTCTTATTTTTGAGTTTCGTCAAATACATACGCTAAACGTCAAAAGTCATTCCACTCGAACAACGAGTGGGTCGAACCACTCGTTGTTTGAGTGGAATGACTTCGTTGAGAATCGAGACCCAGAAGGATCCAAGTAGCGTGTATATGTATATATCGCCATACACATTCTCATTGGGACTGCCGGGTGACCATTGAAACGCACTATCCTCCACCTCTTTTCTCTTATGTCATTGAATTATTGTATTCTTTTAATTTTCTGTAAATATTTAGACATTATTTCGAAATACTGTGCAGAACACACCTGCCTCCAGCGGCAGAATTTTGTTTTTAATGTTTTTATTGACTCTTGATTGTGTATTATTTGTGTGTGAATAGTAAGTAATTGCATACTGCTTCCTAACATCGTACGCAAGGACATTGGAGGATCTAGATTCGTTTCATATTAAATGTAGCTTAGCTAATACTAAAAATTAGAGTCCTTGTGAGAAACTTGAAGGAGCAACTATCTGTTAGTTATAAAAAGAAAGAAAGTGGTTGGCCACCTCCGATGTCACTGTAGATCTTCAAAACTTTGATCATTATACTGCGATACCAGCAAAACTTTTTCAGTAAATTGTAAATTTAAAATATTAGTATTTTCATTAGGATGGATTAAATTTTGTTCCGCAATCGATTGGGGACCATTGCACTAGGTTGAACTCACAAAAAAACACGGGATTTAACTGGACATGCCTATATGAAAACTGAGAAATTTTCTTTCTACTGAATCAAAAATATTGAATGTTTAATCCAAAGTTACGGATTTCATAACACGCCAACCTGAAATATTTTAATTTACAAAAATCATTAATTTAGTTTTAATTAATAAAAATTCTAATCGCTAATTAAATTTATATTGAATAATTGTCTAATTTAACTCTTCGACAAGTCGCAATATGTAACTTTACATCGCCTTGACTATCAGAACACCGGTGTAGATAAAATCGAGATCCTATTGTACCACCAATCTCCACCAGTCACAGACGTCCTTTGTACTTAGCACTGTCTGTAAATCCCTTGTATTATTGCATCCCTTTGGAAACATCCCCAACACAATGAACAATGAACAGGTGTCGTGGGACAGGCAGCTACAGAAGTTATTAGGGAGTAATTCTGAATCAAGGTAACGGTTGAGGGGTTTGTAAGTGTATTGTTCTACGATGAAAGGTTAAGTGGTTTGTTTGGATGTGTTTATGTAGTTATCAATTGGAATATTTAATGGGTGAACAGGAATACGTCCAAAGTTCATGGTGAAATAAAAAGTATTAAAAATTCTTTGACTTGCCTATGTTTTAAAGCATTTTTCCTTTCCTTGCTGAGGTGCGCTGTGAACTGTTTACGCATTTTGATTTTCTATAAGAGCAAAAAAATCGTATTTTGCAAGGTTTTGTAATATAAGTTTTGGTGGTGATATTATACAAATAATTTTACTAGAATTAGTGAATTGATAATACACATAGCTTTATGAGTGTGTGAAAGAATTCAAGTTTATTTTTTCTGATTATGAGTATCGTACCTAATAAAAATTTCTAATTTTAATATTTTCATTGATTATTAATATTTTAAAAATTATCTAAAACCGCACATTCCGAAACGGTTCCAACTGGCTACAACGTCATTATGATATAGAATACCTTAATGTCAGATAAGAAGGCTGTCACCAATGTCGCCCGGCGAGACGTAAACGCTGAACGAATTCACGAATAAAAACGAACATGTCGTTTTGGCGGCAAACCTACAATGGCCAATTTAAAATTGTTACAGAAAATGTATTCTTCAACATAAAAATAAAATTTTAAAAAATAGTGAAAATTTTCTATTTCCTCAGGAATTTTATTTCCATCAGGAATGTAGAAATCGAATAATGCGAATAATTTTAAAACAATCAAATTAAACCTGGGTTAAAAAAATCAAAGGAGCGAAGTTATATAACACTTGAGAAAAACGTCAGAGTACTAATAAAAAAATAAAAAAATTTCCTTTTTAACAATAAATTTTTGTTATTGTGACAAAAAATGTACTGAAGCTAAATTTAAAATAATCAAACTTCTCTATCTTTTTCTTCAAAGTAGCTCGTTTGTTTTGCGCCAATATTTCAATAGTAATTGGCAATCTTTAAAAAAATTGCTCGTTATCTTAGATGTACAAGAATAAAGCTAGATTTTGTATGATATTAATTGGGTCTTTGTAGTCCATTCACCTGCCGTATGCTGTAATATTCAATATCACATAAATATGAAGCGCTATTGAATATTCAAACACTCCGCCATAATGATCAAATCTGTAGTAAATCCTGAAAATAAATTTCTTTCATATGAGAAGACCTAACGAATATCTTTTTTGTCTTACTCTCTACCTTTATTTTATCCTTATGTTTCCACCATATCACGGGCGTTCCCCTAGGTTGGTAGGTCTATTTTGAATAAATTAAATTCATAAATTAATAAATTTAACATGCACAAATAAAATTAATTTAAAAAAAATGGCTTACTTTACACACCAATTAATCAAAAAGATGTTTCGAAAGCATTGGTTTCTTCGTCAATTAATTAATTTAATTTTCAATTTTTAATTTGCAACTTATAAACTACGAATACCTACAATAACAACACGACAAAATACACTACTCCACTGAAACACACATAAGCGCAATTACATTGCGAACTCCCCAATACAACGGTTTCACACTATGGGAAACCAATACTTAGGTGATGTCGATATATTTAATATTAACTTTGCGAATTTTGTGGATTACGTAAAAGACTTATTTCAACACTATTCCTAAATGGAAGTTATATTTTTATAAACCAGTCAAATCGCTGTATTTTTTAATTTATGATCTTGTTATTTTTAATTTTGTTTCTTGCATATATTATTTTTTAATGTAATTCTATTTTTATTATTTCTTTCTTATGTTTCAAAACTGTCATTAAAATTGTTCCACCTACATGTAAAAGCCCTCTGGGCGTTAAATAAATAAATAAATAATTGTGTTTGGGATGCAGGTATGTGTGAATTATGTATTGGATATCCAACACCTCTTCCATAGGTCATCCCAAGACTTAGCAGGAGTTCCCGGGTTCATGGGCTGAGGTTTATATAGGTCTTGGCGGCAGATGAGAGAGACTGGTTGAAGGAGGCCTTTTGACCGCTCCAGCCAAACTCTCCCGACCCATCGCTTTGCACCGCAGTTGGAGGGATGAATTTATACGCCCGTCACTCCCGGATACACAGACCTTCCCGATTCCTACCTACTCCTCCAACCATTTTTCTTCCTTAACTTCCTCTTCTTCCTTTCCTTAAAATTACCTTCCCCACGGCATCCCCTAAGAAGACGTAGGCCACGAGGGAAATTATTTTCCTCAAGGCTTCTTGTGTGGAGCTAATGTAAAAAAATAGTGGTTTATACAAAGTTATACTTAAATTAAAATGACGCCACAATGTGAATTTGCAACTATTGAAGAAATTAAAATTTAATTTAATTTTGCGGTAGTGAAACTCTTTCCGCTGGCTTATTTTAGATGCAGCCTGTTTTATCCCACCATATGATTCACGCAGGGCCAGTTAATAGTATTATTTTGGAATTCCATCACAAAATGTTAATGTTAATTAAATGTTAATCCAATTCCACGTACCCCCAAAGAGAGTATATTATATTTTTTAGGTTTTGTTTTTTTTCTCGGACCATGTCAAGAGTCAGAATAATAGAAGAGTATGAGACGATGTATGAATGAGAATGAGGCAAAAAGTGTGTGCCAAGAACGAGTTGTTTGGCGGTCCGTCCTCTCTGCCTACCTCTGCGGGGAAACGGCGTGATGGTCAGTTAGTTAGTTAGTTAGTTAAGTTGTGTTTTGTAGTTAGGTAGTTAGGTACTCGCACCTAGGATACAACTTTTTAATCATGGATATATATCATCATCACTCAACTATTACGCAGAACCTAGTAGGAAGAACCTGTTTTGAATGCATTTATTTCTGTTTCATATTTTTGCCACGTGGTCCTACAGGTCCTGTGGCGCAACGGATAACGCGTCTGACTACGGATCAGAAGATTCCAGGTTCGAATCCTGGCAGGATCGAATTTTTTAGAGCTAGCTTTACTATTTATTATTATATTATTATTATTATTACTAGCTGTCCTGTACCCGGCGTTGCTCGTGGTTATGGATGGCTTGGAGTTAACCTGTTGAGGTTGTGAATTCCAGTAATTATAAATTATTTTACTTTCATAAACCAACCTTCGAATTTGAAATGCATTTTTTGACATTACTTTCACACAGGAGGCTCGGAGGAAAAAAAACACTTAGGTCCATTGTCATCTTTGGGGATGCTCTGTGGGAGACAGAAAAAGGAAGGAGGGGAAGTTCTGACAAGGAAAAATGACGTATGAATCTATCCCTTCCACTGCGGTGCAAGGCGATGGGTTGAAAGTCCGGCTGGAGAAGTCAAAAGGTCTCCCTCAACTAGTCTCTCCCGATCTGGCCCACTAGGTGGGCAAACGCATCCGCCGCCGAGACCTAGGCAAACCTCACAAAATGCAAACACATCTTTCATATTTTTGAAACAAGGCTCCACGCCTAAAAGAAAATCGTAAATATAATTTAAATCAAATATTATTAATTATCACTTTTAATAAAATGTACTGTCTATATCGAAATAAATAAAAAAATTAACAAAATACACCCAAAAAAAAATTGCATCGGCCGGGAATCGAACCCGGGCCGCCCGCGTGGCAGGCGAGCATTCTACCACTGAACCACCGATGCTACGTCGTGCATTCTAATTATTATGCTACAATAACATTTTGCATCACATGCGCGCCCGATAGTGCACTTGCATTTTTTTGAATTCTTTCAACGAATACAAAAACTTTTTATGGAATAGCATTGAAATGTTATATACTTTGTATGATAATTTGTGTAGATGTGCTCAAAACAGATGCAGATGAAGTTGATCTGTATACAGAATATATTGATGCCTACGTTTATAATTCAAACGAATCTCAAGTAAACCGAAAATAATATAAAAATATTTTTTTATATTGGTTATCGTGATAATCTTTTTTATCACGTTAACCAAAAAATACACATTTTATATTGGTTATCGTGATAAATCTTTTTTTTCTCCTTGTCTCTTTTATTTGACACGATATTTTAAAGATTAAATTATCACAAACTAACTACCGATTAATTTGGTCATTATTTGTAGTGTTATAACAGGAAATCCTATCATATTTTTTACAGATATTTTTCCTAGAGAATCTCTAAGTAACAAGTTTGGCTTCATTTTTTATTGTTTTAAATGTAAGGAAATATTTTTTAAACAGAAACATAGGAGAGGTACGAACCGTGCTAGTAAGTACGCGAATGAGGCTTCAGAATTATTTTGTAGTTCAGAGGAAAACGCAAACACATAAGAAAAGAGCTAACGAACCATTACATACGCTGTTTCTCCGCAGCGGTATGCAGAGAGGATAGACAGAAAAACAACTCTATCTCTGCATACACTCCTTGTTTCTTTTGCAATCATACATCGTCTTATACCTTATACGTAGGTACCCACTCTTCTGATATAATAAAATGCGACAATGACTTTTAAAATTTTTATTTCATGCAATAAAAGTTTTGTACAATAAATACATTTTTAGTAGTATTTTATGTTTTAGCGGGTTATTTGATTCACTTGATCGTGCTATGTCTTTGTCGATGACTTTATTATTTCATGCTAATGCTTGGTTTAGTGTCCAGAATAGTAGTTGTACACTAGCCGTCTTAGTCATAATAGATAATACAGATGGATAATAGAGGCGTATACCGGCCGTAATACCAACGCATTATTGGCTGACATAATTTTAAACTGCCCGACCCACAGGATTAGGGACGTATTACTATAGCAATATGAGGGAGATCGTGAACTAGGTTAAAAATTTGATTGATTTGACAAACATCGACGGTAGCGCAATGAAAATGTAAAAAAACAGTACTACCTATTGGAAGCACTATCAGAGGAATATTTGAAATCGAAATATCGATTTACCAAAGCCAAAACAGAACGCTTAATCAAATTGACCAAATTTCGAAGCAGTTCAAGGCAGACCGGGTCAATGACGCAAATGTCATCTGAAGAAGCGTGAAGTTAACAACTAAACGCGAAATGCAAAAATGACCGTATTTTTGAGGATTGGAACAAAGTGGTGCAAGTCTAAAAAAATCTTGCATGAATATTATTTTGAGTAAATATTTTAACCCAAGCAATATACAGGCCTTCTCAACGTATAGCTACACCAGCGCTGCAGTGGCGTATTAGGGAATCTTTATCAGTAAGACTTTACTATCTTTATCTGTAGTAGTTCTGTGAACAGTTTATCTTGCACGCAAAGGCAATGTTTATGATTTTCTCTAAATGAAAACCGAAATTTCATCTGAAATCGTGAGATTTGTAATTGTAATTAAGTACTTAAATACCTACCTACTCATTTATTTATCAATACACAAAAAGTTTATACAGGAATGCAATATTATATTCACTGCCAGAAACTATAGTTTGTACCAATTGATAGATTTAATTTTATCTATCCTAAACATTATATTTGGTATTAATATTTAAACTTAAGCTAATGTGTATTATGTTATAACAATGGTAGAACCTACAGACAAGCTGATTGTCACAGCTTTGTGGGACTACCCATATCTTATATTGTATTAAATGTAATTATATTGTATCTTAACATTTTATATTTAGTGTACATCTATTCTAAAACTACTATAAACATATCATATTACCTACGTACTAGAATTTAGATACAACATTGAGACTTAACCCACGAAAACTGCAATATTAATAAAAAAATGTACAAAATAATAAAAATGTAATAATGTAAATAAGTTATAAATATTACCATTTGTTATTTCGGGTACTGGCATTATACCTAGCTCTCTCATTAAAAATTTAGGTGTATTAGATCTATCAAAAATTTTATATATATACAAATGCAAAAATCAGTCATTTTAAATACGTCATGTAAAATAACGAAAGATTTTTTAAATATTTATGTTGAGGGATCAGTAGGATTTATAGGCTCTGTTAGGAGTTCTACCGAGCCAAACCCCCTGATAAAATATCTGGAGTCGGTGAATTATTTTCCCATTTGATCTCTGGTGAGTTGACGTGTTGTTCTTTATTGTTTTGTATTTATTTTGCTTTTATAATGCACTTGCATAATGTTGATTGACTATATGATCATTTGTGGAAAAGTGTGTGGAAGGGTTTAGTTTTTACTACGGAGAAGATTTAACCCAGACATAAAATCGGAAATATAAATTATATATTTGTAAAATAGGATGTACAAATAGCTAAAATAGAAAGTAGTAAAAAAATAAACCATAATATATTTTATCTTCTTTAATACATGTCGGACACTAAAACAACCATTAACATGAAATAATTATCATTGAGAAAGACACGATCAAGTGAAATAATCATGAAATAAATAATAAAAATTAAATAATCATACGATGTAATAATTGCAAAAATCAAAATACCGGTTTTTTATTTCAAATAAGGAGTTATAAAATTTATCCAAAGAAACCTCAATTTCTCAATGACAATTCTTTTTTCAAAGTTTTTTTCATGCAATAAGGTACCATATCGAGAGGTTCATATTAAAAAATCATGTGCAAGTGCAAAGAAATACATAGGTTTGTTATTTCGCTTCCGCCACCGCATCGTGTTACCCACTGGTAAAGTCCGTGGAGAACGGTTTAAAAAAATCAAACACTGCCACAGCCTTATAATTAACATTTATTTAGTTTAATCTTCTATTGCATTGGGTAATGCGGCAACCCTGATTCCTGTTTGGTAATTCATTCTCCTCCTGCGAAACAAGGTTGTGTATCCTAGAGAGGAAATGTACATCGGTAGGTAGGTACTCCGACAAAACGTACAAGTAATTTAAATTTAAGATAAGCATCAGTAATATGTAGGTACAGTGGCACTTGTATCCTTGCAGCATTACTCTCTGTACCATAGAACACAGCAACATCAAGAATGTATATTGCTACCGCTGCCTGTAAAATAATATTGCCTCAGTTGGCATTGTGATGATAATAATTTTCTCTTTAGTGTGATCATAATAAATATGAAGCCTCAGAAGCAGTGGCGGCTCGTGACTTTTTAGTGTACTACACTGCTAATATTACAAAAATGGAATTATTGATGTTTTTGCAGCTGAAAACGTGTTTTTTTTTTCTTTTTCAAAATTCGGTTTTTTGTTTGAAATTTTTTAGGAAATCCGTGCGGCGCACGACTAAACTGAAATTCCTGAAAATCTTTATACAAAAATCGAATTAAAAAAAAGGTTTTGACGTCAACATCATCAATGGTGTCGAATTTTTCAAACTTAGCACTCTATCAGACTCAAATGTCACGAGCCGCCACTGCCAGAAGTGTTTGTTGTTCTCTTATTCAGTACTGACCATATTCTGGTTTCCTAACCATCAGTTGAATATAGCCACGAGCAAAAATAATATTCACGATGGCAGAGCTTAACTTTGAGAACATCCCTTGTTACTACATATACAGTAGCCACAAGCTTTAAAGTATTGCAATAACGTAATCTAGGTAAACAATTGTAGTTTTCTTAGCAAAGTTTAGCTAGTAGGTACCCACATCGCGAGCTGTTATTTTCAAGCGCTTTTTATGAGAATTATTTGTAAAAGAAACTCAATCTATATCTATGTAGGTTTGAAATAATTTTCAAATCGGGTTAATTTGAGAAAGAACTGACTACGCTGTAAAGTGCTGTGTCTAAAAACATACTCGAAGCTCTGTTCTAATTTGGAAGAAAAAAATTCTGAAGGCGAATCTCATAGCGGATGTTGCCTGAAAAAAAAATAAAGATTATAAGAAAAACTTTAAAGAATGGACAACTGTTTTACATTCGAATATTACGATTATTATGAATTTAATGAAAAACATATGTTAAGAGGAATGCCGTGCCGCCTTTTTCATATAAAATTTAAACATGGATTTGAGGCCATAATATCTAACCAAATTGAATGATATTTTTTTATCAAATGGTATAGCAAATATCTGTACGGAAATAAGGTACGGATATGTGCTATTTTTTTATTATTTATTTGTGTTTCTAATTATGATATAAAAGTCTTTAAAGCATTCAATTTTTAATTAATTTAATTAGATAGGAAAATAAAAGAAATTTAAGCACATCGAAAGCTTACACAGAGTTTTTCGGAATCAGAATGATGTAGACAGTCATTTTTACCCTTATTTTGAATGTCGATTGTAAAAATGTAATCAATAATTAAATTCTGCTTTAAGGGGTGGGAAAAGGGGGTGGGTGGTTTTTCGAAATCTCATGAAGACAATGACCTTATTTCTGTTTTAAAGTGTGAAAAATGAAATCTTGGAATAAAACAGTAAATTTGTATAAAAATCAAATCCATGCCGCGCGCCCGCCCGGTATACGCCCGGTGTCCGCCCACTGTCCGCCGGGTGTCCGCCCGGTGTCCGCCCGGTGTCCGCCCGGTATCCACCCGTTATCCGTCACAGAAACTCTTCTATATATAAATAGATACCTTCTGGAAATTGCTTAATAATTTACCTTCTATATATCTTCTACCTCACTTCACAAGTGTAATGTGTGTGAATGTATTATTTTTACGGATGATTGGGTACACATCTAGTAATTCCAACGTTCCGTGTCGAACCGTCAGTAGCGGGTAGACACTGTGTACCACAGTACCTACGATTGGTTGAGAGCACACTCCACAAATAATAATTATCATCAATCATTTTGAAAACATGCCGTAACCGGATTAGACGGATCCGTGATATATTGCATTAGCGAAGATACACCGTCGCGTTAATCAAAATCCATTATCTGGGAGACTGTGTTTGCGTACTAAGGCCTGGAGCGGGGGAAAGGTGGACATGTCCCTTGTTAACAAATATTAAAATTGGATTCAACGTTTGATATAATCTATGTGAAAAGTCTACTAGTGGAGTGAGAGAAAATTAGAGAAGTAGGCAATGCAGGCATTGGTAGGAGCCTACTGTTGATTGTGACTAAACAGAACATCGAAGAAAAGTGAAAAACGCACACTTATCAAACCTAACATAAATTAACCTAACCTTAGCCATTATTTCATCATGTTCTGTTTGGTCATTATTTTATTTTACCCAGATACCGACTGCTCATTGTCCACACATTAGCAAGCAAATTCGCGTAACTGTTCCAAAATGTATGATTCAATCAATGGATTAAAGATCCAATAATTCGATAATCAATATAGATCAATAACACAAAACAAGTATTCTCAATTCGTTTTCGCTTTTTTGTTCCTATTGTATTTGTTACTCTCCGTGAAATATTCAGATAAGGCACAAATAAAGCCATTTCGAGAAAGGTTGTACTGTCAGTATCTTCCACTCGGTATAATTTCTAAAATGAGTAGCTATTTATGTTAAGGCGATGCCATACGTAGTAATGCAAAATCACGTGTTTTTGGTTTGAAAATTTGGTCGCCTAAAATGTTTCAGATGCTTTAATTAAATACCTACTGCGAGTAGAATACACCTTTGAAATAATCGAGTATTTTTTATAAGCCCAGAAAAAAATAATGTATAAGGCCTATGAAAACTGCTTTAAAGTTCAAAATCTCCTATTTACGAACCCATTTTCGGTTATGATTTTATTGTATAATGTGGAAAATTAAGTTATTTATAAAATGATCGGAAAAAAATACATATTTATGCCTGAACATCCACAAAATAAAATAAAAGGCACTTTTTGGCCATGTTTTTTTCTTGCATAAATCAAAACAGGCGGATGGTGTTAAGCGGGAATTTAAACCTTATCGCCATCTACGTAAGGGTTGTTATTGATAGCAGCTCAATTTAAAATATTACACGACGTAGTGCATCGTAAAACTACCAGTGTAGCTTGGTACCTACCAGCGACCCAAACGTATTATATTGAACACTGTCAGATAATTATGAAAGAGAGTAATAAGGTAAAGTCCAAGTTTATGAGTTTATAATGCCCCGAAATCCAGGATTATTTTTAGAAAACTGCCAAAAATAAAATCAAGTGTACCTATTCATAAAAGGCCACCAACCTTAACAAAATGTAAAGCCCCCTTGAGGTGATTTTATCACTAAGCCGTGCTGTACAAAGTCGACCATTTTATTATATATTATTTATAAGGAATTTTAAATTTCACTGACCTCACCGTCAACGGTATTTATGTCCTCAAATGAATAAATAAATATATTATGTTGATAACTTTTTTTTAGTAAATAGATAATGGAAAAAAACGTGCTGGGAACGTATTTCCATTGTGATTTTGATATCGCCCTCGGGCCGCAGGTGATGTAGAAATATGTATTGGTTTCGTATTTCGTGTATCGAAAAATCAGTTTTCAAATTGATTTATCCCATGAAAATTGTGATGGCATATCAGTCGGATCGTTTGATAGATATGTGCCTGGTATAAATAATTATAGTCAAAGGATAGGGTGAAACAAAAAATTCTGAATGTTTTAATAATATTAATAAAATTTTACACGTTTATTTAAAATTCATTGAAGTAAACCACTATTGCGAACTTCGTGTATATTTATGATATCTACATTAAAATATTGGGTGCGATTATGAATATATAAACAGAATGATATAAATTGGTACACACATTGCTTATGTGAATACTATTGTTTTTCTTTAACACTTTCTCTATTGGCAAAAGGAAGTAAGCTTTTTATTTTCTTCCGGTGCTCTCTTCTATCGAGGGTTGGCTATCGTCGATGCAATATTCACCCTTTAAATGCTTGTACCAGCCGAGTAAATTCGGAAACTATGACGTGCGTTGCCTTCCGTCTATTTCACAGGATTGTTCGTTGTATAAACGTGTATTTGTCTCCCATCAAGAAGAGAGTTCATTTTTTCATATATTTTAAACAACTTTTTTATTTTCACGTACTTCATTAGCACGCTGCGCGCTGACACGAAATTATTGTTTTTATTCATCTACATTTAAAAAATCACAGCCAAGCGGGAAGATTTGTTTTCCAGCAGTTATTTTTCGGGGTGAATATTTTGAGATGGTAATGAAGTTAAAAAAATGATTCTAATAGACTTTTAATAGTTTTAAGTAAAATGAAAGATAACAATCAACATATTTAGCATGGTAAAGTATTTAAAAATAATGTTCAGATTATGAAATTGAAGATCCCACAGTTAAAAAAAATTCTCATTTTTATTTATTTATTTATCTTGAAAACAAACATAACAATGTTTTCTACAATGCTGGAAGGAATCCCGTGTCGAGAAAAACATAAAACGAAAATTTTATATAACACGATTTATTATTTAAACCTAGGACTAAAATGCCAACAATCATCTCCCATTAAATCACTTCAAAGCTGGTTATTTCTCTCTATCTCTAAGCAAATAGTAGTAGCAAATTATAAGAAGATTTTTCTATACTCTTTCTGTTGGCATCTGAACACCGTCAAAACAAATCATAAGTCAGTAAATATTTTAATGTATCCAGATTTATCATTATAAAAATAAAGTAGGTGAGGATGCAGCTTACAATGTGTGGCTTTTAGGCAAAGCCTATTGCCAACTTCCGACGGAAACGGAAAAATTTTCCTTGTCGCAGAACGCGAGAAATATTATGTTATTTACCCTCGCGTGTTTTTTGTGACACATTTTTTTTATAATGAAAATGTTCGTATTCTAAAAATATTTTTTTTTATGACGTGAAATATAGGCGAGAAAGACACGTGGAAAAAACGACCCCAACTACGGATTAAAATACTTTATTTTTTCATTTACGTACATGCGTCAATATTATCAGGATGAATAATAATTATTTTTACATTTACTAAACTGTTTAATCCTTTTCTCATCAACAGTGTCAAAAGCTTCGATTATGTAACAATTGGAATGTCAATAATAATAACAATATTTACTTTAACAGATAAGATGAATGCCCGAGCACAAGTTATTGGCTTTTAAGTGATGGCTATTTCTAAAACCATTAAACATTTATAATATCGCCCCAACGCGACGCGACGCCTTAAATCCCAAATAATCGCATCCGAAATGAGGGGTGAACTAATTAAATTTCACAGCGTCAACTCGCCTAGGAAACTTTGCACATTTGCGGTACTTTAACAAGTATTCCCGATTCGTGTTCCTTTAATTGGCGAATAAACTGCCAGCTGTACAATAATTAGCCCGTTTCGGCGCAAATCCCGGGTGAAAAGAGTTCCCCGAAGCATTTTCAATTCAAGGGCCCTCGACATTGATGTAGAATATGCGAGATTGGACTCGTTGTACCGGATGACCAAGTTATTTTGGATGGAAGTCACCAACTGACTTAAATAAAACCTCTTAGTTTCACCCTTATTAGGTTCAGTTCATAAAAACAAATCTTAGAGTATGCAATAAATAGGTATGTGACTTGTTCCTCAACATTATCTTTAAATTACCTCCATTGTCGCGTCAGTCTGAACCACGTAAAAACAAATGTTGAAAAAAAATCACGTTTTGCAAAAAAAATTCATAATATAAAACATATTTCTTTATTAACAAAGATGGATGCTAACTACACAATTCTATTCCAAAGCTCTAAGCTTGTTTTTCTTCCTTACGCGTCATAGTTGACCAAATCGACCTAATTTATTTAAACTGCTACATCTAGCGCTTTCTACGCCAATTGCCTTTGATAATTTTATTAAATCTTAAACAATAAGGGCATATTAGAAAGATTCGGAAGTTCTGGAGCCCCGGGGCTACGAGACAAAAGGACAAAGGATATTATGGGGCAAAGTTGTAATTGGCAGACCTCTTATGTACACTTTGAAAGATTTATCCAATTATGTCACAGAGTTGATAAAGTTTAAGCTTGTGAAATTTTGGAGAAATACAAATTCAATTTGAAACTATTGTCCAAAGGTTTCATTGCTCCGCTCTGTATTGGCGCTCGGCGCTACTTCGGGTCGGGTTTCCCCAAGGATGAGTATATTATTTTTTTTATCTTTTGATAGGTATCCATAAAACATAAACAATGCTTCAGAGGCGTCGTGGACCGTAACTCTGGGTGGGAGGAGTCGCCCGTTATAGTGTTAAATATTGTTTTTTTTTTATAAAACAAGCTATTTTGTTTTTGTTTTATGGTCCTTACAAAAATAATAATAAAAACACAAATTTATCTTCGAATTTATTGAACTGAATTTGTTTCCGCCCCTCGTAAACGAAATCACACGTGAGATATACGAGTAGAACAGATCTTTGGTATGTGTTTTTAATACGCACTCTTTCCGGAATATTTTTTTTCAAACGCTTTCATTACAATCCTTCGAGCTTATGATTAACAAATAGTGAGTAATGGAAAAAAGTAGCCAGCAGCGAGTAGGAACAATATTTTGTTATTGGGTTCTAAATATAGTGTGCTACCAATAATTTCAACACACACAAATAATTACTAAGAGCGAACTCAAACGCCTCGATAAAACTAATCAAAATTTATTTTATTTTACCGATTAAAAAACAAAAAAAAATATTTATAGAAAGATGAGTTCTTTGCAAGGCATTCAAAAGCCTTTCAATAAAATTCCGGAATGGAGATTTATCCATATCCAGTAAAATGGTTTTTATGAATGCACTTTTCAACGGTGAAGTTTGAATTGAATTTTTAACATAGACGCTAGAATATTATGGACGAATTTCGGGCTGGATATGAAACCCGTAATACATAATAAAACATCAACTTGGAAATGGTACACCTTTCTTGTGAGTCGTAAGATAGTATACATAGTTTATATCGTTCAAAAAGGGAAAACATACTAGGAAAGGGAGTTGGCTTACTTCCAATAATTTATTTCCGAGGTATGGTCTAACAATACACAATACATTCCGAACTATGAATCTTCATAAATAGTTTACTGTACAAATTAATATTTACCAATGGTTCAACATGCTAAGAATTTAATTTTATGTGCGTTTTACCTTAAAACATTATTGTCTTATTAAATATGTCTTTCTAATTGGGATCTAAGGTTAAGCGGGTGTAGGTTTGGCCAAAACATGGCCATAGTAAAAAAGGCCCGTCCCTGAGACTCCACAAAACCCATCGAATTATTTGATGGGGGAATCAAAAGTGGCCGTAAATCCGCAATGACAGAACTAAATTTTACGGTTTACCATCCATTCCCGAATAACACGAATTCATCGCGAAATATCTTCACCATTGTCCCTTTATCAGATCGCCTTTTGATACCGTACAATAGCGTCAGGCTAAAACTTTTGTGTCTGGAAATATATATATTTTTTCCAACGGTGAAATACTGTTATTGCTAAAGAAGAACGGAGATAACGGTTTCCTATTGACGTTGGTGCCTTTGTGAAAGTGGAAAAATATACGGCGTTAATTGTCCCCTTTCCGCATACGCTCGGCGTACCGCAAGGATTGGAATTGTGACCTCATCATTAGTGAATTTAAATGAATCGGTGAATTTAAAAGATAAATAATTTTGTCATTGGGCTTTGACCGTTGACTTGAATTATAATTTGATTTATGAGGCATTTATTGCCCAGCGTTTGCCAATATTCAATTTAGCTTACCGAATGGAATATGCATTAGAGGGTGAAAGTCTCATAGTTGATGCTATTATCAAGTTCCCAAATATTAGACACAACTACTACTACTAACAGCTCTACGGGGAAAAGTAGATCGACGCATATTTCAACCTGTTGTTGTTCACTCAGTTAATCTTTCTTCTTTTAGTGAATTTTTTGCTTAAAACACCTAGTACTTCACAAATAATAGTTATGAATATGATTTTCTATCCCAAATTCAACGAGTAATTAATTAACCGTCATTCCGCTGGATTTCAACGTCATATCTCATTAAAATAGCACAGTCTGCTGATGAACACTCAATCCCTATGAATATTGCACCGCCTTTTGGTTGGTTTAATTAAATTGATCGAATTCAATCCGATTTGAATGAGTGGGTTTAGGTTTTGCGATTTGCAACTGAAGCTTTTGAAAATCCCCGAGAGGAGCTTTCTGCAAGGCGGAAGTCGGAAAATAAACATATCCTTGAGTAAATATGAAGGAGCGCATTGACGTTATCTAAACTACCATTTATTATTTCTAAAGCAAATTTAACATTTTAAATTACATCACTAAGACAGTACTGCTGTATACAACATCAGCTAAAATCACACGTATTTTGAAAATTATTTAGTATTAAGTAATGGAGGCAAAACTAATAATATGTTTAAAATTTTACACAATTGATGTATAATCATTAATGTATTGACAAAAAAGCTTTTTTTAAATTCACAATATTCAAATAAATACAGAGACATTCACGAATTGTACCAAATAATATGAGATAAGGACAACTTTAGCGATCTGCCAAAAACGACTATTCTGCCGCATTGACATTGACTTCCTAACTGCATTGATCTAACGGTTTAAAAAATGGTCAGTCGATTTGAGTTGCAAGGCCGCCCTCGATTATTCGACGCAGATAAACAACGCGTGAAAAGCGTAACTAATTAACGCCGAGCTAATTGGAGAATTGATAAGCTTTGGAAAATAAATCAGCCACCTTAAAAATAATACAATCCCCTTTTTCGTATCTGATCTAAATTAGCCTGAACGTTGCAACGTGTAAACATCGTAGAGGGTGGAGTGCGCCTGCGCCGGGAGGGGTGACCGTGGGGAGGCTAGGGGGTTGTCCCAGGGTGGGGTGGTGGTGGGAGACGCAGGGGAGATGAAAAACACTCAGTAGCACGGAGGCTGCGGATCCGTGCGGACACGCCTCTTATCTGGCCTCAAACCCGCGCACATTCGTCACGTTTACTAATACAAATCTCGGTAGTGATATCGTGTCCTTAATCACGTGTGAATCCCACGGTTATTAACACATCACGTAAGCATCTTCCTTCCTTATTACTGTCAGATTATCGCATTTATTTGTTATGTTCTTAACGAAAGACGGAGATATTTTATTAATATATAGCCCGGAGTATTAAGCTCAAACAGATTTTTTTATTACCTTAAGTAGATATTTCGTCGTTTTCTTATTAGAATTACAAAGGTCAAGATATTAAATAATCATACTTGTTTGAATCTCATAAAAATTTTCTTTTTGTGAGTTAAGACCGATTGTAGACATGACAAAATCAACTATTTTCGACACACACGAACTCTGTTGTTCATTTCCAAAACAATATTTTTTCTAACTAGAATTTATTTTAAAAACGTTTGCCTGAAAACAGTAAGATGGCGGTAATGTAAATCTTCGTTATAAAAGTTATGAATTTCAGTTACCAGATGGCACTATTTTTTTTGTATTATTTATTTAATTAGTTTATACTACGTTAGAATATAAACGAATATATACAAGGTAACATTTAATTTAATTGTATGTATTTTAATATTTTTACAGAAAGCCTGACATTTCATTTTATATTATTATTATTTCTTCATATATCTTTAGTCCTGATTTTCCATATTATGACATGTATGATGATGTATGTGCCAATTTCTTAATTATGTATATCTCTATTAAAAACATTTTGGCATTTGGTTTTACATAGTATTTTTATAGTGAATAGCTCACAAGAGTCCCAACTGCTCCGGTCTGGAGCCAGTGAGACTATGGCATCCCCAATTGGGGTATGTTGTTTGGCTGAAGGTAAGTGGGTAAGGGAAGGAGATGGGGAAGAGGAAGGTGGGGAAGTACCTGGCCATTTAGATCTAGTCACTAAACACGGCTAAAGCCATTTGGAGAAACGTTTCTATTCTGAATGGTGGTCTTACACCAAGGCGATACTGGGAGTATCTTCCACTCTGGAACGTGCCGCATATATAGTATTTATTATTTTAATTAATCAATTGTGAAATAACACAAATCAATCAAATAAAATTTATTTGCGTACACAGGGTTCGAACCCACGACCTTCGGAATGGGAGTCCAAAGCCTTACCACCCGGACTACGCCGGCCGGCATTGTAAAAAATATACCTACATCTGGTGAAATAAAAAAAACATTGCGGCTCCGACCGAATGTTTCAGTTTGTAGTATGTAGACCTCAGAACAGGTATAAAACTTATTGAGGACTATGGAAATGGAACAAAAATAAATACAAATAAACTTTTTAAAGTAATATATTTTAAAAAAAGAATCGGAATGTGGCCTGAAACGGCTTTAGCCGTATTAGGTGACCGAATCTGTATAGCCAGGTATTTTCCCATATTCCTCTTCCTAGCATCCCATATTTGTATTGACATAAAAAAAGATAGTGCAATGTATTTGTCTTTGAGAAAGGAATGAAGGAACCGCAAACAACGCATAACGCTGCTTGCGGTTGCTTCGTTCCTTTCGTTTCAATGTGTTTATAAATTACACTACTACAGCTACACTACTCGCGAAGTTGATCGTTGTAATTGTGTAAGAAATTAATAAATAAATATTATTATTATTAAAGTTGACCGAATACGATAGTGTGGGCACGAACTTCGCTTCGCTTCGGGCAACTTCGCTTCGCTTCGCCCGACTTCCGATTGTTGTCGGTAAATGCGCCCGAGTCAAAGGACTCGAAGCGTCACGGCATAAATAAACCAATCACTGACTGGTTGGACTGAGTTACTCGCGAAGTTGCACGAGTGTGTGGGCACGCACTTCGAACTTCGGGGTTGTTGTGAGACTGAAGGTATTGTGGACCTCGAAGGAGATGACGGGTGTATGATGATGTATATATATATATTTATATATTTTTTTTATTTTTTTAGAACATTTAAACATTAAATTATATGTTAAAATATATAATGTTACATTACATATTATAATATATAATACTTTATCTTGTCTTCAAATTTTGAACCACTATTATTTATTTTTATTTTATAATATTTTCATAAAATGAGAATTTGTACCCGCTAATCCGATGTCAGCGAGAGATTAGTTCAACAATATTTTATGTATTCAACTATACTGCTACAACTAAGTAAAATGCATAAAAAGTGCCAAAATGCCGTCGTGTGTAATGACTAATGAGAAATGGTTTGCTTTAACAATTTAATAATAAGGTAATATTTGTATATCGCAGTTTTGTGTTATTTCATTTCAAGTGCGCTTAAAACTATGACAAAATTAAAAATAATCCTACAGTGCTCCTTACAAAATATTGATAAAATAATGTTTAATAAAGAATATGCAGTATACGAGTATACAAGGTAATGAAAAGATAACAAAAATTAACAATAATATAAAGAAAGTAAGGGCGCTGCACTGCACTGCACTGAATCACTTTTATAATAAAATATTTTTAAAAAACTAATGTGTACCAAATAAGCAAAGCACAAGTCTAGTCACAACGTAATATTATGAAGATGAAAAGCAACAACCCCTGTTGTCTCACCTCAATGTAATCCGTCACTGAGCATTATTTTTTTGACAAAACATATTTATGTTGTAACTTGAAAACCTATACCTAGAGATGGCAAAATTTAGCATTAATTTTCAGATTTTTTAGCATTAATAATTGGAAATTTCGCGTTTTATAGCATTTTGTGGCATAATTTAGCGTTTTGTAGCAAAATAGAAAAAAATGTATTTCTTGAATGTTTTTAGCGCATATTTTAAGTATTTTTGGTAAAATATATGTTTAACCTTCATTTGCAAGTATTTCCATGTGAAAGATTATAAATAATTAATTTTAATATTAAATTAATAAAGAAGGAAACTCTAAGTACGGGTCGAACAAAAATACAACAAATGCAGATTGCGATTAACATCAATAGACGTAATTTATTTCGCACAATTTGTGTAATGTCAAAAAGCAATTTTAGCCTACAGTACAAAAATATTAAATATTTACACATAAAATAGTAACAAAATTATAAAAAATCGTAATGTAAATATCGATTTTTTTAAATTCTCACATATTATTTTAATACCCGGTATTTTCGGGAAATTGGCGCCTATTTCGCTAAATAGAATAATTTAGCTGAAATACGGCCAAAATCACGTTTTTCGCGTTAATTCGCGAAATAGAAATCACTGAAAACACTTTCAAATGCCTTGAAACGCAAAGAAAACTTATAAATGCCCTATTTTCGAAACATAAATATTTTTTCGCGTTTTTAGTTAAAACGAAATTTTGCCATCTCTACCTATACCCATATATTCAAACGTTTTCAAACCACACTTTTTGAGGATGAGGTTTGTTTGAGTTGCCTTTATGAGCGTTGACTCACACGTGCACCATAATTACGTGGCACTAGTAATTACGCTTGCTCGCTTCAAAATACTCTAACCACAACATATGGCAGTCAGGTTATTTGTGTTTGGTCTTTTCATTCATGTTTTTTGAGAATAATTTACAAAAACAATAATAAATCGATATAGGACCGCTGACCTTCTGTCTCTTGAAACGAACATGCACATGCACAGTATTATATTTGCGGCATTTTTCAGAGCATTAGATACTGTCAGTATCGCCCTGATGAAAGACCAAAAATCATTATTTAAATTTAGACCGCAGAACGGGTATTATTTATTGAATAAGTGAATCTACCTGGCTATTCAGATTTGGTCACCAAACACGGCTAAAGCCATTTCAAGCAACGTTTCAATTCTGAATGGTGGTCTTACACCAGGCGATACTGAGAGTATCTTTCACTATGGAACGTACCGCGAATATACCATACGTATATTAATTCATTAATTGTGAATAACAGAAATTAACCAAATAAAATTTACTTGCCCACTTCGGGATTCGATCCCGCAAACTTCGAGTCGAGAGTTTTACAGTATAATGTACAGAATAGCATAACTCATGCTAACACAAACTCACACACCTAATAGGTTAGATTTTTTTTCTCTTTTTCTTTTTGTACTTATTTAGTACTTTGATATAAAAAAACAAATTCCTGTAATATCGAAAAATCTGTTTTTGAAAAAATAATAAAATACACAGATTTAGGAAATGAGTTCAAAAGAATTTGACATTCTCAGACTATAAAAATATTACCATTTGTAATTTCGGCTACTGGCATTATACCTAGCTCTCTTATAAAAAATTTAGGCGTATTAGATCTATCAAAAAATTTATATATAAAAATGCAAAAGTCAGTCATTTTAAATACATGTAGGATTACAAAATATTATCATATTATTAATATTTAATTTTTAAAAATATGGTATAATATCATATAATTTAATAATAATAATATTTTAATATATTTTAATTATAATATATATTTTAATAATTATCATATAATTTAATAAATAATAACTTAATAATATAATCGGTTTGAAAAATAAACAATAACCAAGACTCCGACCATGATAGCGCCATCTGTTGGGATATTTAAAAGAAGCTTTTAGTTCGATGTTCTACCGTATTAAAATTTTCAAATAGGCGCCACCAGACGGCCTACTTTAAAAGTAATTTAAAAATCTAAGTTTTCTTTCTTAAATTATAGTATAAAAAATATTTAATTAACTTTAAAAAATGGAAAAATATAATACCAATAATTTATCGTTTAGTTTTGTTAAATAAACGTATCCAAAGTTTTATAATCTGCATTTTAAAAACAAGAACAATTAGTGTTTATGGAAAAATTAAACTACGAACCTATTTTATTTATTTTTTAGTTTTTTTTTTCGTACGTTTAAAGAAAACCCCTTCAGGTATTTTTTGACGATATTAAGCCTTTAATAGTATTTTTTAAAACGCACGTATTACGGTTTGAAAAAGGTCATATTTTCGATTTGATTTTGATAATTACTAAGCCTATGTTAATTTAAAAAATGTATAAAAAAAATTTTACTTGTTGAAAACACTATCATTATCGATTTGCTTAATAATATTATCATTATTTTAAATTAATAAAAAACTACACTCGGCCTTAAGTTACGTAAAATAGGAGCCTTTTCTAAAAAGACAGTTGAAGATAAATCCTTTTATGACAACTCACTGTGCTTCCATAATGCTACGTCAACACGGATCTCTTACTGCATACATTCATACATATTAAAAAAGCGTTTTTTTTACTTTCTTGTGAAACCATGAGTCCATTAAAAAATTACTATTGCTCTTGGATAGCTAGCTTTTTCACAGTTGAAACTTTAAAGGACTGGCGGTTATTTAGGAAAGCAAGGTTACTTACCTACCTTATTTCATTTTGTGACGCGATCATTTTTGGCACTGCAGCATTCTTTATTTCAGTCAGAGTTGAATTCAAATCAAAGTTTCTCAACATTTTAAAATGCGTTAAATATCGCATTTTAGATTCACAAAAATATTTTATGTACTATGCTGCAAGTTTGAGTACGTACATTTTTAAAAGGATTTTTGTCTGTCCATACTAACTGACAAGCAAGATAAAAAAAAAATTATTTTAGATTCTAGAAATACATAACATTATCAGGTCTTTGTTCACTGATTTTCAATTAGTTATATTTTTTATTTGTTTAATCGCGTTTCAAACTAATTTTATAGACTTCAAAGAAGATTAATAAAAAATTATTTCACGATAAACGTGATAGAAAATTCTCCATTCTTTGTGGTGGGATTTTTACGAAAAGACTTAAAAAATCATCCTTTTATGCACTAAGTTATTTTTTCAAAACTATAGGAATGTGCTAATTAAAAAAGACTTAATCAAAATTTACATGGCTCTCTGCCAATCACTGTTAGAATACGGTATTATCGGATGGGGCAGTGTAAATAAAAATATACTAAATCCACTAATTAAAACTCTAAAAGCCATAATGAAAATTATACTGAAAGTTCCTGTAAGAACTAGCACTGACGAAATCTTCACCAATCTTAACATCATGTCAATTATACAACTATATTCTAAAACTATACTCATTTACATTCATAAGTACAAAACCCAAGAAATAACAACAAACACGTACAATAGAAACACCAGATCTCATGGCCAAAAACTTATCCAACAAATAACTACTAATACAACTTTTGGGCAAAAAAGCTTCTTATATCATAGTATTAAACTCTACAATAAAATACCACTCTCACTCAAAAACCTCAACACTATAACATTTAAATCTCAAATAAAAAGCTGGATACTTAATATAGGTAGATCTGAAATAGAAAATATACTGATATCAAACACAGACTAAAACCAAATTTACTAAACTGAAATACACAAAAAACACTATCTTACTTATTTTAAAAATATTTAAAAAAAATAAATTATAATACATGATATATGTTTATAATTAAATTCATATGTTACTTTGTTGTAATATTAATTTCTTATAATTTAATTATAATATGTAAATGAAATCCTCAGCACGGGAGATCCCAGTGAGGATATCATTATCTCTATATGTTACTAAGAAAAGAAGACAATAAATCATTATTATTATTATTACCGTGTGATGATACACATTTTTTACAAAAGTCCTAAGAATTATCTCCCATTTCTCTAGCATTTCAAGACACACTTTTATCTTATTCACGCAACCTATTTCAACCTTCAATTTATCTTTTGATATCCTCATGTTTTATGCCGTCTCCATATTTATATAAAGTTAACCCTTCTACGTCTCAATTCACTTAGTTTTACTCGGGCCGTATCCGTTTATATTTAACCTTTTGCCCTTTTTAAACAAATGACACTCACCCATCAACATTTCCAGATACAAACCTACGTTTTATTTTCCTAAGAAAGGTTAACAAATAACTTTTAAAAATAAATGGAAAAGAACCAGCTGAAAAATGTCTAATTTCCATAAATTAAATTATTTTATGAGTTTGTATAAAAATCGTACACAGTGTGTTTCCTGGTTTGTGGATGCAAGTAATGTCGTTATATTATTCCCTTTTTCCTTTCTCGTTTGCTATATAACATAAATTTTTATCAGTGCGTTTGAAATATCATAGTATTTCCCTGAAATTTAAATGAATAATTCAATTAAGTACGTAAAACAACCCAGTAAACCAACCATTCATTAATTCAATCAAGGAATTAATTTAATTGAAAGTTAAATAATATAAATAAGATTGACATTACCGAAAGTTAAGTTATCTGCTATCGCAATAGAAACTCACCGGAAATAGGCTAATTTGGATTTGTATCACTGATCTACGTTCTTTCAAAGTTTAATTAGTTTTCCAGTAATTAACTTAGATATGTCTCTAGGCGTAAAAAAGACGAAGAAGAACTAAACAAAAAAAACCAAAAACAATGAGATTGTGAGATAAAATGAAGTAAGCCTTAATTAAGATAAAAGATTGTTCATTATACGAGATTAATTTGGAATCCTTTGTTGATAATCGGGTAAATGATGATGTAATAATGGCGGAAGTGCATTTAAAACTTTTTTTATTATTTTATTAAAAAATAATCTTGTCTCTTCAAAAGTAATTCAATATTATTGATCTGGCTACCGAATAACGGACTTAGATCATCAGGATGTAAAGCTTACAATAAAATTATTTAATTTAAAAAAATTAAAAATTAATTGTTAAAAATTAAACATTAAGTGGTTATTAAACTAAGTATTTTATTTTATTATAGAATGTCTAATCACCAAGTAATTGCTTCCTACGAAATAAAAAAAATAATAATTTAAGATACTGATATTGTTTTTTGTTGTTGTAAGAAACTGTAAATATAATATTTCAATAATCTATCACAATATTAATAGTGAAATTGAAAAATAAGTCGAAGACGGCAATATGTATGTACAACAGATAACCGACCAAAACGACGGATAAATTATTCTAGATTGTGTATAGTATCATTGTAAATTTACACAATGATAATTTTACAGTTCTGTTTTATGTAAATTTTTTAAATCTTATTTATTAAATTCCTACTATTATTTGTACGTGAACTCTCCGGGAGATCTCTTTTTGCTGAACTGTATAAAATCCAGGAGAATCGCCACCTGGGTTAGACGATGTTGTGACGTGTGAGGGAAGTTGTTAATAAAGGTCTTTAAGAGGTCCGGATTACACAAAAAAGGAAACGTGAATTCCGGCAGCCCGATTCACGCACTTGTCGTCTTACTAAATAACAAGTCTCTGTCCCTCTGACATTGTATATTGCCATCCCATTTGAATGTCATAATGGTAGTGAAACACAGTTCTGCATATGAAATTTAAGCAATGAATGGTCCGAATTGTGGATCACGAAACACCCCCACATGTTCCTTGTGTTATTTTTATTTATGGTTCTCGCGTAATAACAGGAACAACTGTGATCGGGCGTTACGCTCTTGACAACCGCGTTTCTTATTGATGCACCAGTTTGCAGAGAATCAATCTTACTGGTTTCTCAAACAAAGCTCTATTGTTAAACCTGTTAAATAGGCACAGGGTAGCAATGCTGGTCTGGGCAATTGACATGGCTTCCAGTCAATCGAGTACGGATTGTTAATCTGTCTATTTACTCTAACTAAAGTCTGCAGGAATAATAATGAAGAATTTTGAAGTTCTAGTTTAAAATTCAATTTTGGACATAGGTAGGTACTTAGGGTTTGTACGGGATCAGCAGTAAGTCTATTTTCAAGAATCTTCTAGCCCTGTACAGAAAGTTTATCATTTTGTGGGGATTCATTAATATTTAAGTTTATTCTTCCAATTGTTTCCACGAGATCGAACTCCAGCAACTCCATTCGTAAAATTTTCCGACCTTTGTAAGGATACCGAACCCTTTTCTTTGTTTTAGTAATATGATGAAGGTTGCTTCGTATTTTAGATGAAATTCAGGATCACTGAGGCACATATTTAGATCAAGTTATTAGACTGAAAAACTACACACCTAATAATCTAACTAATACCTTCAATATCTCCTTTTTGGAAAATGTGATATCTTTAAGGTAAGTAGGTACTACAATATTTCTGTTAAGTGATACATAATTATGAAAAGTCACGCTAAAATATTGGTGCTGTTCTAGTCACAAAAACAAAGAGCACAATATATTTTACAGGATGTTAAGAAACGTACTTGGTATCAACCTGAATACTATTTTGGGGATCAATGGTGAGGCACGAAATGAAAGAAGGTTGTGAAGGTCACATGTGTTTATTGGTGAGTCAGTTGCCGTGACGAGGAGATGATGTAGGACAGAAGAATACACCGGATGCTGACTGATGATGTGCTGGTCAAGCGCGGGTCAGTGAGTCGACGCCGGGCGCTTGTGACCGGGACTCGATGGAGGTCAGGCACTGGTGAAGAACGTAGGTCTTCAGGCACTCCAGTGCTGACGAGACGGCCGAAGGTGCGACGGACCTTGTGGGCAGTTGAACGGGAACGATGTAGACCAGTGAGGATGCTGCGTGTCCTCGTGGTGGTCATGGTAGCGTGGAAGAAGCGCTGGTCAGAGACGCTGGAACCAGGGCGCTTGTAATCCGAGTAGCGCTGGCCGCGGACGTGGCCGAGGCGCTATGATGATGTCCCGATAGAGTCCATGATGATAGGGGCGAAGCCGGGTACGTGTCCCTCGCGCTAGTAAGATTAGCGCGGGTGATCACTCGTTGAACCTCGCAGACTGGCGGCAAAATTATGACTGACTGACTGGCTCGCTGCGTCGGGCTTATTTATACTACTCGGCCGACGGCGGCAGTAGGTAGGTGGATGGCAACTAAATCGAAGACACTCGCTCGATCTGGATCATTCGCGAACTTTCGACGGCTTGGCAATTATGCCTAGGCCGTAGGCTCGAACCTTCTGGCGAGTTCTCGTAGTATTCGAGACGGACTGCAGTGTTATTGTCATCAATATGCAGGTAGGTACTTGAAGTACGTAGATTACTTTGTTTACGATTTAACGATGCGAGTACATAATTCGGGAGTAGATACTAAGTAGGTCAAGCGGTTTATTATTAATTATTTAATGTAGATTTTCTCGACGCCACACTATAACCAATGATAGTGAGGGTATTTAAAATCAAAAATATTGGTGACTTTTTCTTTTCAACTATAAAAATACAAAATGAATACCTATACATTGGATACAAACGGTGCCTGGCGCGAGTAAAATTTTAGCGTCTCGTCAAAACCAGTAGACGCCTAGGTAGGTAATCACCGTAATCAATAATATTCGGATAATTTATATTTTTGTGTAACGCCTTTTTCATGAAAAATAATCTCAAGGGTGATGTGTTACTACTGTTAGGTGGCAATTTGGCATGCGGCGCCCGGAGCGGACTGCTCCAATTGCGCCGCATAGAGCCGGCCCGGATTGGGCGGTTTCTCGGTTAAGTAAGTAAGTCAAGTACGTCTCTCAACACCCTTTATAAACGCTATACAAATATGACTTGCTCCTATGTTTACACTCATTAGATCAATAATATTATCAATATTAAAGATATGAACATAATTTGTGGAAGGTACTATTTCCCCAAATTCAAGTAATAAGTAATAAGAAACTTTATTAAAGGCTTCTTAAGATCTTTAATTATTCACAATGCATAATGTAAGTAAATATTCTAGTAGCATCGAATTTAGGTACGTTCCAATTATTATACTATAAAGTTTCTCGGAAAAGACGTTAGCATTTTAAACAGTGTTAATATTTGATTTTGATACAATATTGGAACTCGCTCGTGCACATTATGTAAGAACACATCCAAAATTATAGCATATTACATAAAACGAAAAGATGTAATTCCAGTAAGAGAATATTTTGGTATCTTCGTCAATTTCCCTTTCTTGGAATATTTATGGGAGACAAATCTGCCAAACCTCTCCCCGGTATGACGGGAAGAAATCCCTCATAGCTGATCCGAAGGTTTTACTTGTTATGTTTGCTTTCCATTATAAAATATTGTGTATTCATACATTATACAATTGTGCAAGATTGGGACGCTCCTTCATTCTTGAGGGTTTTTCCTTCATATAAAAGTAAGATCGTCAGATCATTCAGTAGATATCTACAGCAGGTTTTGTTCAAGTTATTTTAAATAATTATTTTTCACTTTCATTCACCACCAAATAATATATATATATATTAGAATATTTGTAACTGATCCACAAAATGTCTTTTTTCTTACATGCACACATTATTTTTATATCATTTTTTAATTATATAAAGATAAAGTTCCATAAAACACCCAATAGGGCGTAATATTTAATATATTTTATCATTACATAAGAAATACCCGAGTGATGTTTTTATGTAGCTTAAATAAAATTTAGGAGTATCGCGTAGGAGCGATTAATTTTTTTTTTTCATTTACTTCTTATAGTAAATTACTTGTATTAACATTTAAATTACGTACTACTAACCCGTTCTATTAATTTATATTATTTTTCTGCCAACTGCACTCTTAAAACTGGTTTATTTTAATTTATCTTTTACTATATTATGTACATCTAAATGGCAAACTATATGTACCATGTATTGTGTTCATTTTTTATATTTTTGTTTATTTGTTTTGTTGTCTTTGATTTTTGTTGTTGTTTTAAAAATAAAACCTTCTGTGGCACTGTATTATGTAGTAAGTCATGTAAAAACCCATCTAGGCGATTAAATTAATAAATAATAATAAATAACCTATCTGAGGAGCTAAGCACTAATTTAGTTTCACGTTATCAAAAAAGTGATATTACAGAAAAAAGTTATTCAATTACGATTGGTGGGTTGTGGTTTGTAAAAGGTCCAATAACAGTTTTTCGGTAAACATTGTTTGCGATTTCGCCTCAAAACTAGGCTATCTACGGAATTCTAAAATAACTTTTTGGTTTTTAGAAAGGATTATTCAGAATTAAATGCCAGAAAATCGCCTTTCTTAAAATAAGAACTAGACACCGAAAGCAAATCCAACGTAGGCATCGTGAAATTTGAAAAACTGACATTTGCACTTTTAGAAGTAAGCCACAGTTATTGTTCCTAATTTACAAAGTTTGGAGTAGAGTTCGCATTAAGGCGAAGCTTAGTGCTAAATCACTATTTTGATTAATCTTTATAACGAATTTGTGTACATTATGAATATCAAAAAATATGCTTTAGATAAACTGAAGATTTTCCTTTCGTTTCGCTTTAGTAGAATACAAATAAAATATTAAATTACTCCATAAAAATATAAATGTAAACTTCTATGAACGCGTAAAGGAAACAACTTAAAAAAATACAGTATTATAGCTTAGATTATCTGTGACAGTTTCATTTGATTAACTTTTTTGCTTTCGTATAAAATTAACTACAAAATAAATAAAAAACAGTTTTGTGCTTGAAATCAAACGTTTCTAGACTCCTTTTGTCAATCGATTTTAATGCCTATACCTACAATATAAAGTAGGTAAACTAAGAATATACACATTTTTGGCTTGCAGCTTTCTCTTAACGAGATTTGAAAAGAGTTACAATATGGATTATCCTATTTATTCATTCATTGCAAGTTCCAAGGAAAATAATGCCAATAGATGTTTTTTTCATTTATATTAATTCTTGGTTGTTAACTTATTACGTTACAAATAAATGATATACTGCTGCAATACAGTTCCATTTATCGTTTTTATTTTGGCTTCTAGTGGGTTAATAATGGCATTCTACCTGGAGGCAGGCCGGGAATCCAATCACTTCGCGCTATATGGCCGCACTGCAATCCGGGATAAATGGAATACAATGACATTGAATGCAGCGTTGAACGTGCAGCGTTCAGTGTTCGTGGTGAAATCAAACTGAATGCATCGGATATGTGGTTGCCGGGCTGGTGTCTATCAAGATAACATACTGTCAGTGTGTCAAAATATAGAAACATTCATTAATTAGGTACTTTGATTTCAATTTAATCAATAATGCGAGTCTCACACGTATGCTATACTCTCATAATATATTTATGTGGGCTAGGTCTTTTTCACCATACTGCTCGCTATACTGCTTCACAATGGGAATGTATGGCCAGCGGTATGGTGCAATATCCCAAGCAAACTTATATATATTTTGAGAGTATTGTAATATATTTATATATGTAATCTTTAGGTACTTTAAATGTATTGAAGTAAAAAATCTATGCTATCTGAAGGTGATAATTTAGGATTACCCATTTTGTCGCTTATGTCATATATGAGAGTGGATTATTGTAAACTCAATTTACTTATTATTTACTATTCATCATCTACGTAATGTACAGATTATTATCTACTTATATGTAGGTTTTGTTGACATTTATCAAATTATATTTATTATTATTTACTCATCATATTTTATTCTTAATTTATTATAAAGATTAAAAAATAATATAAAGAATTAAAAAATACTTCATGAATTACTGTATTATTGCTTACATGCTTAATTAAATATTTTACGGATGCATTCTTCTTTCTTAGCCGTATTTTCAATACTAATGGATTCAATTCTATTTGAAAAGTGAATGCTCACTGAGCTTTTCAAGTTTCACATATTTGCGCTCATGGTCATCCGAGGAAAAAAGAAAAAGAAGATGAATTGTATTGTGCACCTAGCATAAAAACATACAATGGTTTAAAAACACATTAGTAAGTTTTTACTCACTTTCATGTCGAGACGGTAATATTAATATATAATAGACGGTAATATATTGTTGGTACTTAACCAAAAAAGCTCCCCGACCTCTGAATTGGCAGAACATCATAATAACACCGAATAAAACAGTATTTTCGTATACCATAATACCGTATAACATAAAAAATTAATTCCATTAAGTCTGTTGATACAAATGGAAACAAAAAAAAAGTACGTTAAAGATTCGCCTTTGTGTTTTTGTTTTTATCCCCAGGACCCAGCGTTGTTTAAAAAATAAAGTTATATTCAAGAGTTTATCCCTCAATAAATATTTGAAAACAGAATTTGATATTATTTATATATCGTTCGATATCCGTGAGCATCGCTCATGATGTGTATTTTGTCAGTTATGTCGGCACCCCGCCGGTACAACAAAAACACCAGGACATGGCAGCTATTGTTATTGTCACGATTTGAATTGACGTTATTCTTCAAATCACTTCAATTCGAGATATTTATTATATTATGATATATTTCATGAAACATAATCTTTTGTTTTGAGATAAACGCAGCTATTACATCCCGCCTGATTGATGTAAACACAGTTCAACATCCCGCCTGATTGAGATAAACGCAGCTATTACATCCCGCCTGATTGAGATAAACGTAGTTATTACATCCCGTCTGATTGAGATAAACGTAGATAAACATTCCGCCTGATTGAGATAAACGCAGTTATTACATCCCGCCTGATTGAGATAAACGTAATTATTACATCCCGCCTGATTGAGATAAAGACAGTTATTACATCCCGTCTGATTGCGATAAACGTAGTTATTACATCCCGCCTGATTGAGATAAACGTAATTATTAAATCCCGCCTAATCGAGATAAAGACAGTTATTACATCTCACCTTTTTGTGATATTTAAAAAAAATGTCTCATTTTTAACAACATTTATCCAATTAATACATTTAAAATTTAAAAAAACATAGCAATAGTTTAATCATTATTTTTGCCAATTGGGTTTATAAAACATTTCTAGTAGGTATGTGTATAGTTTATATATCGACGGGAATATAATGTTCGGACCGACTGAGTTCAAATCTCACTGCTGGATTTCCGGTAATGTGGGGCATCGTTACTTGTTGTAGTTTAAACGAAACGTCTGCAACGTGAAAAAATATGTATTTGAAATTTTGTTGAAAAACTGTACTTATATGTATAAGCGAGTTTACAAACTGGAATAATCAGCCGATACATAATTAGCTGATGTATCATAAATATAAAAAAAAAATCATATTAAAAAAATCAATCCGTAAAAAACAAAGTATTTTACCACAAAACATATATTTTCAATCAATTACAAATTTTTCTTTTAAAAGTAGTTTTTTTTTTTAAAATGGTTTTTCTGACGATTGAACCTTTCTACCCAGGAATCAAATTCGACACCTCTTCAAATAGAGCCAAATTTATTGCATATATTAACTGTTGTAATGTCATCTATCGAAATCGAGAGAAATGCGTGTATCAGTCGTCGACTTGCAAAACCAGCTTTCGAATTTTTCTGAAATAATCTAGACAGGTAGATATCGATAGATGTCACGAACAACTGTTTGGATCACTTTGAATATAAAAAAGATCATACCCTTTACGCAAAAATATTTTTTCCTAATTTAGCGAAAAATATTTACTTTTTATATATATTCGATTTCGAGATTATGAGTTTGCTAGATTGTTTCTGTTACAGGTCTTTGGTCTCCCAATATTTAGCATAAGATTAGTAAACAAAATAATAAATTATGCTCCGCCACTTTCTAATGATCCGTCTTAAGTTCTCACTACCCTTGCTTAGAAAGATACATATCCCGAACAAAGACATATTAGAAATCGACCCTTTAAACAATCACAATAAAGTGATGGTCGTCTCCGGTACTCATAGCCCACGCAATTCCAAATCGGCCATCAAACAGAGTTAATTCTTCGTTGTATTTATTATCTGTCTTTTTTATTATTAAATTCTTTTTTCATATTTCTTTATTTGATGTCCACTGAGGCGTTTGATTTGTACATATCGATGATCGAAGCGAAAGCACAGGGACAATACAAGAACTCTCTTTCCTAGATTGTTTGAAAAGTATACAACGATTATTTTTTTAAAGCCACGATAATTTTTTTACATGGTATTAATTAGAGGTTCGTTATATATTTGGGGCATTTCTGCTGGACGACTTGATGTAACCTTGAATAACAATAATGCTGAGTTATTCGAGGAAGCGACTCTCCAGCGATCCTGTATTACGTGTACAGTCATCCATAATATCTGAATACAGCCTTAAAGGAAATGGTCCTCCGATCCTCGGGCAGGCGGATTGTGTATTTTTTCCATTGCGGAAAAGGCATTTCCCGAGGCAACTCCTTTCATCCTGAAAGCTGAAAGGGCCGGCACATTGCCCGCATATTATTCTGAAAATTCCTCGGTGTTTGCCTCGGTCGTCAAAGGGCAATTGTTTTATTGTTCTAACTGAGCGGAATCTCGATCAATTCCACTGTTTATTTCCGTTTCGTTTCTACATTCCTTTCATGAATTTCCGATGAAGTGAGCATTGACTGCTACCATTTTTAATATACTTTCTACCCCCCACTACGTACATTATTTTCCACAAAATAGGGATATATATAGGGAAGGCTACGCTGGGTGCATGGGAGATGGTGGAGGGGGGGAGGGGGGAGGGGGAGGGGGGTAGGAAGATGATAAATGGTGTTCGTTACCCTTTCATCTCATTGTACTACAATAATTATAATTGACCAGTCCATGGTATATCTCAATGTAGTATGTGGCGTCGCAGACATAATGGCTTTTAGCATTGGTATTATGCGTTCTATCAATACGTGAGTATTTGTAGGCTTGATGTTCGACATCGCCAAATTTACTTTATGGCCAAAGACTGCTCAGGCCTCAGACTGTTTTAAAACAATTCAGGCCTCGGAAAAACAGTGCTATCAAAAAACATCATATTCCATTAGAACCTCTTAAGTATTTTTGTCTTTTTTTCTATAATACACGGATTTGTGATTTGTTCGTCGTCGGAAAGATTCATAACTATTATTTTCAGTTTGTATCAAATATTTATAAATTATTACACGGATAAAATAAAAAATTCAAAATTTATGATTACTAATTGTCGGAATTTTTCATTGATAGTTAAAAGTTAAAAAAATATTTATATTTTTTATTGTATAAACGGCATAAAAAGGGAATAACTAATTACCTAAACAAAAGGAATGTTTTTTTACGAAAATCCATGAAATTTCACCATGTCGTTGGGACTTGTCGGTGAAAATATTTTAAAACCTGAAAGGTTAAACTACTCAGATTACTGCGTACTATGTTCAGAAATAAAATTTTGTTTGTATTAAAAACTTCTCGTTTATACCATAAGTGATAGAAAATTGGGGGAATGCACTTAAAGTGAGATAAAATACCGAGAGCACAGAATAAAATATCAGTTTGGGAACCTTTACAAGGGACTGTGAACTCACATCAAAGTTGTAACCTCAATTCACTGGGTGGGAACCACAGACATAGGAATTAATAGACGAGAAGATAATGGCGAGGGGTAAAATCAACTGTTGAAGAACGAAGGGAGTGAAGCTGACTGTGATTCGTCAATAAATCAATCTGACAGTAAATAGGCATCTCGCATTATAATATCACCATTTACTTCTTAAAAGTAAAATCTGCTTTTGAATGAATAGACATTTTTACATGGGAGCGCAAATTACTCGCCACGTTATGAACAAATTTGCGAAGTCCAAATTCGGCAAAAAAATTCGGTTTCATTTTCAGAGTCGAATATTTCGTTTAAGTATTTAGTTAAGACACTTTTATAAATGTTCATAATTTACTTCCCAGCAACCAACCAGCATTGTGTTTCGCGTCCAGACGTTTCTCGATGTGATAGTAACAACTGATCTATATTATACGATGTGAATATGCTTAAAATAAAGTAAAATAATGCTTATATATGGAATGTAATACGACAATTGGGTTTATTCTCTTTTTCACATCTATTTTTACAAGTTTTCATAGCACAAGTCAACATTCTGCCGTGTTATTTCGTAAAATGAACCGATGATGCCTCGACCATAGTTCGCACAAGAATGATGACGTCACGTTTTCAGATTTCACTTGAGGCCATACGCGAGCACAGCCGGTTCCAATGGAACCGGTATGGGGAGTGGGGATAATACGCTTTTAATCACTTAGGGCAGGTCTACTAATATTCATATGTCTATGGTGGGAACTTAATACTGTGAGGACATTAATATATTATATTTCGATGAAGCATGAACCGAAAAAATGTGTTCCATTTTTTTTTTACCTACAATCGACCTTCAACGCTCTCAACACTATTATCGAATACGTCAACGCAAACCGCTTATAGCTTTCTAATAGTGGAGCATGTTTCGACGAGCAATAGTGCTTCTAATTGTATAGCTCTATATACGAGTATCGATAAATTAACTGGAGTTCCGTACATTACCATTTGCCTTGCACGTTACTAGCGTAATAAAATAAATTCAGAATGACAACAGAACACATATTTTACCCCAGTCTGGAGTATCCACTGTCTTGTCTCGGTGTGACCGGTACTTTCGAGAAATTAAATTGTTGGAACTAAGAAAACCTGTTCCGAGGATGAGAGAGAGGGTGCGGTTTAATGTGTAACAATAATCGAGGCAAAAAGTGAGATCATTTTCCTATATCTAGAAAAACAAAATGTAAGTGGTATGTTCTGCTCTCAGGGGTTCACCAATAAATTATGCTTCTTAGAATATGTATTATTTTGATGACAGTGAATTGGTTTTGAATAATATTCGTTTGATACATCACATTGGTCGGCCCTCGAGGTCGAGAGGACGAGTTGACTACTAATCTGGAGGCCGCTGGTTAAATTCCTGGCATGCGCAAGTAAATTTTATTTCAATAATTTGTGTTTTTTCACAATGAATTAATTAAAAATAATAAATACATATTATATCTGAAGTGGAAGATGTTCTCATTATCTTCCTAGTGAAAGACCACCATTCTGAATTGAAACGTTGCTTGGAATGGTTTTAGCCACGTTTGGTGACCAGAATAGCAGATACAAAGATACAATACTGCGAGTAGAATACATCTTGACCTTTGAAATAATCGAGTATTTTTTCTTAAGTCTTTCTATAAGCCCCAAAAAATAATGTATAAGGCCTATGAAAACTGCTTTAAAAATCAAAATCTTCTACTAACGAACCTATTTTCGGTTATGATTTTATTGTATAATGTGGAAAATTAAGTTATTTATAAAATGATCAAAAAAAATTAAATATTTATGCCTGAACATCCACAAAATAAAATAAAGGGCACTTTTTGGCCATGTTTTTTTCTTGCATAAATCAAAACAAGTTTTAAGCGGGAATTCAAACCTTATCGCCATCTACGTAAGGGGTGTTATTGATAGCGGCTCGATTTAAAATATTGCACGACGTAGTGCATCGCCTTAAAATAAAGTAACATTGTTTATATTGGATAACCACAATGTTAAAGCTATATTTAAAACTATAAAATATAGTTGAGATATCATGTTCAATCTTGTAATTGGTATGAAACTGTACTCAAATTATATAAGCATATTTTGAGGAAATAATATCATAACATTGTTAAAAACCTTGTTTTCAATAAAATTATAAAAAAAATCGAGAATGTATTTAAACGCAATCGTAGTGCCAGGAACGCATAAAAGTCCGAGGGACGGGTTAAACCATTGAACAGGGTGAAAAACAGAGTAGTCGTTAAAATAATAGCATTCCGTACAATGAAAATAACGAAATGGAGTGTCTGTTTCGCTTTTATAGCACGGGTTTTACAATTGAAGATTCCAGAATACATTTATTCCTGGTATTAAGGAACACTTACTTGGCTGAAAGGATATTTTGGGGGACGATTTTACGGATAATATTGTTTTTGCGCAGGGGCGGACTGTCAATCTATTCGAGCCCCGGAAAATCTTCTGTCCTGCTAGTGAGAGCTCCGTTGGAAACTCTCGTATTGTAGTCCGGAGGTTGCCTATTGGTAGTAAGTTTCAGCACAACTTTCAAAAATCTAAAACGCGCAACGTTACAAATCGTATTGATATCTACGCGCAACGTTATACATCGTATTAAGGGATCATCTATAAGTCCATAGCATTTTTTGTTTCCATGGCAACAAGAGTTGATGAAATAATAATTTCTGGAAACGTTTTTTTTCAATATTTTGTTAAAGGTAGTGGAGTATCAAGTACCAAATAATACTTTTCCATTTTATCCCCAATAATCTTTGAAGAACCTTTTTTACA
The DNA here is from genome assembly GCA_026573805.1 of Hesperophylax magnus. Taxonomy (NCBI): domain Eukaryota; kingdom Metazoa; phylum Arthropoda; class Insecta; order Trichoptera; family Limnephilidae; genus Hesperophylax; species Hesperophylax magnus. Next base: position 16,331,166 of record JAIUSX010000049.1, read on the forward strand.
ACGACTTTTACAAAGTTCTGTAATCGCACTTTAAAATTTAAATTGAGGGCCTCTTCACCTCATAAAAACTGCCAGTTTACTGGAAGTCTATCGGAAACAATACGGGTGAATATTGATGACGACACTTTTTATTCATTCATTTCACCTTTTATAAATGTATTGTAACAAACAAAATAATAATAAAAAGAAACGTCCCGATAAATTACTTTATAATAGTTTGTCATAATCTTTCGTTTCTTATAATGCTTTGATGTAGAAAAATATATACATACATTTAATAAAAATTCCACAAAACCTTTTCATCAAACAAATAAATTAGAATATTTTTCCTGTGATAAATGCATTCATCAATTTAAAAAGAACTTTCCATAAGGGGTATTTTTACAGTTGGTTGGTTCGTATTTCTCTGTATTCCGCTTGGCTAGTTCACTCATGCCTGGGCAAGAGTTTTTTTGGTTGATGAAAACCATTAACATCGTCCAAGGATTCCCTTTCATAACAATCGAGAAATTCAGAGGCGCAGAAAAAGCTTTTTGTCGGATTGCTTGAGTGGGATAGGTAAAAAAATATATTTTTGACCTTCCTTATCATTTTTGGCATCATGAAATAGAATTACCCGCTGGTTCAAATATTTTTGCTCTCTTTGGGCAGATTAACCACCAACTTAAATTCTAGCTGTCGGAATTCTCTCAATTTGTGATAGATAAGTATTTTAATCCAAAATTTAATAAAACGTCCCTGGAAACCCTGGAAATAGGCAGGTCATACAGGAAACGCTTTCTGATTTATGTTTCAATATTATAAATAATACGATAAAACCGAATAAAGAGGTTTGTTCCGAGAAATAGGATTATAATCGTTTTAATTACAATTAAAACTTATTAGTTGACACCGTACTGGAGACCAAAATCTTTTTGGAATGGAATGGAATCTTCTATCTGCCAATTAAAATATATGAGTAATAACAACAACTTAATACTCGATACAAAATACCACGAATTTCAAAATACCACGAATGGTAAAATATTTTAAAAATGAGTAATCTTTGCTTAAAAGTAACAAAACGCCTAAATAGATAATAATAAAAAAGGTTCGTTACAGTGAGAAAATCAACTCTTATGTTTTCTAAATAGAACAAAAATAATTACTGATTGAATAAGAATTATTGCAAATAAAAGTCGCTCTCTCAAAAGTTCAGTCAAATCCTCTAGTAAGTACTACAGAAGTTGTTATGGTTGATAAATTACGGTTTTTTAATTAGTAACGTCGGTGTATTAAACAGCTAAAAAGGAATTTTGAAATCGTAAGATTTTCTTGAAAAATGTAATAATAGAAAAAAGGTAGTTCGAATTACTTATTTAATGTAAAGGATTATTATGTAAGTGTTCCTTGATTGAAAAATTTATCGGCTTTAGTCAGCAATAAAATTCAACCAAATAATTCTTTTCTTTTTTAAAATAAATGTTATTTTAAGTTTAGACGTAAATTCACTTTGCCGTTTTACGGTACGTGTATTCAACATTAATATATTTAGCAGAAGGCTCCATACGGGTACAAAAGTACCAACATGCTCCAAATTGTAAAGGCAGGTAGGAAATTTTCAGTTTTCACATCAAAGGAAAGTAAAAGGACCAAGGAATAATTATTTATACAAAAGATAACATGACGCTGTGAATTTGAATATCAACGATAAAGAGAAACTCGACGGTCGACAGCGCCGATAACATTTGAGGGGGCTTTTGACTGGGCTATGTTAACCTAGGGCTCTAGTTCTAATCTATATACGGGCGTGAAGATAGGTGACTTAATTAATACATATGTGTTCTACGATATGTTTACTTCAGTTAAAAATTTCGTTGTCGCTGCGGCCGACAAAACGCCACTAGTACACTGAATGAGAAGATTTTGGGAAATTTGGATTTTTGGTTGATTTTATGTAAAGAAAATTATTGACTTAATTTTCTTTTCTTCTTCAATTTTTGTTAGGTTTGCATACTTCGAGTATGATCTCATTGGCCCAGAGGTCACGGGTTCATAACCGAGCGCTGAAAAATAAAATCAATTCTATAAATCTGGGGCTCCTACTTTTAGCAATAATCCCCATTATTTATATAAAAATGTTAAATTACATTACTAGTTATTCGAAACCCGGATATGTTTGTCTTTCTTTTAATGATATATCAATTCAGATTATGCATTTTTGGATGAAGATTCCACTGTCACATTGGCTTTAGGCAATTTGAACTCTTGCGTGACATAACATGAACACAGGATTTTATGGAAGTTAACTGTATTAAATGGAACGCTGAAACTTTAAGTACTCCATTTTATTTAGAGAAAACCGAAATACACAAACCGATTTCATCATAACAGTAACATCTTCAGAACAGATAAAACTTATGTTTATCTTTTGACGAGATTCTACCACAAATTTTTACCAAACAAAAAAATCTTCATATTGGAGTAAGGTTTACTCCCAGAAAATTATTGTGGGTAGTAAACCAAAAATATATTTGACAGGTCGGAATACTTCCACATTTCCCCGAATCTTCAATAAACACGGGCAGATAAATACATCGATTCAGCGAGGCAGTGCACAACAGCGTTCCCTCTTCTTCCCACTTAACCTACTTCTCTGTCAAACTCCATCCCCTCAAACTCCTCATTATACTTCGGGTCCACCTCATTTTCCTGGTTCATTAACTCTCCGGCCCAACCTTTGTCAGGACCGGGCACAATGCGACTCCAAATTACGGGGTCTGGAGCGTTTTATTTATATTGCGATCATTTGTTTTATTTCTTTGAGCATTTTTTGTCCCTCGCATTCTAACTGTCATTCTCATAATATTTCGATAATTCTCTTTGCGTCTGCCTTCCACCAAGTTCTGGACCTTTATCATTTCTTATATCAAAGCAGTGATTATATTGTGATAAAGTTCTATTCTCCGGGAATAGTTTGTGGCAGGAAGTGACATTTCGCACGCTAATGCGTAGGTTTTTTATTATATGAAGGAAACAGGGTGATGACTGACTTCAGTCAGTTGATCTATGACACAACCATTGATTTGAACATTGTGAACACTATGCAAAGTATTAGGAAAAGACAGAATGGGCAGATGGATAGAAGAATATACAGAGGATTACCGAATTTAGTAACAAAACATTCTTAGCTAAAGCCAATTTAAGGAACGTTTCTAGTTGGAAAATTGTTCTCTAACCATTTCGATACTGAGAGAGTAGAGAATTTATTTTAAATTTATATAGTTACTTACTGTAGTTAATTTATATTCTATTACGAATAACCCTTACAATTTTTTCCTAGCTCAAACCTGGATTTAAACGTGCGGTCCTAAGAAGCTTACCGGTTTTCTGCTGAAGTCAACGAAATATAATATATCCTCTTTTTATTTTTTTTTATTTAACCCCTTGGGTATTTTTGTGCATTTTACGGTATATTGAAAGCAGTAGAGAATTTTTATGTACTTAATGGCACAGACTGAAACGGACTCATAAAAGTCGTTCTATCTCCCTTTGTATACTGCGAGATAAATGATTTAAGCAGAGTTCGAAAGTGGCAACACCACGTTTTGTATTTTCATTTAAAATTTTACCACAGATACTTCCAAATAATTGTAATGAATTCCAACAATTTATTGACCGCCATTGCTTACTTCTTTGCAAAATATTTATGAATATTTTATAAATTATTTGTATGTAAAAATAACAAAAAAAAGAAACGATAACCTTTATAAAATACATTGGAGTTATTAAATGCGTATTTTAGTTTCGTGTAAATTGGTATTTTATCAATTTACCAGAAAAAAACAATCGGTGAGCGAGAAAATAATTACTATACTTAATTTTTTAAGTCAAAATTTCAATGTTTTATTTGATTATACCGTTTGTAACATTTGTTTTTTTTCACCTGCTTTCGAAAATATTATTTCATATTGGTATATGTCTAACAAGAGCGAAAATAAATATGGACCAGGAATATTTCTCATTACATCAAGAATCTGAGAGATCATTTAAAGTAAATTGATGATAAAATCTCAGAAAATCAAAGGGCTTAATATCCCAGAATATTTTCTGAATACGACTCTGAACCGCAGAAATTGTCACTTTAAAATATGTAAAATAATATTAAAACGGAATACCAAAAAATATTCCAATCCTTTTAGTTTCGATAAAATTCTCGGAACAAATACCGCTTCTCACTACTTACGAGGAGGAAGCAGAGGAAAATTCTTATCATGGCAAATTCCCGGCACGGGCATTGAAAAATAAACTAAAAACTAAAATGTGATGCTTCTACTCGTTGCTAAATTAATTGGTGCAGTGGGACGAGGATATCCATAGTATTATATCGCCGTCTAAATTTCCCGATCTTTTGCAATTACTGAATATCCGCTGAGAGCTGCGAACTATAAAATAATATGCAAAATTATTTTACTGACTAGACGGGCTCCACGGGACGTAAAACGAGTTCCTTTCTAATTCCACGCCATTGGAATAAGAAGCGCAAGAACAGTTTACGTATTAATAAATTTTACACCCTGTTCAAATAATTTTTTCAAATCCGTTGCGTCATAATTGCTCTTCGGAGGAACCTCGCCACTTTCCCAATGGCGGCGTTATAAGGAAACATATTTTAAATTATATAAAGTGTAAATTATATGAAGTTCGATTTTGGGCATTACTAATAAACGTGTTTCAAACCGTACACAACCGATAACGAATCCTTAATGTAGAGGGATGATTGTTTTTCAGCTGCACAAAATCTAAAACAATAAAAAATGGGTAAAAATATAACCATGTATTTTTGAATCAACGATTTAATTTTTTCGTAAAAACGCCATTTTTCACAACTACAAAGGTAAAATATTATCTACTAAATAAAAATAAAAAAACTTGTTTGTTTTCCTTTTTCAGATAACAATATGGTTTCCTCCTTTACCGCACACATCAAGACTAATTTTTTATTGAACGATGCTACATTTATTTTTAACCACTCCTCAAAAGTTCATGCATACGGGGTTAGTGAGCAGTATGCAAGAACTTGAATAATTATTAAGTACAATAACATAAAACAATTAAAACAAAATGAAAACAGCCGAAGAATTCACGCTTAAATAGATGACATGAGAATACAAATAAAATTAGGTGTGTTCGATGTTCAAATAATATTACATAATCTTCATGGCTTGGGTTTATAGGTAATAGGTAAATTTGATGATTTAAAAAAAAACTGTGATTTGACCTAATGAAGGTGTTTCCTATTTTTTTAATTTGGTGAAAATGTACATTTAAGGAGTTTATAACTATATTAAAATTAGTTTTTCTATATTTCCAAAAATGAAGAAGTTTCAAAGTGAACATTGGTAAGTCACATGGAGTTAATATTCATAATTAGAATGGCAGTGCTGCGGTATCGTTGCGCAATGTGCATGTTCCGTGACGTCACATGTTTTTCGATCTGCCGCAAATATCAACGTTTTAACGCCTTATATCTTCTTTGATATTCAGTATTTTCCAAAAAATCAAAAAATTTCACTCTCAGCATGCTCTAATTAGCATTACGAAAAATTACTACATTTAGACATCTTTCATGATTCCTTTTTAACATACAAAACTAACTTATTAAATTTCTTAGCATTTCAAAAATATTTTCACATCATTTTTCAAAACTCTTATGTATTAACAGTCAATTACAATTCGTGAGCTTATTATAATTCTTGTTTACAATTCATTTATTATTATCTATCCACACACTTCCTTCCTTTTATAACAATTTCAGGCGAAATTACGTAATGATATTTTATGGACATACGTAATAGGTACTACAACTATGTAATAACTAAAAATATCTAACTGTATCTTATTGTACTGTGTATGTCTTAACAAATAAATAAATGAAATTTTTGCTGTAAGCGGCAACCTCATTTAGAGGAGGACATCTAGTGAATTCTTTATCAATGTTCTCAGTGAGGAACTTGAACAATTCATTAGTGGAATTCATTAAGATATTCCTATGTTTATGCATAATTATGCTTACTTAGGTTATTAGCGCAATTTAAATGAGTTTGTGAAGCGACACATATTTTTTAAATGATACGTTCATTCAAACAATTCAGTAACTATCTTTTGCTCATGTCACAAAATAAAAAATAGCCTCCACGGCCTATTCTGTCACTTAACAATAATATCACGTGTTTCATAATTACCACTTGGACTGGAGGTTATCCGCGGCTTACTCGCCCTGGTATAAGTATCAGATGGTTACTCCTTCAAGGCTCTTGCAAAGACTCTCAGGATTATATAACGAATCTAGACCCCCAACGTCTCTGCATAGTAGTTAGGCTACAAGATGCCCACAATATACACAAGAATCATAGTTAATAGTATTAAGATATGTACATTAATAGATATAGTAAAATAAGCCTTAAATAATAAAATGGACGAAACTGTTCTTGAAGATAAAGCCATCTACAGAAATAACAAAATAAATATAAATTAAAAACGAAAACACATTCCATACAGCCATGTTATAATTGTAATCATATGAAAATAGAACAAAATCTATATAAATAAAAATGTTAATATTCGTTGGTCCAAAATCTAAAATCTCAGAAAGTTCTTCGCCGATTGCTTTGAAATTTTGACACAGCGTTGCATTCGAATACGCGTCTGTTTTTGTATACCTATATTATATAGATAACACCCGTGACAGGTAAACACATGATTTTTTAAAACAGCGCCATCTGTTGTAAAAACACGCTTTTTTTAAACAGCTCCATCTGTTGGACGTAAAAGCAACACAAGCTATTGTTTGTCTATATGCACAGAAAGGCTGAGCCGTGGCTTAATACAAACAATGGTGGAAACGGATCGAGAATAAACGGTTCAAGCATCCTCATCCAAGAAGAAAATTAATGAAATATTAATTATTAAAAAATAGTTTGTCGATTTTTTATCAATATCAAACTTGCAGAAAGAACACAACAAACCCGTGCAACTAGAATTGGTTATACATTGAAGTTTGTGGCGGTACATACTAAAACTTCTTTTGGTCAAATAAACTATTTATATCAGGCACCACTTATGGTTAATATCCTTCCAAATCATGTTAAGTCTACCAATTCTTTAGTTAAATTTAAGAAGTAAGTTAAGATGTTTGTATTGACAGATGATTGTCTTAATATTTTTTCATTATTTTTATTTCTTAAATAATAAGATTTTAAATAATTCCCATTTGCTAAAAACTGAATGTCACTCTAGATGTCTTTATTACATACTTTGTTTCTTCTTGGGAATAATGCCTAATGATTAGTTATGGTTCAAATATTGTTACAATATGCTGTCAAATTACCCATCAGGTAACACATGTAATACTTATTGTTTTCTTTTTTTTTAAATATTTTGTGATTGTAAGTAGTATTATTTTATGCTTGTGATTACTTTATGTTTGCTTCACTCAAATTGTAAATTGTTAACCTCGATAAAGACTTACTCCTAGTGAGGTTGATATATAAATAAATAGATAGATGCAATAAATAAATAAATAATGTAATTGGTAAGCGGTTATCATAAATCTACACATATCACAAAAACTTACAATAAAGTGACAATCTTTATCCATTGATTTTCTTCAATGTGTTTTTATACGCTGTCAAAAATGATGACGCAATTTTTCGTCGCGGCTGCCAGGCTGTCAGAGGCGAGAGAAGGTCGGTGGATTGCAGGCCACTAAAGGAAACGAGTAATTTATCGATGTGTGTTATTAGAAAACTTTGGCGAGATAAACATTCCGCCTGCCGAACCATTTGTCTTTCCCCTACACCCAGTTTAAGTTCTGAGCTCTTGGTAGTAGGTAATGGAACTATTGGCCGTATTTTTCTCAAGGATTTCAATTAATCTTTTAAAACTTGCGATTTATGAGATTTTTAGCAATGTATCAATCGCAATATAAGATAACCTAAATTCTATCATATAATGTATTTACTTATATGCTTCTCCGCAAATTATAATTTGAATTTTTATTTTTTTTTTTATTTATTTAATATTTGTATGTTTTTTACAATAAATATACAATTTATACATATTATACAGTGTTATAAAGGTAAATAATAATAGCTTTTCCTCACCATAAAGAGACGAGGCTCTTGTGTTTGGTAAGTGAATCCTAGCTCAATTATATGGAATCATGTAAGTAAGTAAATAATATATTTGCAAAACCAAGGGGATAAGTAATAAATTGGCAAGATTTATCAGTATTACAATTTCAAGATTTGAAGGAAATAATAATAAGAGTAAGATATGGACTTTTATAGTAGTTTTAGGTAATTTTTTAATTTTATTTTAAATTCCTGAATATCTTCAATATTTTTTAGATATAATGGAAGGATGTTAAAATATGTTATACCTAGATAGAGATAGGTATTTTGTGTGTGCTTTGTATTAAGTTTTGGGATTTTGATAGTTTTTTGATATCTTGCTGATGAATTGAATTGTAAGTTATTTAACTGTATTTCTTTATAAATTTGTAGAATTGAATATTTTTTATATATATTGTCTATTGTGGGTACATTGAATATTGCAAAAAGAATCTCAGTAGAAAATTTGGATGGTTTTTTCAATATTACTTTAATTATCAATCTTTGAACTATTTTAAGTGGATTTAATATATTGTTATAAGTTCCTCCCCAGCCAATAATACCAAATTGTAATATAGATTGTACAATTGCAAAGTACACTCTTTTTAGGTTTTCTAGTCTAAGAATATTTCTAAGTCTTATAAATATATAAATACATTTTCTAATTCTGTTTTATATAAATAATAAATATATAAATACAATTTCTAAAAATGATAATTTTATAATTTTTCTAAATTATGTAGGTAAGTAAGTAGGTACTTTTAGAATACTATATACCGTTTTTTTTTTCAATTTGATAAACATCTCATGACTACAAACTGTATTTTTTGGCTGGAATGCAATCGCGGGATAGTAGAATATTTGTAATATGGCTGGGGTTTCTTCAGATACTTTCTTCCAATAGGATAAAAATATAAGATCATCCATTTTTTGTCAGCGATTCGCGAAATGTAATATTTTCACACATAAAATAAATTCTAAGATGATTCAGGCTCAGCAGACAACAGCACAATAGTGAGATTTACGGCTAAATGCGATCGAATAAAGGCGTCCGACGTTTTGTTTTTCGCATTTCGCCCAAATTCAAAATGGCTGCTGCTCCTCTCCAGCTTCGAGGCCTTCCTCCCAGCCAACTTTGCGCCAGACTTCCCGAAGAATTAATTACATGTCACCACTTGCCTCGGATGTGAGAGCTTTCAATTTATACAGCTCGATGGTAATCCTCGTTCTGAGGTGCCAATTTTGGCTCAACTTATTTAAACACACATTCTGAACATTTTATTTTGTGTTTGAAACGCTTTACTTGTGTATTATTAATTCGCGTTTGGTACATAAGAAACATGGATCGTCTTGGATGTTACAAATCGAATCATAGAGCACCCTTTGTTGCAAATAGAGAGACGAAGGTCGTGGGTTCGAATCCCGGCGTGCGTAAGTAAATGTAAATAATTTTTCTTTTTAAAGAAAGACAAACATTCACGGGTTACGGAAAACATGACAAAAATTTAAAAATGTCTAAATACCGCTAAAAAAGCGGAAAATGTGGCTTGTGTTGTGATGGAGGACTTAGCCATCTGAGGAATTGAACACACTACGCCTGGATGGAACCCAAACAGACAAAGACAAAGTATTCTTGGCTCTATAACTATCCCGCGCTGTAACACCACCACAGCCCAACAATTTTATAAATATTTTGGTGTCAAATGGTTTAACCAATTATCTCTAAACTTAAGATTAAAAAATTCAAAAGCTCCATAAAAACATTATATCAATAGCATATTAAAATCGTTTATACTTAAAAATATAATATAATCTCTCAATTATTATTATATTGAAATCCTTTTCTCTTATTTCTTATTCTTATCTCTTTCCTTCTTTTACATCCTTTTCTCTTTTCTATTTGATATAATTTAGTTATATATATAAAAAATTTATTTTGTTATATTAAATTTTTTTTTTTTTTTTCATGATGAAAAAATATGTTAAATTATTATTTACACGCGTTTCTCCGCCTTTTTAACACGAGCATTTGCTCTAAAAAAAGGTGTATCACGATGTACTGTAACGCATTAAAAAGAAAACAAACTTAATTTAATGTAATAACATGTAATTGTAAATCAGATATGTGCTTTATTTCAAATAAATCCATTTCAAATGGAAATGCAAAATGCAAAATGGGTATTTTCCATTTTGCATTTTAAATGCTTTTCTCAAAACCATTTTGCATTTTGCATTTTAAATGCTTTTCTCAATGCATTTTCCATTTCAAATGCTTTTTTGCAACATTCTTCCTACTATCTCCACTCATCTTTTTTTCATAAGCCCCAAATATCAGTCGATCCTCAACCTCGCTATGAGAGATAATTTCCATTTGTCAAGTTGCTCCCTGGTAGGAGCCCTGGCAATTGAGTGATACCATTACAAAAAATACTGATTCAAATACTGAACATGGGGCCATGACGCTGTAATATTAAATGTTAGATAGCAGTTTCTATGTTTTTACGTTGGCAACATTAGTCCCGCGCAAATTTTTTGTTGTTTCATAATCTGTAGTCGTGGTGTTTTTGGATTTACCATCATGTAATATGTTTGTTCTACATTGATATCCATTATTAAATGACAAAATTGTTTAAAAATTCTATAATTATTTTAATTGTTTGACCTGGGAAACCATTTTGCATTTTCAATACATTTTGAAAATAGGTATTTTGCATTTTGCATTTTTTTTTTTGTATTAGGCAATTCACCCTAAAGAGAGTGCTTTGTGCATTTTGCATTTGAAATGCTTTTCTAAAAACCATTTTGCATTTTGCATTTTCAAATGGAAAAGTTTTGACCCATTTCCATTTTGCATTTCAAATGGTTTTGGGTACCCATTTTGCACATCTCTGTTGTAAATTTAATATTAAATAAAGAAATTAAAAAAAAAATAAAAAAAAAATAAAACGCGATGCCAACTCAGCCGTCACAATTTATTAATTAAAATGAAACGTTATCTGCCGTGTTTGGTGACCAGATCTGAATAGCCAGGTCAGATGCCATAGTCTCACTGGCCCAGACGGTTGAAAGCAGTTGGGACTTTTGTGCGGAATTCGCATTTAAAAAATATTTGAATTTAAACATGTCTAATCACTATGTAGGAGTCGGCAGAGGAGATTTTCTGATCTTCAAATCCATGAATCAGGCTCCACCATCCAGTTACTTACCATTTATTCACACATACCCACGCTCTGACATTAGATATTATTGAATTTTGTTTTTGTTTGCTAAAAATTATCTCCGAGCGATGATTTTGAAGCCGAGAAATTCTGTATTTTTCATTACATACTAAAGATAAATGAATCTCGTTTTTGACAATGGTAGAGTTGACACCGTTATTTATCAAGGGTCTTGTAAAGAAAAGCGTGTTTCTTCCGGGTAGATCATTAATCAGGCAAGGTTTTGAATGTATATTGTTAACAAATAATAATATAGTGTTTTCATTTCTGTAACCTTTTCACCCGCAGATAATAAGCATTGAGAGGCTGAAGTGAAAACAAACTGAGAATTCGATTTTTTTTTGTTTATTTTGTAAATAAAGATAAATGAGTTTATACTTAACAAAGCAAACAAACAAAAATAATTGAAAAAAATCTTAATTAACATAAGTACCATGTATTTAAGTGTGCAAATAAATCAATTATAGTAGTATTTCCATACAATTTTCATGTTTTCATGTCCATCACCCACGTCAATAATTTAGAGCAATTCACTTTTTGAATTTGATTTGATTTCCTTGTTGGTCTATTTTTATTTTTAAGAAATGCTGTATAGATTTTATAGTGGGTTTTTATTGAAATTTAACATTTAGAAAAAAAATGAAGTAGAAAAACCAGTTCCATGTACCAAGCGAGCGGATATCGTCTTTATAAAAGAGACGTAGACAAAAATGCTAAAGAAACTCAGTAAGAGTTTTTATATATCTTTATGAAAACGCTTTAAATTAGTAATGTTTTTTTCTGGGCCGAAATTGTGTTGAAAAATAGTATTGAAAGGGTGATCTGTATTAGAAATCAATCTACATCACATTTCGTGTATTTATGTAAATACTTATGTAATCTATTTATTTTTTATTTTGTTCAATTCGTCGAGCTCCAATTAATGAAATAGTTCTGTGAGTTTTTGTTTAGTTTTTATTTTTATTGTTATGCCTATTTCAGCGTTCAAAGCCATTATTCAACTGATAATTCGCATTTTCAAAAACACAAACAAAATGTGATTAAATCTTATTCATTTTTATTATTTAAAAAAAAATCTAATACCTAAAGTTTTCGGGAAATTTTGTTCAGTCACCAGCAATACTTAACACTTTCGTGGACATTACCTATGCTCATAGACGATAGTATATGTATACGACCAATAAGAAATAATATTATTACGACGTCTGCACGTGTACAATCCTGTTTTTTATCTAATTCAATATGGCTATGCTCCCTCACACACAGACTTTTCATCGTGAACTCAGATAAGCGTTTTCGACGGACCACTCTCCAGTCTATATTGTCATTACACAAAATACTAATACCCAGGGTATCTAGCACGGTCGATTGATAAAGGTTTTATCGATAAGGTCGGTAACTTGTCATCGTTATCAAGCAAGACTACAGATGGTCAATTAAGAAACAATGGCTCACAACGATTAAGTGTTCTTAATTTATTAGACGTCAACAGTTATTGGTAAGGCAGCGATTTAGATAATTGATTTATCGATCGTCCGTTTTAAGATACCAGAAGTAGGTAACTATCGCTAGGGAGCGTATACAGACATTTCCATTGGTAGGCTCAATTCTGAGGCAGACTTAAGCATTGACTATATTGTTAGTATGGAATTAAATATATCTCCACTACGCTGACTTCTTTATTCAAAGTATTTGTAAATATGTCTTTATTATTCTTATACCTTTCTTGTCTATTTCTTGGTACCGGTATATGTTCGAAGTGCATACATGTATACACTGTCATATCGCAATACTGGAAAGGTTTGCTAGGTTACACTACAGCAATACACGTATTATGGGATTTTTTTTGTGAAATTACAAGTCAAAAAGGGCCGAGATCAGCGAGCAAAATAATTAAAGCTATCACTCGCAGACGTTTTACTAATGTGGTCTCAGATTTTTTGTTCTTTGAAAATAATTCTTTCTGCCATCTTCTGCACTCCTATCCTCTTCAAAATGATATTTGGATTTTGCTAATAAATGTATAAAATAAGTTGCTCCACTCAACCTGGTGATTTTAAAAGGTACGAAACCATTTTTTTATTACGGTCTGAGGTAAGCAAAAATGCTTAAACGAATATTAAATCTCCAACGAAAGACGTTTATGAAGTAAATAGTATACTTAAGATTCTTATCTCTTTGGCGATTTTCTCTTTTCGTAAAATTTTTATGAATTGAGTTTATATTTTTAATGGAAAAATGGAAAATCTCTGTGCTTACTTAAAAATAATGTATTCTTTAATATTTACAACTGAATTAAATTCTTGCCTTGCAAAAATGTGAAGGGAAAAACAACATCAAAACGGAAAGTAAGTAACTTATTCCTTTAGTTAACATTTAAAGATAATTAAAGGTACGCGACTAGTATACAAAAAAAATAATGAGATGGGTTTTAAGGATTAAAAAAAGAAGATTTATGAGTTTGTCATTAACCCTAGATAACTAAACTGTTTTAAATGTTTCATTGTAACTACACTTTCGTCGAATGGACTACACAATAAAACACTAGAAATAAATCAAAAATATTTAATTATGATAGAAACTTGTTACATGGCACAAAAGTAAGGTTTATAATGAACAAATTAATATCAAAATATCAGTCTACACAGTGACCACACATGTCGACATTATGTGGACCACAAATAGCCCCTCTACATCTGGTGCAACGGTGCTTGGTCATCCTCCGGGCCTTGGATGGACATAGGTAGCAAATTTTACGCACGTTTGACGCAGATCGAACCAGAGCTTCTATTGTAGAAGTTTCGCCAACATTAACAATAAATATAATAATATATGAATGTACGTACCTTAAAATAAAAATTGTTGTCATAACTAAACTTTCGTCCAGCGGACGACGAGCACGTCCTAGTATGCGTGTGGCCGCATAATAAATCAAATATTAATTATATTTTATTTATTATAAATATAATCAACAATCAAATCAATTTAACTGATATTCCAATATTTTATTTATTCCTTTAACCTCTGATGAAACTGTTTCCTCCCTTCACCCTCCCTACTTACCCATCCTGTAATCAGTCTACATCCTTTCTCGTTCTAGCACTAATAAGGTGTCTGCTCTTTTATTTCTATCTCTTTCACTCGTGTCTGTTATTTTATTTCTATCTCCTTCACTCATTGTTTTATTTTCTTCTATATATATGTGTCTGTATGAAAATAACTTTAGTTGATATAATAAGCCCTGACGAAGCTTGAGCTAAGCGAAACCTGGTTGGCTGTTAATATTAATTCATAATAAAAGTGGTGTTTTACAAAGTGTATTTTTTTCAATTAATATATAATGTCACATCACAAAGTGTTTGCTTCCTTCGATAAAATTAACATTTTTTTGTTTTGCTGTGGCCGGGTTTAACACTCCTATTTCTGATTTAACAATTTAAACTTTGTGGTGCCTTGTGTTTTTTGGGGAATTTGAAATTTTAAAGCTCCGTAGCTTATAATTGAAATGATTTTTCGTATTGATGATAGTTGCGCTGCCTTAGAAATTACACACAAAAAAGTACTGGCAACTCGAAGGTTAGGTTAGGCAGAAAGTGAAACTACTTTAGATTAACTAAAACAATATTTAATTTTTATAAAAAGTCTGTAATATTAGTACATTCTACCAGGTTCGTATACTTATCCTAACGAGCGAGAGACGTTTCATCAGAAATTAATATTGCACTCAACGGATAAAATTTTAAAAAAATCCCGTTTCATAGAGAACTTGAAGTTCTCCAACTGACCTCGCTGAAAGTTTGATGCATTTTGGAACAAATTCTATGAGGGCGGAAATTCAGTTGAAGAGTAGTCGACAACATCATGGACGAGTACCTACCCTTAGGGCTTATTTACTTTTTGCGGAATTAAACCAATGACCTCCAGATCGTCACAATTTATACTGAATAAGACGTTTTTGCAAACTTGCAACAAATTTGGTTAACGCATGCATCCGCACATGCTTGTAATAAAGGCTGCAAAAAATGGTTATTTATTTGAAAATTGTTGTCCCATTTTTTAAATCGACACTGAAATTTACGATCTTAGCTCGTTGATGTTATTTTTACGAAACTGTAAACCAATGTTTAACTATTTTTATTTATTTCCTCGATCGCGAGTCTTATAATAATAATTTGGTTATAATATTATAATATATTGATGATTTATTTACTCAAGGTCTTATGAATTCTAGCAACTTATAAAGGCTTTTAATACTCTTTGTATACTGTTTCTTAGTTTTTATAAAAAAATTATATTTGAATATGAGTGTAAAGTAACAGAAGTAGGTACTTGTATTATTCCTAAGCTTCTTTAATTTCCAGAAGAAACAATCTATTTTTTGTGAATTTTTTTTGCATAATTCCTACGATAAACTTAAATTGAAATATTTTGTTATGCCGAGGAAATAATTAAATTTAACGTAATTATAATATCTCTTCGCTAACGATTTTCACCGTACTTATTTATTCAAGCGAACATTTCTTTCTTATATTTTTACAAAACAACCCACGCGTATTCCTTTCATGAATATTTTACAATTTCTTTGCTTCACCAAACATGTCAATTTCAATTTATTTGTCATCTGGTTTGAATATTTAATATACTGGAGTCGTCGTTTCCAAAAAAGATTTATCTAATTTTCGAAATATTCCCAAAAATTCTCTCCTTGCATATTTGATAGCGGTCATTATAACAAAATGAGAAATCTGTTTGGTTTTCCATAAGAAAACTTACTCAAATAACATAGATCTTCAGCTTGGAATTTCAAGGTTATAAATACTCTTGACAATTGACAACCGCATGTCCACCAAGAGCTATGGAGCTTTGAATAAAGATATATTTTATTGTCGTAAAATAAGACGACATTATACCTACGGTGATAACTATACTAGTCTTAACAACCTTCCTCTCCCTTATCTTCTCCCCCTTCGTACTTGCATTTGCCTCGCTACATACTGGATGCTTTAGACTCGCTCGCACCGGGAGTTGGGACTCTTATGCGATGTAGAGTCAGGTGGGGTAACCGCGGTAGAAGTGGTATGTAATTTGTACGCGGCAATGTTTGTGACAAATTCCTGCACCCTACACCTGCGCTCATTCCTCAATTCCTAAGCGCTATCGTCATACTGTGGTGTATACAGTACAGTGAGCTCTACATATAAAACACAAATTGACGAGTGAAATTAAGTTTTTTCATGGATTTCTAATTTCTTTCGTGTGTTACCGATAGTTGTATTTGTATAACCGATTGATTCAGAACGGTGTGGTATATGACAATTTTTAATAAAATTATGTTAGTTTCGAGAATTGGTAAGGAGTCAATTTACAAATGTTTTTTAAAGTTATTTTTAGTTTGCTTATATTATTTTTTGTTTAATCGGTGAAGTATGCGGGTTATGTACATATTTCACCCCTAAAGCCAGTAAAAGTTTACTATACAAATGAATGCAATATTATAATGCGCTGCCAGAATCTATAAAGTCTCTTATTTTTTAGTGTTAAACTAATGTTTATAAGACAAGGTTTTTATGCATATCACAAAGGATAATAAATAATTATAAGCATTAATTACTCGCCTTAAATATCCATACAAATTGAAAATACCTCCCGAGTAAAAGCGGCATTTATTTTTACTCAGGCGAGTAATTAATGCTTATTATTATCATCTATAAAGTCTGCACCAATTGAAATATTCAAGCTGACCTGTAGGAGCCATACTAACCAAAATAAAATGTAATAATGAATATATGAAAGTTATAATAAATTAGACTTTATAAACGTTGAATGTAGAAATGGCTAAAATAAAATTAATAAATACCCTGATTTTTTCGAGTGAACATTATGTAAGAAAGCATTCGGATAGATCATTTTGTACCCAAGAGCAGATTGAAAGCACACTTAAACTACGGTATGAAAATGCTTACCCCGTATGTAGGTTAAGAATACGCAATCAATATTCATTTTGATTTATGAACCGTTTGAGTTTTTGTTTGTGTGAGAAAATAATAATTATTAGTCGTACTTATTAATAAAGAAAAATGAAATAAAATATCAATAGCTTTTTAATACAAAAATCCCAATGTAAAAATTACGTATGTACACAAGTGACTATACACTTTGAAAAATCGTTTTACACCTACGTTAAGCTAATTTTATGAACATTGTATTGCATAAATTATTATAAGAAAAGCAACGCTTTACAAATTGCTCTAGGCAGGTGGGTAAAATTACCCCAAAGCTTTATCTCAGAAGTGGAATACTGCGTCGTGTCCGAACCTAAACGAAAACCAGGAATGAGACATCCTATAAACACCCATTAAGATGTTTAGCCAGCCCACCACGGTGGCTGTAGGTACGTGTTGCCGATAATTTGTTGGTATTCAACAACTGACTTTAATATCGCGCTTTTAAAGGGTGTTCAGCAAGGGTGGAAAATTACCACTCTCGCCTATCGTCAACAAGACTTCTTAATAATAGGTTTGCAGTATGAATGAATAATCGGATAACTTTATACAGGAGGCAAGACAATGCGGAGGTCACAAACCTATAAAGAAGTATGAAACTGACATTAGTTTGATTAGAGGCATTTCCTAGAGGTGGCCAGACTGACCGATGATGAACAATCCATCTCCTTTTATTACCTTTTATTAAATAAAAATATCTTAAGCAATTTTTATTTATCAATATTTACGAGGTAAGTTTATATAATAACATAATAATGCACTGTGTCAGAATATAAATAAAACACATTTTCCTTTTCTCGTGTATAAAGGGGAAATGAAATTATAACTTAAAACACGTATTTAAAAAAATGTATATAATCAGTTATACCTATGAAGTGAATCGGAAGAGAGAAATAAATTTAAAAAAAAAACAAATGTAATAATATAAAGTTTAAATAACGGTATAAGAAAACTAAAGTGACAATAAAAAATATGGTTTATAAATTAATGCGGATCCATGAATATTGTGGGAGCACATTTTATTTCGTTTTGAGCAACTCTTTTTCGTAGTTTTGTGCATCATATTTTTTAAAGTTTTATGATTTTTTTGCAAATAGAAAATTGCTTATAAAAATACACCAAACATTTCATTAAATTTTCATAATAATGAAGGTATCTCTATCTTTCTTTGACGATTTAAAACATTGATTTCTACAAATCGCTAACATTATTTGGTGGACATGTTTAAAAATAGAATCAAAACATCGCCATTCGATATTATTTGCACCTACGTGGAAATTTGCACTTTTAAAGAAGGAAAAATTTACAACCCAAAGAATTGTCGAATCAATATCAATATAGCTATAATATGTTTTCGCTTTTTATATTGAAAACCTAAGTATCACATTTTGTGCTATGGCTAAATTTCAAAAACTTCGAGACTTATATTCAATTTAAAACCTGCCCTGCAATAGATGTTAAACTTTGAATTTCGCACGGTCTGCATTTTAGTCAAGGAAACTTTCAACCAGCACTCTTATGGCAAGCACTGGCAGACTAAAGCCTTACCTACCTCCTACCCCTAGTAAGTGCAATTTGAGAGGACGAAGTTATACAGTCCCCTGACAAGTTCTGTTCTTTATTTCTACCCTTCAAACGAAAATAACAGTAAAAAGATCCGCATGCACGGAGAAACTGGAAAGGTTGCGTCATCAAAAATTTAATTTTGAATATTTGTTTTTTTAAATTTTGTTTCAGCACATGCTAGGGTATTCTAAAGTTCCATCCGTGTGAAATGTGAATGTAAATACTATTTAAGGGGTGAATTGACATTTTTTTAAATATGAAAACCGCCCAAGATTTCCAACTGCTTCTAACTGTCTGGAGCCAGAATGACCATGGCATCCCCAATTGTGGTATATTATGAGACTGAAGGTAGTGGGGAAGAGGAAGATAAAGAAGTACCTGGCTATTCAGGTCACCAAATACGGCTAAAGCCATTTCCAGCAAATTTCAATTCGGAATGGTGGTCTTACACCAGGCGATACTGAGAGTATCTTTCATTCTGGAACGTGCCACAAATATACTATATATTATTTTAAATGGATAAGTTGAGAAAAACACAAATTAAATTAACTTTATGATTTTTACTTGTGGCAGGGATTTGATCCCGCGACCTTCGGATTGCTAGTCGAGATCCTTGCCCTTCGACCACGGAGATTGAGTATAAAGCACCGACTATTTGTTTATAATATGTGTGTTTAAGAAATTGTTTTAAAATGTCTCTTTAATAAACGGATGAAAAAATAAGTCTGTCGAAAATCAAAAATGAAATAACTCCGTTGGCGTATGGTAATATTCAATATTTTTTCGATACTCCCAGATTGATGTGAAATATAGAAAGATCTTTTGAATTTTGTGTATATATTTTTATTGCACGGCGAAAGCTGAACATATCTATTTGGAGAAACCAATGTAGAAGTAGGTTTTCGTAAGGAAGAAGGGAGAATGATGCCAAGCCACATGGTAATACTTTTTATGTAAAATAATGTAAATAAAAAATGCCAAACGCTTGTGCTTCTAGTCAAGAACAAAACTATAAATCAATAGAAGTACAGGCGTAAGAAGAATTCGACGACAGGAATTTTCAAAAATAGATAACAGTAAATGCCTTGTGCATTGTCAATGATTCAGTGTCTAACCTCCAATAGATAGTGAACACGACGGCAAATAAGATGCTTCCGGGGAATTTTTCTGTTTTAACGACTTGTTCCGGGCATGGAATATTTATATTTTCACCCTCAAAGCGCCGATTTACCGGCGTAATTAATCCTATTTATTTAGACTTGTACTAAACTTTGAAACATCATGTTACAGAAGACAAAGACACAACATAATGTCACAAAAAGTTATTGAATATAAACTTTAGTCATACCGATAAAACTATTAATGAAACAATATTCTAAAGTATGTAGTCATGGGTATTTTGTTGCAAATATGATAAAAATAAAACCGTTAAAAAGAGATCGTAAACAAAAAAAGTTTTTTTTTCACTCTAATTAATGAAAAGAAAGACAATCTACAATACCAATAATAAAGTTAATTATTTGTTACCGTTACTCGAGATTTGCAGTGTTTATTATCGCATGTTCGTTGGTCAGACAAGCTATCATCCGCCATAAACACATATCTAAGCAATTTTTGGTGCCTTTCTGCGCTTTTGAGAGATGCACAAATCATTCTCGAGCAAAAACCTAATCTGATGGAGTTTATTTCCATTCGTATGTACTCAAAAAACACTTATTATTTCAATAAATGCAATTATTCACAAGGTTTTCTGCTACCCGAAAATAACAGGACAACCTTATGTCGTAAATTAGGGGTGAGTAGGGTAATAGGGGTAGCGGCCCACTGACGGGCGAGTATGTCCGCGGCGAACAGTCCGAGCATGACATTACGCTATTTATATGGCCATTTCGCTTGCCTGTGACGTTGCTCGCCCCGGACATTCTTGACCGTCAGTGCTCGCGGCTGGTGTCGAGATGCACGCATTCAGAAACCAGGGGCGTTCATAATAATATTGCTGTTTCAGCCGCACACACATATTGTTTGAATGGCAATCCCTTTCTAATGCGTTCCGTTCCACGCATGCAGGCAAGCTGTTATATGTAACCTATAATATGTAAAAATACGTAATCTATTCACACATCGTTAATGGTTATTCTTTCTTATGCATTTCGGATTAGTATGCACATAACACGTCTTTGTATTTATGTAATCGATGTGTATCTGTACCTATATATTTATGTATCTTTGTGATCGAAATACACAATGATCTATTTTTTTCATAAATAACCATTGCAGCATGGAGTAACCATTGCAGATAGATAGGGAGGGTTTTCGGTAAGTCAGCGAACTTTTCTTCTTACTTTCCTTTGGTTTGCGGCTTGTCCATAAACTTGTGGACTATTTGGAGGTTAATACGTAGATCGTAAAAAAGTTTACGATTCTAAAAGACCTAAGGCGGACTCCAAGCGAGCGACCTTTTTACAGCTCCGTCGCTTTTTTTAAAGTATGCTACTCGTACAATCCCAAAGATGTTTAATTTATGAGGGGAAATGCATAGTTATTTGTGCTGCATGTTATAACTTTTACATTTTACAAGGATGTAAAAATAAACTCATGGCTGGACAAAACTTAATAAATCGATAAAAGCTACTGAGCAAACTATTACAAAACCAACATTATTGTTCGAAATAAAGATAACCATATTTTTGATTCGAGTCTTTTCATAGATGTCAAATGGCAAGAAAATAGATTTACCAAAGAGAAAAAACTAAAATTAATATTCAAAATAGATTGAACTTTGTCAAAAAGCCAAAAAAATTATTCCACAGAAATATGTATAAAAATATTCTACAATTGAATTTCGTTGTTTTTCTTATGCTGTCATTCACAAATTGATTGGTTTTCTTACAAAGGGATTTAAATATTTTTAGGGCCTTTTTGCTGTATGTACATCGTTTTCGTTATAATCAAAAATTAAAACCTATTTTGAATTTTAATAAAGAAACGATGACCATTGGTGATCGGTTTGCGTATAGTAATGGGGTCCCAAAAAACAACAAAACATTAGTTTGTTTTCAAAATAAATCTCAAAACACGGGGCCAAAATCTTTTTATTTAAATATTTCTTCGAATAATTTTATAATTTAAAAATGTGTTACAATGTAATAGTAGTTAATTTGCTTGAAGAAAACCGTTTGAATTAAAAGGGTGGGTACCCCTCTGTTTGACCACAAAAAAATACTTCTGGTTTTCGGTAGTGTCTCTTAAAGCCTCCATTATAATTAATCTTTTCAACGATTATTTCCATGTGTGTTTGTCCTCAATAAATCTACAAATTTTATTACCACATTTAATGCCAACATATTCTATCTTATTTATATTCAATGATGTTCAATATGTTTAATTATTGAAAACAATATTAGAGATTTCTAAACGAAAATCTGAAACAGAAACATCTAGGACTCGAACCCAGGACCCTTGTCTTTCCGGGACACTGCTCTACCACTGAGCTAATGGGACCTTATCCCCCTCGGTCACTTTTAACTGTATCATACTTCGAATAAGAACTACCAACGTTGTCTTCATTTTTTCACCGCACATTTTTATTGGCAACTATCTTTATGTATGATCGCAAGATTCAACCCGAACTAAATGCAATCTAGACAGCGTCTTTTTAGATAAACCTATCTTATTTTTTATTAATTTTTAATGTGCGACATCTGTTGACTTTTCTGCAAGTCTTGAATGAATATTTATTTTTCGGAATAACTTTATTGAGTAAAACCTCAAATTGTAATATTTAATTATTGAAGACAATATTAGCGATTTCTAAACGAAAATCTGAAACAGAAAAATCAGAAAAGGATACGGTCACATCTAGGACTCAAACCCAGGACCCTTGTCTTTCCGGGACACTGCTCTACCACTGAGCTAATGGGACCCTATCCCCCTCGGTCACTTTTTAGGGGGGATAGGGTCCCCAATATGCAATATCTTAGGAGATGTAGCTCTACTTTACCGTTAAAAGTATTAGTGATAAACTGGCTGAACTTATCGCAATATGATGCAAAAATTGGACTCATTTTTACTGTTTGAACCGTTCTTATAATATGTATTGTTTAACAAATTATTATTAGCAATAATTACTCGCCTTAAATATTCATAAAAATTAAAATGTCTCTCGCCGATGGGAATTGAACCCGCATCTTCTGACTAAGCTACGTCGGTTTATTCCAAACCCGCCAAATAATTCAATATGGCTTATTTTACATATTTTTTTATTATTTGTTATTATTTGTGCCATGTATAAAATTCAAAAATAATCTTTGGTTTTTTGTAATATTTCATAATTTAATTATCATATAATACGGTTTGATTCCTAAATATAATAAAAATAAAAATAAATTATCCTGTGTCCTAAATGTACCCCTAAATACACTGGGCACTGAGCACACGCCTAGTACCGGACAGTAATAAAGCCAAAAGGCAATTTATCACTAATAGAATTATTGAGAAGCTTCTTCCTTTGAGTGTAAGCCGACTGAAAAAAAAAACACAAACAAAGAATTAGAATTATTTATTTACTTTCTGAGAATATAACACCAATTTTCTAGTCTTCTAAAATTTTGAATTGCGCAATGTGTTTATTTTTAATAAATGGATTTATCAAAATAATGTTGTAAAATTTCAGAAAAACTGTCAATTTGTCGAATTAAGAAATTATCAATAATTTTATCAATTGTTTGTGTTATATTAAAAAAATAAATTCATCCATATTTATTGCTTCTCATAGAGCACACCTCACTGCGACTAATAGCCTGTATCGTAAAGTGTGATACCCTTATAAAGCCAGAATCTTAACGACGTAAGTGAAGCAGCCGTGCACAAAAAAATGCAACGTGAAGCCCTGGGGTATTGGAAAGACATACGGTTGAATTTGTCCTTTCAAATCTCTAAAATAAAGTGGGAATCTTAATATAAGTGATGAAGTCAGGTAAAAACAATATTCGGTGCACGGCTCGATGTAATGGATGGATCTACGATCGACTTTGCCTTAGAAGGCTGTAATATTTTCACCTTTTCGCCATCCTTTTTATTATATTATTACAATATAAAATTTTCTTCTCTCTTGGCTATGACCGATATTTCTTTTTTTTTCTAAGGCTTTGCATATGTGTTCGCAGGGATGGAAAATTCCTCCCCTACAACACATAAGCCTCCATGAAAATTGGACCCTTAATTTCTTTGATAACTACAGAAAGCTACTTAAAGCTCTCTTGTACTATATATCTTATAGACATATGTACTTAACTAATTAATACGTTATTTACGATCTTGAATGCAAATATATTCGTATTTATATTGTAATTAAATTCCATCAAACGTTGTGTAATTTTTTGGTTTATGATATAGGATTTTAATTACTTTCATTTTTGTGGTAACCCTTTTGATTCTGATCAAGGCGTTGAATTTCAAAATTGAATTGGTCTTTCCATTGCAAGTCTAAATTTAAATGATTTCACTAACTGAGCTAACTTTCCCTATGTAACTATTCTGATTCCCTGCACCCTAACGAAGTAGTAGTTTAACGCTGGTAAAAGATGTTATACATGTTTATTTGGACAGGTAATTAAATATAACTCAAATGGTTAATTGTTAGTAAATTTGATTTTGGTAAACTCTTGTATCTGTTTGGCGCCACTCCTTTATGATTCTGCTGCTATAGGGTACAAGTAAAGATTGATTTAGTAGGTTAATGTAATTAGTTAAATGTATATTTGACGAACTCGGAATAGCCCTTTGCTTGCAAAATTTGGCTCCAATCCTCCTGCAAGTAAACAAGGTGATCGGGAGTCGACTAGAAATTCGCACAATCTTGTGACACGATTAAATTGATTGGTACCTAAGTTACCGCGTCCCAATAAAATCTTCCATCGTCATCATGCACTGCCTTGAAGTCTTCCCTCGAGCCTTGAAACCCCCAAATTCCTACCCCTCCTTGGACTACAATTTACTTAGGGCGAACCGGTTTCGTCCTATATACAATCATATACTCACGGTTGGTGTGGACTTACGGGTCGTGAATCCTCATTCCACGTTTAAGAGAAAATGCGAGAGTGGTCCACAGACCTAAATGCAAGCTGTATGCAGGTCCGCATTCTCCAGTAAACAGTACCTATGAATAAATATATGTATACATACAGTTTTGGAAAGGTTTATAACTTGCAATACGAGGCTAGCTGCTTCGCATCCCAAGCTCGGATCTCGTACAAAGAGTTCTGCGAAACTCTAGGCTTGGTAACCGAATAAATACGTAAGAATAAGGTGATACGAATAAATACTAGTAAAATAAGATCTTATTGATAGTTTGTTTTGGAGAGCTATCGAACTCCAGGCTTTTTGTTTGGTTTTGACGTTTTTATTTAAGAGAATCGCCATCTCTATTTTGTTTGGTTAATGGTCTTGTTATAGGAGCGACCACTGCCTCCTATTTGATGAACTGTATTTATTTTAAATTTTTCCTCCAGGGTTCAACATTAGATTTAGTTCATCCTATCCCGTGATTTTTCAACTGTTTCATGTAATTGATTGCCACATAAGAGGGTACACGACTCTCAACTGTCTCAGGCAACTGATGGGATCTATGCGAACACTCCATCAATAATATTCAAATGTTTCGTATAATTATTCGATGTAAATCTTACTAACCCGTGATTTCCAATTGTTGTTTGTGAATGATAGGTATTTGTGAGCACGCATCTTCCAGCTGTTTCAGGTAATTAACAAAAACCTATGCGACTATCTAATCAATGATATTTAAATGTCTCATGTAATTATTTGATATAAATCTTGCTAACCCGATGATTTTTCAATTGTTGTTTGTGATTGATAGGTATTTGTGAATACGCAAGTCGCTACACATTGCTCAATGACATCCTGATGATTTTCCTTATAACCCTGATAAATTATCTAGTTACGGCCAAGGTCGTTTTCAAACTATGCTGTTGACCCAGTTCCCCAGTGTACGCTTTATTTGTAAACAAATAATGTAAACATCTCCTGACACACTAACCTAAATGTGAGATTCGTTTATTTTAAAAATTCCTTAGAAGTCACTTATGCCTCTTTACTTTTATTGTGCATTATTTATTCAATATTTTTTTATTCCTTTTTTTGTTAAACTATTTATTTCATTTTCCGAATTTAGTAAATTTACTAGAGGTTAAATGAAGAATAAATATAAATATATATATATATATATATATAAGTACACATATCTCGATTGCCAAAATATGTTAAATAAGAGTACATATATTAATAAATAAATATAAGATATATGATTCTACATAGACTTGAATATTAATAAATACATATTTTCCTTTTCAATAAAATAGATATATCCATGGGTAGGTATTTAAAAATCGTTACCGTTCCGATGTTTTCATTAATAAATAAAATACATATATATTAATACACTACTCATATATATATATTCTTTATATACAATATATTATTTAATATTTATATATATATATATATATAAATACACAATATACATATTTTAATGTGTAATTCCTTTTGTTGTTTTAATAATTTAATTGGGATACCATAATCAGCTGTATCTCCTCACTCCAAGGGCCTGAAAATTATTTATAAACTCACCCTCTTCAAGATTTTTCCGGTTGGGATCTACACAACAAATCTTGCCGAAGAAATCCTACCTAATTAACTGTATTTTCCAACTAATTTCAAAATAAATCTTTTCGACTATTTATTCCTATTTAATATTTTATTCTTGCTTGATTCATATAAATTAGCTGATATTTAATATTTTGTGATATAGATGTGCCGGGAAATTATAAATTATTTAAGTCGAACTATTTTTGTTATTTTCACTCTTTTTTAATTTTTTTTATATAAATTTATAAGAAAATTCATCCCGTATTGCGCAAACTTTTAATTATTTCGATTCTGAATAAATTAAATATCTGTTAAAACTTTCTTCTAAACTGCACTGTTTCCACCAATATTTTAAAATATCCATAATTATTTTTTTTTCGAACTGTTACTTTTAGAACAAAGGTTTGAGCGTTTATTATTGTTTCCTTTTTTGTTTTGTGTTTCTTTTTAAACTAAGATGTAAGTATTTACTATTAACATTTTTAAACAAAATTGATACTAAATTATAATCTATTTTTAAATATCAATTCGCGAACACGTTCACTCTAGATTAACGATAAAACTCTCAATTAAATTCGAATGTTTTCACTTTGAATGAAATAATTATTTTTAAATTTTAATAATTCACTAATCACTTTTTGCACTATTCACTTTTAACACTTTTAAGCACCGAGTTTAAACCCTATCTTTTTTATTAACACTGTTTGATTAAATTAAACTAACTTATTAAAATTTCACTGATTTTGGTACTTGTACTTTTCCCGAAATTTTCTAAGTCCAGGGACTTATTTAAAATTTAACACTTAAAGATTTTTCACTGTTAATTTTTACGAAGAACATAGTACTGCGGCGCAACCACCCCTTCTCAAAATCTCGACTGACCGTCTCCTGACTGATGTGCACCATCTTTTACACCCCTCTCAGGTTCCAAAAGACGTATCTGAATTTCTTTTGATGCTTAATTCTATCTCCTATCAACTCGTAAATTTGAACATCTCTGCCACTAATATCGATTGTGCCTCCATCCGATCTTCTGTCGTCCGGCTCTGGGCGGTGGCCTGTTTTTATCTCATGTCTCTAACTCGATAGGGTCCGAATTGGGTAAATCTGCGTTAATTGCCCAAACTTCCTTTGTTCCATGGTTCATACAAAATGTAGTTAAAATATCATGATTTTGTGTTCCCTTTTTTCCTCAATTCGCGATAGTTCCGTCCTCAGTAACATATATAGATCTCAATTTTATGCATCTTGTGCCAAAAATGATTCAATCCATGTCGAAATCTTTACTATGCAGTTTTGAATTTCAATTTGTCTAAATTCTACTTAATTTTATTGTCACCTATATGAGCTTATCCATTTTCACCCGTACCTTCTCTCTTTATGTCGCAGATTTGAGTTTTCCCTTTTTCCTTTTGAATTCAGACGTTTTTCTACACAAATTTCTTCTTTATTCTTATGTTATTTCTCACTATAACTTATTATATTCCAAGCCGTATTTATTAATTTTACGGATAACTTAGAATTGTATCGCTTTTCTCCACTTGGATCATTCCTTATCCCCGTTCTCTACCCTTTCCTTTCTCTTTCCCTCACTTTTCCCGATGTGTGTGGTCTCCAGGAAAATTTCATACTTCATTTATTATTAATTAATATATAATTTTCCACACTTCTATGGGAGATATACCTAATTTGACTCTGGGATATCCGTCACTTTTATTGTTTTATTCAATCTCCGCCCAATTTCCTATCTCTCTCATACAAGATTTCACATAAAACATACGCATTGACATCTGTTTACGTTTCAAATTTTGGTACTACACTCGTAAATTTCATTTAATTTCAAAACTATTAATTTTAATATCTTTTGCTTTATATAAACATATCATAAGCCCTACGTTAAACTTAATAGCTTTTATAATGGTTTATTACCTTAACGTAAACAAAAATCATGTTCAAATTTCGATTCTTTATCCTCTAAAATACACATGAGACTGTCAATCTTTTATCTCATGTCACTTCTTCTGCAGTCTTGTGTAACTCTAATATCTATCTACCCCGATAATCATGTTAAACGCCTACGTTTCCTGAATTTAATCTATCGCTATATGTTTAGTTTTATTGCCTTCCTTTGGTACCCTATTATCATGTTCTTAGGACCTTTGTAGCAGCCCGAAATCTCTGTATTATCTCTCCGTTCAGTCGCTGCACTTTTCTAAAATGTCTATTTTTTCGCGAGATTTTCATTCAAAATTGATTTTCCAATATGTCCGCTTCAACTAGAATTGATAACGATTAGTTTCTAATGTCCCTAACACTTTCGTTTTCCTTTATTACGATTTACATCGAACTCGACACCCTCCTTCTATCATAAGTAATTGCACGACGGTTGAAAATTCTGCCGGCAACTTCCCTTCGTTTTCCCGCCCTTCTTTTATACTATATTTCATTTAAACTTTACATTGTATTTTCGTGTGTGTGTTTTTTTTCTAACATGAAAAGGTCCCAAAGCCCTCGATTTCAATGGTTCACTATCTCATAAATGTCTCAGTTATTGTAAACATTTCCTAGAGTTTGTCGCCTTGAACGTCGATGTTTACACTACAGTGCGTTTACCTCTAATTTCTGTGGGAATGGAAATGTCATTACTTATCTTTTTTATCGCCGGGTCCAAAGTTCATTTCTTTGTCTTTCGTAGACACACGCCTTTCCGTTTACTGATTGGTTATTCAAAATTTTATAGCTTTCGTTTAGATCTAATTGGTTGACAACCTTCAATGTTTATTTTTAGGCCTAGACAAGGGGAATCCTAGTCGTCTTAGACGATTTTACGACCTCTCTGCTTTCGTCCTAGAACCTCGATATAATTCCAACTATTACAGGTGCCTACTGCAAACAAACTGAATCAATTTTAAACTCAACAGATGTCGCTAGAATGACGGTTTTCATAAATAATTGGTATATTTTTAATCCGCGAAGTGGGAAGCTATGGTCTGTCTGTTTTCACTGTGATTTAAGCCTTTCATCACAAGGCCTAGAAAATTATTTTTTTCCGTGGGATTAATTTGAATTATTTGTGATGAAGGAATTATTAAAATCTCATATTAAGCTAGAGGGGGACTTCCCTTGGGAAGTTACTAATTCATCGTCTAGACCAGGGGTTCCCAACCTTTTTGTACTCTAGAGCACATTCTTAAATATCGGTAGGGTGGCGGGCACCACCTATTTTTAATCGAAAAATTTTTCAAAATATTGAAAACAATGATTCGCATAAATATATCGAACCGAAAAATGATTTAATTTTATATGCCGCTTTTTTAAAAAATGGGAACTTTTCTCTGTCCACTGTATTCCAAAAGTCCTCTGATATTAAGGATTTTAGCAAAATATCATTCTTAAGGTCCAAAAATTCTAACTCTAGTTCTTCTGTCTTACCTTGAACAAAATCTGCAATACATGCGAATATTTCCATTACATTTATCTTTGTGAAATGTCAGTTTGGCTGTCGGGGCCATGCTTATTGCTTTCACTGACAGACAGAGCTGCCACAGTCATGTGCCATGTTTTTTGGCTCAGTTCATGGCGTTCGTTCACTTCGGGTTTTCTGCGTGTACAAGGAGTGATGTGCAAATATAACTCGCCGTTCCAAGCTAGCGTGAAGATTGCAGTCTGGCTCGCCGCTAGACAAGTTGCGACAAGTACTGTCAGCAAAGAAACCACTCATTCATACAATATCGCAAACATACTAACGTATTTAATAAACCTAGGCACTCAAAAAAATGAAAACTCTAACAAATAAATAAAAATAATTCACATTTTTAATTAATGTTTATGCAAAAATTCTTTCACTGTCGAATAGTGGCGGGCACATACGAATCGTTCGGCGGGCGCCATGATGCCCGCGGGCACGGGGTTGGGAACCCCTGGTCTAGACAAATGAAATATGGTACTTACCGCCAATTTTATAGTTGAAAAACGTTTTATAAAATTTTAAAACCTTTTTACATTATTTTTTTTAATGGTAAGATCCTGTTTTTATAAATCTTACGATTTAATAAATTATATCCGTAGGGACCTCTTTGGAAACATTTGAGATTTTAGTAATACGTTCATCAGAAATAATTAAAGTATGAGCGTCGAGCAAACCCCCGTTATTAGAGTCTTATGTCGCCTTAACTGATAAACTAATCACTTCATACATAAACACAAAATATTACAAGGAGAAAGAATGAAGAAAAACCATGTTACATGAGTCCACTTGAATACTTTGAGAATGCTTTTAATAATATTTGAACCATAAATAAATCATTATTCCCAAGAAAAAACAAAGTGAAAAAAAATTATATTATTGTTATCTTCTGTCTACACCAACACCTTAAAAATCTTTTTAATTATATCCAAATAAAGCCGAAAAATATTAAACATAAATGGAGCCTGGCACCCATAGTTTATTATATGTACCGACATAAACTTCAATGTGGAGCCAATTCTAGTAGTACGGATTTTTTGTGTTCTTTCTGCTAAATATAAAAAATAAAGATAACAAAATCTGCAACACATTTCACGCGGCTATTTTGAAATTGTTTTTGTACATAACTTTAAAAAAATATATATGAGTAACATTTAGTGGCTCTATATCGGAATTTGAACATGCTAGGTCGAGATTGGAGTAAGGCAAATAAAATAAAAATCATTATTTTTTACATCGTAACCGCGCGAAATCTGATTTTGTAAAAATAAGGGCGGAGTTCCAAGCAAATAGCGTGCTTAAAATTAATATACACTATTTAACACCTGGATACAGAAAAGCTGTTTTCCTTTAGGTTAATGAGCTTTTTTTTTTAATGGTTGGAACTTTGGCCCGGATTCAAAGAATGCTGGTTTTAAAGCCGGAGTACAAACAATTATTGTACTATTTAATGTATTATATAAATACAATTTTATCTGATTAAGAGATCCTTAGGGAGTGACCAGCATTAAGAATGGTAACGTTGCGTAAAATAAAAAAAGCTAAAAGTGTCCCCAACACAGATGAACTCTTAGCGTGAAGGACAATATACAATCCCTATTTAAACATAATTGAATTGTCAGTAGTTATCCTATCTTCACATTATCATTCCATCGCGGATTCATTTTTTTTATTAAAATTCTGTTAAAAGGGCGATAGTAGGCCATTTCCTGATGATCTATTAGTATTTTCATAATACATGGGAACGTGTGTTCGTGCAGTTGCGTATATCCTGTTATTACATAATGGCGAAATGAATTTTTATGAACACGTGTTACAACATCGCCATTACACATTCGTGTTTTACTGACAATTTATGAGTAAATCTGTCAATTCATTTGTTAAAGAGCAGTCCCGATCTAACAGGAATATCAATAATTTGAAGAGATTTTTAATAAATTAGGAAAATTTTGTATAAGTAAGTTTTCTCTGCATACGCGGATAAATCTCAACTCTTAAATAACGATTTTTAACTAAAAAATCAATGTTCGTACTGCATTCTCTTATAATCGAATAAAAAATTCAAATTCTTAGAACCATCATAAAATACGACTTACTGAATTATACTTACGTTGTATGACCAAATTTTATTTACATAGTGTTGAAATTTTCTCTTAAATTATCTTTTATCTATCGCCAAATGTAAATTGGTAAGCATTTTATAAGAATTTTTTCAATATATCTACCATCGTAATCAGTCCATGACCCACCACTGTTGGAGGCTTGGAGGCTTGGAGGCTTCCGCAAGCTGGTTGCACTATTCTCAGACCCGTGCTTTTCGGAGCTACGCGTTACATTTGTAACAAATAAGTCTAATAATACCTTTAAAATAGTTCACCCTCATTTTAAGTACTTCAACTAGTTAAATGAAAAATGTTTTTAAAACTCGCCGACGCAAATTCAAATGCGTAAATCATTACGCTGCGGAGATCGACTACATTGTAAAATTCAAATGCGTAAATCTTTACGCTACAGAGACCGACAATATTGTCAATTTCAAATACGTAAATCATTACGCTACGGAGACCGACTACATTGTCAAATACAAATGCATAAAACTTTACGCTACGGAGACGGACTACATTGTCAAATTCAAATGCGTAAATCATTACGCTACGGAGACCGATTATATTATCAAATTCAAATGCGTAAATCATTACGCTGCGGAGACCGACTCTCAGTACGCTCTTAGCTTCAAAAACGAATTGATGTAGAATTGCTTGCTTGTATACTGTATACTCATACTGTCAACACTTTCTTTTGAGAAAACTTTATCATTCTAAATATTTATTTCTTTAAAAAAAATTGTAAGAATTAAGACATTGTTCGCTAAGCTCCGGGGAAAAGAGCTTGTTAAAGTAGTAAAAACAAGCAATTCTACATCAATTCGTTTTTGAAGCTAAGAGCGTCAAACTTAAAATTGAGAACGAACACTAGAAATACCACGAAATACGAAAGAGAATGTGAATAATTGAATACTTAACAAGTCTTGATTCGTCTCTGATGTTCCTTATAGCTACGGGAAACTTGAGGGAGGGAGGACTTCGTCAAAAATAATTATTGCAGAGGGGGAGGCAGGGGGAACGGGAGAAACGATGGGAGGAAGGAAACCCTTGAAAGCATGAAAGGAGAAGATAGGGAAAGGAATTATTATTATATCCCATTTTAACCAGCCCGAGTGAAGGGCGATAATTTTAATTTGTTTCCATCGTTAACCATTCCAAGTCGTATTTTAAAATATACACATTTTGTAATCTTACAAAATATACAGTAATCAGTGTTTCTATTTTGTTTTTCAATTATTATTACAACTCAATCATGGAATGTATATTTTTTATTAGTTATTCAAATTAGACACTGCAGAAATAGTGATATTTTCCGACGACAATATTCATTCACCAGAAGACCTCGTTAAATTTTGAATTTGATGAAACGGGTAAAAATAATTGTATGTTATATAATATTCTTCATTTGTTTAATTAATCACATTGCTTGTACAATATTTTTTATTAATCTATCGATACCCATCTCATGTACCGGACAGTATATGGATGAACCTAAATAATTATTGGAATAATTACGGAAATATTTATCTGTTATCACACATTTTACGATGGCAAATCTTTTATGAGGTTTATCACAGGACGCGTATCATATGTCAAAAGGGATTAAACGATAGTAATTTTATTTTGGTTATTTTTCTAGGGTTTTTAATGCTCACATGTAACATGTGTAGAAAATGTAGAATTTTAACCCTATAAGTAATGAAACAACTGGCCCAATCAGCAGTGATGGTTTTTCTGGGGAGAAGTCGAGAAGAGAAAGGGAGTTTTTTGTAAAAAAGTAAGAAATCTGGGGATTTTGAGGATGAGGATTTTGTGTAATCATGCATTTTGTTAGATGACATAGTTTGTATGAAATGGTTTGGGTTTTTGAGTTATTGTATGTTGGAAAGAGGATTTACAATGTTTTCATAAACTAATGTATCTATCTGGTTATGGCCCGGTAGCCTGATATACCAGTATTTAGTAATGGTATCACTGGGCTTATCTTGCCAGGGCTCTTAACAGAGATCAACTGGCCTGTATCTCAGTTGCATTATAAGTTTGGCTTGGGAGATATTTACATCTATCAAATTGTTCTCTGATATGAGCCATGGCAAGATAGGCATAAGCCTAGTGTAACCATCACTAAAAATACTAACATACTAACATCCTTTTACATTTAGTGTTTGTGTACCAACAGTTTTTATATATCACGATAAGATATACATATTACACAGAGAAAAGTTGTTTTGCAGAAGGTATTAACTATCATTAAAAAGTATTTTTTTTCCAAAATTCTACGACCTTCGTGGTCAAGGGTAAGGCTCTTGAATAGCAAGCTGGAGGTTGAGTGTTCGAATCCTGACGTGCGCAAGTAAATTTTATTTGATTCATTTATGTTATTTCACAATTTGCTCATTTAAAATAATAAATAGTATATTTGCGGTACGTTCCAGAGTGGAAGATACTCTCAGTATCGCCTTGGTGTAAGACCTCCATTCAGAATTGAAACGTTGCTTGAAATGGCTTTGGCCGTATTTGTAGAAGCCAGAATTTACAGTCAATATTACTGGCGTAGGTGTCCAGTATAGCCCAGATGGGCTTTTACATGAATTTTACATGGAATCAGTGAGTGAACTACTAATACAATACTAATTAACGATCGCAGAAAATTGTTTGGACCTATGATTATGATATAATCACTTACTTCCCCACTAATAAACGTGTTTTAATTTTATACGTCTGATAAACAACCATTTATCATACATCAATGATTGTTTATCAGTTGTATAAAATTTAAAACAAGTTTATTGGTAATGTCCTGAGACTTGTAAGCAAACTATTCTTCGTATCCGGCGTTGTCCGTGTTTCGTATCTAACGCTTGACCAAAGACGTTGTTTTTTTATAGTCATTTTCCAGCACACGTAGGCGGGTCGAATACTCCGCTTGAAACATGGCGACATTAAATGGACCATGCGAAAAGCAGTTTGTGTCACACAGATAAACTGTTCTTTTGACTTGTTCAATTGTCATGAATATAACAGTGTTAATAATTGTTTCATCGTCAAAAATTTAAATGCTGATATTTTTTTAAATATTTCAAATTAATTATTTACAATATATTATTATTAATAATATTATTTTATTAAAAGTAATTTAAACAACTACAATAATGCCTACAGCCACTAAACTAATAATAAGGATCGTATTAAAAAAATTGACTATTCAAATTAGTTAGTACCTCCAAAAAATTCAATTTATTACCAACCAACTTTATTGCGATACTGTAGGTATCTACTTTTGATTTCACACAGGCACAAACACAAAGGACCTTGATTGGAAGATCGAGTCAAAGCCTTGTTGAAATGAATATTCGCTATAACACAAAATTACCCTTTGCGCTGCAATAATTTTTTTAATTTATTTATTGATTCTTTACATTGTATCTTTTTTATAAAGTTATAATTTTTAACCTCACTAGGACAAGCCTGTGTTGATTTACCTTTCCCAATTCAACCCGCCAAATCAAGAAAAATATTATAATTCTATCATCCGCCTTTAGCTGCGGGCAAGCTTCATAAAAAAAACTATTTTGACGTACCTAAGTAGGTCAAACTTTTTTTTCATAATCATCATTGGATTTACAGCACTCGGTGAGTCCACATGGTATTCAGTCTAAATCTCCCGCAATCTTCCTTCAGTTCGTTAATGTGGTCCGGGTGGTTCGATTTACATCTATTCAACGTGTCTGCATAAACCAGCCCGTCACAAATAGCTGTGCACGGTTATATTTAACATGTGGCTTTAGCTTTGTTTACTATGAACTGCCATACATATCAATATATAGCGGGTAACGCGCATGCTACGCACGGCTGCGTGAGTATGTGACGTCAGAGGCAAACGTGTTCGGAAATGCAGCGGATTCGCCAGCCCGAAGCTGTACCCACGTTGCTTGTCCACGGCAGCCACGTTTCTTCCCCCAATCACCCACTAAGAAAGAAATATTGTTATTCAATGTAGTAATATTTTAATATTAATGTGTAGCCGGATAATTGTATCAAACCATATAGCTCTCACAACAATCGTAGCCGTTCAGCATCGTTAGCATCTGTGGCGGGCTTGGTTAATCGTCACCCCTTTGCATTGCAAGCTTATACTATAAATCTTTTTTGGAGGTTCATTATCTTTCATCCTTTCTACATGAATATGCCGCATCCAACTGAAACCTTCCGAATCATGTCAATTTCATGTCATTGATAGATTTTCGAACAATTGGTACTTAAGTCCGCGGTACCTATACTATTTCCATCACATCAAAGATTCATCGTATGATCTTCTGCATAAACACATTAATTTCATTTTGATGCGAGAGCCCAGAAATCTACCTTTATAATATACCTGTATGATGATTATAAATGATTTCAAAATTATTATATATTTTTTTTTTTAAAGTAAGACAAACATTCCCGGGCTACGAATAACCTGACAATATTTGAAAATCTCTTACTACCACCACAAAAAGCGGAAAATGATGCTTGTGTTGTGATTGGAGGACTTAGCCAGCCGAGGAATTGAACACACTATGGTGGGACCCAAGCGCGATGTCAACTCGGCCACCGACCGGTCAAATGTATTATGTGTTCATTTGCTTAATTTTAACTGATTACCCCTCTTTCAGCAGAGTGTTCGTATTCATCTTTTTTTGTTTCGAATACCAATGGATTATTATTATAATAATTGTAGTCTGTTCATCAATACATTCAGCAGTGGGTAAATAGCACCAATCAACATTGATCAGCGTTAATCATTGTGTATGTTGGATCAAATTACTAACTCTTCATTTCAGACACGAGAGATGATAATATACCGCAATGATAAACAGAACATGCAGAATCATAATTATCAAACAAGAATTTATTGAATTATATTCTCTTGATGAAACTAATCGTTCAATTATTAACTAAATAAACTAACTACTAACTAGAGAAACTGATTAGTTACTTATTTAATTTCAATCGCAGTATTTTAAGGTTGATAATATGCTGATAAATTATGGGTTTGATCACAAATTGGATTGATCACAAAGTATCAATCTCAAGAAACGCATGTTTCTTAATGTGATGCGCACTTGAGGCGTTCACAAAAGCCACCCTTATTAACCATCACGCCATTTCTCCGGATAGGTAGGGAGAGATGATGAACTGCCATACAACTCTTTCCTGGAGTACTTAATTATTCATACGTCTCATATACAATATCCAACAAGGCAATGGGGTAAGCTACAATAATGCATACAGGCAACTTCTTCAACATCCAAGGTTGTGCAGTGCCTCCTCTTACTGCGTCACCAGCTTCTGAGGCAGGACACGGAAGTTAACCAACGTTTTTGTCGTGGCTGCAACCCCGTGACTCTCCACTCAATAAGCGATGGATGCAGATGCAAAACCCACCCTGAAAGGAAGATCCTAATTTATTTTTTCTATGTAATTGTATATTATATCATGTAAGCTATCATTCGGGAGTAAGATGTCATTCGGAAAGAAACTGGGTTTGCACCCAGTTTTGCTGGATTAAAATTTTAAATACAATAAATAATGGCTCCATATGAACCGACTTAAGAATTTGACATAAACTGAAAGAATAGTTTTTGATATTCTTTAAATAACTTTGTTGTTACTCATTACTTACTAGTTATTTTAGTAGTTTATTGCCGACTAATAGATCTTAGGCAGACTGCAAACATAAACGGTAGTCGGTACCTAGGCAAACTGTTCCTCCTTTATCGAACTTGGATAATAATTCAAGTCCTAACGACCTGTTAGGTTAACTTGCAAACTAGATTGATTAACTCTTCACCTATTCACTAATCATCAACAAAGTTCAAGCTTTTATCGGATACACTGCACGGAGAGAAATCGATTTTTGCTCTCACGATAAATTAACAGGATTTATTAATAAAACATCAAGTTAAGATTGTTTTATCGATTTGCCTCATTAACATATCATGACGATACAAAGAATTTTTGTTGTAATGTAAAAATATTCGGATTTTAATTTACAAATCTTACGACATCATTATAATATAGGGTTTTCCAATAAGAGATGTTATTTTGAAATTCAAAGAAAAATGCCATTTTTTAATATAAATGATCAAATGTTTATTTCATTATAAAGAAGAAGGTATGCCGTT
Source organism: Hesperophylax magnus (assembly GCA_026573805.1). Taxonomy (NCBI): domain Eukaryota; kingdom Metazoa; phylum Arthropoda; class Insecta; order Trichoptera; family Limnephilidae; genus Hesperophylax; species Hesperophylax magnus. The sequence continues at coordinate 16,369,508 of JAIUSX010000049.1, forward strand.
AATAGTGAAAAATAACATCAGTCAAATGACCACCACGACTACGCCTACAGGACCATATTCTTTTCATGAAATTTTCCATAACCAAATCGCAAAGTGGCTGCCTTATGTCCTCGATAGCCTCACGAATTCCATCTTTGAGGTCTTGAATCGACGCTGGGCTGTTGGCGTAGACCTTTTCTTTCACGTGGCTCCAAAGGAAGAAGTCGCAAGGTGTTAAATCACAAGATCTCGGTGGCCAATTGTGATCAAGCTCTTGGAGAGATAACACGGTCCGGAAAATTTTCCCATAAAAGATCAATGGTTTCGTTGCTTGTGTGGCACGTAGCGCCGTCTTGTTGAAAGTAAACGTTGTCCAGATTAATACCATCCAATTCCGGCCATTAAAAATCATTAATTCCTTAATTAATATTCAAAATAACACCTCTTATTGGAAAATCCTGTATATTCATAATTTACTAAAAGTTTTTCAGGAAACCTATTAATTCATTCGTTAGACCTGCAATTTCGTTTATAACTGGAATTACTAATTATTTGAAAATATTCTTAATAAATTAGCGATATCCATTTTTCTCTGTGTAAGCATGCTGAACTGAATTGCGTTTTAACCCCTAAAGCTTCCGACATTTTGCCTATTTCTCTGTCAAAATATCGTTATTGCGGAAAATATTTTTGAATTTTATTTGATTCCAGATAATTTCACTGTTTTTGAACAAATTTCAAAATTAATTACTGTCCTTGGAAGCAGATGAAAGACTCTCTAAAGAAATTTTTGATCCCAAACAAAGATAAAGTTGCTTATTCTGTATGTAATTACTACTTTACACGAAACTAATAAACATATTTAACTATTACAAAATATTAGTATTTATTGTTTTTGTGTTTTATTCGTATAACTACATTTAATTTTAAAAAAAATATTCCTTGAAAGCCGAAACAGCTGTAACAAAAACAAAAACCAAACATACTTGCAGAACTTAAATATAATATTATTAAATTTGATTTTAATTAAATTTAAAGAAAAATGTATTACAAAAGGTATGTTTACTACTCTTTTATTCGTTTTATATAAAAAATATTTACTTAAAAAATTGGAAGCCTTCACAAATAAATTGACAAAACCTTGTTTCATAGAATTATTAAATTTTATTCGGGAGCGCTTATCGGTAAAAAAATAACGCACGCTGAAAGCGTGGTATTCTCATTATTTAAATCATATTTCTCGCCGTAATAAAACATGAGATGGCATAACATTTACGAGACCGTGTTAGGCTGGGATATATATCTCCCAACAGGACTCTACGGTTGTTAGCTGTCTGTGAAGAATATCTCGCAAAACTGCCAAAAGGGTTTTCTTAATGTATTTATTACCATTATGTGTATGGAGGTATGTTTACGAGAGTTGATAAGCATATTGAAAAAAAGCTAAATGCAGGAAACTCCATTAATGAAGGACTGAATGCGTTTGGCGCTAGCAAAAAATGTCCAAAGAAGCGAGGCTAGCAGTACACAACAAAGTGCTAGTACTTACTTACCTTGCTGAATGGCAGTTAGGCATGGAACTGAAATAGGAAGGACGAAAGTAGATTGAATGCTTTAGAAATAAAAAGCCTAAGGCGGACGTATGGTAAAATCATGTATGATCGTGTGAGAAATGTAAAGATTCGCAGAGAATGCAAGGCTGACATAAGCGTGATGAGTAAGATTTAGAAACGCTTTGATGGTTTGGGCATGTAGAGCGAATTAACGATTAGAGAAGTGCAAGAAGAATTTATGACGCAAATTTGAATGGTAGAAGAAGCCGAGGACACCCGATGAATACATAGATCAAGTGTCAATAAAATACGTCAGTAGGGTCATGTCGAGAATCAGAATAACAGAAGGATATGCTTAAGCAAGGGGTGTGTGCGGGGGTACGGACCATCCTTTCTGTCTACCACTGCGAGGACACGACTTGATGGTTAGTTAGCTATTGAGATAGTTAGTTAGCTGTATAGATGAATAACATTTTTTTGTAGCTAGAACCCGACTCACATCGTCACCCAACCGGGTGGCGATATGTTTCCCCTACTGTACCTACATGGTAAAAACAACGGAGTTTTTGCTGTTGTTGAAAACCAAGTGTTAGATAATTTTGTGCCGGGAAACTTCTGATTATATTGATTGAATGCAGTGAATATACTAGCCAAAAAAACCATTGCTCAGATTGCTATTAAAATGTTCTGTTACTAATATTATAAATTGATGTTTGCAATATTCCATATTCGTCATATATTTATATAATTTACAATGTTCCACAACCGCGAATTTATTATTAAATAATTCAAGATAACCCAAGAAAAAATAAAATTTTCCAAACAAAGCAGTTATAATTACAGAAAATGTAATAAAAATTGTGTAGTGTTCTCGTACCTGGAAACATGTTCCAACTATCGTTTAATTGATAAACAAATAAAAGGAAATTGAAATAAATAGAAATAAGCAAGGAATTTAAAATAACTTTTTTTTTTATTTGGGCACTAATGAAAATAGTTTTTTATGAATAATCACACCCCAAAGTTTCGCGGTATGAGTGTGGAATACGGTGTATATATTTACATTTTAATCTAAGTTATAAATTTCATGAAACATTTAAATACAAAGCATAATTTCATAGACTGAATACCCTCGCGTTTGTATGCTGTAATTAACTAGGAGACTTATCTCCCTTGTTAGTAAATAATATGCAGTTACCCGCATAATATGTTTATAGATATTAGAATATAGTAATTAATTCTACTCCGTCTAATGAGTAGATGCTCAGTACAGTCACCACAGCATTATTCAGATTCGACGCTATCAGACATGTAGCTAGAGGGAAACTTTCTAAGATTTGTTATGGGTTGTTCTTCTCACACATTGATATAGAAGCTACTAGATAAACCTCCACCTACGAGTAACAAAAATGCAATGATTTAACAAAATAAGCATACAAGTATGTACGGTTGGTAGTCGTGTAATCCAGAGCATCAGGTTCCCACTATAAGCATAATTTTTTGCTAAGAATGATTTGCAGTTGAAGGAATTCAAATAATATGGAATGATTATTCTTGACCTGTGAATGTTTTTCCTGCTTTCGCTCTCGGCATGATTTTTTCCAGCGAAGTAGCCGGATTGCTACCCTCTTCTCTTTACTTCTAGCAGTTGTTGCTTCAATTTTATGGGTTGAGTTGTGGCTGTACCTGAATACGGGCTACGCGTTCAACCGACACGGATCCGAGTGTCATTGAGAGATATGAATAATGACTAGGCGAGTACTTCTATTACACCCTCGCAATCAGGTCACCCCAGGTAGTCACACCAAGTGCTTAGAGCCGTAATTACGATTGTTGACAGCAGCATCTAGAGTTAGTCGTGGAGACGAGCTCTCTACAAAATGCCTGCAATTTGTCCTTTAATACTTCGAACATCTTGCAACAATAGATGAAAACCCCGAGAAGCCTAGTGTGGCCAAGGGGGTTTAGTGACGAACATAGTGAAAAACGCAATACGAACTTCAGCGATACTAGCTCTCTTGCGAGACAGTGTACTATACTCTGTACTTCCATCTCTACCTGATAATTCTCTTTATACTGCCGCCGTACTAAACGCAATGGGGGAATCTACCTCGGTAGGTATTTTTATGGTTTTTAAAGATATCGGTTAATTTTTATATTCTGTTCTAAAATCATTATGGCGGCTGATATTTTAACAAGGGTATCTACATAGTTTTGAAAATGATGGCAATTTTATAGGATTTTGAGGTTTTCTGGTTAGTAAATTGCAATTTACTAAGGTAATTTAGCGGTATCTGCTGCAGTTTTTATTTTATTTAATTATTTAACGCCCAGAGGGCTTTTACACGTAGGTGGTACAATTTTAATGACATTTTTTAAAAATAAGAAAGAAATAATAAAAATAAAATTACATTAAAAAATAATATATGCAAGAAACAAAATTAAAAATAACAAGAACATAAATTAAAAAATACAGCGATTTGACTGGTTTACAAAAATATAACTTCCATTTAGGAATAGTGTTGAAATAAGTCTTTTACGTAATCCACAAAATTCGCAAAGTTAATATTAAATATATCGACATCACCTAAGTATTGGTTTCCCATAGTGTGAAACCGTTGTATTGGGGAGTTCGCAATGTAATTGGGCTTATGTGTGTTGCATAAGTTATCGCCAATATGGCAAAGTATTTTTACATACCTCCAGAATGCATTGGTTATTATTTCCAGATTAAATATTTGTATTCAGAAAGGGGTAACTAGGTACATTTTTTCAAATACTTACGTAAATAATAAATATCGCCGATTTGGTAAAACCTTTCAGGCCACATTTTTTGAGAATGTTGGTTTTCTATGGTTTCACATAGACTTGTCTTCAAAGTACAGTCATTTTAACACTAAAAACTAAATTTTTTCTTACATTTTACTCTGACCTGCAGATTCCTACCCACCCCTCATACCTTTACCTTTCTCGAATAGACCCCCCACACAGCATCCCGAAGATAACGTAGGCCGTTATAGAGGAAATATTTTCCTTCGGGCCTCCTGTGTGGAGTTAATTAAAAAAAAAAAAAATTCAGTGTGTGGCAAGCCTACGCACGACGGAAGTGAAACTTTTATTATTCTTCTCTCTCTCTTTTTTTCTGTCTATTGACATATGTATAAGTAGCATATGATAAAAAAAATTTAAAGTTATAAAAATATGGGATTCGAACCCGGGTCCTGCATAACGAGTGTCGAACGCTCTGCCTCTAGACCGCGGTTATTACGTATTCGATCAAAATATCATATAGTCAAAATATCTAAAAGTCGCAGCACGAGAGCATTTTATCACTTTAAAAAAAAATATTATTAAAAAAATCACAAAAAGAAAAAAAAAATATTTAAAGCGGGGATCGAACCTCGGTTCTTCACGACGACAATCGGGCTCTCTACCTCTAGACCGCGAAGCTGAGTTTGGAGAGTGACCTAAAGTAGGTATATAATATTGGCTAGGCTCCTATAGCGAAATGATCACGGTTTTTCATGACGGTCATGAGTTGGTTTTACTCCGGTCCTCGAAATTGCATAAAGCGCGTAAAGAAGTTTCACTTCAAAAAAACAATTCATAAAGCAACGAAATTGAAGGAATATATTTTAACACGTTAACCGAAAATAAAAATAAAAATTCTAGAAAAAAAAAACCGTGCAAGTTTCCTTAATTGATATAAAAACTACGAGTTTTAAGAAAGATATCGAAATCCAAAATTATTGTATTATTACAAAATTTGACATTTATACAATAAATTCAACGGAATATTCACCTAAATTTTTTTCAGCATATTTTTTCTTATTGAGCCCCGTTAGATGGAACCAACAATATGCCAAGTGTATTTTTAATAGCTTCATTGATCATTGACTTTGGATAAAAACATTGAGAATCCAGATAAAAAGTTGAACGATAAACAGATTTTCTGCTTCACAGTAAAACAATATCGTATTAGAATTACGCAGTTAGAAATAAATGGCTTTATGAGGGAAAGCCTGGTTTTTATGCACGAATTCAATCTCGCGTACTCAATTTATTTGCTTTCTGCTTCGATAAATTAATGAAACAATCGAGTATTTATGGTTTCTTACTATACACGCAGTGAGTTCTCAAGCTCGGTACATTTAATGTTTATCTTACGTATTTACTTGACTGTCTGCCTTTGTTTAATTTAACCGCACGAAAGACGTTAAATTAAATGCAAGGTAAAAAACGCTACACGATTCAACTTGGAATGTTTTCTCGAAATCCAGTTTGGACTCTGGTGAAGAAAAACAGTGATTTGGGACAAAAAACGGTCTGTTTCGAGAACAATCAAGAGTGGCGAACGAGAAGATAGTTCGAGAGAAGCCGTTGAAATCTTATTGTGAGGGTGAATATAAGGATTTTAGAGAAAAAGTGGATGCCCTTTGACAAAATCTTGTTTGTGTTTTTACGATGCAGATATTTAAGTAGTTATCAAATGTGTTCACACATTGGTCACAAACTATTATTTTGTGGAGCATAAAGAGTCCAAAAATGACTTCGCCTTAAGTTCAGTATTTATCAGATAAACGTTAAGTTGGACCCGATTTTAAATAAATGAATAATATTTCGTATACTGATAAATAGTGTTTCTTTTTCTGATAAAAGTTTTCTTCGTGTGGTCAAAATATTTGGGGGTTCACTAGAGGGGGTACAACATTAAATCAGACAGTAAGTTCGATATTAGGTACATACCTGTTTATAAAGATGCTCTATTCTCCGCTCTTTTTGTTAAATGAAAACCTCTATGACCCTCTTGTTGAAATATGGCCACTGAAAATAATGTATGATTATACCATTGCTCAAAATTCACCAGATTTCGTTCCTTTTTCCAAAAAAACGCCCTTTCTCCCTTTAAAATTCAAAATCCCTAGATGTGGGAACTACTCCCCAGATATAACATCATTGCGATACAATGCTCGACAACAAATAATCACTCATCTTATAATGACAATTGAGTCGTCGACTTGCAAAATCCGCTCTGAAATTTTTCGGAAATCTATAGATGTCACGAAAAACTGTTTGGAACACTTTGAATATAAAAAGAATTTACCTTTTAAGTATCAACATAATTATAAATTATTCTTTTGATATTTAACGAGATCAGTAGAAATTTCCAGAGCGGGTTTTGCAAGTCAACGACTCGTATCTTGTATTGAGAAACGATTAGATGCTACCTTCGCTTTCAACTGTTCTACAGAATATGCAAACAAAGTAGTAAAATTCTTGATCGTTATCGAAAACGAACATAGGAACAATCGCTCTGCAAGTTACACACACTTAGTAGGTGCATGTGTGAGACTTTTGTGAGATGTTATAACTTGTAAATGAACTTCGTATTATGATTAGCCATGTCGCAAATTTTGTAGGTTGTTCGTCGCCCGGGAGCACTTATTAACTGGCTGCTACTCGTACCGACATATATAATATAAATTTCACTTCAATTCCTGATTATTCCAGTAACTTTCAATCCCCTCGTCTCCCTTTGCCTCCATTTCAGCTGATGAACTTGTTTCTGGTGCCAACGACCAAATAAACTACCTTTATTCTCTATTCAATGTCTGGTGCACTGTCCTAATTACCAACTAGCACTTACAATCGTATATTTAATTTATTCATATCCTGACGAAGACACGGTTGTTCCGAAATCGATTGCATTTTAAGTAAGCTGATGCATCAACACAAAGTTACTATTTTCTAATTATTTTATTTAAAATTAATTCAATTAATCGAATATCTTATCTTAGCTACATCCGCAGTAAACGCTTCTCTTCGTGAAAACTATCGACTTTTTGAAGTGAGTTTCTCCCAGTACATGAAAGAAGAAGAAAAACTGATCTTTGAAAAAGGCAATTACTGTTAATTTGAAAAGTTCGACCATCAATCACTCTGGCCGTTGAGAAAGCCAACGTGGAGCTAAAAAGCAAAAAACAACAATAAAACCCATAAACCTGACTACCTACCCCTCCTCCTTCTCGTAGCATTTTTGAATAATAATAGAAACCACACGTCATCGCCCTAAGACACAATAGTACATTACTGCATTATGTTCTTTGACCACAAATGATAGTGGCGCTTCTTCAGTACAATAATGCATTTCCTAGTTTGTGTTTGTTCGCCCCGTTGGCGTTGTGGCATTAACGATCATAATAATATGATTAGCCTTACTAATAAATGTGGTGTAAGGTATATGCATTAAATAAACAACAGTGTATGTAAAAACCTACCAATAAACTAAAATTGACTAAACTGACGTTTAATAGCCTTAAAAAGTTACACACATTCAGCCTTACTAAAGAACGTGGTGTAAATATGACAAGGCGTGTAAGGTCAGAAAAGTGCAAACTTGCCTTATTACCATGGCGTTTGTTTGGTTAGAACGGTCTTAAACAAGGCTCGTGGCCAGCTTTACTACACCAACGTTGAACGGGCGTCTAACTAGGAAGACGGATTGTAGGTATATAAAGCTGAAGAGAGTAGTTTATTTGTTTAATGAACTTGGAATTCCTCATCGAATTTCGGAATACTTCCAAGGTATTAAATTTGCTGTATATTTCCTGTTTTTGAAGATGTCGTTAAAATAAATACCATCTTAGAAACAAGATAAAATTAGTTAGAGATGTTCCGACTAGTCGGCGACTAGTCGGTAAAGCCGACTATCCGGCCACTATTGTAGTCGGCGATTAGTCGGCGACTAATCGGCAAAGAGCGCCGACTATCCGGCTTCTTACGTTGTATGTATTTCTCAATAATATGAATGCGGGGGAACTACATGAAATAAAAACCTTGATTATATATATTTTTTTTTTATAATCAGTCTTATACATTAAAAAATGTAAAGCAATCTTTCCTTTGGTAATCAGTTTTTAAAATTACTTGCTTGTAAAGAAAACATAATTATGACATTTATTGAACAAAATTAGTATCTATCCTAATTAACATAAAAAACAACATAATATCTTCTTATCTTCAATGAACATTTATAAGTATTTCTTATTATTAAAATAAAAAGTAGATTTTTTAAATTAACAAACTGAGTTATATGTATTAAATCAAGATTGTATGTACAAGATGCACAGTAATATATGTATATATTATATATATATATCCAAAAATTCTAAACATGAACTGTTTGATAAAAACAAAAAAAAATGAAAAAAACATATTTCTTATAACCATACCTACATAATCTAATCAAATCAAAGTCACAATTGTGACAACCAAAAATATCATAATCTCCTTATATTTTTTATAACTTACTTATATTTTTTAATTAAGGGTAAATTATGATGTAAGAAGACTAAAGCTTCTGCCCTTTCTGGTAGCAATCGATTTCTTTTTGTTTCATATATGTTTCCGGCCTCTGAGAACAGCCTCTCACGGTAAACAGAACTTGCGGGACAGCAGAGGTACACTTTGGCCATGCGCGACATTTCAGGGTACCTAGAACTATTGCGGCTCCACCACTTAACCGTAATCGGCTTAGCCGACTAGTCGGCCGACTAGTCGGTCTTATTACAACCGACTAATCGGCTAGTCGGCTAGTCGGCGAAAGTCATAATCGGCACATCTCTAAATTACCCTTCAGATTTTTGTATTTGAAATACACATTCAATTTTATTTGTATTCTTTTTCGTCAGTTTTAATCCAGTAATAATGTTGTGAATATAGTTTCATGTTATCGGAAAAAGTGAGGTTATTTCGAACTTTTTTTATTGACTTTTACCGCGAGAATTTGATAAAACTTCAATGAAAGTGATGTTCTTTAAAAACATAAATGCCTTATGCATGTGTAAAAAATGTTTAAAAAATCAACCAACATTCACAATTTAAATTGTGACAAAATGAATCCAAAATGTCAGATGTTTTTGGTTACTCTGGGAATTATATAATTTTTAATGGTATGAACGAGATAAAATAGTGAAGTGACAGTTGCAAATTTTTTAAATAAAATTGTTTTATGAATTTTTGATTCTTTGAAATTTTTAGAAGTTTTGATGAAAAGTAGCCACCGATTCGAAACTTATATCAAACAAACAGTAAAATAGGTACCAAAATAACTTTAATAATAAATAATTATTTCTTATTCAAAAATGTGTATTTCTTTTAATCAAATGCCGGACAGATTCTAATGTTGCGTATAAACACTATAAAATTTAGGCAAGTCGAGCCATGCATTATGGGAAATGAGCGCAATGAGCTACGCAGCGTTAGATGATTTAAGATACGTTACTGAGACAATGCGCGTTGTTTCACGGAACTAAGTCCAGTGGACACACTTTAGCGCTCTGTTCATATAAAAATATTATTTGAATGGCTATTATCCTTTTAATACGCAGACCTAAAAAGCTTTTTTGGTCCATGTTTTAGTAAGGAATGTCATTTTTTTTCGATGATTTTGGATATATATTGATTTGTGTTTTTTACGATATCATTGTATAGTTATTTATTTTCTTCTTTTGATATGCAAATAAATACTTTTAATTCTTTCAGTTACACAAATATTATTACTATAATATCCATTGATTGGATAACTGACTTTGGTGACTTAGCAGGAGTAGCCTGGTTAATGGGTGAGGTTTGTCTAGTTCTCGGCGGCGGATTCGTTAGCCCACCTACTGCATAGCGGGCCGAATCAAGATGTATTGGTTGAGGAAGACCTTTTGACCTCTCCAGTGAGACTTTCTCGACCCATTGTCTTGCACCGCAGTGGGAGGGAAGGATTCATAAGTCCATCACTCCTGGACACATTGACCCCCAGATTACTATCCACCCTTTATACATTTTTCCTTCCCAGAACTTCAAAACGAAAAGAATTGAATATGAACATGTTTCAGTATCTTTTTTGGTCAGCTAAATCGTATCCCTTTCAGAGCAATAGCATCATGCCTCGCTCAGCAGTATTCTTCTTGAACAGCTAAATCGTATCCATCTCATACGGATAGCTTCGTGTCACATATAACAGTATCCTTTTTGATTAGCTGAACGTATCCCAATCACAGCAATATCTTTGAGCCACATACAGAAGTATCCTTTTTGATCATCTAAATTGAATATCTCTCAGAACAATAGTTTCGTGCCGCATGTATCAGTATGCTTTTTGGTAGGCTAAATCACATCCCTTTCATAGCTATAGCTTCGTGCCACATATAGCAGACCTTCTTGATCAACTAATTATAAACTGAATTGATCAATCTTGATCAACTAATTACAAACTAACAAATTATTTTTTAATAAAACTGTTACGCTTCAGCCTTCGAGCATTGTAGCTGAAAATTATAGAAAAACAGCAGCATATATTAGAGCGTTATGCAAATACAGTTTGACTCTGTTTTCGTGATAGCAGTGGTTTTCAACTGGATGGGAAGAACATACGCGGTGAAATAAAAAAATATAGAAAAACAGCAGCATATATTAGAGCGTTATGCAAATACAGTTTGACTCTGTTTTCGTGATAGCAGTGGTTTTCAACTGGATGGGAAGAACATACGCGGTGAAATAAAAAAATATAGAAAAACAGCAGCATATATTAGAGCGTTATGCAAATACAGTTTGACTCTGTTTTCGTGATAGCAGTGGTTTTCAACTGGATGGGAAGAACATACGCGGTGAAATAAAAAAATATAGAAAAACAGCAGCATATATTAGAGCGTTATGCAAATACAGTTTGACTCTGTTTTCGTGATAGCAGTGGTTTTCAACTGGATGGGAAGAACATACGCGGTGAAATAAAAAAATATAGAAAAACAGCAGCATATATTAGAGCGTTATGCAAATACAGTTTGACTCTGTTTTCGTGATAGCAGTGGTTTTCAACTGGATGGGAAGAACATACGCGGTGAAATAAAAAAATATAGAAAAACAGCAGCATATATTAGAGCGTTATGCAAATACAGTTTGACTCTGTTTTCGTGATAGCAGTGGTTTTCAACTGGATGGGAAGAACATACGCGGTGAAATAAAAAAATATAGAAAAACAGCAGCATATATTAGAGCGTTATGCAAATACAGTTTGACTCTGTTTTCGTGATAGCAGTGGTTTTCAACTGGATGGGAAGAACATACGCGGTGAAATAAAAAAATATAGAAAAACAGCAGCATATATTAGAGCGTTATGCAAATACAGTTTGACTCTGTTTTCGTGATAGCAGTGGTTTTCAACTGGATGGGAAGAACATACGCGGTGAAATAAAAAAATATAGAAAAACAGCAGCATATATTAGAGCGTTATGCAAATACAGTTTGACTCTGTTTTCGTGATAGCAGTGGTTTTCAACTGGATGGGAAGAACATACGCGGTGAAATAAAAAAATATAGAAAAACAGCAGCATATATTAGAGCGTTATGCAAATACAGTTTGACTCTGTTTTCGTGATAGCAGTGGTTTTCAACTGGATGGGAAGAACATACGCGGTGAAATAAAAAAATATAGAAAAACAGCAGCATATATTAGAGCGTTATGCAAATACAGTTTGACTCTGTTTTCGTGATAGCAGTGGTTTTCAACTGGATGGGAAGAACATACGCGGTGAAATAAAAAAATATAGAAAAACAGCAGCATATATTAGAGCGTTATGCAAATACAGTTTGACTCTGTTTTCGTGATAGCAGTGGTTTTCAACTGGATGGGAAGAACATACGCGGTGAAATAAAAAAATATAGAAAAACAGCAGCATATATTAGAGCGTTATGCAAATACAGTTTGACTCTGTTTTCGTGATAGCAGTGGTTTTCAACTGGATGGGAAGAACATACGCGGTGAAATAAAAAAAATTAACTCGTGAATTGCGCTTTTTATCACTTTTAACCACAACTTTGTCCGGAATATTTTTTTTGCAACAACAGATTTAAACATTTGATGGCTTATGGATAATGTGTTTAGGAAAATTTCTTAAAACGTTTTTACTCTTAAAAATACAAAGAACAGCGTAAGTACACTGCTATCTATGATTTTGGACCCGATCTATTTAATTAATTTACTGCAAAACTAGCTTTTGTGACTTTATTGTTATTTAGGTTAGTTCTGAATTAAAATAATAAACTTTTCTGACTTATTTTTCTGCACATATCAACAAAATCGATAAAAATATGGTCATTCAGTACAACAAAAAAAAAATTGCATAAAGTACACAATGTTCTTCACAATGTAAATTCAAATGACGATATTATATCCAGAAGTATGTAAGAATTAATAATTATTATTTTTGTAACGACATGCACACGTGTGAATTAAATTAAATCGGAGTTTGAATCATTTCTTTCCCAATATGTAATAAATTTAGGTTTCAAAAAAATTTACTTTGGTTTTCCAAAACGACATTGCCAAAATAAACGTCCGGTGTCATAATATTATTTGTTGACAGCCTCCGTGGTCGATGGGTAATGCTCTCGACTAGCAAGCCAGAGGAAGCGCGCTTATATTTTATTTGATTAATTTGTATTATTTCAGAGGTAACTCATTAAAAATAATAAATACTATATTCTCAAAACGTTCCAGAGTGGAAGATACTGTCAATATCACCCTGATGTAAGACCACCGTTCAGAATTGAAACGTTGCTTGAAAGGGCTTTGACCATGTTTGGTGACTAGATCTAAATAGCTAAGTACTTCCCCACCGCCCTATCCCCATCTCCTTTCCCTCCCCACTACCTTCAGCCTCACAACATGCCCCAATTGGGGATACAGAAGTCTCACTGGCTCCAGATGGTTGGGGGCAGTTGGGACTTTTGTGCAGTTTCACATAAAAAGGGGTTTGATTTGATGGATACTCAACACAGTGACAATTCGACACACTTTTAAAAAGTGATATAAAGTCATTAGAAACGATGAAAAAAATTATGCTTTCAACCTAACCTAACCTTACCTAACCTACTTAACCCAGTTAATAAAGTTTTTGTTTCATCACTTTCCATGACTTTATATAACTTTTTAAAGATTTGATGAATTATCATTGTAACAATTATTTATAAGCAATAAATATTAGCCTGAAACACTCGCCAACGTGAACAAACATGACGCCAACGGGACTATGTATCTTTTATCAGGAGATTTTTCAATGTGGATGAGTGTTTCAGGCTAATAATTATTGCTTATAAATAATTGTTACCCTTTGTGCTATGCATAAAAAATCTTGTCTTAAACATTAGTTTACCAAAAAAATAATAATTAATTATCATTGTGATGATTTATCCGGTCACCAATGGTTTATACGCAGTTGTTTGTTAAGTGTAGTTTATTTAGATATAAAATTTTACATTTTAAATATATTACCTCCTGAAACCCGCGATGTAAATCTCCAAGGAGTTAAAAAAGTTAGCTTGCTATAATTATATTAGCACGAACCGAGCATACTCCTAAATATTATTATTCGTAATACACGTTCTTCCACACGTGAGCCCCATTGCACTACGCAAACATTGCATACCATAATGTGGCTTTTGGAATGTAGGATACTTATTAATTACGAACAAAGATTAACAGTGCAAGCAGCAAGGAAACGCCTGATATTATAATACCCGGGAAATCCAGCACTGTGGCCTAATTTCTATTTTCTATGTAAATTTTCCGTTTGACTTTGCGAACTACCCCCGTAGCGCAGGCAAGTGTTTGGCTGACAGCACTTTACAGCAACAGAGTCAATACTTTTATTTATTTATCAATGTTGTCGTAACTTACCACAGCTGTGAAGTTATGCGGTGAAGTTCCAAACTCGGCGAACACAATAAATCACACAACTCGAACTGAAAAGTTACAGAAAAAACTTACAAGTTTACAGAGCGGTAATTTAAAGTAAGATGTTTTCCAATTTGTCGTTAATTTTAATAACCATTTTCCAAATAATTTTTGTCAATCTAATCTACAGGTCACTTCTGATTGATTATAAAAACATACTTTTAATCAAGTTACTATATAAAAAACGTCAGTGAATTGAATTCTTCACAAGTGTGGTAAGAAAAGCTTTTATAGAGGGCAGGTTGGGATGAGAAGTAATTTGATACTCGTGAGTTCTGTTACGTCTTATCAAAGTGAACGAAGGTTCTGGGGCTGAAACAGGAGGTTCTAGTTTGAGGCGTGAATTAGGGGTAGATGGGTAATTAAACATGGCTTCTTCGCTCGCTGAGAATCTGGGCAGAGTTTGTGATCCTTGCTTTAGCATTAGTAAACAGGAGAGAGATTGTTGACTTCGTGTATCTAACAGACAGAATTCTGTTTGCGTTTAGTGGGTTAGAAATTGCTGGAATAAAACAAACAGACCGTAAATAAATAAATATAATTTGATGCCGAGTTTGCGGCATGTACATGATATGACAGATGCTAAGTTTCAGGATAAACAAGAGTTGTGTAATTATTAAACTTATCATATTGTTATTGATTGATGTATCTTGTCTCTGAATATTATTGTCGTAATATTAGCTAAAATTACATATTTGCTCACTGAAAGTTTCCACCGCTCTCCCGCAATGGTATAAGTAACAGATGGTTACTCCTTCAAGGCTCTCATAACGACTCTTTTTTGAAAATAAATGAATATATATATATATATATATATAATATCTACTGGACTAAGATGTCGCGTGCAAAATAACAATAGTTTACAACAGTAATTTAGAATGAACATTTATTTAGTTATATTTAATGACGTCAAGTATTTCCCGGTTATTAGTAATTTATTTGAATATATTAGAATTCTTCTAACTATGTCAAAATTAGGCGTAATTAATACAGTTTTGTTGTCAATTAGCCAAACATTCCTAAAATACCTGATAGATACTTGAGGTCTATCCTGTATAATTGGGGTATTTGATTTAGTCGACAAGGTGACTGGCGTCAGCGCTTTCCGCTCGAACACGGGGTGGGTCTGATGCCTGAGGCTCTTCACTGGTTCGGTCGTCAGCCACTTCAGACCCATCAATAATATTTTCATGGCGGGGACACTGTGTCAATGATGATGATAATATAATGATGGTTATATTTGGCTTCGGTTAACTTTATAGGTGTGCGTTTAGATGTGGACCTTTGCGATAGGTATATAGTTTTAAAGGTGTGCGTTTAGATGTGAACCTTTGCGATAGGTATATAGTTTAGTTTTATTTAATTATTTTTTTATTAGGTTAGTATCACAAATGTACCCAACCGTCTGGAGCCAATGATACTATGGCATTCTCAGTAGGGATCCGTTGTGAGGATGGAGATAGTAGAAGAGGGACGATGGTGGGAAAAAGATGGGAGAGTACCTGGATATTCATATCTGGTCTTGAAACACGGCCAAAGTCATATCAATCAATGGTTTTAATTTTGAATGGTGGTCTTTCACCAGGAGGACGCTCAAAGATCTAAAAAAATTAAATATACAATATCTACTATTTTTAACAACAATATTTTACTGTACATTGTTTATAGTGTCGAAATAAATACACACCGTATATGCTTACCTAAATAGAATTTGTTAAATGGGTATATCACCATCTTCTTGATCCTTAGAATAAGGAATATTAATTAATTTCTTATAATTATATAAATTTAAAAAAATTACAATTTTGGTGATTTTCTCAACTACCATACTAGGCTCATGCCCGTATTATGGTAGTCGTACATGATTTATGCAATAATAACAATAATACTAACGGAAAAGGAAATTGTTAGAAAAAAAATTTTAAAAGCGCATATTATTTTAGAAACTATATTAGAAATAAAAATATAACTAAATAAATTATAGAATTAAAAACTTTTTTTTACTCGCTGCGTAATGGCACTATTTACTATTATTATTCGTAGTTCGATTTGGGAGGCTGGTACGGGTACCGCCGCCACGGGAACCATTTATTGGATAACCGACACTTCTGCCAAAGGTAACCACAAGTGGTTAGATAAGTTGACTACTATACTATACTGTGACTTATTGGAGTGCCCGGGTTCATGGGGTGAGGTTTGTCCGGTTCTTGGCGACAGATGCATTTGCCCACCAACTGTGTGGCAGGCCGGATCGGGAGATACTGCTTGAGGTAGTGGGAGGAACGTGTTCATACATCCGTCACTCCTGGACCAACTGACTCCAATATTCCTACCCAACTCTCGTGCCTTTTCCTTCCCAGAACTTCCTTTCTTTAAAAAACCCACTACACAGCATGCCCAAAGACAACATAAGTCCTGAAGGGAATCATTTTCCGTAGGGCCTCCTAAATGGAGCTAATGCAAAAAAATGTAGGTACGTAAGAAATTTGAAATATTAATAGCATAATTCATTGTAAACGATCATTTTGTACGATTTCTTTATGGATAATCTATAGTTTAGTTGGATGATGATTAAAAAAAACAGTTTTTAATTTCATACATATATTTTTTATTAACTTCTATGGCAAAGTTTTATGTGAGAATAAAGCTTATGAAAATAAAAGTTTTCACAGTCCTTCACTCCTCTCGGGTTTCCTGTTTTGATGCGAACTGTAGTTTAAAAAAAATGTATCGTATATGATTTCTAGTTGTCTTAATAATATTTGATTATTACTTTGTTTTCTTTGCCATGTTTGTACTTTAGTTTTAAATGTATACATTTCGGTTATTTTTTTTGTTTGATTTGGTAGAGCATTATTTAGTTATGTAGCATTACATTTAATATTTCTTTCTGCAAAAGATCTATTCAAACTGGAAATAACTAGTATATTTTGGCTTATTGCCGAGGTTGAGTTTTTTTGCTGGGCAGGGGATAATTCAGATATATTTTTTTAGTTTAAATAAAACATCGTTCAAGAACAGTTTTTGTACATTGAAAACTTGATAGTTGTCTAGTAGCTAGCTGGGTGAGACCTGAAAATGTTTATAATTTCTACAGCTTAATAGCAGTAGAACTAGTAACTCGTCTTATTATATAACCATTAGAGGAATAACTACCGGCCGTTGGATAGGTAGAATTTATGAGAGTAGAACTCAACTTACTTAATACCGGTGATTCAGAAAACCGTTAAACTAATAAACAAATTTAAAAAATCTTCGATATAAGCGCGAACAGACAATGATGCATTTTTTATTTCTGTTTTTAAAATTTATTTTAGTTTCTTCTTCCTTAAGTAGGTACCTAACTAAATTCCTCCCAAGAAGCAGTGGTGCGCTTAAAAATTTTATTTGCTTTTCTCAGAATTTCATCGAACTATTCTAACTATTTTTTTCTATGGCATCAGTGCCATAGAAAAAAAATAGTAAAAAATAGAATAGTTGGATGAATTATACACGCACGTGAATCTCAACTGCTCCCCACCGCCTGAAGCCAGTGAGACTATGATATTACCGATTGGGGTATGACGTGAAGCTGAAGGTAGTGGGGAAGGGAAAGAGATGTTGAAGACGAAGGTCGCAAGGTACCTGGCTATTTAGAAATGGTTACCAAGCACAGCTATAGCCATTTCAAGCAACGTTTCAATTCTCAATGGTGGTCTTACACCAGATCAATACTGAGAGTATCTTTCACATTGAAAATATACATTATACTATTAGAAATGATTAAATTGTGAAATAATACAAATCAATCAAATAAAATTTAATTGCGCTCTAAACCATGACATCCGGATTGCTAGTCGAGAGCCTTACCCCTCGACCACGGAGAGGTTCAGAAGCTCTACAATAAATGCATTATTTTACAATAAAAGCTTTTCATGCACTTTAACATGAATGTATTTAAAAAGTCACCAGACGATTTTCCAAGAGTTCCTTTAAAGATTTTGCCCATTAATATTAGCTATAATTAGGTAGGTACCTATTATTAAATAAAAAATAAATGTTTTTACTATTAGAAAAATATTGCAAGCCCCTGTTTGAAAGGAGTTAATTGGAAAAGTCTTATCTCACACATGTACCGAGAAAGCAGTCGATTTTTTACAAGCTTAGGAGTTTTTTTTTGTATCGAGAAAATTCTTTAATTATCTCCAGAGAGGATGTAAGGGGCGAGGGGAGTGAACGTGAACAATGTGCCTGCGTATAACAGCTGGAGAGTCGTTGCAGTTTTATCTGATGCAAGCAAGACGGGACGTGCTCAACTAGCGAGTTACTGGTTTCTGAGAAGCACTCGTGTCATAAACCCACCCCAACCTACCCTGAGATTGCACCCTGTAGAGATAGAGAACTCCAACTGCAGCGCTGAAACAAACTTTGTAGAAAGAATAGTTGTTAATTGTTTTGTTGTTGCTGGGATTGTTATATTAAACGCTGAAAAATTTTGTAATATCACGCTTTGAAAATTACCAAGTTGTAAAATTCTCTCATACATATAAAGGTGAAACAGCCGAAATTGCTATTTTGTTATGAAGCAAAAAAATTGTAATAAATAGGGTTTATCAAACCTAATGGTAGGTACCTAAATTTATACTAGGTGGCACAGAAGTCATCCCCCGATCGTAAGATTCTTTCCAATGGCATCTTGTCATCACGACTTTGACACACTGAGAGGCTTTTTTACGCAGGTGCCCTTGTCCGAATAAAAATAATGAACGAGATACGAAAATGATTTTTTTGAAGATCAAGTATTCCGACTTCTTCATAACATATTCGTGCTTTACTGATAGTTTGAGTTTGCTACGAAATTCGTCAAATCCTTCGTTATAGGCTTCTAGTCCCGTTTTTAACGAATAATTTGATCAGTTTTCTCCGAGCATTTCTGAAGTAAACAGAATCAGAATACATGTTGACAAACCTATATTGCCATACACCATGTACGTGGAATAATTGTTACAAATCAATTATTTTTATAACAAAGTTACTGTATTATGATAAGGAATGAGGACTTTTGCACCACCTTGTACTTTGTACGTTTGAAGTTAGCAAAAGACTTTGTTGAAAATTTTGTAATTTTTTTGTAAAAACAATTGCCAGAGATACGTGATCTGTAAACGAATAGATATGAATAGAGTGAGTTAAATAAAGCTCCAATGGAATGGGTGCACTTAACCTTTTGTCCTTGCCGTGTTCCTTATACTGAGATGTATGAAATAATTTCTATGCTTAAGCAAAAATTCACATTTTTTAAATCTCGTCTGATTATTATTTTCGCTTCTCCACACAGGAGGGTCCTAGAAAAATATTCGTATATATTTGGTCTTGAAATAGTACAGTCGACATATGTGTCATTAGTCACTTCTCTTTTAAATTTTGAATACATTTTACTCGTCTTTTATATTGGTCGGTATTTAATAAATGATCTTCATCCCTCTATACAGTAATATTTCTCTCAGGGCATATGTGATCTTTGGGAATGCTGTGAGGAGAGTCTTTTTAAGGAAAGGTAAGGGAAAAGTTCTGGGGAAGAAAAGGGAATGAGGGTTAGGCAGTCAGTTGGGTTAGTCAGTCTGTCCAGGAGTGGCGGACGTATGAATCATCCCTCCTAGCACAAGGTGATGGATGAAATATAGAGTCAATAGAGTCCGGTTAGTCAAACAGTTTCTCTTAACCGGCCTCTCCGCTAAGATGGGGGACAGTCGCATCCTCCGCCAAGATATGGACAATCCTCACCCCATGAGCCAAGGCATCACCGCTAAATCACTTGGGGTAGCGAACCACTTGGGGTGACCAATGGCAGAGATGTTGGTTATCCAAAGAACGGTTCTCTCTGCAGGCTTGGCTCAAAGCATTACTTTCGTATAAAGTTACATACTGTTAATAATTTTATCCCGACAAGCTACACTAAGTAACTTTGATATGCACATACATACAAACTACATACGTAAAAACGTTACCAATTCAATGATAGGCATAATTAAAATTAAATTATTTTTGGGTGTGGCAGAGAGAGGAGATCAAAGGGAACGGATACAATCAAAGTTATGTGGAGCAAAATTTGTTCGATAAACTACTGTTTTTGAGTTTTGCTTACCGCTCGTTTTGTCGAGAGCGATGCTTAAGTTTAAGTTATTTAAGTTTTAAGTTTATTTTAACTGTATAAGCTTGTTAGGAAATCAAAAAAACAGTACATCGAAGGCGTTCTGGCGAGCCAAAAGTGTCGTTGCATACTAATTGTAAACAAATTTATGACCCAAATAAACTGACAATAAAAGCGATCGTTTATTTTGCGCACATTCTACTGCCCTAAAAACTACCCAAATTGACTTGGATATACACGGTCAGAGGACCGTTAAGAGTAACGATAGATGATAGCCAAACATCAAAGAGGTTTTCCATAACCTCACTTCTTTAATTTTCTTAAAATAACCTCCACCTAGTATCCCCAAAGATGACATAGGCCTCGATGGAAATTATTTCCTCAGGGCCTTTTGTGTTGAGCTAATGAAAAAAAAAATCCTTCGATGTACACTCGATAAGGAACATAATCATCAGTAAAGTTGTTTATAGCTGTTCGACGTAGTTAAGATTTTTGAGTTTTCTTGTTTTATTTTTAATAATATTGCCTGCTTCTGCTGTTTTGATAAACGCTATTTTTCAAACCACAGTTTTGTGAAACCAAACCTCAGACAAAATTTATATATTTAGCTGTTGTCAGCACAAAGAACTACATAAATTTTATACGACTGAATTGAATCGTGATCGCACTGTACGACCGACTCGGGATTTTGTACTAGTTATGTAAATTAGTAAGAACATAATAACCTACCCACGAACTTCCTTTGTTCTGATTCTTGCGTAGAGGATATAGGCAAAGTAAATGTATATTGGTGATCCTGTTCTGCAAAGTCACTGAAATAGATTAGGTACGTTGAGACGTCGCGGGACGACGCGGTTCCGAGTGAACGAATTATTCGTCGCACTTACTATGAGTGTAAGTATTAGGATGCTCAATACCCCAAAATGAATTCGCAATCTTAATGAAGTAAGTGAAGAAGGCATCTACAAAAATATACGATATTGGAAGGTATTTGACGGACCTTTGGTCGAATTTGCCCTAGAAAATGCTCTTAAATAAAGTGGGAATCCTAACGATGTAAGTGAAGAAAGCGTCTCCAAAAATATTCGGCGCGAGGCCCGGCGTATTCGACGGATCTACGGTCGAATTTGCCGTAGCAAGCCTAGAAAATTAATCTTTCCGCGCGGTTTATTTTACTTAATTTTGATAGAGGTTTTACTAACTTGTTTCTATATGAATACCTTGCGAAGTTACTAATTAATCGTCCAGAAAAATAAAATCTGGTGCCGACCACTAATTTTATAGTTGAAAAACGTTTCATGAATTTTTCAAACCGTTTTACGTAAAATATTTTAATGGTTAGGCAAATAACTTACATCCATGAGCATCGGTCTGAAAAAAGTTATTTTAGCTATAAATTCGTCGGAATTAATTAAAATGTGAGCTTCGAGCAAGCCCCCATTATTAGTCTTGGTCACATGAAGGCCGATTCATCGCGTTGAACCAATACCTTCAATATATAAACGCAACACAGACATTATCAATTTTCATTTGCCAAGTTTTATTTTGGAATGAATCTATTTGGCTGCCGTTATATGAGGGAAAGAAATGAGAGTTATTAAATTGTTAGAAATCCACTACGCCAGAAATTATGTTAAAATGAGTTCTCGCCGTTTTCATTACACTATATGACACCAATCAATTATTCATTAAATCATTCATCTGATTGTCACAGATGTGATGTCTTATTATTGTGCAGAGTAACTTTTTTTATTATCTGCGCAGGGAAAGCTTTTGTCCGTGTACCTGCATGAAATCTCCTGTAATTTTACTATGCCAGAAGTAAGCAACAATAATGAATAGATACCGTTCAGATGATAACATTTGAATTGAGTTAATTAACGCCTGAAGCATGTGATGCGCATTTTGCCTTGTTTATTTTCCTTTCACCTACTACTTCAACATATTTCGATTGCACGGGAAACCTTCCGCCGAATTATTTCAATGCGTTCTAATTAAATATTGTTGGCCATTGTGTTTTAGCACGAGTACATTGCGGACCTATATGCCATTTGTTATCAGATTATTTTCCAATAGCCATGGGTTAGAAAGAGATGGGTTTTAGTTTTTTCCTCTCTGTGTTAAATATCAAAAACCTCAATCTTCTGGTGCCCACTCCAATCAGAAGTTGATTATCACCTATTCTGCCGGGTAATATTTACCCGGTAGACTGCTGCATGAAATAGCTGGGGTAAGCGAAACTACTCAAGTGTAAACATTGCATTACAATTTCAAATGAATGCGAAACTCTGAAATAATTTAAGGATGCATCTATATTTCCACGTTTCAAAAGCTTCGTTTTTTCGTGTCGGTACAAATAAAACATAAGAACAAAACACTCGGAATCGTGTATTTAGGTACAGTTTGTTTTAAATGCAACGGAGACTACAACTATTGTTTCTCGAATTGTCAATTTTTAATTCTTCACGGGCTATCCCTATCAATCAAAATCTAAATCTAATCTTATCTTCTCATCTGACCTGGCAATAGTTAATATAACGTCTGACCGAACCTTATGAAACATAGCAATTTACTTTACAGCTAGTTGATATTGATCAGGCCGTATACCTACAGTACATATCATATGTGGTGCAGGATATATACTCATATTTGTACACTATTGAAATTTTTGTCGCGTCGGTCGCTTTTACGACATTTTTTTTGTGTTGAACGGCTTTGTTATTCAACAGCGGTTTCTGTGTTTCCTCTCTCCTACATGATGGTTTTTTTCAAGATCCAGGTTCACTTCTTCCTTTCCTCCAAAAGACCCTCTACGTAGCAATCCTAAAGATGATATAAGTTTCCTTTGTGGAGTTACTATAAAATACGTTTCGATGTCACGAAATTAGCAGAGTTGAGTATTTTCAGCAATTAATATCAATCATGAAATACTTTACTTTGAAATCTCGATTTGAGTTTTTTAATTTTTTTTTTTACTGTATGTTAGGTTACTTCAAATAAAATTTTACGTTTATAAACTAATATATAGCTTTAAGACATTTCATCACACATTTTTAGCCCTTAAGCTAATCTGTAATTCTGTTTTACTCATATGCAGCAATCTAATTCGGTTTACATTTCTGGTTTCATAAATTATTTATTTTATTTAAAAAAAAACCTGTTTCATCCTTAAAGCATTTAGGCATTGGGTTATTCTTAATTTTAAGTACAAAAAATAACACATTAGGGTACGTACACATCTACGAACCGTACCACGAATTACGGGAAACGAACGAATCAACTTCAAGCGGCGCATCGCGCCATTTGCGGTTGCTTTATTTCTTTCCCATAAGTTGAGGTTCAGTTCGGCAGTTAGGCTCACGGATGTATACGTAGCATTATATTTCATTTTTATTGGAATCCAATTTATCTCCTCTCTCATTTGATTAATTTATGCGTATTTGCTTTTCCTTTCCATTTCATTGCTCTGTTTTAAATAATTTAGTGTTTGTTTAGGTTTCCTTAATTGACCAAATACAATATCGTGGAACAGTAATCGAAATGTGGAGCAACTATAGTTTTAAAATTCAGCTCTGTGGTGTTTCTTTTTACTTTATTTCTTCGTCTTTCTGGAAAATTTACTTTTTTGATACCTTTTTAACACATATAGAACATTTTCTTTTAAAGTTGGTTTTGAATCCAAAATTACACCCAGGTATTTGATTTAATTTAGTTTTCAATTTTTTCAACATTAATTGTCTAATTTATCTCTACGTTCTGCGTTTTACCACCCATTTCCTTTGTATATTGTTTTTTTACGTTTAATGTCAACTTATTTATTTTCAGCCACTTGCCATATTTTGTAGGTCTTCTATTTTAATTTTATTTATTGTGTTTATGTATTCTTTAAACGAAACAGATTTTCGTTTCGTTTTCAAATAGTCTACTTTAAGAAATTGTTGTGGTTTGAATTATATCATTCCTGTAAATTAATGAATAAATAAAAGTGAGCCTAATACCGACCCTTGTGGAGCACCTAGTTTTTTCTTTAGGTTTTGATGCTAAGTTTTCATCTTTAGTTACATGCTTTCTTTCCTGGAGATATTCTTTGAATAGGTTTATGGCTACATCAGAAAGACATTTATCTAGTAATTTTTCAAATTATTTTTTTTCCTTTTCTTTCGTTTCAAAACCTCTTTTGAAATCTAAGAATACTGCAATGGTGTTTTTTCTGTTTCTTTCTTCCATATATCCAATAAAGATTCTAAAGGTTCTAAAGGTTCTAAAGGTTATAAAGGTTCGCATGAGTTATTTTTCATATTTTGTTTTTACAAATATTTAACTTGTTGTCTTTTTATCAAAATTTCGTTTTGTTCGCATTTTGGTTACATATTTAGTGGTCCAAATTATTCACATTTTTTGATATTACCAATTTTCAGAATCAGAATAACCGTTTGGAAATTTACCTCTTTTTATTGATTAATTTATTATATTCAGTAGATGCGGTCCTATCACGGGCATCGCATCTCTCAACACTTTATTTCTGATTCCATCTGGACTCTCTATCTACTATTTTATCACGTTATCTGGTAAGACGGTACAAAAACAAGTAAGTTATTACGAAAATAGAATCAGCTGGCGCACGGCGAAAATTTTGCGTTGACACATGACGGATTAATTATTCAGTAAAGATTCTTTTTCAAATGTGAAATCGTCGTGCATATTGATCAAGTAGATTATTTATGTAAGTACGAGTATTTAAGAGAAATCTTATGATTTCAGAGGGAATTTTTTTTTTTACATAAGACAATAATAGACCAACGGTTAGCTAAGATTCTAGTATTTAATAAACTTAAGTATATTTTTCACAAAAGCAGAACTCAGTAGATTATTCACTTAAGAGCAAGGAAAATAGGTATTTTATCATTTCACGATGAATGCGTTCCTAAATACATAATTTTTGTGGAGGCTAAAAATACGAGTAATTTGTAATTTATTCCGCGAATGCGATACACGCTTTACTCTCCCTTCCAAAGTAATGTACTCAATTATACTTTATCAAAGGAAACTTGTTCTAGTCGTTGACATGTTTATTCACCCTGGATGAAAATTTAATCATATTATTTCGTAAATATAAAATGAAGGAAAGTCAAATTAATTTTAATGGCGGTGTAATTGAATTTGCGAAAGCTCCCGCGTTATGATTTCGGTTGAGATAAATTATCTGAAGTTTAAGTGTGCTTTTTATCGGTTTTATTAATTGAAGTATCATGTCCATCTGAGTACCTTCTGACAAAATACAGTGTAATATTTAAAATTAAAAAGTTAATCATCTGTAATTTTCATTACTTACTACATTATTTTTTTATAAATTTAACATTAAAATATGGTATGGGTTTAACTCATATGCTGCTTTTTTTCTGCTGGCACGTCAAATTTATTTTTCTAGAGCGCATGAATTTATCATATTATTTTAACTACCATAAATAGATTTTATTGTTTACCTTTAATTATATTGGTTGTTAGTTATCGATGATTTCAATATATATTGTAACATTTAGAGCAAACTCATTTAATTCAGCGTAACGAACTCACTTCCAGTAAACACATTTCCGTCACCTACATTTGTTTCTAAGTATTTTAAGATTCTAACACCTTTCATAATGGATTGTTTACATAGCTTTGTACACAGTATTTAATCGTATTCTTCTTTGTTTTAGGTGGTGATACAACAAACGCCCCTTCCAAGCCAGAGCCCTGCGACGAAAAACCTTTAGGTTTGAAGAAAGGATGAAGGGAAGGGTAGGCTTTAAATTTGGGGTATTCGTTTGATCTTACCTTTGTAAAGACCTTTGGGAAGGATCTTGAAATTCAACCTAAGCCAAGAGAAATTCATAAAAAGCCGAATTAATGACTGAGCTCCTCAATTCTTAGAATACAACTCTCGAGCTAACCGTTGTTTCAGTTTAGATAAGTTTTGTTCAGTAATCCGAATGTGAATTGGGTCAGCAATAGCTGATCACAACAGTGACCATGGGGCTCTTTGATATTGTATTAGTACTATCAGTGTTTGCTTTTCTGTCGAACGCTTCGACATTGCCCACCGTTGTTACCGAAGGCAGTGTTGTTCTAAATGTGACAAAACGTGATGTAGTTTTTACGCCGACGCCCGTGCCATCGACGTCATCCGTGAAGCCCTTGAGAAAGACGACAGTACCTATAGTTACGACACGAAATACTAATATCTCACCGATGGAGAAGCATGCAATGAAATTGGGGTCGACTGTTACCCTGGTTGCGAAAAAACCAAGAGTAACAACTCCGGTAGACATGATAACAAGCAAAATTGCTGATATTACAATAACACCTATGAAAGGCACCGAACCTTCTAAAGTGCTAATTGATGTAACTAAAGCAGCTATTGAAGTGACAACAAGTGTTAAGGAAAAGTCTAGTAAGCAAGATGAAACTACCCTTTCACAAACGAATGGATCAACTACTATTTTTAATTCTGCTACTCCCAGTGCAACAGAATCCAATCCAGCTGAGCATGGATATCCCGCAAGAACTCCCACAAGGCTGGATGAAAGACTTCAAGCCTTGGACTGCGATATTCCCTTACTTCCAGCCGAGTCAAGGCTTTGGAGAGGGAATGAGACACACGAGCTGATGCTTCCTATAACGGTAAGAATAGTAATTTTATTATAGGTATCGCGTACGTTGTTTATAATACTGAGGGAAAATTATTCATCATTTTATTATTAACGAGCTAAAGTCCCCAGCTTGGGCGCGGCGCACAGTGAGCTGAAAATCGCCTTTCATAGACATAGAGACTTGAATTTTCAAGGGTATTTTTTTTGGCTAGAAATGGATTCTGCTGATCATTACTATGCTATAAAATTTTGAAGCAAATGCGTGTAAAAATGAAGGAGTCATCATTTTTTTAAGAAAAATTTGTATGGCACTGACATCAAAAATGAGGCTATCTCTGGAATCATAAGGTTGACCATTATATCCTTACACTCAGATATACTACTATTTTTTTGTATTTTGTTGACATTTTTTTTTTTTTTTTACAGTAATACCGCACAAGAGTCCCAACTGCTCCCGTCTGGAGCCAGTGAGACTATGGCATCCCCAATTGGGGTATGTTGTGAGGCTGAGGGTATTGGGGAGGGGAGGGAGATGGGGAAGAGGAAGGTGGGGAAGTACCTGGCTATTCAGATCTGGTCACCAAACACGGCTAAAGCCATTTCAAGCAACGTTTCAATTCTGAATGGTGGTCTTACACCAGGGCGATACTGAGAGTATCTTCCACTCTGGAACGTGCCGCAAATATACTATATATTATTTTAATTAATTAATTGTGAAATAACACAAATTAATCAAATAAAATTTATTTGCGCACGCCGGGGTCGAACCCGCGACCTTCGGAACTGTAGTCAAAAGCGTATACCACTAGACCACGCCGGCCGTCAAACATGACATACTTCGTATTGTGGCGCAACTTGTGAATTTTTTTTTTTAAATACTCAAAGTTGAAAAAAAAACTTTTTTATTATGATGATTCATTTATTGCTTAAATGCTTTACATATGAATATGCTTTATCTAGTTTACAATATTTTATTTACACTGTAAGCCTAAAAGCATCAGCAGAATCCATTTCTAGCCAAAAAAATACCCTTTAAAATTCAAGTCTCTATGTCTATGAAAGGCGATTTTCAGCCCACTGTGCGGCGTCCTCCGGTCTGTACACAGAGCTTTTTTTAAATTCAGTGACAGTGACCTATTTCTTATTTTGAGTGTCAAGTGGCAAAATTTCATAAAAAACTGTAGATTTGTATAAATATCAATCCACGCCGCCCGTCACGCGGCTGACCGTCACAGACACTCTTCTTTTTATAGTTAAATAGATAAAAAAAAATAGACAACATTTTACCAGTCGAAATATGAGGTATAGTTAGTACTTTAATTTTCTATAATACTTGTAAATCGTAGAAGTAGTGAATAAGAGTAATAGTAGTGAAGCACTAAAAGTATACAGTTTGGTACTTCACTACTATTACTCTTATTCACGTAGTAGCAGTAAATAAGAGTAATAGTAGCGAAGTACTAAAAGTATACAATTTAGTACTTCACTACTGTTACTCTTATTCACGTTGCAGTAGTGAATAAGAGTAATAGCAGTTAAGTACTAAAAGTATACAGTTTGTACCGAAATTTAAAGTTCAATTTAAAGTGAATCATAATATTGAGAACGTGTGTAAGGTACCTCTGTGATTAAATTCTACGATTGAATTATTTTATAAAATTTTCACAATTTAACTTTCAATTTTAAAAAAACACACAGTAACCCCGATTCTAGAACTGGTCAGATATCTTAAAGACTTTAACTAAAACAACTAAAATACCATGTCACAGAACCAACAACTTCACTAATAATTATAAAACATTTCTTCAATACAGACAACTTTCACAGATTTTTTTTCTAATATGTTGTATTAAATATACTAACGAAAGCTATATAGATTGGATTTAAAAAAATCCTACTTACAGAAATTCTATAATGGTATTCTATTTGGAAACCCATCGTGCATTTATTTTCCATAACAATAATTCCTGTAGCGTGTAGCCTGTAGAAATTGTTCGCAACATTTTCTTTGTATGCAGGTACATATCTGTTCTTATCCTCCTAAACCCCAGATGGTTTATTATTGGCAAAGGAAGTAATTTAAGGAAACGTTGCTTAAAAGTTAGTGATCACGGCTATTTGACCTTCGAAAATATTACATTTTCATAATGAAAAATGGGTAGTTTTACAATAGTTCTCGTATATTGGTAACAGCTACTTAACGTATCACTTACTTTTTCAAACAAATTTAAATATAATTAATTTAAGAGAACATGAAAGCTGTGGAGCTATTGGTTGAAAGCTATCCTGGCTTTGAAATGTTTTATTTATAAAACTATTCTTATTTGAGTAAAATGTTAATGGACAATAAATTTAATTTATTAGAAAAATTATCAGCTTTCAATATTATTTGTTTTTCTGTGGGTTTGAGGAATAAAAAAAAGATTTTCACGCGTGAGAAATATGAAAGAGTTATTTAATTATCACTAATACGAAGTCTTAAAGGTTGTAGTTTTCTCTATTTTATTTTTTATCCAAGTACTACAGGTACCTATTTTAACCCTCTATTCTAATTTGTTAGCTTTTGGGAACAACTCATCACATGGTCTCACAGAAATCGTTTGTATCTCCCTTACTGTCACGGCGAGAAGTATGATAAACACGAAGTTAGAAAGAGAAAACTCTTGTACAATCAATATTACTTTTAAGTTTTATATAAATTCTACTTTCAATGAAAGCGAGTGTAAGATTATCAATCTTTTGTAAAGTTGCAGGGAAATGGTTGAGCAAATTTTACTTATGATTTTGGTCTTATTCAATCTTCGTAATTTCACGTGTATTGTCAAAATGATATTTAATCGTGAACGGCAAATTTCCTTTCTACGATTTCAAGCTAAAAGGGGCGAGGCAGTTTTTTTATTCGCAATTTTTCTCTTGAAAGTGAGTGGGAGTAGGGCGGTTTACTCGGGAGGGTCCCGAC
This sequence comes from Hesperophylax magnus, assembly GCA_026573805.1. Lineage (NCBI taxonomy): Eukaryota > Metazoa > Arthropoda > Insecta > Trichoptera > Limnephilidae > Hesperophylax > Hesperophylax magnus. The sequence continues at coordinate 16,399,545 of JAIUSX010000049.1, forward strand.
CGCTTTCTGAAGGGTGTTATCAGCTATGAATAACCGTGGAAAATCAATTTCAGCTTTCCAAAAAATAAAGTAGTGTGACTAGATTTTCATGACTGAAAAAAATTAAAAACCTTTTGGCTCTACTAGCTGAACTTCCTCGGCCCTGCCCGAGCTTTATTCTGTATTAATGGGTGGGAAAAGTGGATGGGGTGGTTTTTCGAAATCTCATAAATAACAACCTTCCTCTTGTTTTGAAGGTCAAGTATGTAAAATTTCATCAATCTCGGAATAAAAGTGCAGATCTGTATAAAAGACGAAACCCCTGACCCACATATACTTTACTTTATGGGTAACTAGCTTAAGTCTCCGATATTGCCTGGGCTTTGCGAAAAGCTTTTCGAAATCAGATATAAACAGTGACCTTCTTCATGTTTTGAAGGTTAAGTGTTTAAAATTTGATCAGTCTCGGAATAAAACTGTAGATTTGCTTTCAAATCAAATCCACGAGGCTCACCCGCCATGCGGCGGCCGGCCCGCCCGTTTTCCGCCATGCGACCGCCTGCCGCCCGCCACAGTAAAATACATTCACTCCTCTTTATATAAGTGGCCAAATTGTAATGGATAGACTATATTTTGTATTTATACTGGGTTTTTATGGATATTCTCACTTATGTGTGAACAATCCAGTTCAAAAACACTCAGGATTCGTAATAGATAAAATTATAAAAAAAATAATATTAGCTTATTAAATGTTATAAGAAAGAAGTTAAATTTCAATCATAAAAGAGTGTATATTCAATAACTCGATGTTGAAATCATATTTGTAGGCAAGCATTAAATAATTATTTGGTATTAAAATGATCATTTAGACATTTTCTTTACAAACCGATGGATGCGTGTTTTGGTCATCTGTGTGGCTAAAGTGAGGGCAATTTTATCTCACTTTGAGTGAGATTAATCATAAATTTTCAATTTATAAAATCTTACGTGAAAATATAATCTATTTCAGTGTCTTTTTTTGAGCCTAGGGGTGAAAAGATATTTTGTAAATTGACGACGTAAGTTTTCTTTAATCAGTGACATTCGCAACTCTTCTGCACATATACAATTGATTAAATTAACTGATCTTTGTTCTTAATGTTTACTCACTGCATACTTTAGGCCAATATCAAAAGTGTCCATTTCAATTAAAATTAAATAAAACTGGTGACTCACCCCTGTCCCTGTGCCGGGCACCCTTGGGTGGCAGTGTGCTGTGTGTTGCCAAGCCCTTGTTGTGAATGTGGGTTACGCTGAAGATTTGTATTGACGTCTGTATAATATTGTGTATCTCATATTCAGAATGCAATGTCAACAAACTTTCAATATGAGATGTCATGAATTTAAGTTGGAAATCTTGGCAAGATATGAGGGGATGCAACGATTTATTGATTTTTTACGGTGAATCTAAAAAATGATTACCACAAACAATTCTAATCAAAACGTTTAAAATTTTACAAAAAAATTAAAAATTCAAAAAACACAGTCTTCTTAATTAAGGAATTTGTCACTTCACTTTTTATCTCGTTCATAAAATAACCAAAAAGACATTTTAAAATAATTTTCGCACAATATAAACGTTGGTTTTTTGAAATTGTATTTACCCACACATGCATAAGGAATTTATTTTATTTAAAAATACTCCTTTCATGAAATTCTTATAGAATTCAAAAGTCAATTAGCTTTTTCTGATAACATGAAACTAAGATCACAAAATGACATTATTAATGGATTAAAACTGAAAAAATAACATATATAATAGTGAATATATTGAATCATTCCAATGTAATAGTGAATTGGTCATTAGAATCGAACTTTTGAACAAAAACATGCTTTGAATCACACATCTTAAACCAAAAACCGAATCTGTCATATTACTCATATTGCCGGGAAAATGCGCCAATTTGCGCAACCGTTAGTTTGCCAAAATGCAAGGTTGCGAAAATTTTATTATTAATAATTCTAATTTGTACAGTCTTTGTTCAATGTATAACAAAAATACTGTTAATAAGGCTGTTATTATTTCGTCATTCTTAAGTTGGAAAAAAATGAATAGTTTACAGTTACTACTTATGTAAACCATTTTATTGCTGAAAACGAGGACAATACACCCATAGAACTCATAATACATCCATTACTACTACTACATTACGTCGTCTACTACTGACAACCCCGTACCCTTTCGCTCACTACCTTATACCACTAAGCAAGTTATCAACGCACGGAGAAATACGTATATAATAACGACTTCTTCCCTGATTTTCAGGCAATTTTTTTTCTGTTGGGTTTCATACATACCTATATATTTTATTCAATCCATAAGTACATTGCTGAGCTATATCTAAAATATAAACTCTCTGTTTAATAAATTTGCATTTATATTAGAATAATTGTAGACATTTCAAATCAGTTGACAGCACCATCAATAATGGGAAAGATGAGTATTGTTTATCCCTTTACGTTTTTTTTGGTTTATTTATTAAACATTTCATCTTAATTTATTCATCGAGCGAAATCTTCTGACGCATATCAGACAGAAATGCCGATGGGTCATCGACCCGAATAAAACAAGGGAGAGAAGATGGGATGATATTTACGAGTTTTTAGTATGTCAATTTTGTGGTAGGTACTAAGTACTTTATTAAAATGTACCTGAAAAATAAGCATTTTAGTTTGACATTAATAAAAAAAAATATTCATCCTTTATTAGTCACCCGAGAACCTGCAGAAACAATATTTGATTTCGATAAACAAACTCGCTGTGACGTAAACATTTCTGAATACGGGCACAATGATACAAAGAGCGATGCAGCAGTTTGACAGAGTATCCGGGCTGACCGTGTTCAGCGGGTCGGGTCAGGAATAAGGGTATCTGGGACGAATGGCAGCGGATTCCAGCTCGGTGCGGCAGTGCGGGGAATGGACGCCGGACGACTCGATGGGCTATACGGGACAGCGCGGCGCGGGCGTGCGCGCCGTTTAATGCGAGACGTGGAACGCCCGCACGTGACGTTGTGTGGACGGAGCTTAATTAAACAAAATCAAAAGGGTTCCTCGGTAATGAAACTTTGAAATTGCTAGGATTTCTTTTTTCTTTGGTGGAGATGAAGATTTACTTTTAAACAATGTACATTTAGAAGGGATGGGAATGTGAAGTCACATTATAAACACCCGGCGTTGGCCCGTATTTCAAATAATATTTATAAAAAAATTGAACAAAAAATATAACAAAGACCATGGTTTCTGGTCTCATTTTTGATTCTTAATTAGGGAAGACCGAGGGTGTTCAGATCAGGTGGGTCATTCGGATAACGCTAAGAAAAGTGACTATATCTCGGCCATTGTGATGAAATACCAATTAAATAAATTAGACATAGCCTTGCCACCATAGGATGCAGTAATAGTAAATTTACCAATATTTCACACAACAGTTTGCGTGGACTGACCGCTAAAAATCATAATTGGTGAAGACGTGTCAAATAAATGGCTGATATAATATTGTTATCGGCGTTCTTAGTGTTTTTCTGCAAAGGTAAACTATTTTGTCATATTTAAATGTTATATATTTACCATTCAAATACACAGTAAACAGAATGATAGCAGAATGGTTGCATTTTGCACGTTTTTGTGCGTTGTTTTGAAAATATATCATTATACAAAATATTAGATTAAGCGGACCGATGACAGCGGGGCTATTTGTATCATATTTTTCAATGCTTTTAATTTTTTTTAACATTATTATTTAAAACAGATGGACAACTTTGTGAAAAACTGCAATGGAAAGTAAAATCATACACGACATTACAAAGGGATCATCTCTAATCCAGGAGCATGACCTACAATATATATTGAATATAAAAAACCGTTTGCGGAAAGGTTGGGTTTATTTATTTTTTCACCCTTGAGTTTGATCCGAGTAATCCCACTACTGATCCGAATCACCACATACATATGATTTGGATCAGTAGTGGTGGAGAGGGCTCCAGGATTAATCAAGCTATATGTTATCTATCTATATAAATAAAATTGTAAATGTTCGTTTTTTCAAATTCGAAAGTCTCAGAAAGTTCTTCACCGATTTCTTTGAAATTTTGACACAAAGTTGCATTCGAATACGCATATTTTTTTTAAATATTACCTATATTATATAGGTACAGCTAGTTATCAATAAAACTATATAAATTAAAAATGTCAAACGTTTAATAATTAGAAATATATATTTTTCGAATATGCATTAGTTTTATTTTCTTTTTATAGGAAATATAAAAAAATTTCAGAATAGCCTCGGTCTACCCTAGATGATTCAAGGAAATATTATTTTGGGACAGAAATGAAATTGCGCACTGACAAAATATGCGTTGAAATAAAAAAAAATCCATAAAACGGCGGTACACATTTCATGAAAACATTCGGTAGTTTGGGGTGCATTGTAAAACAGGTTTTTTCATTATAGTTAAGGTGAATAAACTATAACAAATGAAGATTTATTTAGTACATTGGTTAGTTACATAAAATTATTGTTAAAAAGGTAACAATATGAACAATAATAAACAATATTAGTTCTTATTTTAAAATCTTACAGAGCCCCAAAAACCATGTTCTAAGTTGTTCCAACAACCTGATTTCTAATGTGCAGAAATTTCGTCATTTTTCAAAGTGATCAGTGGCTTGGAAACATAATATATAATCTTCAAACAACCCGATTCCTAGTAGGCAACATTTTATGCTGTGTTTTTTGTTGGTTTAAGTATTACGGTTTAAAACTTCAACCGTAAAAGGATAGTAGGCCCTAAATTCTTTTAAGGGAAAAAAAATACCAACTAACAAAACTTTCAGGTTACGAGTATTCAAGTTTATTTTATTATTCGATACAGAATTGTCATAATCCGCAAACATTTTTAAACCTACCTATTTGTCGTACTAAGTTGTTTACCAAAAAAATATGATTAATTCACTTGATAAATTGTAAACAAGAATCTCATAAATTCTATAAAGAAAATAGATCTGTACCTAATTATATAAAATTTAAAAGTCTCAGGAAAGCTTGCAAAAATTTGTCTAAAATTAGTTATAAAAATAATATAATGAAACACGTAAAATCCATGAAAAAAAATTATGTTGGGATCCGTGGAACTATGAATCATAAACAAAGGACTTCTAGCAACATAAAAGAAATTGTTGACATTTTGCCGATTTCTTTAAAGATGTGTTTGAACCTGACATTTCAGATGAACAAATTCCGGAATTTAATTCTGATATAAACTTGCAATTGCCTAATTTTAATATTAACATCACCGACATTGCAAATTACCTTAAAATACTTGAACCCAAATTAAGTTGCGGGCCGGATCAAATTCCACCATTTTTGATTAAAAACTGTGCAGACAACTTATCCATTCCGTTGTTCATATTATTTAATAAGTCTCTGTCAACGGGAAATTTCCCAAAACTGTGGAAAAAAAGTGACTTAACTCAAATATTTAATGCGGGGATAAATCTGCAATTGATATTTATCGTCCAATTTGTATCCAATCATCCATACCCAAGCTTTTTGAAAAAATGATTATTCTAAAGATAAACCCCAGCGTGAAATCCATCATTACAACTTGTCAACATGGTTTTGTTTCAAGCAGATCAACCTTAACCAATCTATCCCTGTACGAAAATTATATAACAAATGCACTTGCTAATAGACAACAAGACGATTCTATATATACTGATTTCAGCAAAGCGTTTGATAAGGTTTGCCATACAATTCTTGTTAACAAACTGTGCGGAAATTAGCATAACCGGTAACGTACTATCCTGGTTTAAGAATTATCTCTCTATTCGAGAGCTTACTGTCTGCATCAAATGTCAACTGTCCTACACTTTTAAAGCTACAAGCGGCGTGCCCCAGGGCTCACATTTAGGACCCATTCTTTTTAACATATTTATAAATAACGTTACAAATGTATTTAAACGTGTCTTTATTTTGATGTTCGCAGATGATACGAAAATTTACCGAATTATTGACAATATTCGGTAAATGGTACTGCTTATTATTACAATCAAATCTCATTAGCTTTTCTGATTGGTGTATCCTAAATAAATTAACCCTTAATGTAAAAAAGTGTCAAGTCATAAGATTTTATAGAAAGAAGAACCCATTGATTTTCACATACTGTATGAACAATCAAGTCTTAGTATCTGTACCCGAAATAAAAGACCTGGGGATAATATTTGACACCAAATTAACATTTATCTCCCACATTAATAAAATAACCACTAAAGCGCATGCAAATGTTGGGTTTCATATTAAGAACTTCAAAAGATTTCAAAAATTTAAAAATCTTTATAAATATTGTATTCATCCATTGTCAGAAGCCATTTAGAATTCAACTCAACCATTTGTAATCCATTTTACAATATTCATGAAAAATCTATCGAGCGAATCCAACATAAATTTTTACGAAACATAAATTATAGATTAAGAATTCCTATAGAAAATATTAACTACAACTCACTGTTGAAAGTCATGGGCCTTGCAACATCAAAAGATAGAAGAATATGTTCTGATCTATTTTTTCTTTATAAAATTGTTAATAACATGTTTGACTCCCCTGAACTCCTTAGGCTGATTGACTTTCATGTGCCTAGTAGAACGGTTCGTCAGAAAGTACCTTACCATTGTAATATTGCAGGTACCAAAGCAGAAATAAATTCAGTAATGAACCGACTGCACAGTGCAGGGAATAAATATCAAATGAACACCAACGGTACTGAATGTCTATCAGCCTATAAAAACATTGTTATTAAATCTGTATGTCTATCTTGATAGCTTTGTAATGTTTATAAATTTTCAATGTATCCAAATTTATAGGAATGTGCATCCTATAGTTTACTCTGTTTGTTGCTTTAAGTTAATATTTCTATATTTGGTACATATTTTATTGTTATATCTCTTTTATTCGCTGATTATATCAAATGTATTTTTAATTATATCATATTTAAAATCCCTAATTGGGCGTGTAAAAATAAATAATTAAATAATAATTTTTTTTTTGAATTTAGGGTTAACCTTTTTGAAGTTTGTACTTCGTATTAATATTCAATCATAAAAATTAATATTAAAAACTCTCAATGATAATACGAAAATAGAATAAGATATCGAAACGATAAAAAAGATAACGGTTGCAACTGACACTTGAACCCAGATACTTTGGTCTAACCGGTACCAACGCTTTGACAATTGAGCTAATGAGACAATCGGTAATTTTTATCGATATCATATTTCAATTTCAAGAATCGTTTCTAGAAGTAATTCGTAGTTTAAGTAATGTATGAGGCCGATAAGAAAATGAATGAAATCTTCAATGACCTTCTGACTTAAATAACAATATTTGTTTTTTTTTTATTGTTATTATTTTATATTTTTGATAATAATTTCGTAAATTAATTTTTTTGTAGCAAAAAGCCTACGTCATATTTTAACATACACTGTATTTTGTATAGCGGCGTCGAGAGTCGAGAAGTTTTTTTTATTTATTTTAAAGTTCAATCACTTCTAATATTGAAGAACTCTAGAAAAAATGTCAGCATCTCTTCAGTACAGTTAATGTACTCTACCAAAGTGCAGAAATACATCCGTGACCGCTCCTGGTAAACAATTTCAGTCTTCCAAAACCTGTATTACTCCGAATAAAATTGTTTGACGCCACCAAACTAACCAATAAGAAAAGTTGTCCTTTATCACTCAGGTTGACTGCATATTTTTGCGGGGATCATTTTGATAAGAAGACATTACTTTATTTTATGTGATCTAATAAATGTTTGCTACAAATTAACTAATGATACCGAACGAAAGTTCGAGGTTCTGTTTCTTTTTCATTATTATATTATTGCATTATTATATATATATCTATATATAAATATGTGTTAATTATTATAATCAGCGTTGATTCTGCTACTTTGAGTGTGATAGATGCTAAGTTTGAAAAATCGACATTACAGATATTGTTCAGTCAAAAAACCAATTTTTGTAAAAAAAAAATTTTCAGTAAATTTTAGTTTGATCGCACGGATTTCCTAAGAATTTTCATACAAAAAAACAAATTTTGTAAAAGAGAAGAATACGTTTGCAGCTACAACACCATCAATAATACTATTTTTTGTCCCCAAAAGGCATGAGCCGCCACTGCTCGTAATATCATTTACATATATTACTGTGTAAGCAGATTACCACATAAATATTATTGTCTTATGATGCCGCTTAACTAACCTCAAAGAATCCTTTGTAAAATAATACATCTAAAACCACCTAGCTATCATTAATTTTCAAAAACATTAATTATTTTTAAAGCCAAAAAAAATATGAAACCGGATTAATAATATTGAAATAAGAACTACGCAAAAATTTGATTGTTATTTATTCATATTTATTTATTACCAGCGCAGACCCGTGAAAAATCAAGGGATATTAAATTATTTGTAGGATTTGTGGAGCTGAAAGAATTTGTAAAATATTTGCCTCAGAATCCGTGTCTTTCAAAAAAAAAATGCCAATTTTCTTTAAAATTTGATTATATTTTTTTGCTGATAGAATAGATAGAAAAACAGAAATTTTTCTTACGAATGAACATCTTCAGCAAATCTAGTTAGTTTCCTACTAAATATTATTATTTCTTTTGGAAATGTAAAAATCTCAGACCACTGAATAATCACAAATGTGACAAAATGGTTAAATGAAATGGTTAAGATTAACTCTAAGAAATTTAAACAAATTAATTAAATGGTAATAATTTGCTTGTGAAAAAATACTATGGTGTACTATGTTCTCGTCTAATGTAATAAATAACAATCATGAGAATAAAACATTTTGAAAATGACACCTAAGACAAGCAATAATTATTCGCCTGAAACACTCATCCACATTGAAAAATCTCCTGATAAAAGATACATGACGCCAACGGGACACCTAAGTTCATGCAAATTCGAGTTCATTGAATCAATAGCTACGCAGGATGCACAGATATCCGAAATTAGTATTTTCACATTCATGAATTTAATTGAATGAAAAAAATTAAATCAGGTGAATAATTTTTAAATAATAAATAACCACCCAAAAATTTGCAAGCGCCGATCATTAAAAGGAAATAGAATAATATTTATTATTAAAGAGAATTTAAAAACATAATATTAATCAACGTGCAACATGGAACTGAAATACAAATAAAATTAATTAATTTCAAACATTTCCTCTGATACACTCTTAAAGTATAACAATGTGTTTTGTTAGAGCGTTCTAAAATTCAGCAATGAGCTGAAAGCGCAATTAAATAATGCACAACCTGGTAAAAAATAAATACAGATGTGTTTTTAAAACGTAGATACTTTTTATAAAACTCTTCAGAAATAGATTTTCGAGAAATAAAAATCATTACCGAAATAAAACTTTAACTTGTATGAATCAGAAAAAAAGTTGTTTGTAAACCATAAAGATTTTAAGGGATCCTTAAAACTTGTTCAAAATGGTTTTCAGAATTTTATAACTTAACATTTAAATTCTGCAGACGCTCAATAAAATTATTGGAAATATTTTGAGAGAGTCTATTTTGTGTCCAATTTTATCGTCATATTTGAATATGAGTTATTTGAGTTAAAAAAATTTAAAATTCTTGCGTTACACTGAGTTTGTGATACATCTTAAAAAAACTTCGTGATTTTTATTTATTAATTTAACTAGTTAAAGCCATTAGAGTTGATTGGAGTAAAGAGTCCGCCAGACAAAGACCAGTACAAACCAGTTTCTTATTTCAACCCCCAAATAGAGCTTTGCAATCATAGCATTGCGTATTTAGTATTTAATCAGTAATTTTGAATCATTTGTCCGATATTGCGAACATACGTAAGCCTTGTCTAGGACCTTGTAGTCGTAAGGTCTTATGTAACATAGCGACACTTGCTCAGTCTTCTTTCAATTCGGTAATATAAACAATCTAGAAATTTTCTGTTCACTGAGCAGTTTTGTTTTTTACTTTGAGCATTCATAAAATAAGGCGAGAAGATATTCAAACATCGCTAAAAATTTTATCATTTCAAGATAGCAAAGAAAGATGGGTTGAAATCTAAGGTACCTTTTCTAATTTCTTACGATGTTTTATAATTCCACTGATAGTTTAAAAAATGGTTTCAACCCTTTTGAAATATATTAAGTTATTGGTATTTTTGTTTATGTTAATCGACATATTATTTTTTCTAGAAAAAAATACTCTATTGACTAATTCCTTCCGTACGATCCTTTGTATCACGAAGTTTGTTTATTTTACCCTATACACATATTGTGGCAAACGTTTGGGCGGGGCATTTCTCGCAGTGCTTACATCTGGTAAGAATATGAGTAACTCGTAAGTAAATGAAAGAAACAACTCGAGCAAGAAGCCAGAAATATTTCCAGGCTTTTGAAATATTTATTTCATCTGACGGGTGATTTATCATGTCGGGAATTCTCCGGTTGTTTTCCATGGAGGTAGTTGGCCCAACCAATAGCTTGGGACGTTTCCGTATTCATGTGGCACCCGGTACCCGCCGAATATTACAGAATTTCAGCGATATGAATAGCAAAACAACATTTGAATCTTGAGAATTGTACTAGGGATATTTTTAACAGTCGTGCGTTGCTTTAATGATGGGGAAGATGAATGGTTTTTTTATGAATACAGCGGAATAAGTGAAGTGATTTCAGGGGACTGGTGGGTGACTGTATTTGATGTAAGTTCTACGTGATATGGGGCTGAGTGTTTAGTATTCTATTCTCATCAAAATGAATGGGATTTTTTTTTGTTTTGTGTGTCAAATAAATATGGTGTGCGAATAAAGCTTTGGGTTTAAAAATGATAACGCGAGTCAAGACTAAGGCAACCCTAATTTAGCAAATGAAGAGAGGCCCAATGAAGTAGAGAAGCGAACATATTTAACAAAACATTTCTTAATGATGGTTTCTCATCAGGGTGAAATGACAGAATATTATGTGGCTCTAAGATGAGACGCAAATATAATGTGTTTATTGTGAGATGTCTTTTTACATAAATCTATTAATATTTTATTTTAAGTCTGTGAACTTCGAGTCAAGTGCGGTAGAGCCTACATTGATATCATAGTGGACACCACAATTTATTTTTTATTATAAAATACATGATATTTCAAGAATTTTAACAATAACAACAAAAAAATTCACACATGGCAGTTTTTCTGCAGGTTCTACTATTTTTCTTAATTTAATCAACATAATAAATAATATTTTTTTATTAAATTCAGTTAAATTTATTTGCAATAATAGTTGAATAGAAGTTATCAAATTTAGGTTATTCACCTGTTCGTAGCAAAAATGGAAATAGGTGCATTAATTACATTTTAAAAGAAAGTAGTTTAGAACTGTAAGAATGCTTATTGTTTATTTGGAACATTGAATATATATATATAATTGGTAAGATCTATAATATCCAATGATATAAAGTTCCAGTTCAGCTAAACTCTGAGGATGCCTACTGTAAAACTGCACCATAAATTAATCCCCGCTGCGGAAACTTTCCGAATAGAATTATGCGGGCTACTGTATTTAACTTCACACCATGCAAATTGCATAATTCCGCCCTCGACGGCCTAATTCCCGCCTTCCGACCGCCATTGCATATTTTGGCGGGAAATCCTCGAGCTGTTTCGCGCGCTTTTCACGGCGCTTTGACAGCAGTCGCTAAATAATTATTATTGTCGGGCGACGCTAAACCATTTTAAAACACGCCAAATCTCTGAGCTCACAGAATGCATTGTGACAGAATGGTGTTGGAATGGATGATTGTTGAATTGAAAATTCGTGAAAATATAGTTGTTGAAGTTTTACTATTTGGTTTTTCACATTAAAATCCGTATCAGGGATGGCGAAGCTTAATGCTAAATCACTATTTTGATTAATCTTTATAACGAATTGGTGTACATTATGAATACCAAAAAATATGCTTCAGATATATTAAAGGTTTTCCTATCGTTTCGCTTGAGTAGAATACAAATAAATAAATAAATTACTCAATAAAAAATGTTAATGTCAACTACAAAAAAAAAAGTTTTCCAATAGAAAAGTGTAAACGCATAAAGAAAACAACTTTAAAAAATACAGTATTATAGCTAAGATTATCCGTGACAGTTTAACTTGATTAAATTTTTTGCTTTCTTATAAAATTATTTACAAAATAAATAAAAACAAGTGCTTGAAATCGAACGTTTCTAGACTCCATTTGTCAAGCGATTTTAATGCCTATTACCTACAATATAAGGTATACCAAGAATATACACATTTTTGGCTTATAGCTTCCTCTTAAATGTAATAATCAAGCAACTCAATATAAAAAAGTGTTCATTCAATGTGGTTCAAAACAAAAACCACAATTTTTTTGCCTGTTAGGTTGAAAAAAGCATTGCCGAAAGATATCGTCATACCGAATAAATTCTTTAAAGGATGAAAAGTGGTTATATTGTGATTGTTTAGCTTTTAAAGTTCTTTAAAATCTGATACAGCCGCTAAACACATTAATCAAACTAAAATGTTACATTAATTTGCGCTCCGTGAGCCCCACACTTACGTAACTTATTTTTTTTTGGGAAAATCTGGTAGGTTAAAATATTAGCAGGTATTTGAAACGCTATACACTAAATTAAGGTGAGAATCTGATTTTACACTTCGATAATAATTGAACAAGCGACCACCCGATCGTAACATTAAACTAAAAAACAAAAAACAATAATTTGCAAACAGAATTTCTTGATAAAATTTTTCAGTTGATTCATCTACAAAATTGCAACTGTGCTCAAGGAATGTCGGTATTTCACATCCTTAATTCTAATAACAAGTCTTCGCTAAACCCACTGCGGCTCGTTACGGTCTCCCAAACACGGATGGTAATTTCCATTTTGTTTTTACCGAAAGACGCAGCAACGGTTTGGCCGGAGAAGCAGGAATTTGGCAAAGAACATCGCTGGAGGTGTCATGAGCGGGTGAAATATGATATTCTTTCTACACGGAAATGCTTCAAATGCCTCAGATTAAAACGCAGCGTTCCGATTCCAACGAGAGGCCAAGGTGATTGCGTAGACCGTTTTATTTCACACGCTGACGTTTTTATTAGCACAATGCAACCCGACAAATCTCTTAACTTGCATCCGTGGATGTGATTCACGTGATGATTTATGGACCCTAAAAATGAACCCCATTCTTTTGATTTATGCTATTATCTATGACGAACATATTATATCTTGGTTTTTATCAGAAATAAGCTTAAATAATGACAAAACAAAGGTAGAGAAAAATCATTTCAAAGAAGTTCAGTTCGAAATGATTTTGTGCTCACCAATAGTATCAAAAAGTTTTTCGAACAAATTTGGAACATCCGGCAGTAGTCCCCTCTTGTCCAACAAATGACTAAAGATTCTGGGAGCGTTGTGACGTTTGTCAAATCCATTTATATTTTGACTAACGTTCCCTTCAACAATGTTCTTTTTATGTTTTTTTTTCACTCTCCAGCTTGCCAACAAAAACAATATACATATATTGTTTGATCCAATCAGTACTCTACACTACACAATAAAGGGTATCTTTAAAATTATTCAACTAGAAATTATTAGTATCGTCGTTAGTAACCGTTTTCAAGGTACATTATGTGGTAAGGAATCTAAGATCCCAATTCTGTGGCTTATATATTATGGACGTCCGTGGTTATTACTTTTTTTTTTGCAAATAAGTAGATTTGTAAAGAAACACGTATTTATTGTATTTACTATTGTTTTCACTGTTGCAACAGAACAGTTTCAATTTGTTTTGATACCCTTTAGCATTCCTCATTATCATTATAAATACACAGACATAGGAATTAATAGACGAGAAGATAATGGCGAGGGGTAAAATCAACTGTTGAAGAACGAAGGGGGTGAAGCTGACTGTGATTCGTCAATAAATCAATCTGACAGTAAATAGGCATCTCGCATTATAATATCACCATTTACTTCTTAAAAGTAAAATCTGCTTTTGAATGAATAGACATTTTTACATGGGAGCGCAAATTACTCGCCACGTTATGAACAAAATTGCGAAGTCCAAATTCGGCAAAAAAATTCGGTTCTATTTTCAGAGTCGAATATTTCGTTTAAGTATTTAGTTAAGACACTTTTATAAATGTTCATAATTTACTTCCCAGCAACCAACCAGCTTTGTGTTTCGCGTCCAGACATGTTTCTACAACTGATCCATATTATACGATGTGAATATGCTTAAAATAAAGTAAAATAATGCTTATATATGGAATGTAATACGACAATTGGGTTTATTCTCCTTTTCACATCTATTTTTACAAGTTTTCATAGCACAAGTCAACATTTTGCCGTGTTATTTCGTAAAATGAACCGATGATGCCTCGACCATAGTTCGCACAAGAATGATGACGTCACGTTTTCAAATTTCACTTGAGGCCATACGCGAGCACAGCCGGCTCCAATGGAACCGGTATGGGGAGTGGGGATAATACGCTTTTAATCACTCAGGGCAGGTCTACTAATATTCATATGTCTATGTTATAAATATCATTCCTTGATGACATAACATTGACTTTGTTGCATGTCATTGACCTTTTGTCGTGTGCACCAATTCATTGACACGCATATGATAGTGCAGTCCATGATAGATTGTTGTTAGATACACTAACTCCAACAGGTTGGAGGGATTTGAAGTTTCCTTTTCGGGTAAGAATAACCTAGTCGAATTTAATGTTTCAAAGACCCAATCATGTCCCATTATATATGAAAGGGTTCGAAATGACAATCTAGTCACTTTCAACGGAAGCAATCTTCCCAACATGTCTTCCATTGACATGCTTGGTGTAACTCTAAGGACTGTTTGTTTCAGAGAATTTGAACAATTCTTCGAATTTCAAAGTTTATTGTAAAGTTGTATGAAAGATTTTTTAAAGTTATGTTATTATTTCAGATCTGCTAAGCAACTAGCCTATAATGATATAACAACAGAACTTGAAAAGCACTTTTGAAAAATCGGAAAATGAACGTTGAAATTTGATGAATTGTTCAAATTCTGTGAAACAACTCATCCTTAGTGACCATCTCAGACACGGGGGCTCCATTAAAGCCTGGGCGTACTGTACAGGGCACGCAGACATTTAAATAGAACACAACTGCTGACAAATCGATAGTGCACCCCACTGTTGAATTTGGCAACCACCTCTAAAAAATACCCTTGATTCTGTACAGATACGGGCGGGCCGATTGATAGATTCTCGTATCTAAACAAACAAATTACAATATTTAGAGCACAGACGCCAGGCAGGCATGCTATCCTTGTTTTACCGGTATTACAATGGAAGATGCTCCAAGGAAGTAGCGTCATTCATCAAAATACGCCGAGCGCGCGCCCAACATATGTACACGGTTGACCTTTATCACACAAGAACGTACCGCTTCTTTGAGTCAATCATGAGTTCCACAGATTGACTCTGTGTTTCCTTCCTTCTACAACATGGGTCTCTTCAAGACCCATTTTTACTCCTTCCTCTTCTCAGAAAGACCCTCCATAAAGCATCCCCAAAAATATAAAAAAAATAATAAAACAACATTTAATTAAATTCCATTACTTATGTAGGTGCCTTTGCAGTTTTATTTTTTTTATTAATGAACAGAATATAAAAATATAATGAAACAATAATAAGTATAAATGTGCATTTAAAAAATAATTTGATCAACTTCTGCACTATTTTACGGATTATTATTTTGTTCTTTCCATATATTCTTTGTTACAGTCAGCAAAAAAAACGCTTTCAATTATTTTGCCGGATTTGTGTGCAAACTGTCAATAAAAATTGTTGTTTCTGCAAAAGAGACGTTTTCACTTAAGAATGACATTACGATAGAATACTACTTATATGCACCTACTTAATGGTCTAATTTTTCCAAGCGTAAGATTTGGAGAAGGCTTAAGTTTGCTGAAAATAGCTTTCATGCAGCGTAGGCATTAAGCTTCAAGTGCGCAATTAAAACACTCACTCGCAATTTGGCAGCCTGAAGAGATCTCAGTAAGGCCACGTACTACATCCTGGCTTCTTGGCCATGCAAGCGTAATTTATTATGCATCCCATTGGTGACTGTGATATATTGAAAGAAGTTGAAAATTTATGTCTGTTACAGTTATCACAAATGCGGTTCAAGACAACGATAAGGCAAAAGAACGTGACTGGGGAAAAATATATTTTCATTTTCGGGGTGGGACAATCGAGATTTATACCGTCTTGGAGTTGTAGGGAAAGTAAAATATCGCTCAATAACAAGGCTCCAACTTTCATTTTGATCGAACGGCATATTGGAGTATTTGACATTATTTTGCCAATTGATTTACAGCTGAAAAGTAACCGGTTCGCGGGTACACCTATATTATTGAAGAAAAAAAAACAAAATACATTGTTTTCAGTGAGATACACGCTAGATTTCGAGTGAAATTATATGGTATGAATCCAAACGACGATTTTTAAAACTGATTGATTCAGTAAATAAGAATTACTGCTATATATTGTTAATGGTATAAACTTTTCTCCATTCAACACTAGTATATTGAGTTGTCTGCTTTTATTTTTAAACAAAGTAGATTCAAATATTAAAATATTGTTTGAGTGGGTGCTTCTATCATTATTTACTAATCACAATGAGAATTGTTTCGGCAGTTAATGGATCAACTCTATTAAATTATTCACAGGGTTAAAGTAACAAAATATCAATTAATAACCCGACAAATTGTAAATCATTAATTACAAACATCAAGAGCTATATTAAATATTATTCAGAACTAATTATTTAGAACTAATTATTTAGAACTAACTAACTAACTAATTCCCACCACAACACGGGCATGTGCCTAGCTTAGTGGTTTTAACATACCTAATAATTGTAATAACCAAAAAAACACTGAATAAAGAACAACAAAAAAGTGCCCGGGAGTAAAGTGCGGTAACTTAGAGGGGTGATTCTACGTGATTTTGAAGACTCTTGGATTTGTTTTGAGAGTTTCAAAAGACTTCAATAATTTGGGCACATTTATCATGTTGTACAAAACCCTTGTTAGATGCCAACCAGAGTATAACTCAACGTTATGGTCTCCCTTTTACAATATTCATTCCGATAACATAGAAAAGATTCAACATCAGTTCCTGAAGTATATAAACTATAAATTGCATATTCCTGTAGAAAACATTGATTGAAACTACTTACTAGATAAATTGACCCTATTAAAACTTTCTGAAAGAAGAATAAAATCAGATTTAATAGTATTACATAAAATACTTCATTACAAAATTGACTGTCCTGAGTTACTCCAATTAATCAGCATCCACATACCCAAAAGATCTTGCCGAAATTTACTACCCTTTTATTTTTACAACACCAGGACACTGTCTTATCAAAATTCCCCGATTCCAAGACTTCACAGTCTCGGAAATAAATATTCTGATCTGGGAGATATATTTCATCTTAAAAATAATAAATATAAATATTGTTTATTTCAATTCTTTTATATATCGAGACACAAATAGACATCCATAATTTCCGCAATATATATATTTTAATTTTTTATTTTGAATATCTATTTATGTGAGACTTCTTATCATTTTTACTAATGTATCATATTTTATTATATGCTTTTGTTGTAACATTTAATACCTTTTTCTTTATTCGTAGTATTATGTTTCCTTTATTGCTTTAATTTTGTATAATTTATAATATCTGTGATACTCAACTATTAAACTTTGTAGTGTGTAAAAGCCCATTAGCGCGTGTAATAAATAATAAATAAATTTTGAAAATTCCAATGTTCTAAGGCAGTTTTAGGTAAAAAAGTTGAATTGTTTGTATGGGAAAATAAATATTCTTCTTTCTTCATATGAAGCGGTTACTTTGTGATGTGACATTATAATTTAAAATTAAACAATAACTTTGTAAACATCACTTATAGGTAAATACTTAATGCCGACCGGGTTTCGCTACAACACGTAGCCTCATCAGGGCAGTATAATACTAAAAATCTAAAAATTAAATTAACATGTGTGGATTTCACAGTAGGTGGACAGTCTGAGCTACAGTGGAAGAGGTAGGAATAGGTGGGAGATTGAGAGGCGAGTGTTCTTTGTCAATAGGGAACAATCTGAGTATAGTACTTTTATTTAGGTTTATTTGGTTGTTGATGACTTTGCTATTGACGTTTTTGGCTTTCACTAACTCTAGCGCTTCTAAGTTATCCAACCTAAGACCTATTCCGTTTTTATGTAATAAAAATGTGGTTGGATAACTTAGAAGCGCTAGAGTTAGTGAAAGCCAAAAACGTCAATAGCAAAGTCATCAACAACCAAATAAACCTAAATAAAAGTCCTATACTCAGATTGTTCCCTATTGACAAAGAACACTCGCCTCTCAATCTCCCACCTATTCCTACCTCTTCCACTGTAGCTCAGACTGTCCACCTACTGTGAAATCCACACATGTTAATTTAATTTTTAGATTTTTAGTATTATTCTGCCCTGATGAGGCTACGTGTTGTAGCGAAACCCGGTCGGCATTAAGTATTTACCTATAAGTGATGTTTACAAAGTTATTGTTTAATTTTAAAATATTCTTCTATTCTAAAATATTTTTAAATGGGTAAATAAACATTGGAATTTGGAAAAAAGTCATTTTTTTACTTCTACCGACATGTAGAATCACCTCCCGAAGTTAGCGTACTTTACCCCAGGACACCATGTATACAAATATACCGTGTCCCTACATACAAAATATAGTTTCCATATTAGCGTTCCACACTAAATAATGCTGTAGCCGACTAAAAGCCATGTATTTCGCAACCTTCATCTACTTCATCTCCCCCCCTTTCCCCTGCTTTATACCTTATATCGTCATGTCAAGTGGATTTGCTACATTCCTACATAATGTGTTTATCGAAAAACGTGTAGGTATTGCAATATTAAAAATACCATTTATCTTTAGCATTATTTATCTCCGGCTTATTTATTTAAATATTTCATTAAACATCTGGTTGAGTCAAATGTAAATATTCCCTGCGGCTTCTTCTTGAATTAAGGGAAAACAGTGGTTAAAGCTGTTATTCAATCATCCATTTAGTACGGCCACAAAAGCCTTGAATTAATTTTACCATCAGAGAAGAACAATGCCGATTTCTTAATAGAATTTCTGGCAAACAAATAAAAAAGCCCTACCACTTTAAAACTAATAAATTCACTTTGAAAGTGTACTAATATAATAAGTTCCTACAGTCAAAAACACTTCAAATTTTACAGGTAAACAACGAAGAAATAGATTGTGAATGGTAAATATATTATTAAATCGCGGTTATGTTTTTAAGGACTTTATTTGTCTTAGAATTGAGAACAATTATATGCACGGAAGGGACATATATATGATGATTATCATACACTATATATATATATATATATTATTTCCATATTATATATATATATATATATATATATATATATATCACCTGTATATAATATATTATAATCATCAATAAAGGCAATTATTACTTTCATTTATTAACATTGGTTATCCGGTTTCAAGGAAGAGGCGAGATTCCAATGATGGGTGGTGGGAGGCTCGAAGCTTTGCTTATTTCCGGTTAAACTTAGTAATTTATCCTTCCGAAACAAAGGGGTCTGTTACGTGACCACGGATATTCAGAGTACCCTTTGAAGGCACCGGTAAGGTACCTATCTTGGTAGCGAATATAATATACTTGGCACTTTGATAAATTGTGTATTATTATAAACTGATTTCGTAGAACTTAATATTCATTCCAAAGATTTACATTCATGATTGCTATTTGGGCATGCAAAAATCATTTGACAGTGACAATATCTTTGTTAGATAACATTATTGAATATTAATATCAGATTTTGTGATCCTTTTCTATTTTCGTTTATTAGTTATTATTTGTAGTCCATTTCAAAACAAGTTATTTTTTTTACGTGACACCATGCAAGAGTCAGGCAGCCTAGTCAAAGCCATCGGTTGGTCAGCGTTGTCAGGCGGGTTAAAGTAGGGGCTGTAGGAAGGGATTTATTAATGTGGTGATGCCGGTAACTCGATCCACATACGAGCCGTCTTACACAAGAACTAGTTGAAGAACCGGCCCGTTCTCATGAAGCTAACTTTCACTGTTTAAGACGGTTTTAACCAAAAAATGCCATGGTGATAAGTCAAGCTTTCACTGTTTATTAGTAAGGCTGATATTCTTTAAGGCGGTATTTAGTAAGGCTGATATTCTGTTAATGCCTATCTTCGGCACAAATGCACAACATTTGAATTAAGAATTTACCGGAAACATAAGAGAAGTTATTTCTACTTGCCACATTATGCCTTAATTTTGTGAGACAATAAGTCCATCCGCTCACGGGGCAACTGAAAAAAAACCAGTTGGCAACTCAAGTTGCTATCTTGTGTATTTCAATGGCGGTCCGGGCACGGCGCAACTAACGGCGCAAAAACCAGTTTTCAAGGGCGACGCAACCAGTCGCAACTTCGCCTGCGCGTTTTCAATTGCCGGTTGCCCATAGATGTCACTTTTCAAGAAATTTGCGATCTGTCCTGTCTGCCTTAAGAGATGTCAGATGACTATATGTACAAGCAGGAAAGCATTAAATTTGTTCGGGAGGTTTAAAAATTTCCGTGATTATAGGCTTCCTGATTATGCAAGAAAATAAAACAAAAATAATAGCGGCCTAATCATCACTTGATTCTGCAGACATTTTTTAACGCAATATGATAGTGACAGATGACAGCTCCGTCTTTTTCTTTTCCTTAGAGCAGGCTTCATTAAAATACCTGTTGAACAGACTCAAAATGCTCACATTGCGTTTGTGCATTAGAGATGGCATTAAGTTTATAAATATGACAATCTTTTCCGACAATAAATTCGAAATTACAACATCACGGAATAAATAAATTGCATCATCCATGGAACGAACAAAGTAAAACACATTTTGTAATACACCACTTTTAAATTAATCGAAACATAAAAGCCAACCAGGTTTCACTTGGTTGGCTGTCATGTATCGATTCATTGAAAATGGCGTATTACAATAATGTTTTTCATTTAATGTTATATAATGTCACACCCCCAAACATTTGCTTCTTTCGAAAAAAAACTAAACGAACCCTACTGATTGTTAAAATATGAGATCCATAAGAACTTCAAATAAAAAGCATCACAAAGCAATCTGATATGAAATAGCTCAATATCTACCATTGTGAAAAGGGGGTTGTGGAACAAGGACGATTGGTACTGTGGATCAAAAAACGCAAGAGTGGCCATTGGCAAATTGTAACGATCACAAAATTAAATTTTAGAAATGTTTACATTACATGATAATATAAGGACTCCGGTAAATTGTACTAATTTATTTATCAACAGTTTTTGTACTATATTATTATTAGTACCCATCACTGGTTTCCAGCTGAGATTTGCCGAGTTGGTAAAATTATTTCAAAACATGAAAGAGATTTTTGTTTCTGATTAACATTTGACTGGAATTCTTTCACAAAGTGTGTGATTATATTCTTCAATTGTTATTTACAATAAGGAAGTTGAGTTAAAAATATTTTGACTTATAAAAAATATGTTCATGTAGATCAAAAAATATCGATTCTAAATATATAAATATATTTCTATATTATTATTCTAAGAATTAGTTAAACGTTCTTGAAAAAGCATTAAATAGCAATAAACTGAATACGCTCCACGATTGGTCGAAAGAATTCTGACGTCACATGTGTCGTGGCTTGTACGTACAACGGATCACCGCAATGTCTATGGTGCATCTCTTACTATTACATGAGAGATGGTCGGTTTAGATGAGAGAGGTGTATAGGCCAAACGTTTATTTGGGCCAAATCACAGCCGGTCGTGGAGTTAAAGCTTCCAAGAAAGTATATCAAATTATTAATTGTGTTCATTTGTACGTTACGATAAATATAATACATACCCATCTGACATTTCGCCATAACCACTAGTTTTGTGCAGGTATATTTATTGATTTCGCATGTCATGATAATTATTTTCTACTCATTATAATATATATTATAATGTGGTGATGGCTTTTAAATGTTTCATCTTTTGTTTACCATATAATAAGGCACTGCTGAAAACTAGCTGCATTCCCGGAGAAACCCCTTTGTCAATAGGATCTATGTGAAAAAAATAGCTCCCATCTATTGTCAAATATTTATATAGGTATTTGTTGTTTTTATTATATAAAATGGATTTCTAAAGATACATATTCGTATAGTGCTTTATAATAATATGTTTTTTATTGCATCGCTTAGAAGTTTTTATTATTATACATGTCACATTACATGTGATTACACTTCAGGCCTCCGCGCAGAAAAGTCTCACAGTGAACTGGGCTGTAAACCGTTATTTTACTTTTGGTCTTACTTTTCTGCGCGGCAGTCAACAAATAGCGTCTTCAATACCGTGCGGACGGGAGAACCAAATATTCTAACTTTAAATATTAATTTAACTATAAAATCTTAATCAATTTTTTTTTAATAACATCAATTCTAATAGACGGTTAACGTTGGTAAAAAAATTACTGAAATTCCTTATTGAAGAATTAATTTTTTTTCCATACAAAATGTTTAAGCGACGTGGTTCTCACAGTTTGAATGACGTCACACCCACACCCCGCCTCTTACCGCTCGGATTCCGCTCGTTTTGGTGGGCTTAATAAAATTTAAACTTTGAGAATTAATTTAATTATGAAAACAGACTTTAAAAAAAAAAAAAATACCAGTATTTAAGTTTGAATGCAAACATTGATAAAAAAAAAATAAAAAAAATGGACTCAACTTCCTTATTATGTTCACCGATTAACGGACTGCTTTGAATGTTGTTGGTGTCTTCATTGCCTGTTATCTCTAAAATAATTATATTAACACAAAATGCATCATAATTCAAAGTTTATAGTATTGGCACGTGTAGAATAAGATGTAAAAAAGATTATTATACGCAACAACTGACAGAAACACTCATATAAACTGTACTCATCAAATCACACCAAAAAAAATGATCATACATAAAAACATTAGGGTATATGGATTTCTAAACTTTATTATGAGTTTTGTCTAACCGCATAAATTCGCATTATAAATAATAATCTCAATGATAAAGAATTTATTTAACGTTATCTCTATTTTCTGTTACATTGGGTAGGAATGATTCTTTTCTTTTCCTCAACAGTTTTCTTTTCAGTCTCGTTTCTGGAAACCAATGATTCCTCATTTTATCTGCTTCCTCCCATTAGTCATCTGTCGTTTTCACAAGATTGCTTTTGTAATTCCCATCCCAGAGACCGGTTATCTTCAAGATAGTAATAAAAATGCATATTGGCGATTTGAGTGGAGACGTTTCTTTTATTACTAAGATTACCCGCTTTTAACATTGCGATAGGTGATATAATAGAATTTCGTCACTAATATTTCGTATATTACTTAGTTAAAAATATATATTTTAAAATTGGTTTGGTTAACCGAATAAAGGCAATTTTCTGCCCTTTAAACATTTTTTTTAAAGTTAAATAAAGATTTTAAAAGGCTACCCAAGCGAAAGTAATCCATTTGTATAAAGAGAAACGCTGAGCAAATTATTGTTCAGAAGATTTATTAATGACTATTTATTTTTTAACTAAATGTGAATCAAACAGCGCATTCTTTTTCTTCCGTGCCAAAAATAAACCATTATGCCTGTTAGTTATTGACATGTATTTGGTATTTGAGAGGCGGGTCGGAACGGGAGAGACTGGTCGATGGAGACCTTTTTACCTCTCCAGCCGGACTTTCTCGACCCATCATTTTGTACCGCAGTGGGAGCGATGGATCCATACGTCGTTGTTCCTGGACACATTGACCCCCAGCTTCCTACACACCCCTCATACCCTTTTCCTTCCCAAAACTTCTCCTCTCCTTTATTTCCCCTAAAAGACCATCCACACAGCATCCCCAAAGATGACATAAGATTATTTTACTGAGGGCCTCCTGTGTGGAGCTAATGTAGAAAAATGCATTATAAAATCATATGAAGTATACATTGATACACCTGTGCAGTGAGAGCGAATTTAATTCAAATACAGATAAGGAATAAAATCGTCGTTATAAACTAACTGTTTATTATTTTTTTTTGAAGAACGGAGTAAGTAACTGTGCGCCATTGCTAAACACGTGTATTCGTATGTGTGCCACGTGATACGTGTCATCGTACGTAGCCATGTGTGTACCCGGATATCCTGAAGGGGTTTTAGTGCGGCGCTTCTGGGAAGCATGAATCTTAATGCCGGAAGCGTTACAATGAAGTGGAATAGGCGACAGATAAGGGAAGTGTTCAAACATCGTGCCATCATTGCGTCAACCCTCCGTGCCTCTGCATGCTTTTTCTCGTTTATCTCACATCTTGAATTGTTTTGATTATAAATAAGAGTTTTCCTTTAGATTAGTACCGTTATCGTCATCGTTTTCACCCCCTTTCTTCATAGATCGATGACTCATTAATTTGACATGGTGCCTTCAGGCGTCCCTATCTCATGCAGCGTTGCATTGGCTGCTTTTGTTCATGGCATGACTACTTTTTGGCTGTATAGCTTTTTCAGCATTCCCCTATCTAGCCCTAGGCAGTAAATTTAAAGTTTTTTATTTATTTTTTAATTAACTTGTAAAACAGGGTTTACATTAGGTTTTTACATATTGTGAGATTTAGATACTATTCTTCCACGAAAACGTTAGCTTGTGGTTGGAAGAGGAGGGTACAGTACATTATTGCAGTTATACACCTATATTATTATTTAAAAAAATGAAATTTACTTTCGCGCTTTTGTAGCGAGCTACTTACACAATCGTCCTCAGTATATCAGTTACGGACACCATCTTTCTCACAAATACAAAACCAACTTTGGGATTCCCCAGGGACCGAACCTAGTACCCCTCCTCTATCTTTTATTCAAACTTACATGTCAAAGTTTTCAAAGCTACTAAAAGTGACTTCTGCAGAATAATCTTCATTCTCTTGTCAAATGGTCGGAACTGAACAACTTACTCTTTGGTATCCAGAAATGTAGTGTCGTTATATTTACAAGATCCAAAGGTACATTCCTGTTTTCTACCACATTAATAATATATATTAAAACCCAAAAATTAAATTCGCTCTCTTTTTCAAATCCCACATAACTGACATTGTCTCCCGCGCCAACAATATGCTTGGATTTGTTCTTCGTAATTCGAGATCATTTACTAACGGAATTACAATATAAAGAAAATATGAAGCCCTTGCTCGCAGTATCCCTGAATAAAGCTATGGGCCCTTTATGAACAAAATCATATTCTAGAAATAGAATAAGGGCAAAAGAGGTTTATGGGTTGCCCATATGCAAGAGAATACACGTACTATTCATCCCTATATCCCTAATATTTTGATAAATGTAATTTTTTTAGTAAAATTTTAATGATTGCAAGTAAGTTTGTAAACGCCTGAGTGTCTTAACTTATGATCATTATCTTTTGTATTTATTAAGAAAATTATTGATTACTTGGATGATGCTCGGGCATTTATGAACTTAATTGTAATGATTGTTTCTCTTTTTGAATGAACTTCTAAGATGTTATTAATAACGCCTGTTCAGAATTTGAAAAGCAATCTTCGGTGGGAAGGACTCTCGGCTACCGGCCGGATGGATCAAGATTGATGCTCACAGCCGGTACTGACTGACTCCCTTTTCAAAACAAGTAATGCTTAGTGAAAAGTTCTGTAACAATTTTTATAAAAATTAACCACGTCAATCGAATTCAATGTGGCACCATGACTACTAATTTTGCCTAATCATGGCCACTGCTCTACAATCTTTATACATACGAAGGTGTTTGCGTAGTCTCGCTCGGAAATATACAATATTTTCGTTTTGACAGTTTTCCCAGACAGTTTTTGTGGATAATTCCCCGTCTAGTGATTATTCACGCTGTCTGCGGGTAGCGAGATCTCCCGAGGGTGTAATTTTCGTCGAAGAAATAATATCTCTCCAAACAAAAATAAATATTACTCCTCAGAAAAACATCAGGGTCTCGAAGTAGATTATTACAATCTAATAATTAATATTACGTATCTATTTTCATTCTGCCAGTGTTGATCTGTTATTTACGGTTAATATTATTATCATCAGATTTATTTCTGTAGCGATTTTTGTGGATTTGACAAAAGATAGATAGAGGTTGTTTAGTATTATTAGGTTTATCGTCTTACTCAGGTGATTATGTTCAATACAAAATTATATTGGAGTTCCAAGCGGCCAATTTTTTAAAGTTAAACTACAAGAATTCTAGTTGGAGTTATTTGGCGTCTCCATTTTTGGGCAATGCCAAGCCTGAAGGAAGTGGAGAGGGGAAGTATTTGGGGAATTACCTGCCTCGAAATCTTAATGAGTTCACTCAAGAATAATGATACCTTTATTTTTGCGTGACCACTTTAACATTTAAGTTTTGCTCTGTTGAATCTTATTAATATTGAACACCACAAATAACAACCTTAAATATTACCTGTTAGATGTATATTAATGTATACAAAACCTACTGTCGGATTCAATATATAAAGTAAAAGTAGATCACACGCACAACACAAGATTTAGTCAAAGTGAAGGTATGTCCATTCCAAAAATTACTAATAAATACGGCCAACGAACATTCACTCATCTTGTATCACATATATTTAATAAGATGCAAAAAATAACTTTTTTTTATTGGTCAAGATTTTTTAAAATATCCATTGATTGTATGCATGTATGTGTGCATGCATGTGTGTGAAAGACACACAACGTACTTAAACACACATACATGCACACATATATATTTTATGCTTTTGTATTGAAAAGTTATTCTTCTTTATCAATTTTCTATATTCTATTTCTTTTATGTGTGCTTTATTTACATAGTTAATATTGTGAAATTGGCCTGTGACAAACTGCTTTGACAGTTTAGCGGGTGTTTGTAATGAAGAATAAATAAAATAATTTTCTTACCCAACATTCGAATGTAAGACTCAAATTATATATTTTTAAAAAGTACCATTAAATTCTCTGGCCTATGAGAACATTTGCATGAAGCTAAGGAGAGAATTTGCGGATTAAGAAATATAGCTGAAAATAATGTCGAACCTATGTTTACCATTCTCATCATGAAATCGGGCGGTGAGTACTTGAGCGGAGATTTGTAATGCCGGCGCTCTACCCTTGCCGTTTACGATGTCGAACTTACTGTCGGGAATTCCATTTAAGTGGGCTTCAGCGGACAAAATTAATGACAACCACGATAATACCGGCATTATGAGACAGGGGACGTTCACCATTCGTTCCAGGCCTCGCGTCAACAGAGGTCCGCAAGCTTTTGATATTAAACATCTTCCTAGAACCTGACGATCCATATTTTATATACAAATAATTGGGTTGATACATAAAATTCGTGTCGTTTTGGTTTCCAAATCAAGTCGCCATTTAATTTTTCCATATCTTTGGTTTTAACACGTCTTAAATGTTTGTTCAATTGTTGACATAAGAATTATCAATTCATCTCAGGTTTCGATTTCTACTTATATTCATTTAAATCAGTATGAATGCACTTCTTGTTATAATGTAAATCTATGTTGGAGAAAAATAACCCTTTTTAACTCCTTCCTTTTTTTATTATTTATTAGCTGCCATGTTATTTAAAAAAACAACGTACATTTTTGTTAGGTTGAACCTACCAACTGCGTAAATTTCACTCTTTTTAACTCCTCAGGCTAATTTGTGTCGATTTGTTTGGTTTTAGGAACAAGTAGCTATTACCTGTAAAGTCGATTTGTTTGGTTTTAGGAACAAGTAGCTATTAGCCGTAGAGTCGATTTGTTTGGTTTTAGGAACAAGTAGCTATTACCTGTAAAGTCGATTTGTTTGGATTTAGGAACAAGTAGCTATTACCCGTAGAGTCGATTTGTTTGGTTTTAGGAACAAGTAGCTATTACCCGTAGAGTCAATTTGTTTGGTTTTAGGAACAAATAGCTATTACCCGTAGAGTCGAAATCTTTATATTCGGATACAGAAGTTAACTACAGAATAGTTGAAATATACACCTCTATGAAACCAAAGGTTCTGACCGAAATTTGAGAAAAACCTAAAAAAAAAATTTTTTATTGAAATGACAAAAAATGAGGTGGCAATAATGTTTATAATAATTTGTTTAAAAAATGTGTATTTTTTTCCGTTATCGGTAATATTAGTTCAATTTTAAAAGTTTTTATGTTTTTTATTAAAAAATTAATGTTATTTTTAACACGAAAATTTAAAAGGTAAGAAATATGACGGTCAATGTGCTAGAGGCCTGAAGGATTAAAGAACGACGATTTATGGATATGATGAATGTATAATATCTCTTTATAAAAAAAGTTAAAGCCATATAAAGCACGCTCTCCATTGTTTAAATTGTTCTAATTGATTGTTCTAACGGAATACTTTATGAACTTACATTTTTTATTTATTTGTTTCATTTTTAACTTATAGGTTTAACTCATTATTTTCCTAGCGTATAATAAAATATGCGCATAGTTTCCTTGAAAGAGAATTGAAGAGAATCCCAGCAGCCGCCAGATCACAGTTTGCTTTTCCCCGTTCTACGCCATTTCTCCCTATTCTCTTTCGTATTGAGGCAGCTCGTAGCCCGAGGGAAACACGATTATCAATTAAAATTAAATCTTGATAGTTGCTTCTTGGACAATTACCCACAAAAAGGACAAAAATGTAAACAATTGTTATGTACGAGGAATTTCTGCTACAAAATACTAACTAAGTAATATCAATTATTATTTTTTTGGTAAACTAACGTTTAAGACAAGATTTTTTATGCATAGCACAAAGGGTAACAAATATTTTACAAGCAATAATTATTCGCCTGAAACACTCATCCACATTGAAAAATCTCCTGATAAAAGATACATGACGCCAACGGGACTCGAACCCGTGTCCCTTCGATTTCCGGTTCAGATTCCGGTTTCGATTACAGCTCTGACCACTGAGCTATGGCGGCTTATCTCTTATCCGCGAAATAATTCAATATATACTAGTGGTTCATTCAACAATTACTGCTTGTTACATTTTTTCACCTGAAAACAACCAACTTTATTTTATATGAGAAAGGCATTGTAAGTGCTAACTCTCTCACTAGATGGCGTCGAGACAAATTGTCTACATTTTTAGGTGAAATATTTGAACTTGTCAAATATTAATTATTATTTTTTTGGTAAACTAACGTTTAAGACAAGATTTTTTATGCATAGCACAAAGGGTAACAATTATTTTACAAGCAATAATTATTCGCCTGAAACACTCATCCACATTGAAAAATCTCCTGATAAAAGATACATAAAAGACAGAAGATACATAAACTGATAAAAGATACATAAAAGATACAAAAAAAAATGTAACAAGCAGTAATTGTTGAATGAAACACTAGTATATATTGAATTATTTCGCGGATAAGAGATAAGCCGCCATAGCTCAGTGGTCAGAGCTGTCGACCGGAAATCGAAGGGAC
Source organism: Hesperophylax magnus (assembly GCA_026573805.1). Classification (NCBI taxonomy): domain Eukaryota; kingdom Metazoa; phylum Arthropoda; class Insecta; order Trichoptera; family Limnephilidae; genus Hesperophylax; species Hesperophylax magnus. The sequence continues at coordinate 16,429,245 of JAIUSX010000049.1, forward strand.
ACGGGTTCGAGACCCGTTGGCGTCATGTATCTTTCATCAGGAGATTTTTCAATGTGGATGAGTGTTTCAGGCGAATAATTATTGCTTGTAAAATAAGTAATATCATTTTTGCCTTACCTTACCTACGTTTTTCCTTGTAACTCGCAGATGGTTACCAATTTTTGAAAGGATAGCCGCAGAACCATTTTCTTTTATGTGATATTTACAACCATTTGAAAAGTATCTTTGACATTGACAACATGGACTCCAGGTTCGGATTCAGAATACGTACCAATATTACGTCAGATTTCCTAGCAAATATATTACATTCGTCATAATTTCTTTATATGTTTAATGTATGTATTTTTTATAATAAATATACAAATGGTTTTTATGTGTTACATGGATTGTTATAAATCTATTCTTCACCATGAAGAGAAAAGGCTCTTTTAGTTTGGTGAGGTAATTCATGCTCAAATATTTATTTATTTATTTTGTAAGAAACAAACAGCTTTTACATAATATTCAATGTTAGATATAAATATACAAGTTAACTGAAGTCAAGCTACAGAAGTTTCTTATGATGAAGTTAATTGGAAATGAAGTTTTAATATCTTAAAATTAATTTGGTGTTAAAGGAAGGGGAGAGGAAGAGGAAAATAGGAAGAGGATAGGAGATGCTCCCGATGCATTCCATACTCTCATATTAATAATCGATCGTACACATTACTTCATGTCGATATTTCTTTAGGTTATTACCAAAAATGTCAATGCTGTAAAATTTTGTATTATATTGTGCACATATACGAGGAATTGGGGAATGTTTCCGAATGTTTGTTCTACACGAGGGTAGATAAAATAAATCAGATTGTCGGGTTGATCTAGACGGAATATGAAGATTTATTAAATTGGTAAGTTCTGGTGAGTCCAGACCATTATTTAGGATTTTAAACAATAAGATTTGATCACAAATTAGACGTCGTGTTTGGAGGGAGTTAAAATTATGAAATTTAATTCGGTATAATTTGAGAAGTGTAAGTTTAGTTTATAATTTATGTGTTTTAAATTTTTTTTAATTCTTTCTATTCTTTCGATATAGGCTTGGTATAAAGGAGTCCAGATCTGCGTACAGTGTAATATAATATAATATAATCAAGTCATGTAAGTAATAGCAAGAAAATTAACTAACTAACCATCACGCCGTTTTCTCGCAGGGGTAGGCAGTGACGACGGACCGCCAAACAACTCGGTCTTGGCGCACACTCCTTGCCTCACTCACATTCATACATCGTCTTATACATATTCTTCTATTATTCTGAATCTTGCCATGGCCCGACTCAAGTATCTGATTCACTTGGTCTAATAAGAATAAATAATATTAGATTCGTATATTATTGTTAAAATATATTTTATAAACAATCTTATCTAAAAAATCTGTTTCCATGTGAATTGATATAAAAAATAACCTATATTATGTCCGGTCGGTGGCCGAGTTGACGTCGCGTTTGGGTCCCACCCAGGCGTAGTGTGTTCAATTCCTCGGCTGGCTAAGTCCTCCATCACAACACAAGCAGCATTTTCAGCTTACTGTGGTGGTAGTAGGAGATTTTCAAATATCGTCAGGTTATTCGTAACCCGGGAATGTTTGTCTTTCTTTCAAAAAAAAAAATAATTTCCATAATGATAACTTCTTCTCATTTTTTCACTAATTACAATATTTTATATACGTTATAACATTTAGTAGTGGACCACTTACAGATCTATCACATTAACCAAACTTGTAATATATATTATTTTATATTTTCGTAGAAAGCAATCACTTTGTGGTTTAACATTTTAATGAAATAAAAACAATATTTTTTTGTTTAAAACCACGAATTTTTATTAATTTTAAGACCGACCGGTTTCGCTATTATTTTAATTTTAATTTGGTTTAGTTTAATTTTGTACCCTGACGATGCTCGAGTGTAGCGAAACCGGTCGGTCTTAAAATTAATAAAAATTCGTGGTTTTAAACAAAAAAATATTGTTTTTATTTCATTATATTATTTTACTTTCACACTGCAATGTACTTACTATAGCATGTAGTAAACGTACCTATACTATTATTAATTACTTATAAATAACTACAATAATGACCTGTACATTATTCTTCCAACCAAAAACTTTAACTTCGATTAGAAATTTGTCCTATTTACTTCCTAAGATTTCATTGATATCGGCCAACTACTTGTCGAGTTTTGCGAGCACAAACATAAGCAAGCTGAATTTTTATATATGATGAAGATTATGTTCCGTTAGTTTAAGTATAATATTTATGTTCGTTGTGCTTAAATGAAATATTATTATCTCCATTCTAAACGTTCACAAATTATGTCTCCTTGTTCGAGCGAAATCCCGTAGAGATTAGTATACTACATTAGCTTTATAGTAGCCTTGGTAGTAAGCTTTATGTGGCAGATTAAGTCATAAGCCATGTGGACAGCAACCCGTTTTAATCTTTACAGTCAGAGGTAATAAGATCGCTTATCCCCTGGCATAATCCACTGAATTGTGATGGTATCGTGCCGTCGGAGGGATTAGAACTATTGGTAAAACTTTAAATCGAGTTAACTTATTTAATCGTCAAAATAACAGTTACATCTAATTTCAATGTTTGTAGTTCATAGGTACTATGAGCTACAAACTTTGCGTTAGAAATGTTATCTGCTATAAAGATAAAATATTTTGCAAGATTCTATTTGATATCAATTTGCATATGATTTTTGAAACATTTACCCCTAATTAAAAAAAACCTTGTATTTAATTATTTAGACACAATTAAAATGATTTTGGATTAAGCTTATTAGACCGGCCCAAGTATAGGGTCTTTAATAGAAGGCCGAGTAAATCTGGCTTCCAAGAAACTGGGCGTCTTGTATAGGGCTTGCAGGTTCTTTAATATTAACCAGCTGCTAACCCTATATAAATCTCAAGTATACACAATAATTGAATTTGCGAGCCACCTCTGGGCTGGAGCCCCACAATACTTGATAAATCTACGTGATTCTGTGCAAAAGAGAGCGGTCCGTCTGATTGAGAACCCAATGTTAATAGACCGATTGCCAACTCCAATGCACAGACGCAGTGTCTGTTCTACAGATATTTTAATGGAGCCTATTCTAAGGTGCTATCAGCATTGATCCCTGGTGCACCAGTACACGTGCGGAACACCGGTTCACAGTTGATGTTAGCTTCACGAGAACGGGCCGCGTCTTCGATTCATTTTTTTGTAAGACGGCTCGAATATGAAGAGGAAGCAAATAATATAGGTCTCTTCAAGACCCGCATTAATAAATACATTCCAACAGCCCCTTTCTTAATCCACTTCACAACGCTGCCCAATCGGTTGGCGACATAGCTCCCCCACCTTTACACTGTGAAGACTGGGGCGCTCTTGTGAGGTGTAACATAAAAACGAAATACCGATTTTTATTCCCAATTAAGTCAGTATTTTGTTCCTAAGTATCTACATCGATCTTTAACATTTGGTCATTGTCGATGCTATTTTTGTTGAATCATTAACTTATCCTATATATTCTTGATTTTGTATAAATATGGTTTACTTGTAGCCGTTTCTTTAATAGATATTTTAATTGGTTTTTCATTCCAGATACCGGAGGAATGTCCCGCTGGCACCAGTCCCGGTGGCGACGAAGAGTGTCTGCCTATGGTATTGAGCTGGGAAGGAGCTGCTGAGGTCCAGAGTGGAGACATCCTCCTGGTGAGGATAGACGATGCCCAATTAACCCTGGCTAATGCTGCTGCCAACCACACGGTCAAGACTACCGACGGAGATAGGTAAAAATAAATTCATTTGTTACAACTCACTAGTTACATTTACTTATTTAGAAATATCGATAATAATGTGTATAATCCGTAATAATCCGCAATAATTCGTAATAATTTTCAATTTGAGAGGCAGGTTTTGGTACCGCAGCTCCGGGAACTATTTATTGGATAACCAACACTCCTGTCATAGGTAATCCCAAGTGGATCGCTACGTTTGCTGATTTAGGAGAGGTGCTCGGCTTCATCGGGTAAAGTGTGATCAGAATGCGCATGCCTACCAGCTATGTGGCGTGCCAAATCGGTAGAGGCTGGTTTGGGGAGACCCCTTTGACCTCTTCAACTGGTCTCTCGACCTATTGCCTTGCGCTGCAGTGGGATGGATAAATTTATATATCCTACATGTTACTCTTGGATACACTGATCCCAAGATTCTTACCCAACTCTTGTACCTTTTATCTACCCATAACTTCCCCTCCTTCAAAAAAGACCCTCATACAACATCCCAAAGATGACATAGACCCGTATTGAAATTATATTCCTCAGGGCCTCTTGTGTAGGGTTAGTGTAACAAAAATTAAACATTGTAATGAACTTTGTGTCGATCACAAACAGAGGTATGGGATAAATGTATGGGAGTATGCCTCGAGTTCCGGCTCCACATAGCCCAAAAAGGATTACTACTCAATGAGGGCAATGAGCCAAACTATACTGGTTATTCCCAGTTTGAATGCATCTTTTGGACAGATAAATATTAAATTTCATGCTGCGAAACTATATATAATGCTCTGCCAAATCAAACCCTAAAAATAACAGAAAAATAATATATATTTAAAACAAAGTTAAAATCGTAGCTGAGAGAAAAGAGAGGTAATCAGAGTGATAAGTGACTTGCAAACATTATGAAGATAACAAAATATTTGAAAACAACCTGACACTTAAATCCTTACTAAAGAAAAACCACTTCACATTCTTAAAACGGTGTTTTTGTTACACATTGTATAAGGACTATGAAAGTTTTGATTCGTGTTAGTATTAATAAAACATACATTTAACTGGGCTCCGAAACAACTGACAACGTAGGATTTTATGCATACTGACACGTGAAATTCCGGTCTAGTCCGAAAAGTTAGGTTATTTCGGACACGTTATTCTTTAATTGACTGTTACCGTGTGAATTTAATAAGAATTCTACGAAAGTGATGTTTTAAAAAACATAAATGTTTTATGTATGTGAATCCTCAATATAACATTTATGTAAAGCGCATTGAAGCCATCCAAAAAAAATTTTACAATCATCTAAATTTTAAGATGAATATTGGTAACCACGATATTAACAGCTCGATGGAATATTATAGACTAATACCATTAAAAACTAGAAAAGACTCCGCAGATATAATATATCTCTATAAAATTATCAGTGGCCTTATTGATTGTTCGCCCCTTTTGTCTGAGATTAATTTTAGAGTCCATAGCTTTAGAACTAGAGATAAGTCACTTTTTCATCTTCAAAAATGCTCTACTAATCTCAGACAAAACGCTTTTATTTTCAGAGCTTGTACCCTATACAATAAGAATTTTAATTGTATTGACATATTTTCGTGTAGTTTAGGAACATTTAAAAAAAATACCTTAGCTATTATTAAATAATAATTAATAACATACTGCAAGTTATCATGTTGTTGATATGAACCCTGTCCAGTTACAAGTGACTCATTTTATAAACATCTGTTCAGTTTAGTTGTAGGTATATACATATATTGGTGATTATTGGTGTTGTGTGAGGATAAAATTGATATTTTGTAATTTACTTGTGTTCTTATATACGATGTTATGTTTACTTTATTTAGTATTTAGTATTTTCTGTAAATATTTTTTGCCCACGGGTACTGGACCCTTAGTTTGTTATTATAATTATTTTTTTAAGTGAAAACCTATCATTAGATATTATTTGTATTTTTTATAAGTTAATTATTTAAAGATGTAAAAAAACTGTTGGTTTTCCTAAATAAACAAAAAGTAAATATAAATCATTGTAATCAACGTTTATATTGCGCTAACAATGAATTCAAAATCCATTCTCTGGGAATTATTATAATATTTTTTGTTATATGAACGAGATTAAAAATGAGGTAACAATTTTTTTGGCAGATTCCGTAATTGGAAGGGGATAATGGTGTTTTCAAAATTTCGCATTCTTTCATTTTTTTAAGCCTTGGAGATAAAATATGTGTTAAAAAAAAAATCATATAATAAAAAATCAAAAATCATCAAAGTCTATTTCGAACATAAAAATTAAAGTTGTTTTTTTTTTAGTTTCTCAAAATATTATTTTTTTACGATATTTTCAAAAAGAAGAAATATATAGCACGTTTAAAATACCTTTGAAGTATCCCAAAACTCGATGAGAAATTTCAAGTTTATACAGATAAACAACCCCCTTTGGTGGGTTGTTTTGCTTTCACATTCACAGTTGTCTATCAATTGAATAAACTTTTCATCATTTTTTTTAGTAATACCGTTAAGATATAAAATACAGGTTACTTAAGAACCCTAGTGAGGAGGACTGTCATAACTTTGAATTTATTTTATTATAGATATTGAACCATAATCTCGAGTCTCACCTCTCTCCCATAGAATGTTCAAAGATGCCTAGGTGTTTATAATATATAGCTGTCTGGTGAAGATGTTGATTAGTGTATATATTGGAAATATAGTTAATATCATCCATGGCATAAAGTTGTGGCGTAACAACAGGTATGGCATTACCTTTTGTTAATAATGTCCATACAAATAAACCAGCTCCATTTTTTCGGCACAAAAACGTTCTACAACGAACATCAAAGCTCCATTAAGGGTAGCGCTAATTGCCTCCGATTTCACAGAACAGCCAAGAACAAGAACAAACAAACATCCACCAAGAGAGAACTAATAAAGAAACCTCTACTGACATTCAAGAAGTGAAAGCAAGCCTTATTTTCGTAAATTATATCCCGAATGCCTCGCAATAAATAGCAAGCCAGTAGCCCCAGAGATCCGAGTCTGTGTTTAAGTGGCCCTCACAACTTTCCCCACTTCGGCCCTGACTTAAGTCATAAAGCTCATAAATGGCATACTTAGGTCAGCATTCTCAGGGAAGTCGTTAGTAGTCATTTTAATGCGAATTTTTTCCTCTATTTCCATGAAAAATCTCCGCCGTGGCTTTGATACGGTGGACGAAATAAATGTTTACGAGGGGTGGAAATTATCGTGCCTATAAAGAAAGGCAAGACGAAATATTATAAATGTCCTTGTTCTGTTTTATGACGTGATTAATATCTCCAGTTTTTGCTGAATAAACTAACCATTACATCAACTTGTTCTTAAAATACTTTTTGTCTGTCCATTGTAATCATGCGGCAGCTAGTTTTGTCAACAGATTTTTTCGTCGCTTTAAAACATTTACTTCATTGAGCAATGATCGTGTATTACCGAATATAGTACAAATAGTCAAATAATCATCTCGTAAAACAACTATCCATTATAATATATAAATATATATTTTTAATATTAATATTTTTTAAAGAAAAACATTTCCGGGTTACGAAAAACCTGAAAATATCTTTAAATCTTCTACTACCACCACAGTATGCGGAAAATGTTGCTTGTGTTGTGATGGAGGACTTAGCCAGCCGAGAAATTGACCACATGACGCCTGGGTGGGACCCAAACGCGATGCCCACTCAACCACTGACCGGTCAAATACTCGATATTCATAGAAAAGTCGACTAACTTCCCACATTTGTCCACCATTCATGGGTTAGACTTCCGAATAATAGATCAACTCGGACGTAAATCGCATATCGAAAATAAAGGTATCTTATCCTATGAATAGTGGTTTCGACAGCTATCAAGAGGATGGTGAAATACATACTAAACGGCGTAAAATATAAAAACAATTGTAACTTCAAATACTGTTTCATTGCCCCAAGTACCTACACTAAATAGATAATTATATCGTGTTAACATTAATTGCTCTCAGGGATCAGGAATGCAGACTCCGAAAGAACAATAACATATCTAGTAGAACTATTGTATTACAAATCACAAGTAACATGAACCGAGCGTCGGCGTCGCGTCGTTCTGCACGAAACAGTTACTTACAATCTTTCTCAGTCCTAGGCTGGAGTGTATGTTACACTATTATACCTGTCTTCATAAGTTTTGGTTTATAATCTATGACTATGTGGTTGCTGGTTGAATTAGCTATTTGGATTATCTACCCAACTAGGAGCACGTGAAGATTTAAAGAGCAGTTTGTAAGCTTTACTTGAGGATGAAGTTAATTAACAATCTCATTACCACCTGTCTCCATAAATTTGGCTTGTATTGCTTGCAGCTGCATTTTGGATTATTCCGGCGGCTATTATATGATCTGTAAATAAATTGCGCGTAATAATATTATTTATTTATTTATTCACGCCTCGAAGGCTTTTAGGAAAGATTATAGGCAAGTTGTTCAGGAGTACATAATAAGTGCACATAACGTAATATGAAGTATGCACGATATATGCAGGTACAATTCAAGTCATCATAGAAAGTTGTATAACGGAGTTCAATAAGTATTCGAATTAAAAGAGTAGAAAATAAGTACTTAAGGTAATATGAAAGTAGTTACAGAGTAATGTGTAGTAACTTTATTGATATTTATAAAATAAATATCATCAGTTTGTAGTAAGCATGTACGTATTTAGCACCTTTATTACACCAGATTGAGTGTTTTAAAGAACAAAGCTAAATAAATGTAGCGATAGGAGGTGTACATGAAAGAGTGTGAAAGATATAAAAATAATATCAGATATATGTATGCACATATTTAATTTAGGAGGCTATTTTGGGTACTGCAGCCCCGTGAAACATTTCTTGACTAACCAACACCCTTGCTAAGTTTGGTGACTTAGCAGGGTGCACGGGTTTATGGTGTGAGTTTTGTTTTGATCTTGGCGGCGGATGCGTTTACCCATCTACTGGGTGATGGGTCAAATCGGCAGAGACTGGTTGATATTTGACCTCTCCAGCCGGACTCTCTTGACCTTCCGTTTTGCATCGCAGTGGGAGGAATGGATTCACACATCCATCACTCCTGGACACACTGACTTCAGATTCCTACCCAACCTTCTTCCTTTTTTCCTTCTCAGAACTTCCTCTTCTTTCTTTCCATAAAAAGACCACTACACAGCATTCCCAAAGATGACATGAAGGATTTTTTTCCCTCGGGGCCTCCTGCAATGTTAATGCTAAGGTTAATGCCCAAATTTTTTCTAAAAATGTATACGTACCTAACAGTAGGTGCAAAACACCTAAAGTAAATATTAATTAACAGAACTTGAATACAAAGCGCCTAGGTAAGTGCTTACATTCGACCGTGTATAAATCTGTGAAATGTTAGTATTAGTTCACTAAGTGCGCTGTGCATAATGTCTGTGAAATGTTAGTATTAGTTCACTAAGAGCGCTGTGCATAATGTCTGTGAAATGTTAGTATTATTTCACCATGGGCGCTGTGCATAACGTCTGGGAAATGTTAGTATTAGTTCACCATGTGCGCTGTGCATAATGTCTGTGAAATGTTAGTATTAGTTCACTAAGAGCGCTGTGCATAATGTCTGTGAAATGTTAGTATTATTTCACCATGGGCGCTGTGCATAACGTCTGGGAAATATTAGTATTAGTTCACCATGTGCGCTGTGCATAACGTCTGTGAAATGTTAGTATTAGTTCATCATGTGCGCTGTGCATAACGACTGTGAAATGTCAGTATTAGTTCACCATGTGCGCATAACTCATGTGATTGACAAGTCTGTGAAATGTTAGTATTATTTCACCATGGGCGCTGTGCATAACGTCTGGGAAATGTTAGTATTAGTTCACCATGTGCGCTGTGCATAATGTCTGTGAAATGTTAGTATTAGTTCACTAAGAGCGCTGTGCATAATTTTATTTTTTTATTTTTTATTATTTAATAAATGTTTACAAGTTACATTTTTAGACATTTTTTTAACTACCATACTAGGCTAATGCCCGTGTTGTGGTAGTTATACATGAAATAATAATAACAATGACATAAAAGAACTAAAAAATACTTATAGTAACATAAGTATGTAAGTATAAATCATAATGAAGTAATAATAAAAATAACTTAGAAGAACTAAAAATACTATTTTATAGAAACATAAGAAAGAATTAGAGAAAAAAAAAACAAATTTAATGATAAATAAAACTAAAAACAAATATATTAAAATTAATAGTAAACTGAAAAATAAAGAAAAAGTATATGTATATAATGTCTGTGAAATGTTAGTATTATTTCACCATGGGCGCTGTGCATAACGTCTGGGAAATATTAGTATTAGTTCACCATGTGCGCTGTGCATAACGTCTGTGAAATGTTAGTATTAGTTCATCATGTGCGCTGTGCATAACGACTGTGAAATGTCAGTATTAGTTCACCATGTGCGCATAACTCATGTGATTGACAAGTCTGTGAAATGTTAGTATTATTTCACCATGGGCGCTGTGCATAACGTCTGGGAAATATTAGTATTAGTTCACCATGTGCGCTGTGCATAACGTCTGTGAAATGTTAGTATTAGTTCATCATGTGCGCTGTGCATAACGACTGTGAAATGTCAGTATTAGTTCACCATGTGCGCATAACTCATGTGATTGACAAGTCTGTGAAATGTTAGTGTTAGTTCCCCATGTGCGCTGTGCATATGGTCTTAAAAAAACGTCAAACGCTCGACCATAAATCAAAATATTTATATCGAATAACGTGCTGCAACTATTTATTTTAGTTGAATATCAAAGTAAAATATTGTTTTTATGATATAAACATACATTTTATATTATTCTATGTATTTCAAAGCTAAACTAAATAAATTTCAACCCCCAAGTGCGTCACCGCATGCAATCATGCCGCCATCCTTGACAGTACTGCTTACAGTGCACTGATGAGAAAGAAATAACTACTCTAACCAAATATTCAGGAAGACCATTGATTTTCGAAGCCTTTGCAATATTTAAAATCAATTAGTGTAATTTACCTGAAAAAGAAAAATTAATTACGTTATGCAGTAATGAGTCAATTCGCCTTTTGTTTTATATATAAGCCTTTTGTTTTCTATATGTATAAGCAGAAAAAGTCACGAACCACAATTTAGCTGAAGACTTCTCTCAATATTATTTAACGAACGTTTTCGAGAAAAACTTTCACAAATATTAATAACTAAGAGTTCCTTCAAAATTAAATTGCTCAAATTATGTATTTCTAATAAAGACCTGACACCTAATATTGTGTTCAAGTAATTACACAAGTAGAACGAACAAACAGACCCCGTATAAACACAAATTATACGGGGTTTGTTTGTTCCTTCTACTTGTGTAATTACTTGAACACGATATTAGTTTGTTCGTTTTTGTTCGTTCTAATATCGTGTTCAAGTAATTACACAAGTAGAACGAACAAACAGACCCCGTATAAACACAAATTGCGTTCTACTGTATCGAAGATTTTTAATTAACTCACGTCACGTAACTGGTACCATTGTCTGTTAAAGTGACTTCCTGTTGTACAAATAAAACCCATTGAACATGTGAGATAAACTCCCCTCGGAAGTCTTATTTCTGTGGAATTAAGGCGTGCTTAGAACGAGTGGGGGGGTGGGGGGAGGTCTAAGAGAAACAGAACATACATTGGTAAATAGGGGCGCGCAAACATCAAGTCATGAAGAATGTACATTATCCGCAGGAGCTTGATTTTCAAATAACAAAATTTCACTTTGTTCGCTTCGTCTTTTTTAACTTCTTGGTAGCCGACGACAAATTTTCACCGCCCGCCAGCGGATTATATTTTCGTAATAACTTACTTGTTTTTTGACAAAATTATATTTAGGTTAATTGTACCGTCTCACCAGATATTGTGTTAATATACTTATAAAAATGTAGATTCTCCAGAATAGCTAAATATATTCAGAGAAATGATTTTTTATGTTACCCCTAAGGATAAGGTGTTCAAGAGGTTAAACTATCTATTTAACAATTTAGTGGTACAAGAAAGGACACAATTTTAATATTTATTTTAATTATATTAGTTAGTTTAAATATTGAAGTATTTAAAATATTTTTGTTTTAAAAATCGCCATATAAATATTATCTCTAATTAATAAATATTACAATTTGAGGTTTTACTCAGTTATTCGGAAAAAATAAAAATAAAATTATAATTAAATAACTTTGTTTTTAATACCAATTTATTGCGTATATTTTTTTTAATATATAAAACCAACCGGTATCTTTTCACCCTGAACCTTCATCAGGCTTATATAAAAACATATTATATAAATTACATTTATGGGTAAAATAGAAGAGGTAGAGAGAACATCAAAAAATAAATACAATAATGTGCATTAAAAACAAAGTTATTATATTCTAATGATTATATTGTGTATATCCACAAAGAATTTGCTAGGTGTGAAAATTTAAATATTATTTTGCTTGTGATTATGAATTTCTATGTTGCACAATAGATTGAATATAAATAATAAATGCGTATTTGCAACACATGCGTGAAACATACTCTCTGTATTGCCCATACAAGAAATATTTCTTCCGTGGTGTTGCTCTGGTGTAAGATCACCATTCAGAATTGAAAACTTGCTTCAAATGGCTTTAACCGCGTTTGGTGACCAGATCTAAATAATCAGATACTTTTCCACCTTCCTCTACCCCATTTTCTTTCCCTCCCCACTACCTTCAGTCTCACAAATAATCCCGATTTGGTATGCTGTAGTCTTACTCCAGGGAGCAGTTGGGACTCTTGTGTGGTATTCACATCTCGAATCTTCTTGACCCAATATTTATTTATTTATTTATTTCACGCCTATGGCTTTTACATACACACATGTATATAAAAAATATTTACGAAATTATACACGCAAATAGTGCAGGAAACGACTATTTAAAACAATTGCACAAAAATAAAAAGAAAGACAAAATATCTCTGAACTTGATCCACACAGCATGCAGGCACAAATCATAAAAAATCCAAAATATTTATTTTTCCTTTGTCAACAAAATTATTATGTGTTAGTCAAGATGAACACCTTTATTAAAATATTCCACTACCTGATTAAAAAAACTTCAATAAGGTATGCTTATATATTGAAATTGATGTACTAAATATATCAACAACATCGAAAGTATTTGTTTCCTAGCTGTTGAATCCGTTGCATCGGAGTGTATTATTGGGACATTGATGTAGAATTGCTACAATAATACGGTAGGTACTGTCTTGTAACTGACCTGCTTGCTAAATTATCAGAAGTATTGCTCATCGATTGAACATTAATTATGAATTCAACATAATAAAATTGTAACGAAAATAAAAACTTCTCGATTCCAGATAATATACACACACATTGTGTCAAACGTTTCAAATACATTCTGACTGCTTACTGCTCTTAAACTGATGAGTTTTACCCATACAAAATATATTCAAAGCATACTGTTATATGAATTGGGAAACGTTGTACTTTATTGGTCTTCAAAGTTTTTTTTTTTGTATTTAAGAACAAATATTTTACTAAGTAAATATGTCAGTTTGCTTTTTTTCATTGAGGTTCTTTAATTTATAATCTAGCAGGTGTTTGATCAAGTAAAGTAGAGAGGTTCGAAGGAATACTGATTAAGAATAGGTTAGTATACAACCCTTACCGCAATTATTCATAAAGGTCTTTTATTTATTCTACAAAGTACGGAATGGACTTGAATACAAGAGAAGGGTAGTATAATATATTTAAGGAATCAGTGTACCTTACCTATATTAAAGTTATAATCATCATTGTTATTATAACTGTTATAATGGCTGTGCCACATAATAATGTTTGCGGATTATTAATATAGTGATACACGGTACTTTAGTTTAATCTTTAGATTACGATCGCGTGCTATCTAGTTGCTAGCTGGGATGCAACTAGTATGACTCTATATTTGTCTCGCTCTTTACTGGCGAAGTCAAACACCTTACTTTCTTGTCCCACAATCAAAAATAATTATTGGATTTAAACATATTAATATTTTTCCATCGTGATAGTATAATGCATAATCATAATCCAATTTCGTAAACCAGTTTATTTTTATTCCTCCAAAAATATATTTTATAAATAATGTTATTTATTATTATCACGTTCCCCCGCAGGGGTACGTAGAGACGACACACAGCGCTTGCCTTATTCATATTCATACTCTTCTATTACTCTGACTCTTGACATGGACCGACTCAAATATATGATTTACTTGATCATGATATGTCTTCCTCGAGCGTCCCGACTTCTTCTACCATATTATTTACTCAAGCATTATACACGTATTCCAAAAATAACACTTCTTGGGTTTCTGAAATTAACATTTTTTCGCTCATCAGTTAGTTGCTTGCTATTTAGTTACTACAAATACCAAGCAACTAACCTACAATTTTTACGTACCAACAATTTTGTAGACTTTTATGAGAAGGAATTAACACGGAGCGGAAACTAATTAGAACTGCAACATGTTCCCAGCGCTATAATGGATCTGAACTTTCTCAGTTTAAATGAATTATAATACACAATATTAAAGATTTATCTTTTGTTAATACATAGATTAAATAATTATTTGAGTTTTAAGAATATTAATCAGAAGTCTTTCATCTTCTATATTAAGGGTGTTGATTTAAATCCTTCTTCGGAGTTTTCCAAATTAATTCGAAATTGAAACATCGTCGGTGACTCCTCAAAATCCCCTATCCTCGCAGCTGTGCCTTAATTCCCCTAAGAACCGATTCCTTCTATCCCAATTCATTCACCGACCCTCAGTGACGTCAGAAAGTTATCTCTGTCTCAACATATTATTTATTAATTTCCAACCGATGGTGCGGCGCTGAATTGGCGGGAAACTCAATACCAACGATTAACTTTACTTATTTGCCATATTTATATAATGTGATTATTTGAAATGCATTGCATTTAATTTTTTTCTTTGAAATGATTCCTCTGGTGTAAATTAAATACGTGATTTAATACATCAAAATAAAATAAGTAAACACGAAGGTAACTTGAAAGGTCTGCTACCATTGGTTGTGTTTTATTGCTCAGGAGATTTATTATCAACCAAACATCTATCGAGAGACGAGTTTTATTATCATGGTACATGTTGGTATAGGGAGCGATTCTGTTATCTTGTATAGAGTGTAACATGGTGTACTAGAAGAATTTTAACCTGCGATTCTTGAGCATATTTAGAGTGAAAAATTGAGATGTAATATAATTGCTCTAATACGATATTTTGTTCACCACTCGTTGCCGCTGGATACAGCCTAACGGGTCACATGATGTATTCCGTCCCGTTTCAGCAACACGGTAATAGAGGAGACAGAGCACGTGTCACGTGATCCGTCGCGACGTGTAGCAGCGTGGTCAGTGGCGACGTGTTGAAAGTTTTTTGATTGAAAAAATATCTCGGATAGCAATATAACATACTACATTTTGTACTCCAAATATGCTCAGGGATCGCTTTTATAATCATTCGGGTATATCCTGTTACACTCTGTATGATTGAATACCTACGGCCTCATCAGTCTGCTTGCCGCCTAGAAAGGCAATTTTATGTAACGATTTTATGAGTTGTTCCGTGGTTTGGTTTAATTTGTCAGCTGTTGAAAGAAAAAAAAAATATTAACAGTAATAATAATTGTTATGATTGTTTAATAAATAACAAAAGTCAAATGATTCACCAAACTGTTGAATTATGCTATTATGTGACATGAAAATTTTTCATACGTTATTTATGACACCGTCTACATAAACTTAAGTTTTCGCATATTCAAGAAGGAGATTGTTTGTAGGTAGGTACTTTCCGATTGGAAAACTGTATAGAAATAGTTTGCTTCTGTGGAACACAGTAGGTACTACACTAGGTTTGCATAGTATTTATGGAAGAGCAAATATTATATGGGATGATCGCCTGCATCAAATTTATATTACAGTTCAGGGAAATGAAATCCTCGTAAACTGCAGCTCGACAATGGATGCAGAATCAACTCGCTTTTAGTATTGAATTTTAACATTATTTATAGCACAGTCCGGCATAAATAATGGTTTTCATGAATGTAGATATTAATTATTGTTCTACGAGCTGCAAGTCAAACTACTATCGAAAAATATATAATGATTTTTTTTTAAATATTTGTCTATAACTGTTCGTAAAAAGTGTCGTTTATAATAAATTTATCGAAGAATTGATCTCCGATCTCGGAGTGAGCAATTTACCTTTGAAAAACGGCAAATGAAAAGTTTGGCAATTTTCATTTTAAGAAGCTGACAATTTATTTACATGTACCTAGGTAACTAACAAGATTCCCCGTCATGGAAAACTGTATTGTATCATCACTTTGAAGCAGAAAATATGTTTTCTGAAAAAGGATAAAATCTGCCCTTTTTTTTCCTGAAATTTAAGTCAATTTAATTATTTTTTAAACTCGAAAGGTATTTTATATCACGCGCTGTTGAGTTTTGAAATATCCCTTTAACTGTGAGAAAATACTACATGTCTGAAAATACTACATGTTTCGTATTTTTTAAGTGCGTAGTAAGTTTTTTAACCTCTAGCAAATTACAAAAATAATGATTAAAACTTGCGATAATATTTTATGAAAAAAAAAACTGAAATAATATATTACGCGCGGGGAGTAGGTACTGTACCCAATAAAAAGAATAGTCAAAATGAATAATTAGTATATCGCGTCACTGTCGTGACAGTCGGTTTAACTTTAAAAAAAAAAAAAAAAAATTATTTTAAGAACGAGATAAATGTGAAAATACAGTTTTCTTACGAATTCCCCAATCATAACGAAAGTGTTTTCTTGATTTTGAGTTCTTTCAATTTTTCTACGATTGGAATAAAAAATTAAGAAAAAGGTGGTTAGCGTTTTTAAATACAATTTTCACGTTTGATATTCAAATTTTATTATTTAGAAATAATAATGTTTATTGCAAATGCATATACCGGAAAGATAATTTAATCTTGTTTTTAAAACATTATTTGTTCATACGGAAAATTAAAAAATAAGATGTATATAGCGCTTTTGAAATACACAGAAAACATTGCAAACTGAACAAAAGCACTAAAGAACAAGAGACATCGTAAGAGATTACTCCGACAAGCGGGAAAAAATAGACCCCACTCTGCAGATCGACGCATATCGCTTTATTACTGGTCTACTCTTCTGACCTGTGATCACTTCTAATAAGATACGGATTGCCATCGTTTTCTAGTCATTACTGCGTTATATTATTTATTAATTTTTTTAACAAAAAATAAACATTACATAAAGAAATTTGTGACTATCCAATTGGGAAGATTTACCAGATTTCTCATTTTGTGTAGATATTTAAATGAAAGATTTTAAACAGAATTGTTTTAGGTGCGCAACACACGTGGTAAAAATTGACTAACACCCCGTTGACATCATATTAAGTGTTTATTTAATTTGAATGCAAAGGACAAAAATATAAACACGCCACTGAATAACAGGTTTTTTGTTTTGTTTTTCTTCTTCGTTTGATTTAATTGACTCTGTACTAATATAAATATTCTTTTATTGTTTTTTTTTGTTTACTTACGAGGTAATCATCCTTAAAATTTTTATTTTCCTCATTTCGCTATATTTTATATTATTTATAATAATATTTGGATGATTTGTATAACGCGGTTTTTCTGAAGAATCACCACAAATATATGACATATCTCTACAATGCTATCTAATTACTAACTAAACTATTGTCAACTTAGGGCTAACAGACTGCATCCACCGTTTCGTCGATCACTAATACAAAACTATATTTATTTATATTCTACATAGACTTTATAACTTTCCTGCATGTAAATGTCACTTGAGCTCTATTAATAATATACTAATTCTAAATAAATTAACATATTCAAATTAGTACACATAAAAATAGTACAAATTCAGAACATTGTCAGCATTCCAATAATCCAAAAGTTAATTCTTTTGAATGAATGGAGGTAGCAATTTTCTTAACATACCAGACGAACCTACTTTACGATCATACAATGGAGCCCTCTATAAATTGACCGAGCACGCAGAAGAGGCCTCAATTTATTTAAGTAAACCTGCCCCTATGTTTTTATGCCAATACTCGTATCCACTTGTTGTAAAGTTTATGACTTTGTGAGAATACAAACAATAAAACTATAAAAGTTTCATTGGTGAGTCGCGCGCCAGTATGTTTGTCAGCCCTGACACAAAATACAGGATATACCCTTCGTCAGACAAACACAAATACTATAAATAGTAGGTGATCCTCAGTGATTGCTTTCGTATGTGTTTTGTTTTTTAGCTTTTGGCGCCGGGCATTATTGCCTGGCAACTTGCACATTTAAAAGAAGATTTCTACGTTATATTTTCAGCGGTTGGTAAGCTTACAATAATAGCCAATATTTTTCTATCGCAGCAGGTGTGGAAAACAACAAAGTAAATAATATCTGACTCGATGTAGATGGATACAACGAGGTGTACGATGTTCGTTATTGGAGTTTAAGTGAGCCAGGATGGCGAAGATGGTAGAAAAATGTAAACGGAAGATAAAAATGTTGTGTTTTCATCGTTGTTCTTCTTGAAATTACCTCATTAACAAAATTCTTTGAATTTCTTTGGTTATTGCATTTGTTGGCTTTTGTACTACAAAGGAAACAAAACAATGAATTAATCTGATTATTATCAGATGGGCAGTATCGGAAGAATGATTCATAATACATAAAGTATTTATGATTTACCACTTATTATTGAATTGAGAAGAAAATTGTAAATCTACTTCAAATTTTCACTTGAATAAAAAAGTGGAACGAATGAACTAGAGTGCAAAAAATTAAATTTATTTATATTTTGACCTCTGTTTAGCACTTTTTTCTGGAATAATCGTAATCCGCACCGCACTGCACCACCAAAATAGCCACGCTTTTAGTATCAAAATCATAAGTGTCCCCGTATTTGATAAAAAAATACACGTACGTAGCTAGGATAATGGGTAACCTTCTAATTATTACTTTAATTACCAAGTTTAGTACTATTTTTCTTTAGCTATGTGTAGAGCAAGTTAACAGCGAAGCGACGATATTTTCTCAATTCAGTTCTTCCCGCTATAATTAATTGCGAAACTAGTTTAAATTGGTTTCCAGCAGAGCTGGTTCACAGTGTTTGCCTTTGTAGTTATGGCATTCGAAAGTTAACGACATCTATTAAAATGTAAATTCACAACTGCTCAAGGAACTGGGAAATATCGGCCTTTGCCAACATTACCAGCTACCGACTGTAATAATTCTGGATTATAAGATTGTATTTTATTTTCACCAGGTTTCACTGTTTTGATAAATGATACGTCTTTTCATAATGCACAACCTTCGTGTTTTTTTTTCCATAAATATACTTGAAGTTTTACGGTATCTGTGTTTATAATTTATTTTTTTAACGTATTAATAAAATACGACCTCGTTAAAAAGAAGGGTCACTGTCAATGCTTTTCGCATTCATTCAAAACAAAACGTCCAAAGCATTCGCCCGGAATATCTGAGAATCGTTTGCATGGATGCGCTAAGCGATTCACTTGGAGATTTTCCAAAAAAAATTGTGTTTGAAACAACTTTGTCCTGCTTGAATACAATACTATAATTCCTAATAACACGCTTGGGTTAAACGAAACATTTGTGTTGTAATGTTTTCCACATAAGTGTACCGCAGAATTCCAGTACTGAGAACATTCATATTCGCTGTTACTTAATGTTATTAGTTTTATAGTTTGGGATAACACGGTACAGAGTAATCCGAACAATTGTTTTTTTAGCTACGGCAACTCTCTATTTTGTAATGAAGATCTTCTGAATTTCCATATATAGCATGAAGAATACTTCCCTTGAAGACATTAAGTTTTAAAGCTTAAGATTACATATAAAAAATAAATGTAATTTTTAAAAAAAGTATCTATTCAGAATTGAAAAAGTAACCATATGAAATTATCTCGGTATAAAAAAGCAAAGTATGCTATCAAAATTATAAAAAAACACATCTGTTTCTGTTATTCAAAATGTGATAGGTAAAAAAAATATTTTTTCTTTAAATGCTACTTAACTCAGATGTAAAGATTGTTTTTGTTATACTCGTATAAGTCATGTTTTAGTCGATATTTTCACTCACGTAAATTACTTACAATTGTTTTTAATAAAAGGGCTCTACGTCTATCATTCGTATTTATATATCACTCTTTCAAATCATCTTCAGTAATCTACTTCACCTTTTGAAGGCTGATAACAAAGCCTCAAAAAGCGAGGAATCTAACTTGTTAATCGTATTATACGAGGGATTAACAAAAACCACGTAGGAAATAAACAGTTAATATTTAAATATTGAAGACAATATTAGTGATTTCTAAACGAAAATCTGAAACAGAAAAATCAGAAAAGGAAACGGTCACATCTGGGACTGGGACTGGTCCCAGATGTGACCGTTTCCTTTTCTGATTTTTCTGTTTCAGATTTTCGTTTAGAAATCACTAATATTGTCTTCAATATTTAAATATTACAATTTGAGGTTTTACTCAATAAAGTTATTCCGAAAAATAAATAGTTAATATTTATGTTAAATAGTCGAGAAGTTACTCCCGTGTTCATCTTGATTAATTATTTGAAGATTAAGTGATGTAGTACAATTTCAAAAAACCTAACGTCTCGAATTGTATTTATCCAAAATGACAAAAAAACTTTTTATATTATCAAATCAAACCTAAAACAGAATTCGTCTTTAAATTAAAACGGAAGAAAACAAACTTGGTTGAAACTAAATTACGAAATATCGGGTGACGTTTTTCTGAGCTACCAGGAAACCAGGAAGTCACGGAGAGCTGATGTCAAACTAAAGTTTTGCTGGTAAATAACTACGGGCAACAACTTCCCTGACGGTGAATAAAACCCTCTATTTGTTTACGTCATAAGGACCGCATTCGCTGCTGACGCGGTCAGGAACGTATTTCGAATGTCGTTAAGGTACAGAGTCATCAGAAAGACTTCTATCTTTAATTAATGAACCACTGAAAACAATCAGTATCCTATAATTATAGGTAAATTGTATGTAAATTTCAGAATTATTCTCTCGCTAACAACTTCTCAATTCTACAAAAAAAGTTCTAAATAATGACAACGCATAAAAATAATATATGTTACTGACGTTAATAAATAATTTTCATTATCAACTTAACCTTAATTCTGACACCCTTTTTATTTGAACAATGCATAATTTTTTGATCATCCAACAAAACAATGTTTTAAATATTTACGTAGGAAAGTCAGATTAATAATCTTATTTATCATCGAACTAATTGTTGTCATCGCCGCACACCTCATTCACGAAATATATCTCCATATATCACCAAGAACTTGGATAATTTTCATTTCATTGGACATTCTCTTTGTGCCCATATTGGGGGCTACATAGGACACACGCTTCGGAAGCAATTTGGTTTGACTCTGGGAAGAATTACAGGATTTGCCCCGGAGCTACATTTCGGAAAATGTGAAAACATTGTGAAACTGGATAGATCTGTTGCTAAATATATAAATATTGTTTTGAAATTCCCTCCTACTTTTGAACAACATTAAATTAACATATCACAAACGACAAATATTTTAGATTACGCATCACCAAATAACACAAATTCTGCAATATATCTCCTTTAACAAAACAAACAAATAAACAATCCGAAAATAGAATCAGCCAAGTAGAACCCTTCATAATAATTGCTAATTTGCAACTGTATGTTATGGGTAATAAGTTTTACGATCGCCTTATATTATCTGTCGGTTCGTGGAGCGTCGCGAGCGTCGGGACGCCGGAATGCCCTTGTGGTGGCATTATGGAATCACGTAGCAGCGTCGTGGCGACACTAATCCGACGTCATTTTTTGCCACCCCTCCCCCTTTACACCCACACCCCAGTTCCTTGTTACCCCAGCAAGGGAAATTTCAGCAGTTTTGGTTCTATGTAAAACGGAATGATTTTACTGTAATCCGCGAGTGTCAAGATAGGAAATAGGAAGTGTTGCATTTTTTACTAAAACCCTTTCCCAGTCACAACTTATTTTGTGTTGGCTTTAATGCTTGGTTTAGTTTTGCCATAAACATGAAACGGACGTGTTTGGAACGAAAATTTTACCTTCAATATCTCCAGTTCTTAGAATTATTTTAGAAACATCTATTTTCCTTGGCCAACAAATCTGGATGCTTTCCGGCAAAACCTCATATCGATAGCGAAGATAACTCAAGGTAAAATTGATTTTAAAGCGTTGAAAAATGTTAATATCTTTGGAATGGTATGAGTCTGAGATACTATATTTTAACACACACGTGGTACCAGTTAAAAAATCAGTAATTTGAGAGTATTGCTTGTATGGGGGGAACAGCAGACATACCTACTAGCTTTATTGGAGTTATAAAAGCATACTTGCGTATAATTATTTTTCTTCCGTAACTTTTTTATTTATTTTTACAACCAATCTTTTATATACGATGTTAATTACTTGATGCACGGTTATTCTCATCCAGATTCGCTTCTTTAGAATAATTTTGCGCCTCTTTTTATTTCGATTTTACAAAGTCTTTTTAATTTTCCTTGTGGACTAAATCTTCCCTCGCGAAAATCGAGTCACAAACAAAATCTACCTTCCCCAGATTAGTATCACCATTAACTAGGTTGCTTCTACAAGTAACAACGTAATTATTTTATGAAAACAATTTAATGATTATGTGTTTTTTAATAGTTTGTGTTTAGCATGATTTGTGTCGTTTTTAAGACTTACCTCCTTACAAGGAAATGAAATGAAAAAGTTCTAATTTATCTAACTGGTTAAATGCATAACGTCTGTTTCAAAATGCATGCATTATGCTTAAACTTATTTATTGATCTTATCTGTTACATTTTGGATTATATTTCTTCTTTTTAAATACATCCATTTGAATTTTACCTTTTTTTCCAGTAATGAATGAATGCAAAAGTAACCCAGTTCAAAACATTTTATAAGCTTTAAAAGACATTTTAAAATAAATGTATTTTAGTAAAACAAACTTTGTTTTTTACTGGTTGATTTTTTAACTTGCTGATTGTATTTTAATACTTTAATGCGTGTTATATTTATTGCAATTTTTTTTTGCGTTCCCGTTATTTTAATGTATCATTTATTGATTCCATTCTTCTTCGTCGTACATATGCTTTTTTTTAAATCATTTTTTTTTGTTCCTGCCACTTTTGCCTCTTAAATGGATACAATGTAGAGCCGCAAACTCGAATGATTTTTTTTTATCAATTGTGTCCACTGATCGAAAGCTATAATAATAGCCTTGCAGTCTGTAATATGGGTAAGTGGGAATAAGTGGAGTTTTAATCTGAGCGTACTAAAAAATTTAATACAGCCCCTACATAATCTCACAACTCTCGGCTCGCCTGAATAATTACCAAATACTAGGAGCTTCGTCACGTGAGCCAGTGCGAACGGTGGATTTACATTATATATTAGGTTTCACTTTATTAATAGAAAACCGCACCTGTATGGAGGGCGCTATGCAAAATTACCCCAGTCTACTATTTACTTTGGGCATTGGAGACGCGTATTCAGTGTTTCATTAGAGAACCCGCATAGAAAGAGCAGACATTCTACAAATGGTTGAATGAAACATGGTTCTTTGTTGGTTTTATTTTTAAATAATTTAGTTGAGGGAACCGTGATGATAAGTGAGAAATTATTGTTTTCAATCGACTTATCGGGAAGTTAAAAGGAGAGGGAGTTTCGAACATGCTTTTAGAAATAAAAATAAAACTTTTGACATCGTGTCGTCAGTACCGCGCTTTACCTCGCTCGACATTAAGGTAAATTGCGTTAACCATGAAGCCATGGTGAGATCCATAGCCCCGCTGCGTTAAAATACCCTGATAATTTCTGTTATACCTTTATTTTACTCATTTCAACATACCTTCATAATCTTGTAATGATAGATAAAGATAGCAGCTAAAACATTGAAGATAAAGTTGGTAGCTATCAGTCGGATTGAGTCGATTCGAATTAGTTCAATGGTTAGAGCATTTCTTTGGCAAGTAAGAGGTCCTGAGTTCTATTCCGAGATGCGAGTCTTTTTCCGTCATTTCTGTTTCACGTCTTTCGTTTGCGAGTCGTTAATATTGTCTTCAATGAAGAAAAATTACAAATTGTGGTTTTAATCATAAAGTTATCCCACTATAAAAAATAAAAAAAAATAGTTATATATTTCAAAAGGTATGCATGGGTAATGCAACATAATTCAGAGTATAAACAAAACGATAATCCAAAAAATAATCAATATAGGCGGAAAAATATTAATTAGAAATTATGCAAATAGTCACGATGGATAGATATTTGACCGTTTTCGATTGGGTTCTTCTTCCAGGCAGCTATGGCAGTGATGATGCTATTCTTGAATTGGCGTGGTCTGCGCCTTAAGCTTCCCGTGCGTGGCGGAAAAGTGCTGTGAAAGAGTGCACTCGTCCCTGCGGGAATGTTTCCGTAGCACTGCAGTATCTCGGTAGGCGGAATGGTTGCCAATTAGCGTTATTGTGGGTGAATTTTAGCTTATGCAATCTACCCACTTTATAGCGTTGTACACAATGCGTTGAATAGTATTATTTTAACGTTTGTGCTACATAAGTGAAAATGCTTTGATAGCGTACCTATATATCGCTTTTCTTTATCTCTCCACGTTCTCGAAGTTCTGTAATAATATCGATGCTGGAAAGGTCTTTATTCTTTGTCCCAAGCATTTTATCAACATCCGTTTTCCGTCTGAGGGGGTATGAGTTCATTTTTACATTCGAAAACCAAAGCGGCACTTTTGACATAGTACGTGTTTAAACTGTTTTTTTTCGAAAATTCTTCATTTGGAGTAGTTTATTTGGTGCAAGAAAAACCAGATCATTCACTCCTTATATAAAGCTACATTTATTTTCATTATGTATTTAAATCAATTCATCAGTGTGTATATTGAAGAGAACTGTGGACATACTTCTTGACTTAAGCCACTTTTCAAATAAAATGGGTTGAAAAACTCTCCAACCCATTTCACAAAATGTTCAGCGTATACAACTTTTTTATTACTTGGATATCGAAAATATTTTATATAATTAGGAAACGCACGCATAGTTTTTACTCTAATTTAATATATTTCAGACACATTCACTATAAAATACTAAAAAAGCAAATTGAATAAATTGCGAAATTCACCGAATAAATTTTACTTGCGTACACCTGTACGAATTTGAACCCGCGAACTTTCGATTTGCTAGTCGAGAGCGTTAACCCTCGAAATACTTTATCAAATAACTGTAACTTTTAACAGGCTTCTAAGCCTGAGTATTATTATCGTATATAAAAACGTTTTCATACAAAGTTTAGTTGAAATTGGATTTCCTCGTAAAAAAATAGAGTTTTCAATAAATTTTCCGAACCTCTTTCATATAAATAATGGACATCTTTTATCTTAAATGATATCCCAAAACTGGTTCAACTCCGGAATACCGTGAGGTTTGGGTTAGAATGGGAAGAAAGGTGGGGAAATTAGCAACTATTTACTACCGATGGAATGGTACACTGAACATGAATTTAATGAATCTGCGTAATAAAGGAATTGAAAATAAGGTTTTCCTTGTAAAATGGTTATATCAGACACTATTATGTTCAATATTTTGCATAGCCAATACAAAAATAACTATAACTATAACTCTAATTCATAAATTTGTTTTTGAGTTGTGTGGCAAAATATTATATTTGAATGTTAAGGCAACGAACCTGTTAAACATTTTATTAAGCACAGATAGTGTTTATATGTATAATATTTGTCTTGGGATTACAATCCCTTTCAAAAAAAATATTGCCAATTATCTTTACAAAATTATTTTATTTTTCTTGTCTAATTAGAGAAACGTCAAGATTAACTTTTCCAAAAAACGATGTTAGTAAACTTGAAAAATTATCTATTCGAACAAAAGAAGTACACAATTTATACGTAGAAAAATTAACTATTTTTTTCAAACAATTTTCTGATTAAATGTGAGGTGGCAACCACTAGTCCCATTTTTTTATTATTTTTAAGCAAATTTGAAATTACGCCGAATTATTCACATTACAGACAACCAAAATTAGTGCGTTTAATATCGTTACAAATAATAACATCATGTCGTTAACTCACATATTATGATTTTTTCAAAAGAACTGTGACTTGCCATTTTAAATAAATAAAACGAAAATACTTGATTTTAGTAACTTTATTGACTTAAATCCAAGTATTTTCGTTTAATTTATTCACATATTATGATTGATATTAGATTCACGATAACCGCTATGGTAAGTCTGATTTTTTTTATTTTTGAAGTGAAACTTCTTTACGTGCGTTATGCATTTTCGAGTACCGGAGTAAAACCGACTCATGACCGTCACGAAAAACGGGGATCATTTCGCTATAGGAGCCTAGCTAATGTTATATACCTAGTTTAGGTCACTCTCCAAACTCAGCTTCGCGGTCTAGAGGCAGAGCGCCCGATTGTCGTTGTAAAGAACCGAGGTTCGATCCCCGCTTTAACTATTTTTTTTTCTTTTTGTGATTTTTTTAATACGAGGAAAAGTAATAAAATGCTCTCGTGCTGCGACTTTGTCAGGCATACATATAAGAAAATATATACATTTTTTTAAATATTTTTTTAAAAAATTACATAAATTTGTTAATTTTAACCGATAGTCTCCCGAAATGTCTAAATC
Source organism: Hesperophylax magnus (assembly GCA_026573805.1). Lineage (NCBI taxonomy): Eukaryota > Metazoa > Arthropoda > Insecta > Trichoptera > Limnephilidae > Hesperophylax > Hesperophylax magnus. The sequence goes on from JAIUSX010000049.1 coordinate 16,455,967, forward strand.
CATTTAGTGAGACTCTAGACCGGCAGGTGTTCACTCGAGTAATTGGCTAGAATTAACGGTCGGTACCTATATGATATTTTTGTCGAAATATAGCTTACAAATCGAGCCGGTAGAGTCGCTCGGTATTTTGATTAATTATTTTTATTTTAATCATTAAAATTACTAATCAAGGCCGATAACGCGACTAATTATTCTCGCAGACGTACGTGACAAGTTTTTTTAGTAAAAAAGACACCCATTATTAATTAATATATGGATAAATATTCGGAAATATTTTAAAAAACGACAGATATGACTTCACACTGCCGATATATCTTCTATTCGACCCTATATAAAGCGTTAACGAGACGTTATGTGATATAATTCATTTGCCGTATTTGAAAACGAAAATTTACACGTTAAAAGTCAATTGAGGAGTACACGTTATACGCGGTTCTCGTCGCGCGAGATACCTCTCCTCGTGGTCTAGAGGCAGAGCGTTCGACACTCGTTATGCAGGACCCGGGTTCGAATCCCATATTTTTATAACTTTTAATTTTTTTTTATCACATGCTACTTATAAATATGTCAATATTAGGAATCTAGTTAAACGTTCATTTGTTAACAACACGCCTATAAATAAATTTATGCTTTTTAAAACTATAATGTACAGCATTCTGAATAATAATAATATGAAATGAAAAGGGAGAGAGAAGAATACTAAAAGTTTCACTTCCGTCGTGCGTAGGCTTGCCACACACTGTATTTTTTTTTAAGCAAAGCTAAACTGCCAAAGCAGTTTGTCAGAAGGTCAATTTAACAATATTAATATATTACTAAAGCATACATACCTATAGCAAGAAATCACAATATTTAAAATAGATACAGATGAATAACTTAAATAACTGCAAAACAGAGAAATATATAAGAAAAAGATACAATAGAATAACTTTGAACTTACTACAATACAAAATAATAAAATGCAAAGACAGTCAGTTGTAACACAGGCAAATGGAATCTTTTAAATATGGTAGGCACAAGATAAGAGAAAGTCCGTTGTCCGTAATTATTTATAATTTTATATATATTGATTTATTTATTTTTTCAAAAAACATACTCTGCACATCTCACTAGGGCATTCCTGTATCAAGATGTGCAGCTTTACAATTACATAATTTAAAAAAATACATATATGTAAACTTAATATAATAATAACATTAAATGTAAACCCAAAAAAAAGTTAATGACACGGTTGTTTCGAGACCGGTAGACAAAAGACATTTGTTACAAAAATAAACAAAATTTTAGTAACAAATGTACGAAAAATAAAACAAAAATGTCAACAAAAGAAGCATTGGGCAGTAAGTTTATAGTAAGTTGGCAACAACTAAAGTACAAGGTACCTGTGCTGGCTTATCAGACACAAGCATAGGGTAACCAAACTAACAATTACAACATGTTTGTTGTTTGTTTTTGGGGTGTTATGCCGTGTTGAGCTAACTCCATCTTTAACCGACGTTTTGGACAGCGTTGCAGTGTCCATCATCAGGGCAGATCCGGTAGATCCGAAGATGTGATCCACATCTTCGGATCTACCGGATCTGCCCTGATGATGGACACTGCAACGCTGTCCGAAACGTCGGCTAAAGAAGGAGTTAGCGCAACACGGCATAACACCCCAAAAACAAACAACAAAAATGCTTTTGGCCGTGAGAATCTAAAAAAATTACAACATGGATAGTATGAATAATAAATTATAAGAAAAAATAAAATAACTAAATAAAAATAGGTAAATAATTACCGATAGGTAAGTAAATAATAATAATATATAGTAAGTAAGTAAATAAATAATAATAATTAAAGTAAATAATAATACGAAAATGAAGTAGATAGTAATAAGTACATAATAATAATAATAATAATAAAGCATATAATCAAAGATACAAATCAAATTGATGATTTGTGTAGAAAATTTTTGGCTTTTCCGGAAACTATAGAACATATTATATCGGGATGTTCTATATTAGCACCGTCCGAGTATACATTTAGGTACAATCAAGTTTTAAAAATAATTCACCAAAATTTGGTAATTAAACACAACTTGATTGACTGCCGTAATATAGTACAATATTATGAATACGAGCCAAATTCATTTTTAGAAAACGAATTTTATAAAATATATTATGATAAAACTATACTAACAGACCGAACGATTAGTCATAATAGACCCGATATAGTTTTACATGACAAAATTTAAAAAAATAACTTATAAATAAAGATATATCATTGATGTCGCTATTCCAAATTCTTGTAATATTCAAAAATCTGTCAATGAAAAAATAAGAAAATACACAGACTTAGGAAATGAAATAAAAAGAATTTGGCATTCTCAGACTATAAAAATATTACCATTCGTTATTTTGGCTACTGGCATTATACCTAGCTCTCTCATTAAAAATTTAGGCGTATTAGATCTATCAAAAAATTTATATATAAAGATTCAAAAGTCGGTCGTTTTGAATACATGTAGAATAACGAAAGATTTTTTAAATATTTATGTTGAGGGATCAGTAGGATTTATAGGCCCTGTTAGAAGTTCTACCGAGCCGAACCCTCTGATATGAAAATATCTGGAGTCGGTGAATTATTTTCCCATTTGATCTCTGGTGAGTTGACGTGTTGTTCTTGTATTGTTTTGTATTTATTTTGCTTATATAATGCACTTACATAGTGTTGATTGACTAGATGATCATTTGTGGAAAAGTGTGTGGAAGGGTTTAGTTTTTCCTTTGGGGAAGATTTAACCCGGACAACAAAATCGGATGTTTAAAAAAAAAACATAATAATAATACATAAATAAATAAGTTATTTTAGAAGTAAATAAGTACATGCGCAGTAAGTAAATAAGGATTGTATCGAAACAGAACTTCCACACGGAATTATGATATAAGCGACAACATGGGTGATCCCAAATCATCACTCTCAGCTAGTACAGAGATTTTGACCATTTTATTGAATGAATTTAACGTAGGTACCTATAGTTTTTATATTTTCACCAAGCATATTATATAGCAACGGAGCTTTATATGAGAAACGTCTTTGTCCGAAGGATGTTCTGGTATACACCGGCTGATACATTAAAGAAGAACCCATTCTAGTGCTGCGCACTTGTTGAGATCTTTTGGCAGTAATAGTGTTGTTGAAAAATTTACAGAGAGCCTGTATTATGTACAACTGCCTTACTGTCATAATTTTGCTTGATATATACACACTACTTATATACTTGATATATATTTATAAATCTGTCATTGTAGGGTTTAGGCTGTTCCCAGAAATTAAAATATAACATTGTCATCATTTGACCAATCAACGCCATTTGTTTTTTTTTACATTTGAGGGTCCCCGTTAATCGGCGTGCATCACAGTGATCCGCTGACAAGCATCGCTAAATGACATTTTGCTTTCTGCTGATCAAAGAAGCAGACCTAGAACAGGCGTTCAACGGAGTCTTTTCAAATTTCATAAAAACAAAATCGCGCTGATTGGTCATTTGGCGACAATATTACATTTGAATTTTTGTTATACACCCCATCCTAAGTTATGTCGGAATAGATTATACGAATTATTACTATTCCGACGAACAGACTTTGTCTTTGTGGGATTTTTTATTCAAACTTTTTTTTATATTTCCTTTTATTTTCATATTACCGTGTACTTCATAACTGTACCAATGTAACAAAATTTTTCAATGAAAATAATAATTATTATTTTAATAATGTGTAAGTATGTTGGTTGCATGTTTATAAACATCCTTATTCAATCAGTTTTAATGAATCTTACTAGCGCAGACCCGTGACAAATCAATGGATATTTTTATTCCAATATTGAAAAATTTTCTGTAAAACTCAGTCAAAATCACTGAACCAGAGTTACAACGGAAAATAATATTGTTGATGAATTTTCATTGTCATGCTTAGTTATCTGGATCCTTAGACGTAAAACTAAATTGTACCTATCTTAAATTATGTTTTTCTACAGAAGTTTTAAGAACTAGAATTTTCCGCAGTATAAATTGTAAAAGTACATTCTATAAAAAACTCTTTAATCAAACAATAAATTGAAACGTGATTGCGAATAACATTTACAAAAAAGAAAAACAAAAACCGTTCTACGTTTATTGAAAGGAAAAATAATTGAACATAAATTATTCATGGGGAATTAAAGTTGAACTGGCTTCCGGTAACATTATCGAAGAAATAAAGTTTTTTCACGACACAAAAAAGAACATTCCAATACACATCTTTGGGACGTTTCCATTTACAATTCGTGCCTCCGTTTCTCCCAGGAAATTCAAAATTGCAAACTCCGGGGTGATATCTGGTTTTGACATTCTTCTTTTCTGGCCCAGTAGAATTCGGAGATTACAGATAAAATCAGGGAAAGTTCCAGATGAGAGTGAGGAGATTGAAGTAAGACGGATTCGCAGCAGACTCGTGTGAAGTTTCAACATGGAACTTTGCATAAGCGGAGCTTCAAAACTTTAATGTTTTTAATACTGCTCCATCCGCCCTTTCCCTTCCAACTTTAGGGTTCAAGGAGCTGTTTTTAAAGCCCTTAACTGTATTCAACCGATGAAACATAACACTTATATTCATCTGTGTTCCTTGTCAACGTATAGTTCCACTTATACTAACTCTTTTAATTGCCACTGAGAGGAAATTCACCCTTGCATTTCACATCGTAAATGAAACGACGCAGTAAATCTTCACAAATAACCTTATGAAATAATTATTTTCTTCACTCCATTTAAAGAGATAACTTTTATAAACCTTACTAAAATTTATTATTTTACAATGATAACAAGATGATTTAATACGAATAATGGTCTTGTTGTTTTAGTTTACACAAATTGAATCTTAAAAAATCCTTAAAAGTAGGTAATGTAGATTTGTTTTTATCCTTTTTTTTTTGTTGTTTGTTTTTGGGGTGTTATGCCGTGTTGCGCTAACTCCTTCTTTAGCCGACGTTTCGGACAGCCTTGCAGTGTCCATCATCAGGGCAGATCCGGTAGATCCGAAGATCTACCGGATCTGCCCTGATGATGGACACTGCAACGCTGTCCGAAACGTCGGCTAAAGAAGGAGTTAGCGCAACACGGCATAACACCCCAAAAACAAACAACAAAAATGCTTTTGGCCGTGAGAATCTAAAAACTTACTTGTTTTTATCCGTTTATTTTGCATATTTTTTACATAATGAGCATCAAATTGTGGTTCCAACGTAACAAATTAAATATTATGAAATGAATATTTAAACTTTGCAAGTCACAAAATATTTCAGCAGCTTTACGAACGAATATCCTCAACATTTTGTCAAATAACATCGCTGAACGCTGTCAGAACTAGGATTAGACTCCTGTCAGCTTTCAGGCAGTCGACATCATGAAAATAGATAATATTTTGTTACCCTGCCACACTATTTTCTCTTTTAGTTGAAAATCCACCCGCAGGGGTGATACCTACATTTTAAATTCTCCACCAGGAGAGCACAAGAGGCGAGGAGAAGTTCGTGATGGGGTGCGACCTAAAACATCTTGAGTTTAGGCGGAGTACGCCTAACTTTATATGCCACCGCAAATTCTTAATTGAATTTGGGTAGATTGGTTGGAAGAGATTGCTCCGTTTCGTTCTGCCGAAAACGGGCAATATTGGAAATCTTTTTCTTCGGTTAAATCAACGTTGAATATTGAATAATACTGTGGTTTATATTTGGAGAAAGTTGGGAAAGGTCGTTTGTATTGACGAACCGAAAGAAAACCCCTTTTCGGTGTAAAAAATGTCTACAATATAATTTGCAAAGTCGGGTATGGGTACCGCCGCCTCGAGAACCTTTTTTGGATAACAAACATCTTTGCCAAAGGTCACCCTTAGTGGATCGCTACGTTTGGTGACTTAGCAGGGGTGCCCGGGTTCATGGGGTGAAGTTTGTCCGGGTCTTAGCGGCGGATGCGTCTGCTTACCTACTGCATTACTGGTTGAGGGAGGCCTATTGAACTTATGATTCACATTTAATTTATAATGGAAATTAAAAATATTGTCATTTCAACATTATTTTACCTAACCCTAGTTTTTTTTAAATTTTGAACACTGAAAATATAAATCAAAATAATTTTCATTTCTGTGTGCTCCAACTGTGAATAATTTAAAAATTATTCTAATGGATGTTGTCCCACTTTAGTCTTAAATGGGACTCTTCAAAACAGGGGCGCGTCCCTGTGAAATGTAACTTACGTTTGTTCCATCCCTGTTCCCAGGCTCATTAATCTGTGTCGGAATCGTCAGCCGCGCGGGAAATCCCCGTTCACGCTGGAATTCCAAACTCGCGCGGGAATTAGTATCGGGTGCCATCTAGCGACAGAACACACAACTGCATGCATATCGTAACGTGATATTGTGCAAATGATTTCGTGGAATGCGCTAATGATACTGATTGGATAAAATGAAAAATAAATCGAGTATGTAGAATAAATTATTTTAGAATAGAGTAATAAAATAAAACTTTTTTTTTTTCAAAAACATGTCTTACATTAAACATATTATTTATTTCATTCTCAGAAATTTCCACTCCGATATTTCAAAATTGTATTGATTTGTAAGCCTTTATTAATGTTTTACCTGTTTAAAGCGTGTGTATAAGTGTATACTTTTACGGCAGCATGTACAGAATCCAACTCATAAAACCAGTTCTCACAGTACAAAAGGCAATTTTCAATATTATTCTTATAGTCCCCATCAGAACCCTTACAGACTATGTTTTTAATTCCTTGAATTTAATGTCTCTGAAACAATTATATTCAAAATATTTTTTAATTTATGCATTCAAAAACCAGGATAACTTTGCACACACAAACTTGAGTCGATTCACAAGATCCTCATTATGACATACATTTCACCAACCTACAAATAAAATTACTTTTGGGCAAATAAATTTTCAATATTTCTATATAAAAGTATTTAAAATCCTCCCTCTCGCAATAAAAACCTTTTAAAAAATAAACGACTTCAAAAGAAGTATTAAGATATGGATTATGGACACGGGATGGAAGAATATATATATATATTTTTTTTTTTTTACAGTAATACCGCACAAGAGTCCCAACTGCTCCCGTCTGGAGCCAGTGAGACTATGGCATCCCCAATTGGGGTATATCGATTGACCGGTCGGTGGCCGAGTTGACATCGCGTTTGGGTCCCACCCAGGCGTAGTGTGTTCAATTCCTCGGCTGGCTAAGTCCTCCATCACAACACAAGCAACATTTTCAGCTTACTGTGGTGGTAGTAGGAGATTTTCAAATATTGTCAGGTTATTCGTAACCTGGGAATGTTTGTCTTTCTTTAAAAAAAAAAAAAAATGTTGTGAGGCTGAGGGTATTGGGGAGGGGAGGGAGATGGGGAAGAGGAAGGTGGGGAAGAGGAAGGTGGGGAAGTACCTGGCTATTCAGATCTGGTCACCAAACACGGCTAAAGCCATTTCAAGCAACGTTTCAATTCTGAATGGTGGTCTTACACCAGGGCGATACTGAGAGTATCTTCCACTCTGCAACGTGCCGCAAATATACTATATATTATTTTAAATTAATTAATTGTGAAATAACACAAATTAATCAAATAAAATTAATTGCGCACGCCGGGTTCGAACCCGCGACCTTCGGATCTGTAGTCAAAAGCGTATACCACTAGACCACGCCGGCCGTCAGATATGAAATAAAATGTTGTCAACAAAGATTAACGTTATATTATGTTTTTCTTCTGTATTTTTTCCACCATACATTTTTCATGTATAATATTATATTTCGCTCTATAATTTACCTCTTATATATTTAGCACGTTTACAAAAATTAATTATAACAATTAACGTGCTTAAAAAATTTTTTAACAAATTTACAATTTATAATTCACACAAATAACCATCTACAATTTGACCTTAGAACGGGGTACCTACTCCAGTGAGGTCACATTCTATTCAACAATTGTAAAATATTATAATTTAAAAAAAAAAAAAAAAACTTGACTTATCAACACACAGTTAAGGTATAAACCTTATTTTAGAAGTTGGGAATTTGCACTTGAAGCTTAATTAAATTAAAACAAACATACCTGAAATTCCTTTATATCCCGATTAAATCCCCGACTCCGTTTTTTGAGAGTGTTTTTTTCCAATAACATTTTGCTATCGGTCGTAACAGCTAAGTTAAAGATTTAGTTTCTCATCGTATAATAATTGACATTTTTGCTACGATAAAGCTTCTGCCAGGCTCCGCCCGGGGCCTTAAGTTGCCCCGAAAGGAAAGGGAAAGGAAGATAGAGAAGGGATAAGGAAAAAGGGAGGGTAAGGAAAGCCCCGACAACACCCCATCCAAACCCTCACGCAAAAAGTTTACAGAACGTTATTGCTCCCAAAGCCAATTAATAAGCTCTAATCTTAATCTGACGCCTTCAAAATTCGGCCAATACAGAAGCAAGACCTTTAGAATAATAAATAACACGGGAACCGACTTCCATGGTTGGATCCACTCTATTTTAAAACTAATTCAAAAGTAATGAGATTTTCCAATATTCTAAATTGATAAGGCAATTCTAAGACAAATTGAAAGTAGCGACGTAAATTATTCACAAAGCATTCAAATTTGACACAATTTGGAGATAAATGCGTCAAACAATTGTGAAGAAGATATTCAACAAATATATAACTGAAATGCCATTACCATTTTGTGGAATTGTAGGTAATACAACATTTTATTTCTCTAGATATTTCCCAATATTTAATAGTGGGCTGTCTGTCTCAACAAAGCTAACATTAAAAATGCTCTTTTTAAAAATTTTACTTGAATACCGCACAAGACTCCCAACTGCTCCCAACCGTCTGGAGCCAGTAAACTATGACATCCCCAATTGGGGTATGTTGTGAGGCTGGAGACAGTGGAGAGGGAAGGAGATAGGAAAGAAGAAGACCTCATTTGACAAACTTTGATACACGACCCAGGCACATCGATTTTATATCACGCTTTACCACACAATATATAAATATAGATAAAAAAATAATCTTAAATAAAGAATCATCCAGTAATTTACTGATTGTTCTAATGAAGTGTGAATAAACTTATGATTATGATAATGATTGCGCATATAAATTGGTATTTGTTAATTTGTTTAGAAAAGTCGAAAAGGCAAAGGGGATGCCTCTGCAGGAAATAATCTGATTGGATGTGGCCTTCATTTCCGGCTTTTGCGTGCTGTTTCCCGCCACCGGATATAAAACACGCAACATATCCAAGATTATTTAATGTATCTTCTTTTTAAGTCCTTTTTGTAAATTATTTCAATGGGCGAGCGGACGATAACATAAGATTCATTGCAGTGCGATAAAAAATAGAAAAAAATTTCGGAGAAATAAATGCGGAACTTCAGGGAAGATTTAACTGATAGTGGCAGTAAAACGGAGGGGAACATGAGAAATGAACACTTAAATTAAATATACAATTAAATCTGATTTAACCCACGATTAGGAAAATATAGAATCAAGACTTACGTAATCAACATTCCATCGTTCACAATAAACTAAACATTCTATTTAATCATGAATAATTTTTTTTTTATTATTGGTGTTTTTAATAATAGACGCAAAATGGGATTGCATTATTTGTTCGCTGACGATACAGTTCTTCTGTGTCAAGCAGCCACATGGAAAGATGTTTTTATCATAGCCGAAAAAAGTTTATCAATATTGTCAAAAAATGGCTAAACAGTAATACTCTTACCATTAATACAATTAAAACAAAATACATCACACACAGTATAACACAAAGAGGCCAACCTCCGACTAACATAGACCTATTACTACATGACTGTGAACAAACTTCATTTAATTGCGAATGCGAACGTTTAGAAAGCGTAAAACTAATAAAATACCTAGGGGTTATTATTGATACACACTTACGCTGGACTGACCACATTACTTTCATCACTAATAAACTAAAACGAGTCATGTACCTAATGAAGTCCATCAAAAACATTTTCCATCTAACAATACTCAGATCCATATATTTTGCACTGTGTCAATCCATTGCCACATATGGAATACTAGCTTGGGGAAGTGCTACAAGAATGACAATTGACCCAATTCAAAAAAATCAAAAGGCGATAATTAAAATAATCCTAAAAGTACCATTCGACACAGAATCAAGCGAAATTTACAAAACATTAGAAGTCTTTTAAATAAGACAACTTTATGCCAAACCTGCATTACTACACCTCCTCCAACACAAACTCCATATTCCAATTCAACCAAAAACCTTGTTAAAAACCAGATCCTTAACAAATAAAACACCAAACATACCGATAACACACACCACACACGGACAAAGACACTTTCAATATTACGCTACTAAACTGTTTAATTGTATGCCCATTACTCTGAAGCAACTACTAACTGCAAATACACCCGCAAACATTCACAAAAAACAAATATCACAGCCTGGATCAAAAATCAAGATATTTTATTTTTTCAAAACATAATAACTCCAAACATAACTAAACATAACTAAACCATAAAAAGTGTATACTAAATAAACACGTTTTTCGAGATTTTACCAACTATACTCACACTTACAATACAAATATATGCACTTACATATATGTTAACATATATTAATATTTTTTTTTTACATAAATATTATGAATATTCAATTTACAAAAACCATTAAAATTTTATGAATATTCAATTTACAAAAACCAAAAAAAAAAAAATTTAAATTAAAACTTATAAAAAATAAAAACTTTCGTCTACAACACATAAATACTTGTCACACCTATACATAACCACGTAAACACCTCAGCACAGGTTCTCCCAGTGAGGTGTTCACGAAACATACAATATTACTCACATACAGTTTCACCTTCTCAAACCTACCTTACACACAACATATTATAGTTATAAGTTTGTAATATATCATGTACAAATATAAATAATTATGTGAACACTGTAAATATTATATATAGAAATAAATAAATTATCGCAGTACGTAGCAAAGCTAAAAAAAAAATTGCAATATTCAAAGAAGCAATAGGCTTAACATTTTGGGGTGGGTTTAGGAAGGGGCTGTAGGAACGGATTCGTAAGTACGGATCTTGTTGAGGCCAAGATTAAATAAGGGAGGAAAGACGAGAGACGGTATCTCCTTTTACCAGAAATGCACCAGATATCAGATAGTATTTGATGTAGTTTATTCCTTTCAAAGCAGACTACATTAAAAGAGCTACAAAACAGATTATGTATACATTATTTTATTTGTAAATTATAGACGTATAAGAGTTGTAATCGTGTTTATATATCATGTTATATGGCAGAGTGGGATTGCACAACTTTCCTAGTCCTGCTGGATTAAAATCTTAAATAAATTATTAAGCAATAATACTACAATTGAATTCACTTGTAATTGAAACCGTTCTATCAATAAAGGACTGCTGAAACCATAAAAAAATTTAGACATAATTTTTTGTTTTTTTCCCAGGATGCATCACGCGCCCATGACTGCCGTTTACCAGGTGACTCGACAAGGCCACGAGCACTGTGACGTCACCGAAGGGGTGCTCCTGGACATCACGCCCCTGCTGGTGGACGGGAAGAAATTGGTTACACTATACGATAAGGACTTGACTGAGGGTGTCAACCTCTTGATAGGTTAGTGCCATCTATCTATATAATATCATATAAAAATCTGTGAGGGTCACTAGCACTGTGATGTCACCGAAAGGTGCTTCTTGATAACACGTTCCTGCTCGACGTGGTTCTGAATGAGAGGGTAAAGCTTCCGATAGGTCAGTAAATGTCATGTTCTGTATTATGTTGATAACCCGTCAAGGCTGTTAACAGTGTGTTGAAATAGAGGTTGCACTACAAGACATAATTCCCCTACTAAGGTATTCACGGAGGTTTCAACAAGCTAATAGATCGGAAGGTTACATGTTGTGCGATGGCCATTTGAACCCACTAACTAATTAATTAAGCACTGTGGCGAAACTGAGTAGACATTTCCAAACATCACTCCGTCTGGTGAATGGCACGAAGTTTGTCACCCATTACTATAAAGACAGTATTGACGTCAATTTTCTAATTAGTAATTGCTCGTTTATAATGGTTTGATGGAGACTTTGTCGTCTCGATAAATATACAACCCTGGCAAACCCATGCAATGTTCTTAACCATCAACAATGTTGGCATAGAAATACCTACGTAAATGAATTGATTAAAAAGTTGAAAGTATCTATGATAATTACATCAAATTTTGCTTCAATTTAACCACGTGAAGCATGACTTCACAAATTCATTGAAACAAACTGTGATCAGAATTTTAAATTACTATTTGACTTTTATGTTCGCTGGTACACAAATCAAGTATTCGTTTCAAGTTTCCGCTACTTGTACATGTCGATCTGAATCTCCATATCGCCAATCATTCTGGAATCCTTGAAACCACTCTCAAAAATCAAACACAATGTCCGGAAAAACATAAACAACAAGTTTCTAAAACAACAAGCAAAGATTCTAATGATATCACTTTCAAGGACGAAATGTTTCCGAACACGCATATCCAAAACTGAATCGATTCTCGAAATACTTATTTTTTCACAGAGTATATATAACAAACTTCTTAGCTCCTTAGTTCCACATCTGGTAGCAGGTTCGATTCCCGAAAACGGAAAAAAAGTAACTTTTTTAAGCTTTATTTTCACATGTTCACATATTTAAAAATAGCGAATTAATCTTACTAAAAAAAACAATACAGATATGGTAAGGTTTCGCTAAGAATGACCGTTAGCTTTAACCGTATCAAATATACAAATAACCGTTTTATGTTTGCATATTACAAGCCAATTACCGGATTATATAAAATTTTGTATTTTTTCGACCCCATAATTGCATGAGAGATAACCAACATATGATTATAGTAAAAGTATATCTATAAAGTTGTTGTTGCTGAATGAGTAGATAAAAAACATACTTCCGTGGTTGAGCGCTTACGATCCTCGAATACTAATCCGGAGGTCGATCCGGAGAGTTTTATTTCACAATTAATCCATTCCAAATAACATAATATCTTTCAGAATCGCCTTGGTGAAAGACCACCATTCAGAATGGAAACATTACCTGAAATGCCTTTTGCCGCCATTTGGTGACCAGATATGAATAGCCAGCTGCTTCCCCACCACCTCCCCTTCTCAATTTCCGCATAAAATACCCCAATGGAGATGCCATGGTCTCACTGGCTCCAGACGGCTGGGGACAGATGGGAATCTTATGCTACACTTAGATAAAAATATAATAACTCACAAAGTGAAACGAACTGTAGCGAGTTGAAACAGTTGTCATCAACGGTCAGAAATTTCCACTACATCAAGGTCAACGTGTTATGAAAATGAGTTCTATACATGCAGCAACGCGACATGACGGCGCCCGGGGAATTCCAGAAATGTTAAATGTATAGAGAAATGCGTGAGTTCCCGGAAAAACATAAACGCCTACTAAATTTATTATCGCTATATATTGATAGGTTTTATAGGTTATCATGATATAGGTTTTCGTGATATACTTCCTTCGAGTTCTGCATAATATATGAATAAAAAATATTCCGTTTATCGTAAGTTAATTGTTTTTTTTTTGTATATATCAAAATGTGTCGAGTGTGGCCAATTGTAAACGTTGACTAGCAGAGGGCTAGTAAAATTTATATCAATAGATTAAACACCGAAGCACGTTCGCGTGATATGCTATCAAAATTCACCATCGAATTCCGATAACCAAATTAGCGGCTAAATCACTTTTAGGACGCGATATCTCCTTTATCGTTTGTTTCTGGATTATCTTAATTTGATCTCCAGCTGAAGAGTGATGTAGGGCATTAAGGAATGTTCAGAACATTGTTATATGATCATAAACTAGATTAACCTTTAACTTTAATCGTGCGAAATTAGACTGACTTATCTAATCGTTCTGTAAACATAAATAATCAGATCTTAACCATTAATAAAGTTCTGTTTCGTGACGCAAGATAAAAAACCCATACATTGGAATCAGTTGCAATCATTTTTCAGTTTACAACGTTATTTGTATAATGAGATATTGAGTTAAGAAGAATCAACTTATCTTCAAAAAGGGGTCAGACGTCATTAATTGTTTTTGTTACCTTAGTGTTATACAATGAATTTTTCAACAAGATGAAAAAAATCTGAAAAATATTGAGCTATAAAACTTTAGCGACGAAGTATTTTTATTTTAATCACAAAGTCTACATTATAAAAGTAAATGACGGATGATGGGGGTATTGTCTTCATTATTGTAAGAATGAAATGTATCGAATTCTTTTTCATTACAACGAAGGTCAATCTTGATTACGCAGGTTTGCAGGATAAATTGATGCTACGGTGCTGATTTAGGAAGCTGCGTTAAATTGATAAGAACCCACTTATAATGGATGAGAGAGGGTGCTGTCTGCCTAATCTACATCTTAAAACACTACCGTAAAGTAAATGCGAGAATCTCAGTGTGAATTTTAGTCTGTGTTGTACTTCTAAATATAATATCTCCTCTCAAAAAGAGAAGTCTCACCTTTTATACTACGAAGCTACTGAAATTTCAACGTGATCGGAATTTTTTTGATATAAAATTGAAGAATTTAAGTTTTTTTCATTATTTCTAAACTTCTGTTAAGTAAGGCGCAAGACTCTAATAACGGGGGTTTGATCGATACTCAATAAATTCTGACGTTTTCATAACTATATCGTTTTTTAGACCAATACCCACGGATATAACTTATTGCACATGCACACCAACTACTAATACCAAAAACCAACACATCCTTTGGACAAAAACACTACAGATTCCAGGCTATAAAACTATACAATTCACTTCCAACACAATATAAAACATCTAATCTTACAGAATACAAAAAAACACATATGGAACTGGCTACAATCCTTTTAATATTTGATTTTTTATATTTCTTTTTTTTTGTGTTATAACTATGGAAAAATCGATTTTATATTTTAATTTTTATTGTTTCTCTGTGTAACCAACTCCACTGTATTGTTTTAGTATTATATAACTTAACAATTGAAAAAGTCCTCCACAACACAGGTCCTCTCCTAGCGTGGAGGACAATATACTATAACCATTGTAATACAAATATATTTAAGAATAAATAAAAAATACAAAATTATATTTCAGAAAAATTAAAAAAGTCCCTTGAAAGATCAATTTTCAGGATATTTTTGTACATGCCCTCTTGACTCACGTCGTTGAGATTCTCACTTTATTTTAGAGTATTGTATCATCATTTCATCACTTCCCCACTTTCTTCTTCCACGCCTTCTTCCCACCCCTCTACCTTCAGCCTAACAACATCCCCCAATTAAAGATTTCTTAGTTTCACTGGCTCCAGACGGTTGGGAGCAGTTTGACTCTTGGGCGGTATTCACATAAAAAATGACAAGGTCATTGTTGAATCCCTGATGAATACCAATGAACTATTGTGTTAAGATTAAGAACATTTGTTTTATATGGTTTGCAATTTCACTTAAGTGCTTGCTTTATATCAAAGTCATCTTTTCACTCTTATTGTGAAGAAAGGCGCATGAAGTCAAATTTAAAATAAAAAAAGAGTACGGCAAATCAATTATAAAACATTTTTCGTTGTAATATTTTAATAAATTTTAAATAAGTATAGTTTTAGAGAAAATGTATCGGCTCTCCACAGTGGTTATGACAAAACGGTATTATTATTGCATAATAACTTATTTTCGATATAACGAAAGGCCACTATATAGATAAACTAAGATCAACTTACAAGTTGGGTAAGAGAAATTAGAATTTTGATTCCAAATTATAAGGCAGTTCGTCATCAAATTATGGAATAATTTTAAAGTTATTAAACAGATACTTATAGGGTGGAACTTTAAGGTTAGTTATTCATGGAACAAAAACATTTAACAAAATAAATTTAATCCAGAATTTCTCAGTTATGAACACTTTATTTTAATTATTTTACCACCATATTCGGTAATGGGATAAAGCTTTAATGAAGCATAATACTATTTTAGTCAAAACGTAAAAACGAGGATAGTACATCTGTTGTATTGTGTTTTGTCCGCCCTGGCTTTCAGGATGATGTATTATTGCTCCCCAGTCAACTTTGATCGCATAAATAACCTCCGTGGGTATTAAATCCACAAACAGTTTCCGAAGCTCAGGCCAATTATTACCCCGGCAAGGCTGGGAACTGCTTCGGGGTGTAAATTTACCAATTTAGAAGTTTATCCGGGAATCATGGAGAAATTCGAGAAGAAAAATACTTGCGCTATATGTGCACTAATTATTTTACTTTTACGTGTCTTTTTTACGGTAACCGGTTATTTCAGGACAGGGGCAATTCAACACAATACAATACACCCTTGAAAGTGATGAAAACACTAGGTTAAATAGATTATGTTAGATTAGGTTAGTAGGCCATTTTTTAATATCAAAAGTACGTTGATCAATTGCCACCCTCCTGAGTTGCCATTGGATCCTGTTTTACCATTTAGAAGATCGAATTTTGAGATCAAATTAAGTTTTTATTAAAAGGATATGAAAAATAGTCGATTGTTATGCCACAACGTATTTTTAATGACTAATAGGATAAAACTAAATAGGATAAAACCACATTATCACAAACCTTTGAAATGATTCTAAGGACGGGTTGTTTCGGAGAATTTGAACAATTCATCAAATTTCAACGTTCATTTTCGGGTTCTGTAAAAGCTAGTAAAGGCTAGTTACTTGACAGAACTGAAATAATCAAATAATTTAAAAAAATAATTCAAATAACTTAAATACTTAAATATCTTTTAAATTTACTTAATAATTAAATTTGACGAATTGTTTAAACTCTCCGAAAAAACCCGTCCTTATTATTTCTGCTGGATCTTGGTTTTATCCCTTCAACAAAAGTATAAAAGAGTAAATAGGTTAAGATAAATAAACAACAATCCCTGATGAATACCAATGAAATTTTTTGAAATATTTTTGCAATCTCACTTAGTCCCATAACTGTTTGCCTTTTTTTATTTGCTTAAAATTTTTCTAAATAATAAAAGTTTTAAGTTATCATAATCCTGAACCTTGTTCAAAAAAATCGTTACAAAATAAATTTATCCATGGTTTAGTCCCAACAAATTGAGAATCAGCCTCCGGCGTTGTGTATCGATGAAACGTGATATCTGGTCTCTCCGTCGGATTAGTTCAACTAGATTCCCGGGAGATTAACTAATTTTATTCCCGTCTCTGAAGGGTTTTTGATTGCCGTGTAGCACAGCAGACAAACGTGATGTTTTGCTTTAATTAGGCTCCGTTTCTGTTGTTATTGGCTCAACGACGAATAAATACAATACGTATTCCAAGGGTAGATCTATCTGTTAATAATGTACATAACATCAG
This sequence comes from Hesperophylax magnus, assembly GCA_026573805.1. Lineage (NCBI taxonomy): Eukaryota > Metazoa > Arthropoda > Insecta > Trichoptera > Limnephilidae > Hesperophylax > Hesperophylax magnus. The sequence continues at coordinate 16,473,475 of JAIUSX010000049.1, forward strand.
TCATTACTTTTGTTATTTTATCGGAATACACGAGGAATTGTTGCGTTGTAATATTGGATATTGATTTGGTTATTCGTTTATTTATTGTGCTTAGAAATGCATTAGGTTATCTAACCATAAAATTACTTTTTCTTAATATTATTGCACTACAGAGAGCACTATACTTTGCGGGTACTCTTCAGTGTATATATAAATGCAAAATTAACTTTTCTCATTATACCTGACGAGATTTTAAGAAAGGCCATAGTTTGATTTTTAATTTATTAAAGTTAGTAAAGCTACTGCCCCAACATTGCATGGCGGTACATATATGGATGGGTGAACCTGAACACTTTATTGCTTCTCGGGAAAGATCCTCTCGCCGGTACTCGGAACTTGGAAAATTGCGAGGGCCCTATCTTTTGAACATTGTTTTTTTTTATAGATTCATTTTCTGTAATCAGCTTTATGGTAGCTTATTAAATTAATCGTCAAACTATATAGCGTTTTTTGTTTTTAAACCAACATCCCATAAAAATATAAGGAATTTTTTTCCACTTGTTTTGGCGAGGTTTTATACTGTGGCAAAATAATTTTGTTTTAAATTTTATTTATTTAAGGAGAAAACACAGATACAGACAGTTATTAAAAAATAATTTTGTAGAACAATAACTTGAGAATTCGCCTGCATCCTAACTATTTCTCACTGATTGACTCACTGATTAATGACTGTGTTTCTCGAGACCGTTACATTGGCAACAAATTTTCTGTTAGGGAAAGATACTTACAGTAGATAAAGGTGAAATGGTTTCTGATGCTGTATTCTTCACTCTGTTTTAATAGATGAATAGATTCAAATATGAAACAATCGTTAACTCCGTTATGTTGCGATAAAATTATTGCTGTTAGATGTGTGAACTGCATTCCACTGCGACCGATTTGCAAACCAAAGCACGGGGACTGTGGTAAGGAAGAGAGGTCGCTAAGTACCTATCACAAAACACGGCTTACGTCATTTAAGGCAAAACTTCGATTCTAAAGTGTGGTCTCTCATTCAGGCCCTAAAACCCTATGCTATACTGAGAGTATCTTAAGTACTCTAGTTAAGTACTGTACTTACCCTGTGATGAAAAAAACAACCTATTTCGCAACAGAAATGTACTAAAATATTATGATGATGTAAAAAGTGTATAATATGAATAAGGAGAAGGAAGCTGTGTTGGAAATACGTCTTGTCATTGAAATTTAATTTGATTTTAAATGAGCCAGAGCGACGCTTGTGAATTTTCTCACAATGTAATATACATAATCAACTTTACCTACGTTATAATGTTTACTTGAGGTTCTAATGAAATTTCACGTAATAGGGATAATATTTCAAGGCTTCCTTCTGACGTACGTAGGTATCATGATGATGGATTTCTGCAAATTAATTTTTCTAATCGTGTATATTATATTATTGAATTGATTCCGTCGGAGAAAAAAAATTCAATGCATATTTAAATTTGAATGGTAGACCACTTTTAAAATAACCGACATTACACCGCCTAGGAAATTAAATAATTACGTATCCAAGTACCACAAAAGTATAGAAATATCCTGTAAATAATAACTACAAAACCGAATAATGCTTTACTGAACCAAAAACTGTTGAACCGTGAGCTCCGGTGTAATGAATTTCGTATATAAAGTTATAGTTAAGTATTTTATGTTGGGTATTTAAGGTAAGTTATGTAGGTATTCTAGGTAAATTATTATTTTCCTTATTTTATCCCTTTGCGGTAAAAATAAAAGTAAACATTCCAGCTTCATCGCAAAAATAAAAATGTTTGTTTTGTAAAAGTGAGTACCCTGATGTATCATAAGGATAAAACTACAGTTAGCCATTTTATGAAAAGAGGTGAAAAATATTTTTGCATAATACTAAAATAAATAAACAGCTCAGTTTTAATATATAAATTCTTGTACAAGTATAACGAATTCCGAGATTCAATTCAAATCAAAAGTTTGAAGTGTAGGACTGCTACCATAATGCATTTAACATGAACCCATCAAAATTCCTTAGATACTTAAAAAAATAACGTTCGCTCAAACACGTGTCATAAAAAACTTATCATTTTAGTGAATTTTTCACAATATTTTTCTTTTTTTACTTTCAGTAGTTTCAATTAAATAAAATCCTTTTTTAAACATTTTTTAATCTAAACTTAGTGTTTTAATATTATTATAAATATTTTTTTTGTTCAATATTAAATGTCATTTTATTATTGGTCAGTGATGTAACCCTCTTAGTACATTTACTCATATTTTTATACATATCTTAAAATGAATATTTTAAAACATGTTTCCAGACTACCTCAGAGAGCCTACATATTGAATTTAGATGTTCTATTGTATTTAGCGAATACAAATTAGCAATTAAAACATCGAAACGAATAGAAATTATACTCATATTGGGATAGTAGAACTGCGTTTTCAAATTGTTTGCGATTTATATCTTAAGTCTTTTAGCGAACCTTAGAACTCGTAAAGCTTTTACCAGAATTTGTTGGCCAGCGTGGAGGCCATTAAATAGGCAGATAGCGCACAAGCCTCTAGAATTACTTTCAATTTAATTTTCTGACTGGCGTGCAAAAATTAAACATCCCTGACATCGAGGGGGCAAGTTTTCATTGTTAATTTAACGTCAAAGTTGTGGAACTAATTATCTTGCCGAGGAGTTTCCGTCTTACTGGCCATTTAAACATAATACGAATAGAAAAGATGAGAACGCGATAAGAAGAAATGGCGGATTGACGTGAACCAGGTTCTGCCTGCCGTTCACATTTGAAGTTTGACTTAAAACAACTTTTGGACATTGGGCATAAATTTCAGAATTTTGTTAATGGTTCGTCAATGGCACCAGTCAATTTCAAAAAATATATATTTCATTTCTGAAGATTCAATATCTTAATCTTAATCTATCTATCTATATAAATAAATATGTAAATGTTCGTTTGTTCAAATCTTAAATCTCAGAAAGTTCTTCATAGCAATCCATGAATATATTAAAATTTCATATCAATCTATGAAGAAATTAAATCTCAGAGTGTTCTTCATAGATTGCTATGAAATTTTGACACGACGTTGCATTAAAATACGTGTGTGTTGTTTTAAATACCAATATTAAATTGATGTCGCCTAAGACAGGCGAAAACATGCTTTTTTATGATAAACAACGCCATTTGTTGGACAAACATGTTTCTTTTAGAAAACAGCGCAATCTGATGGACGTAAAAGCAAAACGCGCTATTGTTTTTCTATCTGCAACGACAGACATAGCCACAGCAACGCGTAGCGGGGTACTTGTTAGTGCCAGGAGTGTTTAGAGAGTGGTTTGAATGTTAGGACGTCCGACGAATACTAAACGCAATATCTCTGCACTGGAATGAGATACGTAGTCAAATTAATGTCGATTTAATGAAGTTTTTTTACCAATAACAATACAGTAGTGAATGATGGGAAAAGTCGGAGACGCCCGAGAAAGGCATTAGCAATAGCAAAACATTGCGGGGTCCACTAGACACCTATAAATGATCACTTTAAAAATGCTACAACTAAGATATTAGTAACTGAATAAGACAATCTTATTAATAATTTTAAACTAAACATGAAACAGAAGACAAATAAAGTTAATAAAAATTGCGGTCGCAACCGGGTATCGAATCCAGGACTTCTGTTTGACCGGGACAAAGCACTCAAATCTGATTATTTTCCATTATTTTTATAGATCTGGATTTAAGAATTACCCATATTACCCGCAACTAATTCCATATTTTTCTTATTCATGTTATCTTCTTCTTCAATGATTATATATTACTTTGATGTGTACAACCCTCAAAATTTGTTCCAATAAATTGAATATGATTCTAGTAATATTTGGCTAATTTAAATAGCGCCGTTTTCATGAGAAATCACCTCAAGGGCGGGTAATCGTCTATAACTAATTGATTTTTTCTCAAAATCGGACATAGGATGATGTTTAATGGCCAACATGGGACAAAGGATGATGTTTAATGGCCAACATCGGACAAAGGATGATGTTTAATGGCCAATATAGGACATAGACCGAAATAACCTGGTTTTGCTTCCCTAAATGTTTTCAGTAACAGTACCAGTACCTAAGAACTAACCACCTCCTGAATTACATCTTTGTCAAGTTACTTAATTTTAAGATATATTCTTTTATAAGAAGTGTTACGAGTTAACGTAAATATTTTCAGACCGATGAGTTTTCATCCCGTGCTTAGGGGATTCTTTGATGTTTCTATCAGAGGAAACAATTTTATATGTTCGTTAATTAAAAATTAAGTGCATGAGTAGACTTGTACTGCCATAAATTTTTATGTTGGAAAAGTTTCCCTGCTGAAAACAACGTCAAAGAATATTGGAGGTAAATATTAAATTTACTTTTTGAAAAGAATATATCAGGCAAAATTTATATTTTTTTTAAATACGTCCAACTTAGAAAAAAATAAATAATTAAATCAATTTTGGAAGATAATCGAAGATCATTAAAGGAATTTTTGGATGTTCATGAAAAAAAAGGTGACAACAGGCCATTTCCTAATAAACTATTAGTACTTTCATAATATATGTATATATACTATATATACCCCAAACTATTTTTTTTTGTGAATAACAGACTGTATGTCCATTTAAAATGCACATGTGTATAACAGACTGTGTGTCGATTTACAATGCACATCCATAAACTACATTTTCAAAAAAAGAAGACACATAAAATACATATTATCATGGGAAATTAATGACATTTATATGCCCCTTGAATCTTTCGAGAAAATTGTTAAAAATGTCCACAGTCACAGTAAAAAAAAACATTAATTGGAGAATTCGCTTGCAACCTAAATATTTCTCTCAGATTAACAACAATGACAAAGACATGCCAAAGATATAAGAATAGTCTTAGACATATTATTTAACAGCGGCATATCTCGTGTCATACTATGTCGAGTTTAGCGTTCTGCTGTAAGAATTACATAGCAGATCACGGTGCCGTACCTGAATGTAGTTGTTTGGTATAAATAACTTATAGCATTCCAGGAGGATTACTTAGCAGATCATGGTGCCGTACCTAGATGTAGTTGTTTGGTACGAACTTACAGCATTCCATGAGGAAATCTATTAAATAATTTTCAATTTTATAGGCCGTTACTGCAAGGGCCCCACTCCTCCTCGACTGGAGAATTTGGTAGCGCGTACTGTCTATGTATTCTCATTTATAGGTACCTACCCAAGGAACTTTTTTGAATCTGTTCTAATTTCTTTATATATCGGAACATGCAGCTGCGTTTATCCTATTATTATATAATGACACAAGTGCGAAAATATTAGAATGTTTTTGAACACGTATTTCGATATTGCCAAAACACATTCGTGTTTTACTGATATTTTATTACGAAATCTGTCAATTCATTCAAAGTATGAATAAGTAAAATAGATTTTTAATAAATTAGCAATATTTTAGATGAGTAAGTTTTCTCCGTTTACAAATGTAACATTGTTAGTTCGCTTGTTTATCTTTTGTCCGCCTGCACAGATGTTTATGTTTAATACATCTGTGCAAATTTTTAATACTGTTGTAGCATCAAGAAGAATCCAGATTAATTCATTTATAATAGACAGCTCGACGCTACTTAGGTACGTACTTGCAGCCGAAATCAAAACAAAGCAACCTACCTACAATACGTCGCAGTCCGTCTGGCACATTACGAGAACTCGCCAGAAGGTTCGAGTCTACCGCCTATGCATAATTGCCGCGCTGTCAAAGATTCCCGAAAGGCCCAGACTGTGCGAGTGCCTAGGATTTAGTTGCAATTCATCTAACTACTGTTGCCGTCGGCCGTGTAGTATAAATAAGCCCGACGCAGCGAGTCAGTCAGTCAGTCATCAGATCGCCGTCATTTAACAAGGATCAACGAGTGATAACCCGCGCTCCTCTTACTAGCGCGAAGGACAATATTTCCGGCTTCTCGCACGTACACATCATGCACTCCAACGGGACATCTTCTTAGCGCTTTGGCCCAGATCGCCGTCCCTGGCCAGCGCTACCACAGATTACAGCGCCCTGGTTCCAGTGTCTCTGACCAGCGCTTCATCCACGCCACCTAGACGGCCAGCATAGTCCAGTGGTAACGCATTGGACTGCCATTCCGAAGGTCACGGGTTCGAACCCGGCGTGCGCAAATAAATTTTATTTGATTAATTTGTGTTATTTCACAATTAATTAATTAAAATAATATATAGTATATTTGCGGCACATTCCAGAGTGGAAGATACTACCAGTATCGCCCTGGTATAAGACCACCATTCAGAATTGAAACGTTGCTCCAAATGGCTTTAGCCGTGTTTAGTGACTAGATCTGAATAGCCAGGTACTTCCCCACCTTCCTCTTTCCCTTCCCCACTTACCTTCAGCCTCACAACATCCCCCAATTGGGGATGCCATAGTCTCACTGGCTCCAGATGGGAGCAGTTGGGACTCTTGTGAGGTATTCACTATAAAAAAAAAAAAAAAAAAAACCATGACCACCAAGAGGACACGCTCCCGCTCAACCGCCTGCAAGGTCCGCCGCACCTTCGGCCTTCCCGTCAGCACTGGAGTGCCTGAAGACCTACGTTCTTCGCCAGTGCCTGACAGTCATCGAGTCCCGGTCACCAGCGCCCGGCGTCGACTCACTGACCCGCGCTTGACCAGCCAACACAGCCAGCATCCGGTGTATTCTTCTGTCCTACGTCATCTCCTCATCACGGCTCAAACTGACTCACCAATAAACACAGTGACCTTCACGACACGCCTTTTTATTCCGTGCCTCTCTCCATTGATCCCCAAACTGTTTAAGATTGCATAGTTAAGATGAAATAGTTTCGATAATCTTTTAACTTATTTATTTAGGACAACTAAAATCTTAGGAAAATAATAATCGCGGGCAAATAACAGTGTAGTTCTGGGCCGTAACAAGGAGAGAATTCCGCGAGATGTTGGCTGTCTAGAACCAGCCGTATTATGCAGTTCTGCCACCAATCAGATAATAATGTGGCACGCCTTTAAATAGGTAATTTGTTACGTTGGTGCCTGGCTACGCTGTATTTGTTACGTTGGTGCCTGGCTACGCTGAATTGGTTACGTTGGTGCCTGGCTATGCTGTATTTGTTACGTTGGTGCCTGGCTACGCTGCATTTGTTACGTTGGTGCCTGGCTACGCTGAATTTGTTACGTCGGTGTTTGGCTACGCTGTATTTTTAATGTACTTTTATCTAATAAACGCCATTTTAAATTTTACTACATCTCACACTTTTACGAATAAATAAATTTAAATGAATATTGAAATAAATTTAAAATTTATATTATTGATGTTTTCCGATCGACAAACATTAAAATATTATAAATACATTGTACGTGTATTTGGTTAATATGTATTTGATTAAAATACCGACTAGTTGAATTCTTGCAAAGGAAAGAGAGGATCTCAACACCCATCAAAAACACATTAAAACTCCCAACCGTGATTAATGCGAGCACATTATTTCCCTCGTGAACTTGCAACGGGCTCCAATGAAAGCATAATATGCGTAATATCTCAAACCCTTAACAGTTGTTCTTTGAAAACCATTATATTCGGCACATTAAATAATACGCGACCTAAATATATCAGGGTTCACACCGTCTGATCGATTTTACGGCGATCCACTAGTAAAAATTATATCAAAATCGGGAGGGGCGTTGCATTTTATTAAGGATAGTAAAATACTTGAAATGATTTGACGAGACTTAACAACCGATAAAAAGAAAGCCCCAGTCAAACCTGTAAATTCCCAGTTATCAAATAAGGATTATCAAATAAACTTTAAAACTCATCGACGACTTAATTCTTAAAATGCGTAACGTCCATTAATCAAATTTTACAAATGGCACAAAAAACCTGTTTATTAAACTATTGTGAATATTAAAATTTAACACGTAGGACGTAAGACGGGGGAGCTATATCGCTACCGGTTGGGTAGCGTCGTGGGTGTTAAGTAAGGGCCTGTAAGAAGGGTCTTATTAATGCAAGTTTAAAGAGATCCGGAAGAAATGAAGATGGTCTAACAGTTTCCGGTAGCTCGTTCCATAAACGAGCCGACTTTGATTATTTCTAATCAATTCAATCCAAAAAACACATGATTTTGCAAATTTTTGCATTACTTCGCATTGCATTACTTTAAGATAAATATTGTTTTGATAATAAGAAATTAAATGAATATATAATTTTTTTTTAAATAATATTTAGATATGCAAACAGAAAAGCTCATAATTTAAAATTAAAATAAATTAATTTTTGTCGCAAGATAAAACTTTTTTTTATCGCGAAGATAGTCGGATATTTATAAAGCTTGCTCTTAGACGAAACATAATACAAGCAGTTCGTACCAAAGTGACCAATTACTCGGCACCAAAAATCACAACTGATATTGCTGTCATTGACATCGTTTAGTAATTAGTCACAACCGATATTAATTTACGTCCTCCTGTATTGGTCTTGATATTGGATGCTCATAAAATATTACCGATGCTAATTAATTACGCTCGTGATATTAATTCGGTTCTCTTTACAAAGGTTTTCATTAATACGGATCACAGAGCTTCACCAAATAATAATTCACACAAACGTAGTAATAATTATGTCCGCTTTAGTTGTTTTGTTTTACCTGCGAGTAAAGCGTTCAGTGGTGGTTATCATTATAATGTATATTTAGTATTATGATAAGTTAGGTTATATAGTGCAGTGGCGGTTCGTGCAATGAGGCAAGGTAGGCTGTGCCTCGTCAAAAAATAGAGGAAAAAGACACAAAAATAAATTGAAAATATTACATAACTTAATTTTACTTATTAGCAATTCATGAAATGTATTAGCCTTAAATTTGTTTCATTTTTTGTATTTCACTAGAACAGGTTATATTTATGCATATCATCAAAACAATCTCAACTTTATATTACGCTGATGCGATTATTCTTATTTTTATTTCTATTATCCCTAACATTATCTATTATTTTTATTTGTGTCCTACCTTATTATTATTTGTATCTTTATTTTAACAAGATTCAATCTAACTAATATTATATATTCAGAATTGGTTATTTATAAAGGGAAGGAACTATTTTATAGAATGCCTGACATCATTAAATTAAGTTTATTTGCTTTATTATTCTTTTTTATTTAAATTCTGTTTACAATTTCTTTTTAACATAATTTATCTTTATTTTCATCTCTTTCTTATTTTCAGTTAAAGTATTACCTATTTTACAAATACATTACATTTCACAAAATAATATATTAACAAATGAATCATGTATTGCATTTATATAATTATACACAAATTTCGACTACCATAATACGGAAATGTGTCTAGTGTGGTAGTGTAGTCGAAAAGCATGTAAAAAACTGTATTCATATATATTTTATGAATAAAGAAAAAAAATGTGACACGTCCGGCCACACGTGGCCCAGCTATTACACAACGCAGTTCAATAATACGCTAGTGAAGCCTGTGACAGACCACGCAATAAACGCGCTATATTTTCGTGGCTTGGCCTATTTCAGCATATCGCTTGCCATGCATTTCCATTGGTAGTGTATGGCGAGCGATGTGCTAAAATAGACCAAGCCATGATGCTTATAGCGTAGTGTGTCGCCTACCTGAGGCACAGATAGGGACCGCCTCTGGGAGCCGCTGATTTCATGTAGACGGTGGGGGGTGTGGACTGTGGAAGTCACGGTAGCTGACATGGTCGCGCGTTGTTTAGTTTGAGGCGCGCCTCGAACAACGAACACTTCTGAAGTAGAACCGATCATTTACTATAATGTACGCGGCAGTACCTACGGAGTACAGTTATTTTGATTAATTAGTATGTGGAATTTACATTTCTATATATCTATTCTGTTTCCATCTTATCTATCTATGTTTCTAGTAATTAGCTTGATCATGTTGACAAATTATTATTATTATGATTTAGATATTCAGAGTAAAGTGTAGGTAGACGTAGACATACATGTACCTACACAATACTTTTCGAAAATGTTTGTGTCTCCCCATTGTTTCATTTCACAAACTGCCACTGATGTAATAATATGTTTGCACGTATTGAAAGAATACAGTTCACAGAACTGAGACAAATAATCAGCATAAATAATTGCATATAGTGGAGACTGGTAAGAACCATGGGTTACCACACTTACCGTCAACATAATGAATCAACTTCAACGTAAATTACTCACTGCAAATAAAATGACGAATGTTCGCGCTCAGAGGTTTCGAAATGGTGCTGTGACCATAGCAGACTTGAGCAGTTAGTTTAGAGAGCTTGGGTGGGGTTATGTTAGTTTAACTTTGGTGTAATTAGGTTAAATATCAAATTATTTATTTTATTACAAATAGGTTACGATTAAGGTTAATTAGCAAGAAGCAATACTTCTTCCTAGTATAAGTGTATAGTATAATAATAATAAGAATTTATTCCAGAATGTATGCAGGAATAGTGCAATGCAATTAGTGTAGCAATGTAAAGAAATTCTTCAAAAACAAAAGTTGTATCCGTAACGACGCGCGTCGGTCGGTGAGCGGACCAAGTTGCCCCTATTTGTCTCTCCTCCTTTATTTAAACCATTCTTTAAGCCCTTATTTAACCCGCCTCAAAGCCTAACATAAAAATAAAAATAAACACGATAAACTTTCTCTTGGACTAAAGTAACGTGTCCAGTACACGTTTGTTATTCTTCACGAGGATTCAGCTCTCCGTAGTTCAACTTTATTATCCTGGTCCTTCTTAAGAGGATTTGTGATTTTTAAAAATAATCATACATTACGTATATTTCTTTTTATTTGCCCGACTCTCTTTGTGTGGTACATAACGGAATTATGAATGAGATTTTTAAATACATCAATTTTTTTGTTTTTGTTTTCTTAAATGAATGCAAATTTATGTAGTGGAAAATAACCTACTTCCTGACATTTGATGGAGTTGAAATTCGGCAGTAATTTTTTGATAGCAATCACGCATACATGTATACGACCTTCTCTGAAATGGAATGTCATTACAACTACCCAATCACTATTAGACTCAGTTGCTAGCGCGAATGACTTCAGTCCCTGGGCCGGAAGGTTCCATCTCGGTCATAAGAAAAAAATATTAAAAAAATAATCTTTTTATATCATTGAAGTTTGAAAAACAGAAGTCGGCGGGTATTTTGGCATATCAGAGAAGTTGCATTGTAAAAACTAGCAACAAAATCATTTACGAATCGAAATATTGCTTGACATATTGATAGCCAGGTACTTTGAAAAGTCCTCTTCCTAATCTCTTTCCCTTTCCCTTCCCTTCAGCTTCACAAAATGCCGAATTTGAAATGCCATAATCCCATAGGTTCCGGACAGTTGAAACTGTTGAAAAAAACTGTCCTTTCTTTCAATTGAAGTCAAAGAAAATGTAAAAAAATACGATAATATCAAGACTGGTGTAGATTTGTAGACGCGTTTTCCAAATATAACTTTACATACTACAAAGTATTATTATGAAGATATTATTTCCCGGTTTGAAAAGCGAAAAGATAATGAATCGGTGAGCAGGCAACCATAAATGGATTGGGCCAAACTTCTCCCCAAATACTCCCACTACAGAGCTGGGGCGACTCAAGAGGCGGGTGAAACTTTCCTAACCTAATTTAACGCCATTTCTCGGCGATAAGGCGTCGTAAACAGACCTCGGAGTACTGCTTCAGTTTAATTCGCAATTTGATTGCAAAATAAAAGAAAAATTTGCCATTTTAAGAAGAAATTGAGATATTTTTTTGTCTTGAGTTTTAAATTTTATATTGAAATCTATTAGTTTTTAATCTACTTGAAAAGACAAAAAAAGAACAATCCTGTCTTTTTTAATGTTTTAATAATTACTTTCTCAGCAACAAACAACACGATTAACGGAAATAAATCTTATAAATATGTTTTATGAAAAATACGTTGAAAATGATCATGCGCAGTAACATTTTCAAGGTGCAATTTTCTATATAAAACGTATCAATATAAATATACATATCAAATAAAATAAATAATTCGATGTTTTTAATTTTATATTTACAAGGGTGTCTATTAAAATAAGTTTTTCGTGGACCTTTTTCAGTGTCGTCGAGTCACTTTTGGTATATACACTTCTTACCATTCCATATCTAGCTTCCATTTATACGTACGAGTATAACTTATTTCGACAGCGATTGTTCTGAAAATATTGGTGAAAACATTTTTTTCTTAGCCGATACTATACTATACTAAAGTTTAATTTGCATTGTATAAAAACCATAAAATCATTGTTTTAAAAACATACAAATATGTTATTCTACACACTCAGTTCACTCAAGCTAATTCTCAGTTCACTCAAGACAAAAATACTTTAAGAAGCATACATATTTTTGTTTGTTTGAAATCTAAACCCGAAAGTTTTAAAATTATTTCTTCGGACCAAGTTTATACCATATCGTTGCCATTCTGACAGATTAATGCAAGTCCCAAAACACTGGTCTGAAATAAGTTTGTGGAAGTTAGTTTATCCCTGCATCTTGATTATAATAGTGCTCTGCAGAAGAAATAAATTTTACGGATGGTCCGTTGTGACATTTTCTCGATTCTCATGTATACAGTAGAAAGCCTAAACCCGACGAAAATAGAAGGGAGACGTAAAAGCCTTTGAACTTTAAGTACATCGTCGCATGCTTACAATTTCCCGGAGATACAAAATATTCTAATAAGCATATCGATATAATCTAACGTGAACAGAAATGCTAAACAAAGGGAAATTGTTAATCCTGTCAAAAGCACAAGCTGTTGTGATTTTCTCGTATCATAATAAATTCAAATAAAAAATTACAACCCGGGCCCTAATACTGGGTAAAATATCAATTTCCGAAATGGCTTGTCGTCAGCGAAATATTTTACGTAATTTCGACCGGTTGGTGGCTGTGTAGACATCACGTTTGGGTCCCACCCAGGCGAAGTGTGTTCAATTCCTCGGCTGGTTAAGTCCTCCATCACAACACAAGCACCATTTTCCACTTACTGTGGTGGTAGTAGTAGATTTTCAAATAGGTGATTTGTAACACGGAAATGTTTGCCCATTCCTAAAAAAAAACAATAAATATATAAATCAACCAGGTACGGGCTGCAGTATCGAGCTTTATTTGAATAATAACAAAGGTATAATTGAATTTTAATTGAACTATTAAAATCACAAAACAATGCATTTATTTAAAAACTTTAGGAATTTATCATAAGAGTTCTTATACTGGTTAAAAATTGAAGTATCTATTTAGTATAGTTTACTGCAGTATTGGTCTTAGCATCGCGATTGGTTTAGCAACGCGATAAAATTGTCCAAAGTGAAGACTAAGGAAGGACATGGCACAAATAAACCTAAAGTCATTCATATTTCACCTTTGAAAAAAGTAGACTTATCGTTCTGTGGCACAACGGCGCGTGCTGCGACGGTATGCAAAATTTTCTTTGTCACGTATTTATTGCTCCAAGTTTTAGCGCCATCTGTCTCTAATGCTCATGAAGAGTTTAAAGCTGTATTTGTTCTTGTCAGTTCGTGACAAACTTCAAAACTTCCTAAGTTTTCTGAACTCAAAAAACAGTCATTGTTTCGAGTTTGACGTTTAACTACTCATACGTTTTTAGTAGTGTATGTACGAGGTACACGAGTGTGTGTACGAGGTATACGAGTATATGTACGAAGTATACGAGTGTATAAGGCGAGATCATAAGTTTTATTCAGTAATTCATAAACATATATTCATTGCAATAGGAATTGCTTGAATGTCAATGATATCTACTGCCTTGGATAAAATACTGAAAAATAATAATACGGTTTGTGTGAATAGAAGTGCACAAGCAAATTGCACTATTGAGTTGTATTTGCAGCATCTATAAATATGGGATCGGATGCCATCGAATGGAGCATGATAAAGTGCAGGGTTACTCGGAATAAATTTTATTTCCTCACAGTCATTCAGAACTATCATATTTCAATGCATTTACAGCGAGCTTCCGACGCTTTTCCGTTTGTCGCTAGATGCCACCGGCTGTCTCTAAAGCGCCGAGAAATCTCAGACGGATGAAGATCGTCTGCTTTCGAAAGAAGGCAATATACAATATATAAAAAACATAGTTGCTAAAGGACTTCAAAAGGCAGCAAAAATAACCAAAAAATGGCTAAAGATTTCAACCGGAATGTGAATTGATTTCAAAGAAAATAGCGAACTTTTCAAATAATAGCGAGGGAAAACTCTTTGTGGGTCTCAGTCAACAGAATAAATAGTTCTCCTTTGCAGATGAAACCAATATTGGTGGGAAAAAAAGATTTCCGTCCGTAGGACATAACTCGAGATTTGAGCTGACTCAGTAGATTTGAAATCAAATAAATCGGGACCTGAGGAGAATTTATAGTCACTTTGAGATGCTTGGCTTGACCCCAAATTCACCAAATTATATTTTGCACTAAATTTGGTTGGCATAATTTTTTTATGAAACTCGTTTGTCATTTTTGTGAGTTTAAATTCACAGAATCCCGGAGAGGAAATGGTGATCGTCAGACAAATAACCGACGACTTTTCACATTTAATGCCATAGACAAACTAATTCGTCGGAAATGTAGATAGGTTCTGGGCACCACCGCCCCGAGAACTATTTATTGGACAACCTACACCTCTGACATAGGTGACCCTTAGTGGTATGCTACGTTTGGTGATTTAGCAGGGGTGTCCGGGTTCATCGGGTGAGGTGTGTTAATCGCCTCATTGCATTGCCTTGCACCGCAGCTGGGGGGATAGGTTATAGGTCCGTCACTCCTGGATACACAGATCCTAGATACCTACCTACCCTTCATATTTTTTTCCTTCCTAGAACTTCCTTTCGTTCCTATCTCGGCCGATGACAAAGGCCCTTAGGGAAATTATTTTTCTTCAAGCCTTCTGTGTGTGGATAATGAAAAAAAAACGAACTTGCGCAAATTTTTGTGGTACAGTGTAAAACAAACTAAGATAGTATGTTTGAGCAATTAAATATTTACCCACGTAACTTGATTGAAATGACTAAAAAAATATGTTTTATGTAGATAGATAAAGTTTTTACATTTAGTTCAGCTCCTTGGCAACCTAATTCTAACCCAAAAACTTTTAAGCAATCATTTTTACTGCCAACTTTCGGCTTGCTCCAACTGAAATGAAAGTTTGCAAAGGGTTTCCGGCCATTAATTGTAAATGTTTACCGCTACAACTTCTTCAAACATGTGTTTACTTGGGAACTTCTGTCCAATATAATTTGTTATGGGGGCAATAATAACATGACCTTATACATTGATATAAAGTACACAAGATTGATGTTTTCCACATGTGTTTACTTGTAATCCCCCGTCCCATTAATTCAGTACGATTTTGTATGTTCACACTAACCGGGCAGATCTGGCCCCGGTTGTAATAATCTGTAGGGCGTCAGAACTAATTGCTGACAGCAACAAAATAAATAATTTGAAATCATTCAAATAACAGTCGACATCACACCTGTTCCCAATGTAATGGAACTATGAACGTTTCATAATAACGACAATAATTATCAAACATACTAATTTCGGCTGTCGGTGTGTGAGTGCGTGATTTGAATTTGTATTCCTGCGTAGTGCGTAAAATTATTCAAGTTCAATGAACTTTTAACTTTCAATTAATTAATTATTTTATTAGTTATTAATTATTTATTTGAAACGTGTATTTCTTTTGTTTAAATGTAAGTAGTAAGTTTACTAATATTCGAAAGGATTTTTTGAAAGGATTTCTTTTTTTTTTTGTAAATATTTTCTGTTTCACAAATCCTACTACGATTTTAATGGGTTTGCGCTAGGATCTGTTATAAAACTGTATTGTGAAATATCTTTGAAAAACTTTGTCATAGAACTAACTTAATAATGTAAAAAAATATTATTGGTTTTACCCACCAACTGAAAAAATATTTTTTTTATTTTTATTTATTCTTTAATATATTTGTTATACAATGGTATAGTATATTGTCCTCCACGCTAGGAGTTCACCTGTGTTGTGGAGGACTTTGATAATAATGGATTTGTAATACCGGTATAATATAAATCTACTTTACAGGCTGTTAAGGGACGTACTTGACTTACTTTAACTTTGATTCCTGACATTTGATTATTACTGTTAATGGCAAACTGTTCTTCTAATGACAAAGCTATCAGTTTAAAAGTCTCTTTCGAGTCATTAATCAGTCTATCAGAATTAATCAGTAATCGAGATATTAATCAGTCTCGCGGTAACTTCTGTACGAATTCTCACAAGAGTCGTCGAAACCGATTAATGTTCGTATCATTAATGGAACACCTAAAAAAATAGTTGAGGGAAAACTTTTGGTTTAAATATCTGCAGAAAATTAATACTAGTTATGATTTTTCACGGAAAATCTATATAGGTGAACTTGTGCTTGGTTGAATAAGTTTACAGTAGTTTATGGCCGACTAAGGCAAACTTTACTACGTAAACTTTATTTTAGGCCCGAGGGTAGTTACATTATTTCACAACTTATGAAGGCAATATTACCACATATTTTTGGGATTCAGATCAGCCACAAATCGATCGGTTTGGGTGGAGTTTGTTTTAGATCAAAAGTTTTAGGATTTAAAAAAATATTTAATTTATTCCACACTTTTTGTTTTAGTGCTTTGTGAGCTTACGTACGCCTTTCTTTGGAAAACAAATACAAATTTAAAATACTAATTTCGGCTGTGACTCTGTATGTAACTGCGATTGAATAATTTAAGATTCACCTTAAAAATTGGAAATGTTTGTTTGGAGAATTAAGACAAGCGATAAAGAACCTGATATAATATTTTTAATGGAAAATGCAACTGATTATTTGTCGAGAATTCAGACCATTCCCATTGTTGTATTTTTATTTAGAGGAGACACGAAGCGAAAAAATTGACCAATTTATTCGGTTTGACCTCCAATTCTCTAAAGCCAAACGACCTGAAACTACCGAATCCGTTCCCCGTACACTGCTACCCGCTTGATATTAGTATGTTATAGCCTTTTTGTGACAGCGTGATTTTTCACGGTTTGATTGGTCTAACACCAATGTGAAAATCAACAAAAACTATAAAACACACGAACAATAATTAAACATGGTAATCTAATGATCTTATTTCCTATTATTATTATTTATTGGGTTATTCCCACTAGAATTTCAAAGTTAAATGGATATCGAAAAGGATTCGGGTGTTTTATTTATCATTATCACTCATCCCATGTCCGTGTATCAAGCCTTTATTAGTAAAAATGTTTATTTTTAAGTTCGACTAGAAATTCGTAGGTCGCGCAAATAAATTTTATTTGATGAATTTGTGTTATATCAGAATTTATTCATTTCAAATAATATACAGTATACTTGAGGCAGGTTCCAGAGTGGAATATACTCTCAGTGTCGCCCTGATGTAAGACCGCCTAAAATGGCTTTAGCCGTGTTTGGCGATCAGATCTGAAAAGCCAGATCCCGCACCTTTCCTTCTTTCCTCACTACCTTCAGTCGCAAGACATATTCCAATTCGAGATGCCTTAGTGTTACTGGCTCCAGATGGTTGGGAGCACTCCCAATTCCAATTCCACAATAGTTACAAGTCTTGTAACTATTGTGGAATATTCACATTCACAAAACAATTATGTTATATTCTTTTTAGCCATTTTCTCATTGTGAACCGTACACTGTTCATGTTTATAAACATTATCGAGGCCTTAAAACATTGATTAAAAAAATGAAAATAATTTTATCCCTGACTTACATAATCATCTGCGAAACTCTGTTGTCTGTGAATTTGTGAGAAATCATCTCAAACGCTCGGTGACGGTTTTGCGAACTTTGGAATGGATGTTTTCGGAGCCATTTCAGTTCAAACGACGTTTATCTCGTCTCTGAAGCAGATCGAAAGCGTAAATTGGTTTAATGTATTAGAAATAATGTTGAAGCCACCGCTGTTGAATGCTGTACATTTTTTTTCTACTTTCTTGTACACACCACGAGATGTTCCGGATCCACTTTTTCAGATAAAGTTTTAAGTTGCAAAAAGGATGAAAGGAATATTGATTAACGATTGCCGTCCTCCGAGGCGTCTTACATCTGTCTAAGATATAATGAAAGGAATTACTATTATTTTTTTTTTTTTTTTTTTTTATAGTGAATACCTCACAAGAGTCCCAACTGCTCCCGTCTGGAGCCAGTGAGACTATGGCATCCCCAATTGGGTGATGTTGTGAGGCTGAAGGTAAGTGGGGAAGGGAAAGAGGAAGGTGGGGAAGTACCTGGCTATTCAGATCTAGTCACTAAACACGGCTAAAGCCATTTGGAGCAACGTTTCAATTCTGAATGGTGGTCTTACACCAGGGCGATACTGGTAGTATCTTCCACTCTGGAACGTGCCGCAAATATACTATATATTATTTTAATGAATTAATTGTGAAATAACACAAATTAATCAAATAAAATTTATTTGCGCACGCCGGGTTCGAACCCGCGACCTTCGGAATGGCAGTCCAATGCGTTACCACTGGACTATGCCGGCCGTCAGAATTATAATTAATGAATATTAATTTACCTATGTAGTATTTGTTACGACTAACTACAAATATTAAGATAATAATTGTTTTCATGTTATCATGAAAACAATAATTGAAATGATTAGAAGTGATTTTAATTCCGTCTTTAAATTGCAGTTGTGTCCGAGAACTGGGGCCCGCAGTGTGTACGGTTGAAGGTGACGGTGAAGTCGGACAACTGCGGAGACAATCAAGATTGCTCCGAGAAGGGCGTTTGCTACTCCAACATCTCCATGGTGAGTACAACATATTATATACAGCTACTCAGGGCCGTCCCCACTCGGGCGCAATTGGAGCAGTCCGCTCCGAGCGCTTATTACTAAGGCGCCAACAATACCTCACTTAACACATCGCCCTTGGAAAAGAAAAGCACCGATTGGACGGCCCTGCAGCTACTAAAACATCTCTATGGTACGTAAAACATCTTGTTATCAGCTGCTCCAACATCACCATGGTGTTTTATTTTATATTATAAAAAAACGGTAATAAATTTCGTACAATGTTTATGGCGAAATCGACATAATTATGAAAAAAAGTTAAGAATTTCTGATGTTTAAAATCAAACGCTTCGTTTCATAACACTCGTGCGAATCTTGTGAAAAATATGCAATTATAGCGATGAAGAATTCAAAAGTTGACGAAGACTGAATACTTCAAAAATGAGAATCCTGTGTGTGGTAAAAGCATGTATTATCGCGTGAGAAATGTGGAGATAAAGTAATAAGTGAGATTAAGAAAGGGACGCTTAGACGGTTTGAGAATGCCGAGCGAATAATCGAAAAAAGGAGCGTGAAGAGAATATATGTCGTGAATGTGAACCGTAGAAGAAGTCGGGCATGATCAAGTGAACCAGATATTTTAGTCGGACCTGTCAAGAGTCAGAATTACAGAATTACAATAGCATGTATAAAATGACGTATGAATGTGAATGAGGCAAGGAGTGTGTGCCGAGACCGAGTTTTTTTGCTGTCCATCTTCGCTGCCAATCCCTGCGGGGAACGGAGTGATGCTTACTTAGTTAGTTAATTAAGAATTCACGCCAGGAAACTTATTGGCATTGCAGAGATGATATGCTCTAGAAATAATTAATTAATATTCTAATTACTAATTTAATGCGGTGGTGTACCCACTGACGTGAGTGTTGCTAGGTATAATATTTTATGGCTTGTGTACTTCGTAAGTGGTCACTAAGTGCCTGGGTAACTTCTCGCTCTTCTGCGACATATATAGGCTTCGTAAAAGACGTTTCACTTCTTCACAAACTCATGGCACAATAATTCTATTCACGTTATCATTTTAAGAAGACAATATGACATTTATAAATTCAAACGTAACATAAAACAGAACAAGACAACAACAAAAATGTGGGAATTAGTTTCAGGATAGTATTAGATTGAGTTCTACAAACATGACGGATATTAATGAAGTCTCAATAGCTTAGTGATTAAAAGCGTTGAAAGAAAGAAAATCAACCGTCTATCGAATTAAACGATATTGGCTGTCATGATATTTGCATAGTAAAAAATACATAATTTTCTGTTTATTTTTTTATTTATTTTTTCCATTTGGATTTTTTTGTTTGTTTGACTGTATACCATGAATGCCTTTTTTATCCATCATAATACTCGAGTGCGTCCGGCCCGTGGGGCATTCAAAATACTGGTGACCATTATTTTTGATCACGTAGAAAAACCTACATGTAACCGCTTTTTTCCAAGAACGGTACGTAATGGTACGAAGGATTTGCATTGGTTTAGGTCTAATTATCTAGAACCTACGTGTTGTACCGAGAGTTATTGTACAGCTTTATTTATTCAAAAACGTAACTTATGTAATTTTATATATTGTAAAAATGTCACCCGGATTCTTATCCTGTGAGCAAACATGCAATTCATAACTTTTACTTTGCTGTGCGTTATCTGGGAACTCAGGTAGCAACTGTCCTCTATAATAATTATAATAATATTTGGGTGATTTGTATAGCGCCGTTTTTGTGCACAATCACCTCAAGGACTTTCCGGATTTTATTTGAATAATATATAATATATTAAAATAAAAACATGTTAAAATATATATATATATATATATATATATATATATATATATATATATATATATATATATATATATATATATATATTTATGTTCTGGACATTGGACATTGTAGCGGACATTGTGGCTCAAAGGGACTCAAATGAAAAAAAAACAATGATAATACAAAAAATCATTCTTTTATACTAAAATAACAAATATGTTTACTTAGTTACATTACTAAGAGACGGGTTGTGTCGGAGAATTTTAACAATTCATCAAATTTCAACGTTCATTTTCAGGTTCTGTGATAGATTTTTTCAAGTTTTGTTTTTATTTCAGTTTGGTCAAGCAACTAGCCTATAATGATATAAAACAAAACTTTGAATAGGACTTTCACAGAACCCGAAAATGAACGTTGAAATTTGATGAATTATTCAAATTCTCCGAAACAACCCGTCCTTAAAAATAATTATTTTATTTATAGAGTATGATTATTATTTCAAGTGAAATGTCTCTGCAATTGTTATGAACAAATGTGTGTTGCATCTCACGTACGTATTTGCCTTGCAGTTCAGATTTTTGCATCCCCCTACCTCCTTTACGTCATCAAAAAAGTTAAATGATCAAGTCAGTCGAATCGCACGGGTTCAACAGGAAGAAGTTCATTTTCCGCTGAGGCATTCGCGATGACATATCTGTTTTTAGCAATCCAGTATTCGTGCTTATATTATTTTCAGCAAAATCGTCATTAAAAAATATTTCGCCCGTCTTGGCCATGTGTGTCCGAAACACGGTATCCTCTGTACGGGGCAGATATTCATGTGGCAATTTATCTAAAAACACATTATGCTTTTGATCAAAAGATATTTGTATTCAATGTACACAACCTGACAATGATTTTAAAAAATACTGCGCTACTCAAAACAATGCAAAACTTAATAATAATAAACACTAAAATCACGGCGCAGTGGAACTCTTTTTCAGACATATTCTATAAAAGATTAGTCTGCAGTAAGCTACAAGTTTTCGCGGGTGGTTATCGAGATTTATAGTTACCTATTGAAATCGCATTACATTTGCTGACTTCTCCACAAAGTTTCTCAAGTCTGAAAGGGTTGAATGATGGACAAGAGTACGGTAATTATTTTAAAAGCACATATATTTGTTCAATCTACACTCTTTTTTTATTATTATGTGTACGATCACACTTCTTAAATACATTTGTTTTCATTATAAATTGAAGAAAAGTTTGGTGTTTTCCGTACGAAAAAAAATCAGTAGGCTCTATTTTGGTATACGGCACAGGTATCATATATTCTTAAACGTAGTTAAATATGTGAATTAAAAATAAATCCTTCTACTGGCTAATTATGACAACATTATTATACACCTCAAAACCACGATGGATGGAACCTTATTGATGTTATTTTACTCTCATCCTTACAAAATAAAATAATTCTATAAGGTTAAAATGAAATACTTCAAATAACCAACTTAAAGCAATTTGATTTCTCACCGAAAAACGATAAATAATCCGCGGTCTCACAAAGAAAATAATATTATTACTTCCACCCTTTCCGAGTATCCTCCCCTCGAGCCAGTAGAGACTGGGAGCGGGAGTGCGGGGAGGTAGTCGAGGTTGTACGGAGGCTTACGATCCGGAGTGCTTACCTGCTTTTGTCTCCGCTAATTGCTCGTGACGCCCCTGTCCACGGAAATGGCCGATCACAGCCGAGCGCGCCCGAACTGCGAACCGATTAAGGAGCATTGTTTTTCCGCTCCTGTTTTTCGAAGGGCATCGATTAATTCTATTTATATCTATGTGTTGAGTCGGGCGAGAGCATCTCTGAACAAATCTAATCGAAAATTGGTTTTGAAGCGTCCCGGAAATGAGAAAATTTGAATTTAGAGGAATTTATAAAAGGCGGAAAAATGACGCCGAATTTATTCAAGACGGAAAAATGATGCCTGAGTTTTTTCACAGAGTGAAATGACTAAACGATTACGTAGCTTCTTGAAAATTATAATTTATTTTCCTCTTTTCTCGTCTTTTCTTCTTTTTACGAACTACTAACGTAGACTTTCCATCAGCTCATTGTCACGTCATTCGTCAAGCGGGAATCGTGTTTCATTTATTGATAGTTATACAGTTGTTCATTTTTTTTGTTAAATTGACTAAGTTACTAGATCGGTTCCAGGGAGAATAAAAGATTGTACACATGATAATATTATTTCATAAGAGTAGCTTCTCTCGTAAATATGAGCAGAAGTTACCCCCATTATCGTGGGGTGAGGTTTGTCTAGGTCATGGCGGCGTATATGTTTGCCCACCTACTGCGTGGTGAGCCGAATTGGGAGTCTGGTTGAGGGAGACTTTTTGACCTCTGCAGTCAGACTCTCTCGACCTATCGCTATCCACCTTGGTGGGTGGGATTTGATTCATACGTCCGTCACTCCTGGACATTGAATCCAGATTCCTACCCACCATACTATATTTAGTAAACAGACCTACATAGTAAAACTTTCTGTACCTGCATTATTTTTTATTATGTGATCCCCATTCCTTCCGCCTCTTCTTCAAAATAATCTCCAAAAATGTAGATGCCATAGTCCTACTTTCTTTACAAAAAAGGTATGTACTTAAAATATTTTTTATCTCTCTAACCTCAACGTGTTTGGTGCGGTTTTTGGTCCGGCGGAGTCATTGGACCTTACTTTTTCGAAAATGAGGCTGGAGCAACAGTTACGGTGAATGGATTGCGCTATCGAGAGATGATTAATGATTTTTTTATGGCCGGAATTGGATGGTATTGATCTGGACAACGTTTACTTTCAACAAGACGGCGCTACGTGCCACACAAGCAACGAAACCATTGGTCTTTTACGATTGAATATCAAAATAACACCTCTTATTGGAAAACCCTGTAGTATATAAGTACGCATTTTATAACGTATTATAGTACGCACATTGTACGTATGGGCGAGGCCAATAAGACGCGATCTCTCCGAGCGATACTTGAAAATGATGTTACTGCCTACAACAGAAGAGGCGGCCAGGTAAAATAGGGAGCTGCAGTGGTCACGCAGCTATCAGCTTAAAGATTCCATTAAAAAATGACTCTTCCCCCTATGCCAGAGTTTGAGACTAGAACATAATGTATAATTTACATAGGCCACGCCCAAATACCGCATGAGAGTATAGTAGCAATCGTCGTGAGACTAGCATGATGAAGAGTATGTAACATAAAAAACATCTTAGATAGAGAACAAAACTCTTGTTTGGGGGATGTACTTGTGTCTCTTGATTGGTGAAATTAAATGATAAATGCAAAATGGCAATATAAGCCATCTTGAGGTGATTTTTCACGAAAACGGCGCCATGTAAATTAGCAATAATAATATTACTATCTGATTTTTTTTTAATCTAAGGAAGGTTCTGAAAAAGAAATGAAAAAGTAAAAACATGTTTTCGAACGCTTCTGGTAAATAGACCTACTTTCAACCGAATACCAAAATCTAATAAATTATTCTGTCTGGTTTATTAAATTATATCGGTCTAATCAAGAGCCCCTCCTATAAATCTGAAAGTAATCTTCTGATCTTGAGACGAAAGTTTATGAATCGGAACTGATCACAACAATAATTGTCAACTTATAAATAAGTCTTTGTCAATTACCAACAAGTTCAAACTTTTCAACAACTATATCCGACGTTTAAGAAAAACATTTTTCCTATGATCACGAACAGGGAAACTTTCCCGCAAATCTACTTAAGAAAGTAAACAATTCCAATCTGACAAACAAACCACAGTGTTTTTAATGTTTCAATCATTGTCTACAGATTTACATTACGGTAACTTGAGTTTTATTGAGAGTGGATTGATGTAAAATAAATTCCAACCATGTTATGATTTAATAAATAGTTTTATGTATAAAGAACAAATATTAAATATAATATAGGCTTGTTTTAGATAGACATAGAATAAAAAAAATACAGTGTGTGGCAAGCCTACGCACGAAGGAAGTGAAACTTTTAGTATTCTTCTCTCTCTCTTTTCATTTCATTCTCTCTTTTTTTCTGTCTATTGACATATTTATAAGTAGCATGTGATAAAAAAAAATAAAAGTTATAAAAATATGGGATTCGAACCCCGGTCCTGCATAACGAGTGTCGAACGCTCTGCCTCTAGACCGCGGTTATTACGTATTCGACCAAAATATCATATAGTCAAAATATCTAAAAGTCTTTTATCACTTTTAAAAAAAGCATTTTATCCTTTAAAAAAAATTATTATTAAAAAAATCTAAAAAAGGTATATAATATTGGCTAGGCTCCTATAGCGAAATGATCACGGTTTTTCATGACGGTCATGAGTTGGTTTTACTCCTGTCCTCGAAATTGCATATCGCGCGTAAAGAAGTTTCACTTCAATAATATAAATACCTTCGATATAAATATGATTGGAAACAAATTTCTAAGATTCTAATTCTAGATTCATATACCCAGTTTTGTGAAAAATTATGTCTTGATTAAGCAAATTAATATTTGTTGTTCAAATTTATTCTAAGCTAAAGGTGTTATTAATGATTTTGTTTCAACGATTTTATTGTTATGTCCAAAATTTGCCAATCTAAGAAAAGTGTTTAATATCTTAACAAACTGAAGGCAGATAAATAATTTATGATTTACGAATTTATTTGTACCAGAGTCTCACTCTCGAGAACATAACCATAAACTGCTTTACTGTGGAGCTAGCCTTACCAATTTGTTTATGAACTCATCCGTGAGGGGAGCCACATAGTTCTAAAATGCAGTTCATTAAATGATCGACATGTTTTTCATGCCCTATAACGCACTTAAGAGGGTTTTTGGTACTGCAAATACATTGTTAAAACAGTACTATTATAACAACTTCGACCATAATTTGGTTGTGTTGTAAAAAAATTGCGTAAATTAAATAAATAAATATGTCTTTTCGCCAGAAAAGCAAAACTCCCAAACTATGAATCTTAGAAGTATATTTTTAGCGTTGAAATAATTTGAAGAAACGCCATAATGTTTATTGCGTAAGACATGTTTTAATCTAAGTCTCAGACGAAATCCGAAAAGTTAAATGAGTAAGTACATGAACCTACATATTAATTATAAAAAAAAATGTTTGAAAACATTACTCCGATAGATTAAAATAATAAATTCAGTAAAATTTACTATCCCTTCTAAACAACGCCAATCTTTGAATATCATTAAATCGTATTTTATTAAAAGTTTCACTTTTTCCACGTAAATGTGCCAAATATACTCGTATACGTGACCTCCGTAAAAAAGCAGGTAAACACAAAGCAATTATTTTTCATGATGACAGTCCTCACATAGCGTAAAAATTAAAGGACACAGTTAAAACAAATGTTGCCATTAATTAAAGCGAACAATCAGGAACAGAATCGTTTATTTTATCTCACTAGGGGTGCTATATTACGTGCACGTGTTAATCTAAAAAAATATTTAATTAAAAAGAAAAAGTCACTTTTTTAATGTGTGACAACTTTTGCATGGCGAGGCGGGAAGACGCTTCATTCAGCCAGCCTCGTGACTTGTCGGCTCTTTCCGCCCGGCCGCCAAAACTCTGTGCGGGGAGGGCCGATTCCTGTATGGTGTGACGCAACGAAACTTCATTTGGACAGTCTTGTGACTCGTCGGCTCCTTTCGCTCTGCTATCAAGACTCGGCGCATCATCGGCCAATTGACACTTTATTACCATCACGATCAGCATCGTATGCTACTTGTAATATTACTGAAATAACGGAAGATATAACTTAACTGCCGTGTATAAAAATACAAAGACTCGCTGACGTACATTTTGACTTCCTTTAATAAAAATCAATTTCGATGTTTCACATCTGCCAGGCGTCATCTCCGGCGACGCTATACTTTTTTCTTATTTTATTTTTTATTTTCTGTGATCACCGACTTATCAGTTATATTGTTTAATTTTTCAATGTTAGAATGTCCGCCGAAACGGCTAATTTGAACGGGTGATGAATACTGTGAATTTAAGTGCCATATGACGACACATATTTATAAAAGTTTTCAATCTTCATATGTGATGACTTCCCGAGCGCTTCTTATGACGTCAGAACTCATCCTGAGCTATTAGATAAATTTGTAGCTTACATCTTTCTAGATGAACAAAATTAAGTATATCATTCATTACACTTACCATAATAATCAGAATTGATGTTAATAGTTCTAATTGAGCATATTACATCTTTGTAATTTTCTTGTAGGTAACTACAGAAAAAAAATTGGTCTGCTCTCCACTTTTGTGAAATTTACTCAAAACTTCAAAAGTAAAGAAGAAATAATGCATAAAGTCAGCCCACTTGATCAGCAATAATTAATAGCGCTGTACCTGAAACAGACACTTGAACAAAAGTCACCCCACTAGCCACACTGCGGAATGAAAGTCACCCTAAGCTACCGCAGTCGGTATAGTCACCCCGCGCCGGCAAAGTCACTCCAGTGCCAGTGCCGGAGCTGTCTGCGGTGAATTCGGATCAATGCTAGCAATATAATTAGTGCAGACTACGGGGCTTTGTATGGCCCTCCTGGATATGGCGTGCCAAATGGAAAACTTGCTCCGCAGCAATTTGGAAAGACGCCGCACTTGTGAACGCTTTGCATTTCGCCGTTGTTATAATTAATTGTAATTTACTTGGGGTTGTTCTAAAATTCACGAAGACGGCAAAAAATAAAAATATTTTAATATTTTTGAAATTATTTCTTTTTCAATAATTGAAACCCATTAATTAATATATCACGTGTGGGGTGTACACAGAGTCAATATATCCATTAGTCATGTCCACCTTACTTACATAATAATATAGGGATAATTTGTATAGCGCCGTTTTGGTGAAAAATCTCCTTTAGGTCAGAATGGTGTAATGTTGTCTTCACTATCGAGAACTCAATATATCTAAAACCACTTCAAGAACTAAAACAATTTCTCTTTTAAAGATTGTGTCTCAGGATGATGCTAAAAATATTAAATTGCACTTATTAAATATTTCCAAATTTTATGTTTTAAGTTAACATATTATGTTGTGTTGGGTTTTAAATTAAAAAAAGTAAATAAGAGTATCGCTTTACAGCTTCTGAGATTACCATTAATAATATTATAATATCAATTCATACATCATTCATCAACAGAGAAATACTTTTCTTCCTAATTATATCGTATAGTAATCGGAAGTTTTGTAAAAGGTTGAAAATAAACATATTTATTTAAATTTAAATTTAACGGAATATTTTGTAAAAAATTATTTTGTTTTTAACATCAAAATATGTCAATATATTCGCCATAGCGGACGTAACTTGAGAAGAACTGACCTGAAACGGCAAAGCGGCTCCTATGCTGGGATTGGGAACCACCGGCTATATGCATCTCGACTATAAGCCGGACAGAATATGAATGCCCTATCACCTCAACCATAGAGGCCCTTGTAATGTGATGGATTACCTGTCCGCCTTAAGCGACTGACCGTGTCTTGGGTCAAAATTAGATTCAGAATGCCGGAACTTATGTAAGTTTGCCACATGTTATAATATAAAACAAAGAATATAAACCTATTCTAAATAATACAAACAATTTTTTCACAAACAAAGATAACCCCAACATTTTTCTTAATCAAAGTTCGTTGCAAATACTTTGAAGCTATGGAAGGAAGGTCAATCAATCTCTAGTTCAGACTTGACAGACCTGATCTGACCTGTCTAGGCCTGAGCAAATATAAAATGAAAAACGTGACTACTCAGCATTTTTGAAGTAAATTCAAACAAAGATAAAATAGTTAAAAATAATAAAAATCGTGACTACATAACTATGTATGTGACCAATCCACTGTTTTATAATGTTATAAAAAGCCGAAACAGTTCAAGAATAAAATGATCAAGTTCTACAAATTCTATACAGTTGCGCGGGAATCAAATCAAAAGTAGACCAATTTAGTAGCTCAGCACGCTACAAAGGACGTCAAAAGTGTTTTTTTTTTCAAAACTTTTTGAAGCACATGTAGCATTTTTCAAATGAACCAATAAATTGTGTTTGTTCAAAATGCAAAGAAAAACGTAAAAGACAACCGATTCCAGTGTAAGTTCTTCTCTTAATGTTCCCAAAATCACACATTACCGTTACCTTCCCACTGCTCTCTCCTGGCATGACCCCATAACTTACCAGATAAACTTCCTGAACTTTCATACGCCGTACGGGGGCGTAATTCATATTCGCCTTCGACAATGGGGTGCTCCACGGGGTGGCTTACCCCTTACCATAACCTACGTGAGGAGACTGTGAAGGTAGTTCTAAGTAACTACCCCCTCTGAAAGCAAGCGGTTAACACGGTCTCTGTCTTCCAAGTACAATAAGTACCTCCACTATTTTAAGCATTTCAGAGAATACACAAAGGTGGGCACGTGTTTTCAAAGGTGTGGCATTGATGGGAAGATACTCGTAGATATGATAAAGAGGTGTAGATGTTAGTCGTCTTTGTGATGATGATAGCATAATAAACGAGTTTGATGGGTAACGCAAATTGAAGATAGACAAGGATATTATGTGGTAATTGTTGGTAATTACTTATTTTACTTATAATAAAAACACATAAATTTGTGATGAAATAATATAAATTTATTTTACTTAATTTGTTTGTCGTAGGTAACCAAAAATAATGATTAACGTTTGTATAGTTGTAATGTTTTTACTTGAATATAGATAATATTTATTATTATATATCATAATATAATGGTTATTTAATATTACTTCAACGATCTCCGCATCGTAAATGCTTACGATATACAATAATTACCTACTTCAGAATAACCTCTTCTTATTTTTATTTAAAATTACATAAATTTGTATGTATTCAGTTAACTAACTAACCATCACGCCGTTTCCCGCAGAGGTAGGCAGAGAGGACGGACCGCCAAACAACTCGGTCTTGGCACACATTCCTTGCCTCATTCACTTTCATACGTCGTCTCATACATACGCTTCTATTATTCTGACTCTTGACATGACCCGACTCAAGATCTGATTCATTTGATCGTCCAAGGTCTTCCACGGGCGTCCCCGACTTCTGCTACCATTCACATTTGCATCATATATTCTCCTTACACTCCTTTCTTCGCTCATTTGCTCTACATGCCCAAACCATCTAAGCATCTCTTTCTTGATCTTACTCATTGCGCTTACATCAGCCTTGCACTCTTTGCGGATCTCACACTATCATACATGGTTTTACCACACATAAGCCTCAGGGATCTCATTTCCATAGCATATTAATAATGTTATATTTAGAATTATTTATTTATTTTTATTTATTTATTTAACGCCCAGAGGGCTTTTACATGTGGGTGGTACAAATTTAATGACAGTTTTGAAACATAGGAAAAAAAAGAAAGAAATAATAAAAATAAAATTACATTTGTATATGCGAGAAACAAAATTAAAAATAACAAGAACATAAATTAAAAAATACAGCGATTTGACTGGTTTACAAAAATATAACTTCCATTTAGG
The DNA here is from genome assembly GCA_026573805.1 of Hesperophylax magnus. Lineage (NCBI taxonomy): Eukaryota > Metazoa > Arthropoda > Insecta > Trichoptera > Limnephilidae > Hesperophylax > Hesperophylax magnus. The sequence continues at coordinate 16,503,799 of JAIUSX010000049.1, forward strand.
AATAGTATTGAAATAGGTCTTTTACGTAATCCACAAAATTCGCAAAGTTAATATTAAATATATCGACATCACCTAAGTATTGGTTTCCCATAGTGTGAAACCGTTGTATTGGGGAGTTCGCAATATAATTGCGCTTATGTGTGTTGCAGTGGAATAGTGAATTATTATTTTTTTATATTGCCGGTAACCCGATTGTTTATTAACATAAATAGTTATTTACAAATCATTAAAAAATAATATAGTTATAAAATATTACATAATAAATATTAAAAAAATAATTGAACAATCTTTAGTGTGAGAGTTCTTATTGAGACAGAGTACACCATAAAAACCTATTATATGGATAGAGTAAAGTTGTATTTAAAAATATTATAATTCAATACTAAATATTTATAATCGTAAGTACATAAAATTCACTTTACCGCTGGCTGTATGAGTATTTTATTGAACCAAAAGATATGTAGTTCAGCGAGTTATATTTTTTTCTATTTTTTTACTGTTAAATATTTCAACGTCTTCCAAAAAAATTATTTTTCATTCATTAAATAATTGAGTATTATCGTCTTTAGTTAATAAATTACTGTTTCTGATATCGTGGTACGAGAACACGCCGTCAGATGGAATGCAGGAAAACACTTCTTCTTCTTGACATATAAATTTATTTTTTTGTTGTTTGTTTTTGGGGTGTTATGCCGTGTGGCGCTAACTCCTTCTTTAGCCGACGTTTCAGACATCGTTGCAGTGTCCATTATCAGGGCAGATCCGGTAGATCCGAAGATGTGTAATTGTTGGTTGTCGAGTTTGTGCTTATTTACTTGGAAGCGATACCGTGCCGCCAGCTTCAATCCACTACGAGCGTGTAGGTATTACAGTACAAGGGAACTGCAATTTAAGTGAAAGCACAGTATTTACGTTAGCCTGGGGCCCGTCCAAGTGCGAAATGCCAACGGAAGTGGCTACATCTTGTGGCGAATTTTAGACATGTTATTTGCGTTTAACTTTGGTGTAGCCGTCAATTACCGGATACCAAGAGCTGTTGAGCTTAGCTCCGTCTTCTCTATTGATATTTAATGGATTTTTGTAGATTTCAATTGCCTCCATAATCAGGCGTGATCTATAAGTTTTGGGTCTTCCCAGGACCTCAGGAGCAAATCCAAAGTAATGGCCGGTTTCAATTAAGTGTTCGGAGATTGCCGATTTATCAGGGTGGCCAAGTTTACAAGCACGAAAATGTTCTGCTATCCTTTTGGAAATCGTCCGCTCTGTCTGGCCTATATAAACCTTGTCACAACCAGAGCAGCTGAGTTTGTACACTCCATCTGCTTCCAGAGGAAACTTAGTCTTTGCAGACCTCAGTAGGTCTTGGATTTTGGTGGTGGTTCCGAAGACAGTTTTGTTGTTTTCTTTTCTCAACAGCCTGGCAATTCTGTCTGTCACATTGTGAACGAAAGGCAGGAAAGCACAGCCTTTTGAGTCTTGTTCAACTCTGTCTTTGTTTGTTGTAGATTTGGCTCTTAAAATTTGCCTTGTCTGACTTGCCGGGTAACCGTTGCGCTCCAGTGCATCGGTCAGCTTTATAAGTTCTGCTCCAAGGTTTTGTTTCTTCACATATTCTGGTCGCTCGGGTCACCAACGTCTGGATAAGTCCTCTCTTCTGCGCTGGGTGGTGGTGCGAATCAGCGTGTAAGTATCGATTCGTATGAGTTGGTTTCCTATATATAAAATGCTTTTGGCCGTGAAAATCTAAAAACTATAAATTTATTAATTCACAATATAATTGCAGAGGATCTTATTTTCCTCTGCTCAAACTTAAACTGAAAGAAATAAAGGTCTAGTTTCCTTTATTCTTCAGTTTTCTCTAGGTTTACATAAACCTAGTAATTATCTCACGACTGACTGCGTAGGTACGCATGTACCTACCAGTCATTTCAATACTAGCTCCTGCCTAGGTACGCCTGTACCTACCAGTTATATCAATACTGGCTCCTGCGTAGGTACGCCTGTACCTACCAGTTATAGCAATACTGCCTTTTTTTCTGGGAGGTATCTGTATTTAAACTAAATTCTGAAGGACATAAATAATACAAAAATAAAGTTGTTCCACCCGCTCGTCGGCAAACAACCTTCTTACATAAAAGATACTGCACTTAACTATCCTAAATGATACAAACGTGACTTAAACAATACAAATATTTTAAAGGAATTATTTTAAGGGAGATGAAACTTTATTTGGGGCTTTTATTACTATGGGACAGGGGTGGGAAAGGTATTGGAAAATATTTTTAGGCATAATGGTTTAACTAGGGTGATCATAAAATGTCACGAATTCTTAAATCATAAATGATACACAAACAAGACAATATTTTTATAAAAATACCAGGCCAATGAATTGTTTTATTGTAGGGTCGAATGTGCAAATGTGGAAAACTACGCTACTTTTGAAAATACGAACTGTGGGAACGGGCCTGAAGGCTTAATTTTATTGAGCAATATGTAAGAGTCGCATTCTGGAAGATCCAATTACTTTTGGGTGCTACAGCTTTGGTCATAAAAACATTTATAATATCTTTAAAAATCACACAATTGTCGATGACACATCTTAATTGATACGACAGTGTTCTTCAGAATTAAGTACGTAAAATTATTTGACACATGTACCTCGACTGTTATATAATAAAACTTATTATTATTTATAATGCAGTACCATTAGTAGAATGTAAACAGACCCAGTAGACAGTGGCAGTTTTCTCTAAAGTGCGTTTGTGCGGTGAATCCCATTAAAAAGATGTTAAAATTTGCATTATAATAATGTCATGGAAGATGCTCTGAGGATTGATCTCTTCGGCACCGGTGCATAGTCGGGATACACGCCAAACGCGCGCCCAACATTTGTACACGGTTGACATTTGTCACATGAGAACGGGTCGCTTCTACGATTCGTTCTTAAGTTCAACAGCTCGGCTGTGGAACGAACTGCCGGCCTCTGTGTTTCCTCCCTCCTACAACATGGGACTCTTCAAGACCCATGTTCACTCCTTCCTCTCCACAAAAAGACCCTCCACACAGCATCCCCAAAGATGACATAGGCCCTGAGGAAAATTATTTTCTTCAGGGCTTCCTGTGTGGAGTTAATGTAAAAAAAAAAAATATATATATATATATATATATATATCAGCACATTATAAACCTGTGCGCATTAAAATTCAACCTTTAAAATCCACAATGTGGGGGGTTTTTCTTTGGACGTGTTTAAAAAACTACACATGTTGGAAAAAGCCGGTAAAGTGAGAGAGAACAATTATCAAAACTACTAATTGTAATTGTCGGTGTGTCCTGCTTAACTGTAATTCAATGAAATGAATTTAAGGGTAATATTTATATTTTGAACTGATCGTGTGAATAATTCAAAATAATATTTTCCCAGAACATTATTTATTTGTCATCTAAAAAGAATACAAATATCGCGTTATATGCAGAGCTAACTAAATAATAGTTCAAACGAAAAACATCAGATATAGTCATTTTTTTTAGTTAATCCCAAAGGCTACATTTGACGTCAATATAAAACAAAAGCAGTCATTGGGCATACCTAAAAAAATAACCAAACGGCAAGAGAGCAGAGGAAACATTATTTTTCTGTTCATTTATCCTTTTTCTAGGTTCCACAATAATAAAGTTGTTTTTTCGTTGAAATAACATTTGTGTTTAACCTTATCAAAAAAAACGAATTCTTTATTTATATTACCTATTTGATATTCAAATGTCAAAACTACGATAACGTAGAATGTAAACTTATAGGTATCTACTTCTGAAACGTAATACACGAAGGCACATAGAGAAAATATATTACTATACCTACTTGAAATATGTTATGAATGTTCAGGACTATTTGTACATGAGTACTGTAGTATCCTTGATATTAGTATATGAGCTCACCCATAGATTAGTCTTTTAGATTACCCATAGATGGCGTTGGCTGCTGAGAATAAAATAATAATAAATAAGGTCCAACCGCTTGCTAGTTATTATATCAGAGCCTATTGCCAATCTATCACAATAACGTCCAAAGTGTTTGGTTGATGTCGGAGTTTTAAGAGTGTGCGAAAACCCCGGAGAAAAAACATAATCAACTATTTTTTAAGATGGCTTATTTTCAAATCTGAAAGTAATATGAGCGATGTTTTAATCAACATAGTTCAGATATTTAAAGTCTACTCATCTAGCTCCATACCAAATATACATAGATAAATATTACTATGCAAATCCAAACCCAGATGTCGCCACTTCTGTAGGATGGACTTAGTTTGCAAATACTCGGCTGGGTGTCATTTGCAACACATTGGTTCATCATTTGCATTGTTCCGTACTGGACTTCCTCTTACTGTTAAAGATTAAAGCGTCCAACAAATGGAATATACTGCCTCAATGAAAAGCTCATGAGGTTCACGGCAGTCAGAGATAACTCTTACCTATCTTGATTGCTCTGGGAGAAACGTTTAAATCTTAAATAATGGTCGGCAATATGTTATTAGTTTAATCAATAATAAAGAATTTTACTATAATAATTAATAAAATGAATAACCTTAAATAAGAATATTAAACCTTATTTAAGGTTTATAATTTTCTAACTATTGAGTTTGAAATTTTTTTAAAGTAAAATTTTTTTGAATGTGCACTAGTTTAGCATATTTGTTGAAACGAGCAATTTTTGTTGACTGTTGTACAACGCAACAAATTATATATATTATGCAGCCAACGTAATATTTCTGAAAAGAGAAATAATGTAACCAATTCTTTGTACTATTTTAAAATCATTCACTTTCTATGTAATTTAACCATTTTCTAAGTAATATGGATTACGTAGCATTTAAAAGTAATTCGATTATCTCAAAACATTCGGAACTGGACTTCATGGGTGTTAAGGGATATACTTATTTTTACCAGTGATTCCTGACTTTGGATTATAAAATGTAAATAAAATTTTGGTGACCGTCAGCAATGGCATAAGCTTATTAACGTAACTTTATACATCTTCACCACACCACTAAATTGTGTAAATAAGTAAATATGGTAAATGTGTTGAAAATACGAATATAATAGTGCATTTGTAGTGGTACGCCACTACGCCAAGCGCCAAGGTGCCTAGGCCGCCATAGAAACATTCTGGAAATTTTGGCCGTGGCCTAGGTTTGTTTGGCAATATTTGACATAGCCACTAGAATGTTTGGGAACGTTTTTCACCTATATAAGCGACAGCGGGAAGGAACACACCAGTCATGAATTAGCAGTCCGCCACTCATCAATCAGCAATCCACTGCGCCGCTACACGGACCTACTTTACCAACGCTCTGGCTCTGCACGGACTACGGATTACCATGGACTCCTCTGAACACATCCACAAGTCCGGTTACCATGGTGTCGACTCACTGAGTGCCACTTCAACTACATCTACGAGTCCGGTCACCATGGTGTGGACTCACTGACACCGCTTCGACCACTCCACTACAGTCATCGCCGCGTACACCTAGAATCATCATCATCATCGGTCCGGAGGCATCCCACAACTGCGCTACTGACTCACTCATATAGACGCTGTGACACAACAACCTCATTTTTCATTCGTCTTGCTACCAGATCCCCTAAAAATTATCATTTTATCAACAAAACCTGATCTGTGAAGATATTTCAATAGACATAAAAACAGCTGTCATCCGCGGCTTTGCTTTGAATATTTTAATATACATGCGTGAATTCGCAAAAAACATTGTTGCCAAATAAAAAAATAAAAAACAGTGTTTAAGATATTAGTTTAATGATGTCAACCCAAATCTTAGCTTTCACATTATTTATACACTGTGTAACAAAAACACCGTTTAACGAATGTGAAGTGGTTTTTCTTTAGTAAGGCTGTTAGTATTTAAACATGTATTGAGTAAATTTAATTGCGCGCCTCATGACTTGAACCCGTGACCTCCGGATGTTAGTCGAGAGACTTACCCTTCAATGACGGAGATCGTCAGGAAGAAATATCAAATTAAAGTTAAGGTTATGCCATCAACATTTTTTCAAAAACGATAATTTTTTTCCACATGTCATAACTGATAAACCTCTTAAACTGTAACTGTCCAATGCTTACTGATTTTTTTAATGTTAAAATTGAAAAAAGTAAGTCAAATACGTCCATTAATACCCTGTATGTTTGCACTTACCCGTCAAAGAGGTCAACACAACATTTCTGTAAACAAATATTTTTCCTCTCGAAAATTGTTCAATTCAATTTTCCTTAAAATCCAAAACGATTGACATCTTTTCACAATATCCAATTATCAATGAACATGAAGATTTATTTGAATCCGAACCTCCTAGACAATCTAACTTTCATTCCAGATGGTTTCAGTAGAAATATTCCGAGATGTAAAAGTAATCTACTGTTGGAAATGCTTCTCAGAAAAAATGTTGTGCAGTCGGACGACTTTGTGCCCGGTTTCGACTCTTTCAACTCGAAAATTAAAAAGTTATGAATATAACACGTAAAGATTCTCGTAAAGGAATGACATTTTTGGCAAACTATGGTTTTGAAGTTCTGGAAATATTTACTGACCTAGCATGATTTTTAAAGCGTATCATTTACACAAGTAAAAAAAAAACATATTTTACGCAGGACACAGCATTACAACGTCTCTGATTTTCCGTTTATTAATTTAATTTTTATGTAATTGATTTTTCGTATTACTTAGCTCAGAAACAAAAATTAGGTTGAATTTTCGGTTTTCTTAAACCGCTTTAATGAATCAATTACTCTTCGTATACTTGGTTAATTTATCAAGCATAAATAGTCAGAGTTAATTGATCTAGGAGAATAGTGCGACTTTAATATAATGTGTCTCTGCTCAGTTGTGTACAAGTCTAGCAAATGATGCCTGATTGCCAGATCACGAGACTGGCATTATAAATCTCCCCTAACCGAGAGCGATCAGCATAATTAACGAAATCGATACTCGATCAATTATTCAGATGGGTGCAAATTAGGGATGTCTTCGGGGATGTTCGGGTATCTTCGGTAACTGATCGGCCGGTAATTGGATGCTACGTACGTGTGGTAAATAACCCTAATTTATACGCGTGCCAATACACTTACCGTGCGTAAATTATTGTATATGTGATCTCGAGGGAGAAAAGCCATGGATCAAATTACTTCTGGGAAGAAGACTTTTATGGAGCTGGTTATCAATTATATATTAACTTATTGGTTGGCAAAGTGTGATTTATTTAATGTTTTTTTAAGACTTCCAGAGTGAATGATACTCTAAGTATCGCCTTGGTGTAAGAACACCATTCAGAATTGAAACGTTGCTTTGCTGTGTTTGGTGACCAGATCTGAATAGCCAGGATGCCATAGCCTCAATGACTAAGGACAGTTTTGCGGTTTTACATAAATTTACTTTTTTAAACATGTAAATTACAATATTTATGAAACATTGGGAAAAGTCTTGACGTGGTGGAAATTTTTATTTAAAGTTTATAAGGATTGAAACTAATCATTAAAAAATACACACACCAATCTCATAGTCTTCTTAAAAATAAACCAATATATTGAGAATTGTTAAATAACTTTTTATCTTCGTTTATAGAAATGGTTGAATCTTTTTATGAAATAAGTCCGTATTATTACTGCAGAATAGTTCACTGATAAAAAAACTTCGTTCGCTTCTACTTCTTTTATTTCGAATGGTTATTCAGCTATCGGAAATATTTTTTGCTCCGAGAGCAGGTGATTATTAGGAAAGTATAAGTATTCAGACGGCCTCCGAGGCCGGGATCATTCTGGCTGGGAGAAGTAAAATCGTAGTTTTTACGAGAAAAGTTCCTTCCCTTTTTTGTTTGTTCCAGGATGATTAAAGAATCGGAGAATCAAAAGTAATTTATCGCTGCGATCAAACGGAGAGGAAAACTGGAAAAAAGTTGGAAAACATTTTTAATTAACAGCGTTTCATGGCTTTCTGTCGCCGGAGTCGTTAGCGAGACAGTTATTCTTTAAAAAACTTCCTCAAAGAAGTTTATCTTTTATTGAAAGGAGAAAATTTATACGTCGCTCATTGTCCGCTTAGAAGATTTCTTCATCTCAATATTTTATAGCATTTATTTTTATTTATTTTTTTATGACTCTTTTTAAAATACAAAGAAAATCACTTTATTTATATTCTCCTCACTAGGTATTCCTGTTCTGAGGTGGACTGCAGGTTATTGTAGGAGTATTAATTACATCAAGTTTTCCTCACTAGGTATTTCTGTTCTGGGGCGGACTGTGGGTTGTTTTATGGGTATTAATTACATCAAGATTTCCTCACTAAGTATTTCTGTTCTGAGCCGGACTGTAGGATGTTGTTTGGGTATTAATTACATCAAGATTTCCTCACTGGGTATTTCTGTTCTGATGCGGACTGTAAGATGTTGTTTGGGTATTAATTACATCAAGATTTCCTCACTGGGTATTTCTGTTCTGATGCGGACTGTAAGATGTTGTTTGGGTATTAATTACATCAAGATTTCGTCACTAGGTATTTCTGTTCTGATGCGGACTGTAAGATGTTGTTTGGGTATTAATTACATCAAGATTTCCCCGTCTTCATGTTTGTTGATTTCCACAAAATAAAAAATCTTCATATTTAGCCCGTTCAGTTCAGTTTAATAGCTAACCGTATTTTAGAATCGCTTTTTTATCTCCATGATGTTTTTAATTTCATTTGGAAAAGCATTATATCATTTTATAACACGGAAAACAATGATTTTTCTGGCCAAATGTTCCCCTAGATTTGAGGTTTTCGTCCTTGTAGTGTTAGTGTGCTGGTCAGTGAGGTGACATCAGACATTTCCTTTGCATAAAAGAACTGAATAAGTATTGTAGGTACTGTTTCAAATAAACTTATCATTCAAAAAAACTTATCATGGTTGTTGGATCTAGGCAGGACTGATTCCGAAATGATACTAAAAATGTAATTTGAAATCACGAACGCCTCTATGTATCTTTATGTATCTTTTTTATGTATCTTCGTTTTAACATACTTATTTTAGCTAGTCTTAAATCCTGTATTCGTCTAGGATAACTTGAAACATGTAAATTTGACTGTCCTGAAACGGGAATCCTTCCTAGTTGGACAGTCAAAATCATAAAATGTAATCAATATTATATTATAAAAAAAATAATAATAATAATTTGAAATTAATATATGAAACTAGTGAACTATTTCTCGGGCGTTTCCGATTTCTTCCACCATTCACCACTGTATACCACAATGTTACTGTTAAACGATATTATATCGAAGTTAATCCGACTTCAACGATTGCAACGATATTTTGCGTTAAGTATTTCTCGGGCGTCCCTGACTTCTTTTACCATTCAAACCACTATCCAAACACTCCTGGCACTAATAAGAATAAACTTTTAATTTTTTTTGCGATATCGGTCGACTACTTTTCGAGTTTTGTGAGCACAAACATAATCAGGCTGAATGTTTATACATTAAGATATAATAAATAGTAATAATAAATTTTAATTAAGGTTCCCGATTATGTCAAATCAAACAAATTTATTCTAAAAATCGTTCTTCTATGTGACATTATGAATCAGATTTAGATATAGCTATGTAATATATTACTTATAGTAATCTAAGTACTAATAGTACGTACATTTAAATATCTAAAGAAAAATAAAAATGAAAAATGCGTATTGGTCACAAAGTAGACATGAAATGTAAACCATAATCAAGAAAAGTTAAAATCGTGTTCTTCAATATCTGTTAATTATTATTACAAAAGATAAAATATATTTTGTTTAAATTATAAATCAAGTCATTATTCGCCGAATTAGTTATGTCTTCTCATAAAGCAATTTAAAAAATATGTATATCATTAAAATAATTATATAAATACCCTCTTTGCACAATTTTTTTTCCTCCTCTGCTAACCTCACTGGGGATTTCTGTGTCGAAATGAGCAGGTTTACAATTTTATTCAATCAAAAAAGTACATCACATAACATATACACAGATGGATCACATCGAATAAGAGGCTCCATGACAAAAGCCACGACATGGGCAATCCAAAATCACCACTCTCAGCCAGAATGGAATTTCTCTCAGCCAGTAATACTACGAAGAGTACCCTAAGAAATCTACGCGTTGCTTTCCACTACGACCTTTTCGTATATCTCCGCAGAACACTCTTAATAATAAATGTGTGAGATTATTTCAGCTTTGCAATAATAAAGAATGAACATAAAGGGGTTGTAATATAAGGCAGTTGTCAGTGTAATTCACAGCCAGGGTAGTATAGCATTCACTGGCACTGTTCCCTTCACCGCTGTGGAAGTCGGGCAGTATTCTCTGAAATAAAAAGCACTAGATAAGCCTTTCCTCGTCTTGTAAAATTTATAAGATACGGATACTAAATAGCAAGTTTTGCAGGCACTATGCTCACAATTTAGTAAGATAACTTGTAAATTTATCTTTTTCAAATATTAGAAAGTGTCACATTCACATCGGCAGGACAACTTGAAGCCTGCATTCTCAAAATTATGTTTTAAATCAAATTATTGTTTCAATGCCAACAGGGATTTTTAATATACCAGTCCCGGGGAGAAATCATATGCACGTCATCGACGATCGTCCAAAAAGCCGTTAAATAAAATTCTTCCTTCTCACACATCTTGTATGAAAACTAAAAGGGCAGAAGATACTAGAATGTCGAATGTCTTTAATCATTTTCCTATAGAAATTTCGCAAACGTATGTTTATTTTGAATTTTATAACTAACTAGCTGACTTGTACCCGGCGTTGTTGGGGGTTATCCTTAAAAATTTGATCAAATTATTATTTTTTTCTATTAAAAACGGGATTGCAAGCCTTTTACGAATGAATTGGCAAAGTTCCCAACAAAGCATCAGTTAAAAGCGAATGTTTTACGAGGACGGCTGAACACGTGTTCATACAAATATTGATATTCACATACTCATATTATCGGATTCCGTCATGATATTTATTAGGAAAAGAACACATTTTCTCGATATATTCTGAATGACTAATATTTTATAAGAAAATTGACATGCTATCATTTTTCTCCGTGTAGTTACTTATTGACACAGCGTTTTTAATAACTATGAAAGAATGGTCACTGTCAACTGCCAATATTACAAAAAGAAAATTACGAAGTTCTTTCCTTTGGAATGCACCATGGTGCATACCATGATACCATGAAATCTACCTGATAATATATGTTGCAGTATTCCCAGTATAGTACAAGTAATAATGTCAATGCAACATGTGTGTATTTCAAAGTTTTCTTTTACAATCCCGACAATAGTCACGAGATTAAAACTCATCCCTCGAGAAACTTTGTATGTTTAAAGATGGTGAGTATTAGAGGTGACGGAGAGTGTGCAAAACCTGACTAGACATCAGATCTACTTGTTCAGCTCGGAGTAATTCATTTTAAGCAACATTTCGAGTCAGAATGGTAGCATCTCCCCACTAGAATAAATCTTTTTCAAATCGGTTTGTGAAATAGCGCATGGGCACAAAATTAATTCAGTTCCCTCGTCAGATTTTTATCACGTGAAAACCTAAACCAGAACCAAGTTGCTTACTGCTCTACCGTGGAATTTTTGGTGTTGAATTATGAATTCAGTCAAACTCACGTGACAAATATATAAAATCAGTCGCGGTAAGCTAACTATTATACGGACCAGCCATCTACATGGATGTGATACCATTTGGTATGCTGCAAAGCGAAATTTTGTTTGTTTATATCAATGGTAGAACATTTAGTATATGTTAGTGCTGCTAGGGTTGAAAAAGCCAGCTAGAGACTTTGGCTGCGAGCCCGCTACGGATCTGCTTATTTATTCAAATTCCCCGGCGAATTTTTTTCAGTGGTTTAATGTCCAATGTAAACTGAATATGCAGGAAAAAGGCTCTCGTTTGTAATAACAAGTTATGAGTGTTTTGCTCGAGGGGCTGGAACTTCAATACGAGTTCAAAAACCAGTAAAATAAACATTTAAACATAATTTTCTAAAAAATGTCACTCTTGAAATCAAACCGATCGCTTAAGCAATGAGCTTTCGAAAACTGTGTTGTTAATTTGTCCGATAAATATAATTTAAGTTACTTATAACAGTTGTTACCAAAAATGAACAAGCATATTATATCCTAAATTATTAGTCTCACAATACCAAACCTTACAGAGCTCGTATTATATAAAAAGTAAAAAACTAAAATTGCGAGTTAATAAAACATTTTTTTCCAAATTTTTTTCAAAATTATTTATTCAGTAGATACTAATATAACAGATTCCTTTTTGTTGAAATCAATTAAAGTGTATCTTATGAATTTATTGCTACCAGCGGTGTCCCACAAGGTTTGCACCTGGGACCTTTATTATTTATCCTATTCATCATGACGTTACAAGCATTTTCTACACTGTCAAAGTTTTTTTTTTTGCCGATGATATAAAGGTGTTTAAATTCATTAATGATGTGTACAGTTGCATAATCTTGCAAGAGAACATTTATAACTTTTAAAAAAATGTTCTGGTTGTTATGAGGTTCTACAAAATTAAACATACATTGATATATAATTGTTTATTTTTTAAGAATTTAAACTCTGTAGTTGAAATACATGACCTAGGCATAATTTTTGACCAGCCACTCTGCTTTGTATCTCACATAACTTCTATCGCTAAAGGAGTTTTGATAAAAACGATTTCCAACGGCTTAAAATATATTCATAAAATAAAAATTCTGTTCACATCTCTCTTTAGAAGCATTCTAGAAAATAACTCCATAATGTGGTCGTCTCTAATAATCACATTAATATCATTGAAAGTGTCCAACGCAGGTGTATTAATTTAAGTCTTAGAATTAATAAATTGTGATTTTTTATGACAATCATTAAAATTTTTGAAGTTAGGTGAAAGAAGAAATTATTTATATCTCATATATTCATATAATTGTAAATTATTAGTTGGATAGCCCTGATATATTAATGTTGATTCACTTTCATATTTCTACCAATAGATCATAGTTTCCTAGTATGTATTATCGTGACAATTTTACTAAGGTTTCAGGCTACAATTCTTTTATACATAGATTACCCACAATTGATAATTCTTTTGCTACGTTAGCTGATGTTTGTAATAAGCCTCTCTTGAAGTATAAAGGTGTACTATTTAAACATTTTAACTGTTCGTATATTAATGTGGTCACTGCATAAAAGTTTTTGATTTACTTTATTTCTTCTTCCTTTCTATCATTAACTTTGTACTAATGTATGATATCTTTTCTTATGTCGTATTTATTTGCATAAATCTCATAATTTTTCTTTTCTTCCTTCTTTCTATATTGTACTATGACTGTCAATAACTATCACATATGTAAATGGCTTCTGTGCCGTTCTTTATTAATAAAAGTGTTCGTTTGTTAAAAAACTTAAATCTCCTAAAGTTCTTCACCAATTACTTTGAAATTTTGACACAGCGTTGCATTCGAATACTCGTGTGTTTTTATATGTAATTATATGTTATATGGATATCACCTGTGACAGTGTAAACATGTTTATTTAAAAACAGCGCCATCTGTTGGACAAACATGATTACTTTTAAATAGCGCAATCTGTTGGACGTAAAAGCAACATGCGCTATTGTCGCAGCAACACGTATCGGGGTACAGCTAGTTCTAAATAAATACAATAAATTATACACCTTTATTCTTCGGATTTCAAATATTTTTGGACATATTTAACGTATTGAAAATTTTACTCAAAATATTTTCATCCATTGTTTCGTCTAGCCTCTGGCACCTCCTTGGAAGATCAATTTCAGACCTCGTACACTCGAAGGTTATACATTAAAAGTGATTACCTGCGAGTTCGTATTATGTAAAATTTCAATAAAAGACCTGGAATAAGAACCTACTTTGCATGTACACTCTTCATAGTAATGGCATGAATTTTAAAACCAGACCCACCGCAACACCCGGCCATTACGTTTTGAAAACGAACTGTTAATTTAATATTCATATCTGCCATGTCTTTGCCAAGTTTGATATAATATAAAAATGGAAATATTCACAAATACTGTCAGGCCCGCATGTAATACTCACGCTTTTATGGCGAATACGTTTTAAGGCATATTAAATTTCGGAAAAATGTATATTTTAACTATGGGATAATAAACAGCTCCACGTTTTTTCGATAATCGTAAGTTTTTATTTTCTTTAATACGTATGGCAAGTGAATGAATGATTGACTATGTTTTATTCATAAAGTGGTATATATTTTTTTCGCCATGTTAGGAAATTCGTCTTATTGTTTCAATTATAACAGATTCCTTTGAAATCGTCTGTACTATAAAAGGCTGTTTCATTATCATTTCAGCTTAGTTTTTTTTAACATTTCAGCCCAATGCGCTCTTTTGCTATATTTCATATCGGTTTCAATTAAAGAGCAAAAATTTTGACTGAACAAAAACCCTACGAACCATACATCAGAAGGAACGGCAGGATAATGTACTGTTCGTGCGGTACCTATATCATAAAAGATAATGTTTGTTTGGTAGATAAATACCAAATGTGTTTTTGTGAATACAGAGGGCGGCAAAATAGGTAGCACAGTTTTGAAGGGCTATTAAAAAAACAGTGGAACTTACAGAAATGGGGTTTATTTTATTTTATTTGGTATCAAGTCCTGACATTAGAAAGATGATGGTCCCCAGCAGTGATACATTGATGAAGGCGATTTCTGAAGTTTTCTGCTTATTTCGGCATTTCCTTCCGAATTCGATCTTTGAGTACAACGTGTTAGGCCGATGTTTAAAAATATTTTCCTTCGGGTAGCCTCACAGAATGAAGTCGCGGCCGGAAGTGGCGATTTTCAAGAAACTTGTAGATGGCGAAGCCCCGGTGTTGTCCGGACCAAATCATGGTAACGACTGAAAACGGCACGACCCAATGAGACAATAAGACCCCTCCCCGATTTCTACACCAACCACACGGGATGTACCAGCCCTCGAAAACTGGTTTGCTGCTCCCTGTATTATAAAACAATGACAATTAATAAAAAAACGTATTTATCTTTGCGTAGTTGAGCAGGGTATGGAAAACGGTAATAAGCATAACGAAACCAATCTTTATTCCACTTATTTATTTAATCGAATCAGACAGGTTTCAAACAATCATATTCATCTTCAGACTGTTACATGTTTGCACCAGTACCTGCAGTAACTTGCACCAAGCAAATAATAAAATGGGAAATTCCTGAAATATTTATTTTATTTATTTATTTCTTTAAAGCCCAGAGGGCTTTTACATGTAGGTGGTACAATTTTAATGACAACAGTTTTGAAACATGAGAAAGAAATAATAAAAATAAAATTACATTAAAAAATAATGTATGCAAGGAACAAAATTAAAAATATCAAGAACGTAAATGAAAAAATACAGCAATTTGACTGGTTTACAAAAATATAACTTCCATTTTATTTATTTATATATAGAAGTTTTATGTTGCTGGGTGTTGTATTACGTATATATATATTCGTGTTCTTATGTAAAAATAGGTTCCTTTTATTTAATTAATGTTGTCTTTCCCGAAATGAGTTTTATTAAGCTAATTAGGAATGCCATATTATAAATATCATTTAATTAATATATAAATTAGTTTTTTTTACATTCAATGGATTTCCAACAAGTATTGAAAGTCGTAATAGTAGGCATTTTATGGTAAAGAATAATTTAAAATAATAAATAGGTACAAATAAGACATAGGGCAAATACGGAACAAACTTCAGATATTTACTTATACATTATGCAAGTAGAACACATATAACAGTAATATACTCCTAGAAGTAATACTAATATCTGTAATAAAATATTCACCATATATATTGTATGAAGAAAATAAAATTTGAAAGGGTCCATGGTGCGCCTTTTGGTCAGGGCTGTGATTTGGGCTTAATACTGGTAATGTTTTGGCAATCGCTTTAAGTCTCCTCAAGTGTAAACCTTTGGGTCCATTAAGCCCGGGGCACCACCTTTGCGCATGGGTTGCCAGAAACACTCCCCAATAGCGTGGGTGAAATTAAAAACCGTTTAAATAAAAATGGAAACTCACTCATCACCATTCAATCCACTCCAGCTTTTTTATGAAGGTTAAATAGCGCCTCACTTAGGTGTAAATACGAGTTTTCGATATTTTTTATTCAAAATGAGCGTGTTATATTTTTAAAAGAATATTATTTTCACTTAGCAAGAATTCCTTATTAGTGGACAAATCAGAACAGAAAGTTGAGAATTCCGTGATTTTTAAATCGATATTTTAAGATAAGGTACATCATAAAATTATTATGAAAATATTATAATATCTATTAAATATCCGTTTAAAAATAAATAACATATTAAAAACTCACTTGCATTAGAATGTAAAAGAATCGAGGCGACATGACATGGCGTTATTATTATAGAATAAGCCTTTAGTTCTGCTCAAAATTGCAAGCCATTTCACCCTCCAGCTTCCCGAAAATAGAACGAGTTTCGCCTGCAATCTCAGCGGGATTTGTTCATCATAGTTTTAACCTCTCAAGAACCGGGGAAATATGAACACACCTATTTTTTCAAATAATCGATATATCCTAGGATAGCAGATAACTTCTTCAACAAACATTTAGCCATTGGTATTTTAAATTAGATTCAAATAATTATCTACAATAAATTAGACGTGCTTTTTATTAATTAAGAAACGAAATTAATTAGTAAAAATATATGGTTTTAGAATATAATATTATAATAAAAATTTAGTTTTTAAGATAAGATTGTTATTATTTTATAGATCTGACGAAGAAGTGCAATGTTTTTAAAAGCCTGTCAAAAGATTAAATTTTGAGGTTTGAATACTAGCACTACATACAATATCACTTTGTTAGTTTTTCCTGGATAGAATTTTCATTCAACTATTTTCAGCTCGCAACTCCACGACATTTTATTAATTATTGAATCATGCAACTTTAAAATAACTACTTAACTGTAAATATATAAGAACATACGCCATATTGTTTGGTTAATATGTATCAAATATTCAATAAAAAATAATTGTATTACGCGGGCAAAGTCGGATAGTAACTACGAAATAAGAATATTTATTTCATTATTGACGTGGTAGTCGTGGTAGTTTTGCAGCCTTAGCCAGACTTTTCAAGGATCTACACAAAAAGCAATTGGCGCCGCCTAGAACGATGCTCTTTTCATATGAAGAAACCGTTTGAAAGTAAGTTATATCGACAGAGAGCCGATTATCATACTGAGAATTTATTGATTATATTCTGGTCGCGTTAGTGAAATTCTCAAACCCGAAAACTATGTGTCACTAAGAAAATACCTACGTCAAACGGCTTCACAGAGCTGGGATCTAAAGCCAGAAATATTAAATAAATGTACAATTATATGTTTATAAAATATTGCCTTTCAAAACAAATATTGTCAAATTTCAATATGATATATTCACATTTTTTGTTGGCCATCAAAAATTTACTTTTCGAATGAACACCGTTTGTAATCTCACAAAATCTCCTCTTCTCTCGACTTATTTTAATTTCTTTAATTACTTAATTATGGCTGCTTGTCTGCAAGTTAAATGATGTTGGTACATTTGTGCTTTGCATAAAACGCAGTTGATGAATAACTGAGTAAAACTTCAAATTGCAATATTTAATCATTGAAAATAATATCGACAAAAAAACCAGATAAAAGATTTGGTCGCATCTAGGAATTGAACCCAGAACCTCAGCTTTGCCGGGCGCGAATTTCCTTTCCCTTGTTCAATATGACGCAGTACTAGAGTTTAGAAAGAGAATCAGCGTAACAAACCGAAAAAACACGGAAAGGGAAATTGAAACGCTGCCGAGGCTAAACGCTTGGAAGATGCTTTGCAAAAGTGTGGTAAATGAAATCATATTCATATTTTATTTTACCCGCTAGTATTTCTTATTTAATTTACCTGCCCTCGTCATGATTTGTTGGAAAACGTTCATTTGAAAGCTTTTAAAACGTGCGTTCACTTAACTTTTACCGTTTAATAAAATCTTTGTCTTTAGTTTAAAGTAAGTTCCTTTGACCTTTTTATCTTGTATATAAAGGTCCCAAGGTACCTTAACGTACGTTCCCTTTATTCCATAAATGTGATAGTTTCCTTATGAGTGAAATGCCCTTCATAAAAGCGTCACATTCCTAGCTCTCATTGTTTTGCTGTATTATTAGAAATGTCTTCAAAAATTTTCGATGTGAAAGATCTTTTGGCACGTATAGGGTGGTAAAACCGACTCTCGAATTTTTAATATACTTCTTATTGTTTATTTTAATAATAATAAAATAATTGTTTTGTTTTCAAAAATATAAAAACTAACTTTCATTTTCACTTCCTTCAAAGAATAGATTTGCCAGGCGTCCCGTGACGGCTTTTATTTTTTTACACACTTCATGACAAAGCTTGAATTCTTTTTACAGAAAGCGTATTTTGCCAAAGAGAAAAACGTTACAAAGCAAAAAAGTTTCACACATCTTTTTGCCATTCCACGGTCAAAATGGTTTAAACCTGTTAGCGTTAAAAAGATAACATAATTTTAAATTTTTCATTTTTTGAAAACCGTACATTCTCTTGCAGGATTCGTGGTGTTAAGCTTAGCTCTTGTAAGGATGGAAGGAGCTATGAACAGTTGCATCTGATAAAATCTGTAGGGTAAATAAGCTTGTTCGGAAAAACTCGAGTGGGAAATTTGTAAAGGAAAAGTTTATTTCTTCAACGAAATATTCACCGAGTGAAGCAATGGCTGCTTCGTCTTCGCAAGAGTTCTAGAAACTTGAATATTTTTCATTTCATCAGACTTGATCACGGAAAAAAGCGCTTTCTAGTTCTTAGTCAAATGTAAAGTTTCTTTTTGGTACATTTTTTTATTTTTCATCGAGGTTGAAGTGGAACTCTTACCTTATTTTGTAGCAAAGAAATATCTTCAAAAGGCTTAGGCCGCATTAACTTATGTATTTTCCATTATTGGCAAAGGAAAATCTATTCTCGTGGTAAAAATGACATTTGAACGAACACACATAAGGACATTTGAAAATGCGGTCGGCGCGTTTTTCAAAGGCGTACGAGATTTTTTTTGTTTTGCTTGGGATAATTTTACCTCACCTCCTGTAGCTTCGTTATTAGCCTGCCCTAATTTTCTTTAGTTACTACTTGTCTTTATTTTCCAACAAATAACTTAAATTGATCTCTCTGTTTGAAAATGTACGTATTTAAAAAAAAATTTAAAACCTTTATTTTTCCCAATTTTTACATTAAGTATATACAATATTACATAACAATATTATAAAAATCAATAAGAATAATGGGAACCCACTAAGGCGCAGCCTGTGCGTGGGTAATATAGTTAAATACATTATATTATTGTACATAGAACGATTATAGGGATTAATTAAAATAATTATTCTTGTAATAATTTTATAAATCGGTGCAAAAATGACAACAATTTGATTGCACGCAATGAGCAAAATCGTAACACGCAATCAAGTTGACAAAACTAATAGATAATCTAAATCAATAGAATATTCAATTTTACTGGTTATCGAAGAAGAAGATAATACTTATAAATCTAAATGAAACAGAACAAGATATAGAATTTTTTTTTAAAAGGCTAACGGTCGCAAAAAGATAGCAGCCCAAAATATGGAAAATATTAGTTAACGATAATATGTTCACTTTTTATGTAATTTTTAGATTCTTTTGAAGATAATTTTGTTAATTCTGAATTTGAAATACGGTATCGACAAAAATACGTCACAATAGCCGAGTAAATTTAGGTGCCGTCCCTGTGAAACACAGATCCTGGATTCGATTCTATCGTTGCTATCGTTACCTTTTATTTTCTGTGTCTTGTTCTATTTCATGCTTCGTTTATATTTATTAGTATTCTTACCTTATTATCATATTAATATTCTTATAGTGTCTTTTTCAATGATCAAAAGAATTTTGATCAGATTTTTCAAACTTTCGTTGCTCAAACATTATTTTGATGGAGAGAGTTAAATTATGTCTTACCGCTGAGATTAGCTGTTTACTTTACCTTTCTCGTGCATGCGACAGAAATATAGCTTATAAAATCATCTCGTTAAAAAAAACGAGTTCTGATCAATCGTTTATTTTATAATTTATTTTTTTTATTTTTACCTGTCAACAAACAAATATTAATATCATCGTTCTATTTTCTGTCCAGGAGGGGTACGAGTGCCAGTGCTGCCCAGGCTTCGTAGGTCCTCATTGCGAGGAGCAGGACGCCTGCTTTCCTTCTCCCTGCACCAATAATGGCATCTGCGTGGACATCTCCCAGGGTCATGATGGAGCCACGTACCAGTGTCTCTGTCCTTATGGTAAGCAGTGTATTTTTATCTTATACGTAAGCTTACAAAAAAAGCTCTTAAAATATTTATATACCGCAGGTTGGGAGATTAACGCAAGGTGATTATAAGACAAAAAAATATTTCTCAGAAAAAATCACAGATAACAATGCACAAGGTTATTAAATATGATGGTTATTAAATATGGAAAATTGCATTTTGTTTTTAAAAGGCTCAGAGTGTGGTCATCATTCAGTGTGAGCTCAAACGAAAGCATATAATTTTTAAATTAGATTTTTAATTTCACTATGAATCAACATCATTTTTTGTGCAAGGATTTTATCAGATTTTTATTCATAGATAGTTAGTTTATATTGGGCCCGTTTGATTTAAAAAAAAAATTAAGATCAGGGAACTTTTTTGACAAGGGCGTTTGCTGTCAGAGGTGACATCGATTGGTAGCCAAAATTATCATGGCAAAATGATGTACGTACATGCCTTGGTCAGTATACTATATACTTTCTACATAAACATAAAAAAAATATATTTACTACTGCTACTGCTACTCAGAACTTTGCAAAACAACTAATTGAAGGCGTACTTTTCCAATTACAGAATGAATCATGTTTAATAACATTGTTTTGCTAATAACCGTCTTTTATTTGTCATAAAATCTGTAGCAATGTTAATTATTTGGTTGAAAATTTTCTTACTGTTTATATTATTATATTAATTTAGTCCATAGTCTTGTATACTTCTATGCGTATTACCAACACAAGTTATTAATAAAACTATCCTAATACATATACCATCGCAGACTTTTCTGTAGGCCTTGTTAAAATATACAATTCCGTCGTATTTTTGTTGTTTGTTTTTGGGGTGTTATGCCGTGTTGCGCTAACTCCTTCTTTAGCCGACGTTTCGGACAGCATTACAGTGTCCATCATCAGGGCAGATCCGGTAGATCCGAAGATCATCACATCTTCGGATCTACCGGATCTGCCCTGATGATGGACACTGTAATGCTGTCCGAAACGTCGGCTAAAGAAGGAGTTAGCGCAACACGGCATAACACCCCAAAAACAAACAACAAAAATGCTTTTGGCCGTGAGAATCTAAAAACTTACCAATTCCGTCGTACGTTATTTTGATGTATCTCGAAGGTTTAGCAAGCGTTACCAAAGTAAGCGTCAGAAAATATTTTTCACGACTTGATTACAAAATACCGAATTATCTCTACTTTCTTTATATATATAACATAAATATATTATATACGAGTATATAAATCTTGCAGGAAAACATATCTAAATGATGGTTAAAACCATATCAAAATCCTTTACGCAGTTTAGAAGAACTAAGCGCATAAAAATACTTGTTTTATACTATTTAGAGAACATTAGAGATCGTTGTGTTGTTCATTTGAACAATATGTATATTAACAATGTGTTATTGAATCACAATAATAACAATGGTAGATTCTGAACTTGTTGACCGACCATTTGTTTATAATGGCAGTGTAAAAAATTATTTTCAATTATTATCAAGTACCATTAAATTATGCTCTTCGTTTAATCAGACATATCCATGTGGAACCGGCTTGCTTAGGCTGGTTTGGACTGGACTATTTTTTTTACAGGAGGCCCTGAGGAAAACAATTTCCCTTAGGGACTATGTCATCTTTGGGGATTAAGGAAAGAAAGGAGAGAAAGTTCTGGGAAGGAAAAAGGTAGGAGGGGTGGGATGTAATCTAGGGATCAGTGTGTCCAGAAGTGACAGACGAATGATCTGTCCCCCAGCTACGGCGCAAGGCGATGGGTCAAGGGAGACCAGTTGGAGAGGTCGAAGGGGTCTCCCCAAACCAGCCACGCAGCTGGTGGGCAGGCGCATCCTAAGCACACCTCACCCGATGAACCCGGGCAAATTCACAAAACATAGCGAACTACTTGGGGTGACCTATGACAGAGGTGTTGGTTATCCAATAAGTGGTTCCCGGGGCGGCGATTGAAAGTGTCTATGGCAGAGGTGTTGGTTATCCAATAAGTGGTTTCCGGGGCGGCGATTGAAAATGTCTATTGCAGAGGTGTTGGTTATCCAATAAGTGGTTCCCGGGGTGGCGATTGAAAGTGTCTATGGCAGAGGTATTGGTTATCCAATAAGTGGTTCCCGGGGCGGCGATTGAAAGTGTCTATGGCAGAGGTATTGGTTATCCAATAAGTGGTTCCCGTGGCGACGATTGAAAGTGTCTATGGCAGAGGTATTGGCTATCCAATAAGTGGTTCCCGTGGCGGCGATTGAAATTGTCTATGGCAGAGGTGTTGGTTATCCAATAAGTGGTTCCCGGGGTGGCGATTGAAAGTGTTTATAACGCATAAACAATTACGTCGAAATAGTTAATTATTTATAGTGTTAAATATAACTTGAGTAATACAAATTTATAATCAACTACTGCATAAACATTATTGTTTCTCAAGTTAGCGATGCTGAGAACGCACTATGGTCCCCTTTGAGGAAACTAGCTAGACAAAAAGATTTCAACGATGTTTTTATTTATGTACAAAAATATTCTCACAACATTGAAAAATGTCCAAAGTATTAAGTTCAAATCGATAAAAAATTTAAAACAATACGCGCGATACGTGGCAACGTTGTAAACACGACACTTTGGATGTGCCAATCGTTCGCCCAGCGGTCGGTCGCTTTCGGGTGTGCACCCTGTTCGATCGTTAGTGTTGTTATTTGAAATCGGAGAGAAATTACGTACAGACAGAAATTAAAGTCTATGGTATGTTCTTTCAAATTAATTTAATTATTTTATAATTTGCCTATTCAACATTACTTTAATTATTAATTAAAAATCGTGAAAAAAGTATCATTATTTACAATTATTTGCCAAAGTTTAATTAAACTTTCAAAATCGTGTACCGATTTGTACCACCAAACAAAACTAGTTTCATATAAAACCATTCATTATGTATAATATCTTATAACATTTGTTTGCTCAAACTTGCTCTTTTGTCATTTACAGAGCCTGTACGTACAATCTATCGTTTGGATATTTTGGAGATTCTAGAAGTAAAGGGCACCTCAAAGTTGAATTGTGCTGCAATAAGGCAGTGTGTTTATGAACATATAAAATATTTATTGAAGAAATCAGTTTTTTAGGTCTCGAGGTTAGTTTACTTAAGAAAAAAGTCGCTTCGGTTCTATTAATATTTCACAGGAAATGGTTTGGTTCCATAGAAGTAAAATTGATGTTTAAACACGCAAAATGGATTAACACAGTTTTTATTCTTCATTTAGTGACGCGTGACGAAGGACTATGTGGTATACCAGAAAAAGAATTTGGTTTATGCTCGTCAAAAAGCAAAACAAGAAAAAATAAATGTCTTCTGAACTTTCGAAGTCCACAAGAACTATCTCATGCTACTCAAATCAGCTTGAGGTGACATGGAAAACGGGATGCTGACAAAATATCAACAAAATATTCCGAATCGATACTAAACTTCGGTTCCAGCGAAGAAAATACAGAAGTCTATTAACAAAGCCACTGTTAGAACATTAGCATTCAATAAGAGTGATGATAGCGACTCGGCCAGTAGTTCATTAACAAAAAATGTCATTCTGTTTTGTTCTTATATTATGTTAAAAAAATATTTTTAACTAATAACTTTAAATAAGTACTTCCTTATAACGTAACCGAACCATTATACCATACGTATTTTATTAGTAATTAATTTTGTTTTAAAAATTCCTTAACAATGGCTTAAATAAATTTATATTTTTTTAACTATTTTTTTTATTACATTGTGACCCTTTTGCGTCAAATGCCATGAAAAAATATTTTTGTCTAGCTAGATCGGGATTTGGGACCACTGTGGAACGGTGGGAACTCTTTTCGAGAGGACGAAAGATGGCGGTCGACGTCAATTTACGTCGAGATTGTGAAGAGCGCTTTTTGGTTTTTTTGTTACGTAAAGCACGTACTAATGAAGTGAGTTGTTTTTAATATAATCCATTCGATGTTGTTTGGTCGAGTGTTTTTTTGTGACGCCGTCCACGTGTGATGCATGATGTTTGGAGACTACGCACTTGCCTACCCACAACAGGTACCCCTGGGGGAAGCCAAATGAAGCTGAATTATTACCGGATCTCTTATTCCTTTGTCGTGTGGCTGGCGGTTCACAAATGGAACCCCAGCCGGTGTCAAGGCCTTCGATTTTCCCTCTCGTAGGGTATCCGATGTTAGAAGCACCTTATCGGGGCTTCTCGAGGAAGTACCTGGAAGCCGTCGAAACCAACCCCATATTTGCAGCTCGTTCTTTAGAAAAACTCTCTTTCTTTCATCTAATCTTTTCCTATGTATTGTAATTATGAATTTATATTTGTGACAAACATTATTATGAACAAATTGTACATCACGGTAACGGAAGAGTCCGTTTTTCTTGTGAACCGAATAGTATAATAATATCATACAATGACAATTAAAAGTAGGTAACTATTATAGTTATATGTAAATTAACCAACACATAGTATATATAGAATGTAAAATAAACATACCGGCGACATTATGAATGCCTGATTAAACGATTAGGGATAATCTGTAATTCGTGTTATTATGTGTAAGACTGATTCTGCCATCACGTATTTTTACATATTTTCTCTGTAATTGCAACACTGATTTTTCCACAATGTGGATTCAACGATGATAAATAATAAGAAATCACGTAGTCTTGTTTCAAGATAAAAGCATTTATTATATTTGTGACAGTTTTCATTGATTATTATTTTCTTTCTTATAAAATTATTCACTTTATAGATAAAAACAACTTTTGCTTGCCAAGCGATTTTATGTCTATTACTAATATTTGTGGTAATGAAATACTAAGAATAGACATAATTTTTGCTTGTATGTTCTTCGCAATATTTAAACGAAGTGAAAAATATAAAAAAAACCACAACAACAAATTTGTCCCCCTTTCTACCTTACTATAATTATGCTATGTATCATGAAAATGTACAAAAAACTTTACATTATGTACGATTACTTGTTATTGTTTATTGTTTTGATTCTAACGAAAATAGTTACATTGTTATGTCATTTTGTAATAAAATCTCATATTGTCTATTATTACTACTTGGTAATGTCGTTTTGCACAGGAAGAAACCCTCGTCTCAATAAAAAGTTAAGTTTTTATTGGAAAATAGGATTATCGACCTTAAATATACTGGAACCACAAACAATTCGTCGAGAAGCTGTTTTCCGATACAATTCGTCTTGATTAGATTTTTCTTTTAGATTCGATATTTTGTTTGATTCCATTGCTTTATTTTCACGAGATAAATATTTTGTAGCGGTGCGTTCTTTAAAATTGTTCGAGTAATTTCTTGTGTATTTTGGAAATACAAAAAAATAGCTTCAGATCCTTAAATATGATGGGTATAATAATGTCATGAAAAAAACATAAACCTTATTATATAAGTACACGAAGCGTTATTATATTGTTTAGTACATTTTTTAAGTTGTTGGTAATTCATGATTTTGTTGCTTTTTTAAGCCGTGGTCGAAGAAAATGTGATAAACGGATGGTCCGATGCTCTGTAGGGAACCCGCTTGCATAGCATATAAATTTTAAGTTTACACTTACGGAATTCAATACTTCGTTTGTATGAAATCCTTATGAAACAATAAATGATTTATTCACATTATGGTGTAGAAATACGTGGGAAAAACTTAATAACATACTTTTATAACATAAAACTATTCTCATTATACAATACATTTGGTTGCAAATCAACTCTAGATAATACACAAAAATAGTAATATTGTATATTCATTTTACGAAAAATCATCTACTGAAGATAGGAAGTTCCACAAAATGTTTTATAAATTTTATTTAAAAGCCTAATCGGCTTTTGTACATAATGAATTACATATTGTGAAGAATTACAATTAAAACAAATAGTTAACAAAATATAGATAACATAAAATATAGTAACACGACAAAATCAAATCTGCCAATATTCTCCGAATCAACGATAATATTAAGAAACGTTTATAAAATTGTTTGCCAAGTTCAAATTATTGTCAAGTACATCCATATCGTTCAAATATTTGTTACCAAGACTATGTAAACATTGATTGGGGCATGCAAACTATAGTTGAGATAAGATGTTTATATACAAAATACAAGGAGTGTATGCCAAGACCGAGTTGCTTGGCGGTTCGTCTAGGACTCTCTGCCTACCCCTGCGAAGAAACCGCGTGATGGTTAGGTTAGGTTAGGTTACAGCTTTATAATTTGTTACAATTCGAAGTTTATAATTGTTCTTCATACAAATGTTTTTCCCACCCTTAACAATTACCTAATCACAATTTGTTGAATGTGGGCCGTGAAATGTAATATCTCATTTATTGTTATGACAAGATCTCGCATTTTCATTTACTTTTCAATTTACAACAATTCTCACTGCGCTTCTTTGTGCCAACAGCAATGTTAGATATTACCATGACATCATCTTTCAGTCGTCTTAAAAAAATTTATCTAAGAAAATCATATTTCCAAAACGGACGGTAAAGGGGGTTGTAATTGGGAACATAAAGGACAACCAAAGGTTTTTATCGTTTCTGACTAAGATTAGCCTGATACAATTTCAGATTTCTCTACATTCAGGCTTCTACAATGTTCTGGTTTTGGTAAACCAAACCAACTGTAAATGTTCGTATGGATTTCAAACAAATGCCGTTTTTGAAGAATCTAAAGTATTAAAATTTAATGATCCGGAAAAAATAATAATCCAAGTGATAAAGAAAAATAAAGAAAGTTTTTTTTACTGAAAGTCGGACACGACAAAAACACATACTCCCACCATATATAATACCGGAAAAATAATTTGAAGATTAATTAACTAGATTGAAAACCAATTACTTTCCCACCTAATGAAAACAAAATTTTTAATTTCACTTTATACCTGAAAACGTAATTAAAATCGAATTATACCAATCATAATGATACTAACCCCTCTTCTAAACAAGCCTTCGCTTCTATGAAGATAATAAGAGAAAAAAATAATTAAAAATAATAAGATCACATTATTTCAATTTTTGTTACTGACAATTCGTGGTGGAATTCCATAATAATAATAATATAATAAAAAGTTTTAAAACTTTTTTCAATATATTTTATTTTTGACCGTAACCGGTTTTAGTCTGTTAAGGCCATCTTCAGACTGGTAAAATATTTCTTAACCTATAGCTTATATAATACATTACATTTGGGGGAGGGGACAAGAAGGGGGTGTCATGCAATGAGTTTTTTCAAATTATTTGTATTTTCTTATCTTCATTTTTGTGTCTTGTTTTTCAACTGAAATGATATTTTAATGGACTCTTTATAAATGTAGTTACCTATTCAATAAGTTTATAAATTACATCGGTTTATTTGCTTTGTAGATTAATATTTATGTGGGGAATACCTTATTAGAAATTCTTACTGATTTTACTGTTGTCAAGTAATACATATTTACAACATAAGATAAAAGTTACAATGGATGTAGGAGAGGAGATTTGGCATATGCTTCTACTTGTTAAATCGAGTCCATTAAAATATCATGTTTACACCTATGTGAAATATGTGCCCTTTTAAATCTAACTTTACATTCGCAAACCGAAAATTCCAGGAAACCATGGTTATAATAATAATAGTAATCGATATCTAATTGACAACAGTAAAATCAGTGAATATTTCAAATAAGGTATTTCTCGAAAAATATTAATCTACAAAGCAAATAAACCGATGTAATTTATAAACTTATTGAATATGTACTTTTATATGGAGTCCATTAAAATATCGTTTCTGTTGGAAAGCAAGACACAACAGTCTGAAACCGGTTACGGTCAAAAATTAAATATAGGGAAAAAGTTTGAAAACCTTTTATTATATTATTTTCACATTATTTTAATACAATATATATATTTTGAATATCTATCCATCAGTGTAATTTAACACTTAGGTATCCATAACCTATAGTGCATAATTTCTCCTACAAAAGCAAAACCTGCCACACATAACCCCGTGATAAGCAAATACATTAGACCTTCGATATGGTCCATCTTTAGTGGAATTTCGTGTTCACTTGTCTCCTTGTTGTTCAAACTATTGCTGAGCAAGGTCTTCAAATGAAATTTCAGTATTCCTGCTTCGTTAAGATGTTGAATTTTTCTACTAACAAAACACTTGTATGGTGAATTCTTCCGTGTACCAAAGACGATTGCATGATTCATTACATTGGGAATTAAGGGATGTAATTCCCTTAAAATAAAATCACCATCTTGACCAGTATCAACAACCACATACTTTTCCGACATAAGCTTCAACATTATTCCATATTTTTTTGATGTTAACATCGCCTTCACCTTTTCATCATCATCGTGTATATAAACGGATGATCGAGCAATTTTCTGCAGAGCGGTGTCGTTACTATTTTCAAAAAGTGTCCTCATTTCCAAACTAAAGTTGTTCAGCCATGTAACATTGTGTTCCACCATATCTTCGTAAGTTTTTATATCTTTTGAATATAATGGGCTCATCATATAAGTTGTATACATGGTGGTATAGGCAATTCCGAAAAAAAGATTAATCCAGAGCCAACTTACGACAAAGAATCTCATGGGTGATTCTGTTCGCTTTGGAAAGGTGTAAGGAACTGCTAGTATTGATATTCTCAGTATTGACCAAACGCTATATTCTATTTTAGAAAACTTGTGTTGGAAATCAAAATATCTGCTAACTTGTTTTTGGTTCATACTCTTGGCAAAAACACAAGCAAGGATTACACCAAAGGCGAGCATAAAGATCCACAGAAACCAAGTATGTTCATGAAATGGTTTCAATAATAAATACGCTTGAGATATTATTTTCGGATTTGGTGCAAATAACTTTGTTGTTAGAAAACAGTAGGAATTGGTTGGCTC
Organism: Hesperophylax magnus; assembly: GCA_026573805.1. NCBI lineage: Eukaryota > Metazoa > Arthropoda > Insecta > Trichoptera > Limnephilidae > Hesperophylax > Hesperophylax magnus. The sequence goes on from JAIUSX010000049.1 coordinate 16,533,203, forward strand.
AACCTCAGCTCTGAAAAAGTTTCTCAACCATATTGAACAAGCAGCAAACTCAGATGTCCCTCTGGATATGTCTTTCATAGTTTGCGCCCAACGCATTTCAATATTATTTCTGAAAACATAATTTATGGGTATTGTTTTATTCAGTTCTCTTAGTAAAAAGACTTCCACTCCGCCAATTACATCGTTTCTTTCGCTATTCATTATTACAAATGGTGGACAATGGAACAAGCTGACATTTACCGGCTTCTCAGGCTTCACTGGTGGACTGACACATTTCAACGGAAACACGGTTAGCTTTTGATCTTTTTTACTTATGAGATCTAAATTATTCACTGTAAAATTATTCATGTATAATAAATCCCATATTTCCACAAATTCAACACTCGTTTTACTTCCAATCAGAGTTAAATTTCCACTGTTTTGTAAATGTACCACCACTTCAACGATTCGTAGTCCAGCGCGTTCTGAATAAGAATCATACGCTTGCAAAGATATTAACCTATCACCCAGTAAAATAATCAAAATTCTTTTCGTAACATGCGGAACGATTAACGATTTTTGGCTTCTTGCGAACAATTCATCCAGAAGTTCTGCATTCTCCACTATGACAATGGACAGGGCGCAAACCGTGTGTTTGGAGAGGATGGCTGTTTGAATATCGTAGCCATAAACGGGACAGTTTTGATGTATTTCACGAGAGATCTCGTTTCCGTGGGGACTTTGATCATTCACAATGTGGAAGCAGCGCTGGCACTTTGGCAGCAGCATTCGCGTGATTGCCAAAACACTAACACTCTCATCCCTCCCGAAGGACCAACACTGCCCGATAACTGTGAAAGTCAGAAATAACTGTTTAAACACTAACATAGTTTAACTTAGCTGCCAAAGCTGAGGCTAAATTTATAACATCTATTTAGCAGTAATAAAAACCCAACTATCATCGTTGTATTCAAAATCTTACTGACATCATTTTGATCTGGCGTGTTTAATGCACTTCAGTGCTGACAATAATTTATTCCCGCCGTGTTAATTCATATAAGTGGGTTTATTGATTATTTACAGAGGTAGGTTTCTATGTACCCTATTAACTATTTTTCACATACCTTCCCAATACACAAAAATAATATTTCTTCTTTTTAAAATAGGATGAAATTGATTTTCTTCGCGTTACAGAATTTCCTAGTAGATTATTAATAAACACGGAAGTACGATCCAGGTAAAGCGCTTAGTGCACGTATAGATCGTTATTTTCATCGAGTAATAAAAATCACTAAGAAAATATCTTTGGAGAAACCTTTTCGGTCTTAGCAATTGCGTAGGCTCTTAATTAATATTTTCAAATATATTGAGGGCAGTTTATACCTCAATAGGTTTAGAAAAAAACAAGAAGACTGAACGGCGCGATAGCGCCGACTGAGGGTAGTTCCATTTAATAAATACCTAATACTACGGACGTGGGTTGATTGTTAGGATTTTCGTGAGAAGGATTTGAATGTCGGTTGATTGATATGTCCATTACATGTCAACTAATAAACGTGTTATGATTGCGTTTACCGTAGGACACTGTAGTTATTTTTACATGAATTTTACAGCATTGTCGTCGGACGGAAAAAAAACTGTCACACGTGATAATAAAGCAACAAAGGAGAACTCAGTAATATTGTCTGATTTTAAAATTAGTCTAAAAATGAGAAGTCGAAACACCATAAAATCAATATTTTGTGAAGAAATCGTCGTATTTCAAAGTTTTACAATGTCCTGTACGTAGTATTTAAAAAAACACTTATTTTTTCGGGTTTGAAAAAATGGTTGGGGTTTGGTGGAAGATTTTTTATTACATCTTACACTTGTTTTGATGAAAATAAATAAAGAAAAAAACTACGAGTAACCAATTTTTCTTTAATCTCTTGTGTTTTTGTAGTTCTCTCACATATGGAGAGCCTCATATTAAATTGCGCCAAATATTCTTCATTCGCTTACTGAGCGGTTGCCTTCAGCGACTTCAGCGCCCATGAGGTGATTTAAATTATCCAATTATTATATGGCTGGAATAATAATTATCAAATATCTTATAAAAAACATACTGGGCTTGTTGGTAAAAGCAACATTTTCTGTTTAAAGTGATGGTAATAAGAGTTTTTTTTTCAAATATCGTCAGTTTTTTTTAACCCTGTTTATCTTTCTATTACAAAGAAAATAATGTATATTTTTACAATTAATTTTTACATTTACACACATAATGAAACTAATTTTTCATACCCCAACTTCTAATTTACAATCATAGTTCGTCAGGTACATTCAACAAATTCCTTATAATGAATACGACGTTAAGGCTCCCTAGTAAGTGTTCAAAAAGAAGAAAAAGGATGTTATGAAAAGGAGATATGTAAATTCGAATGTTAGAGGGAGCGCTCTAATAAAATGGTTTTTATGGTATAGCAACCAACAATTTACAAAAACCACGTCTAAAAAGTGTATTATGCTTATTTAGGTAAATTTTTCGGATTTGTTCCAAGTGCAATACAAAGTGCTCCATTTGCTGGTCGCAATTATCTACACCTATCGGCAACACGGTTCTCATCTTCAACTCGAATATCCTTCTATTTACGTTTTTTTCCCTCTAAAATAGCATTACTGTCGCATCCTTCATCATCTATTATAACACCATCAAAAATTGTATAAAAATTAAAAATATACTCAAAAATACTCGAACACAATGATATTACGGGCTCAAACATAGCTAAAATTAATATCTGGTGTTATTAGAGTGACATTATGTCATTGAAAATTTAAAAAGATGAGAAAAACTGTAGCTTATCGTAAATATTTATAACACAAAATTGGTATGGAATACATGAGATCCCTGACCCGCACGCACGTGTTGGTGTTAATATTCGCATTGATAAATAACCCAATGTTGAACGCAATAATTAAAAAATAAACTCTTTGATTAGCATGTTAACTGCAATAATAACATGGTGAATCACTTAAATAATTGATATATTGGTATTAATAAATAATTTACGAGCAGAGTTTGGCTTGCCACTAGCGGTAAATTTCGAAAACACAGGCCAGTACGGTTTAGATATGCACCCGCCAGTCATTGTGGGCGGGTAAACCAGGGAAATTAAAAACCGTTTTCGAGGAATATTTTTACAAACGGACCCTCACGATCGTATAAGCTGATTTTGAAAGGGTTACACATAGACACAGAGTTACATAGATACACCACCGAAATTATTATTTTTAATTTGTTATTTTGACTATCTCCACATTCCCCATAGTAGGTAGGTACTATCGTTAGATGTTTATTTGATTTTGTGTTGACGGATTTTCATCTTTCAGGCTACACGGGCAAGAACTGCCAGGAGGAGGTGGACCCCTGCAGCTCCTCGCCGTGCCAGAACGGGGCCACCTGCTCCGGCAACGTGACGCAGTTCCGCTGCGACTGCCAGGGTGGATTCTCCGGCCTGCTGTGCCAGCACGCGCTGAACGAATGCGAGTCCTCGCCCTGCGTACACGGAATATGCATGGACCAGGATGATGGATATCGTTGCTTCTGTCAGCCAGGTTTGTACAAAACTATGATTTTTTGTTGCAAGATGGTGGCCATTTTAATGGTTCACTAAAGATTATTATTTCAAATGTGAAATCGTCTTGTTTATTTAGACTTTCTTATTCGCTTTTTTTTCTATATTATAGTACCTACTTACCTGAAAAAAGTTTGAAAAAAGAGTTGTCATTCGGATAGTGACGTTTCTTTGGACAAATTTATAAAATTCCTTATTTAATTATAAGAAAAAAGGTTAAATGAAATATATGATTTATAGAGGAACTTTTGTTTTTCTTTTATTAATTAAGGGAGTTGACTCGGGCCTTGTCAAGAGTCAAACTAATATAAAAGCATGAATGTGAATGAAGCAAAGGGTGTATGCCAAGACAGAGTTGTGTGTCGGTCCGTCTTCTCTGCCTATCGCTGCGGGGAACAGCGTGATGTTTAGATCCATCGCGATTCGTTCTCTGGAATCGTGACATATGTCAGTTCGTTCGTTTTTTTTTACTTATAAAGTTTGTACAGCATTCCCTGAGATAACTCTTAGGTCTTATTAAAGGATGATAGGTCTTGAAGAAAACCATATAAACGCTTAGATGAAGTAAAGGGCGTGATAGGTTACCGAGACAACGCAAGTGGCGGCACTAAACCGGGTCCAAACAGACAAACTGGTGATTTACTGAGTTTAGTTATTTAGTATCGCATATAAGCACGTTGGTCAGAAAAGCTGTCACCGGCTGCCGCAAACACGTCCCTCTAGGCTCTTTTTTGTAAAAAATGCCTTCATGCGCTTTTGAGATGTGCACAAATCATTCTCGATCATGAACCAAATCTGATGGAGTTACTTTCCATTCGCATGTGCTCAAAAACCAATAATTATTTCAATAAATACAATTATTCACAATGATTTTCGAATAAAATAAAGTGAGACAGCGAACGCAGAAACACATACGAGTATGAAGGACAACCTAGTGACAGTACGTCGTATTCTACTATTCTGCCTACTCATTTGTTGTGCATCAAGTGCGCGGCGAGTATTCTGATCATGACTCGGTACAAAAAAAATGTCCGTCACTCGCGATGCTTGTCATGCTTGCTGCGAACATGCTCGCCAGTCAGTGGGCCGTTTTAAGCTCCCAATTGAAGTCGCGAGGACGAGGACTCTGAAAATAGAAGAAATTTTTTGCCGAATTTGGACTTCGCAAATTTGTTCATAACGTGGCGAGTAATTTGCGCTCCCATGTAAAAATGTCTATTCATTCAAAAGCAGATTTTACTTTTAAGAACTAAATGGTGATATTATAATGCGAGATGCCTATTTACTGTCAGATTGATTTATTGACGAATCACAGTCAGCTTTACCCCCTTCGTTCTTCAACAGTTGATTTTACCCCTCGCCATTATCTTCTCGTCTATTAATTCCTATGTCTGTGTGTCTATCCTTTTCTCGCGCGTTTCGTTATTCTATTTCAATCTAGAAACAGGAACATGCCATATTTTTTTTAAATAGTATAAACATAACGCGTCTTTGTATTTATGTCAATGTATAAATGAACGTTTTCTAACTTTTGGGCACAAAACACGTAAAAATGTTCGGTCCCGAAGGTGTTGCTAGAGACTGTTCCTCGGAGCATCTTCTATTAAAATATCGCTTACCTATGTTCTAAAGCTGTTATCCGCCCTTTGAGATGGGAATATCGAAGAGATTTCCCATTCTGCATAGAGTCATCGTTTATTCAAACAAATCGTCACCTTCGTTGACATAAATTTAAAACAAGTATTTTTTTCCATGAAAATGTGGTTATGATCTGGTTTGTTAGATCGTACAGACCATCAGGAAAATTCAATTCCCTATATAAAAAAGGTTGATTGCAAAATTCACTCTTTAAAGGGGGCGTGAACAAACATTAATCCATGTTTATTTTCCAGATCGGTAGCGGCAAATAATCAGCACCATAATTTATCACTTTGCACCATGAAAAGAACAATATTTCGCAGCCAGCTCTCAAGGGAGTAGAATTTTGAATGCAGAATCACACATTTTAATTCAAAACTGTTTCTTGCAACAGTAATTAATAAGTCGCAAAAAATTGGTACTAAAAAAATGCACAAAAACTGGACTAGCAGTGACATCTCTCGTCAAACAACATCATTCAAAATAAATCCTGCTGTTTAAACGTACCCAGGTAAATGGATTTCATTAACACGTAACAGAGTTGAATCTATACAAAGACGACCAGATATTTATTTATTTAACGCCCAGAGGGCTATTACATGTAGGCGGTACATTTTTAATGACAGTTTTGAAACATGAGAAAGAAATAAAATTACATTAAAAAATAATATATGCAAGAAACAAAATTAAAAATAACAAGAACATAAATTAAAAAATACGGCGATTTAACTGGTTTACAAAAATATAACTTCCATTTAGGAATAGTGTTGAAATAAGTCTTTTACGTAATCCACAAAATTTGCAAAGTTAATATTAAATATATAGACATCACCTAAGTATTGGTTTCCCATAGTGTGAAACCGTTGTATTGGGGAGTTCGCAATGTAATTGCGCTTATGTATGTTGTAGTGGAATAATGTATTTTGTTGTGTTGTTATTTTGTTGTTGCACATTTTTTTTTGTTTTGTTGTTGTTATATGGCGTGCTATAAAAAATTTGTAATTTTTAATTAAAGATATTATTAAACAAAATAAAAAATAAATTAAATATTATCCTAACTACGAAAAGTCAACAGCGCTCCTCCAAAATGTTTTAACAGACCTGACCAAACTAAAAATTATTTATATCCCACAATAATTATATATTTAAATGCCACAATAATAATTCTCCGCCGCATGAATTTAATACATTGCTATATTTATTTCCATCCAACAAATAACTGAATAAATAATAACGCTTATCGGGAAGCAATTGTCGGTGGTTACAATCGCTATAAAGCGTCACGTTTGTATTGCCAGCAAATATTGAGTGCATTAAGAAATTATGAAGCCTTCACAACATTTCTGCACCAGTAACACTTACGTCTCAACTAATTATTTATTGGGGAGGGTCGACATGACATTCCATTTGCAAATGAACATTGGTGGAAAGACGTTTATAAACAACGTATTAGTAATTTTATTGGAATAACTTCTTTGATATATTACATTGATGGGTATAACTTTCAAAAGTTATGACAATAAAATTGAATATTAATTTTTAAATTTCAATGGACTCGCATATAAATAAAAATCGGATATTTTTATTCAAGACACCACCTAAGGTTCAAAATATTTTTTTAGAACCGTAATAATTCAAAAAGATAGCAGCCAAAAATATTGTAAAAAATATTTGAAGATGATTATGTTAATTGAAAATTTTAAATATGAGATTGACAATATTGACGAAAACTAAAATAATTATGCCATGTGGTTATAAGTATTATCTCGGTAAGACAGAGATTCTGGGTTCGATTCCTAGCTGAGACCGTTACCTTTTTATTTTTCTGTATCTTGTTCTGTTTCATGTTTCGTTTAGATTTATTAATATTATCTTCTTTTTCAATAATGTATTAGTAGTTACTACCAGACCTTCAGTACTATTTTTCCAATTCCATAGAATGAATTTATTTTTACGCTTTTGTGGGGTTCCCATAATAAATCAACATGTTTTTAGTAATTTTTATTTTTTCCATGATGTGGATAAATTAAAACTCCATGCTCAAGATGGAAATGACGTTGTTGACTATCGCATTATGTATGCTTTGATACACAAATTGATGTTTCCAATTTTCGGAAGGCCAGAAATATTTTTTTTTATTTTTTATAATATAGTATTGATTACATTTTATGATTTTGACTGTCCAACTAGGAAGGATTCCCGTTTCAGGACAGTCAAATCAAGTTTCAAGTTATCCTAGACGAATACAGGATTTAAGACTAGCTAAAATAAGTATGTTAAAACGAAGATACATAAAAAAAGATACATTAAAAGGATACATAAAGATACATAGAGGCGTTCGTGATTTCAAATTAAATGTTTTAGTATCATTTCGGAATCAGTCCTGATATTTAATTGTCTGATAGTTTTAGATACTTGAGTCGGGCCATGTCAAGAGTCAGAACAATAGAAGAGTATGTATGAGACGATGTATGAATGTGAATGAGGCAAGGAGTGTGTGCCAAGACCGAGTTGTTTGGCGGTCCGTTCTCTCTGCCTACCCCTGCGGGGAAACGGCGTGATGGTTAGTTAGTTAAATATTATTGATTGAAGAAATCTTTTTTGCGAGCTGTGGTTAAAACTTTTTTACACTCAGCACTGCATTGTTATCTAATCTTATAACCGCTCCAAATCTTTCAAAGAAGCAAAAGCTTTTTATTTCATGTTCAATTGTTCATTCTTACTAAAAAGTTTTTTCATTTTATATTGCGCTTTCTTAGGACCAAATTATACAGGTTTACAGGTTTCACGACTGCGGTTAACAATTTATTGACCATGTAAATGTTTAGTCGCTAATAAAAACGTTGTTATTGTATTAACGTAAAATAACATAAATTTCTGATAATCTATTTGAAAAATACGAAATAAACAAAAGGTACACGTCTTATAAAATCAAATATATCCTTGAAACACGGGGACAGCTTCTGAAACATAATATTTAATTTCGTGAAATATTTGTGTCAAGAGGACTGATGTTTATCAATGTTTTGAATCGTTTAGAAACTTCTGTTGTATCAAAAATTAAAACCGTTGCTCTATTTTCTAGTGCCCAATCGATATATCATTATTTATCAAGCGTGGCATCGTAAACGCATGTAAACCAAGTGTATGGTACGCATGTAAAACAATGAACGCTCTTGCAATACGTAATGCCGATATTAACACCATCATAATAATATCACCTTAACAAGTTGGCAGAGTCGATGCAAATTTTAAGCACACGTTGAACAAGTAGTGGCATAGCCCGACCTTCATGGCTCGCAGTCACGACGCGCAGCGGCCGGTATCGAGTGTAATCGACAGGCTCTGTGACGCCAGCATCGGATAATCCGATTACAGCTTCCTCCATTGTCTGCAGCACTACGATCTATACTACGACATCTCTGTAGCACTGTCTATAGCAACTAACTACAATGGACCAATACCACGGACAGTGTGCAAGCTTCACGTAAACTCAGTAATTATTATCCATTGCCATTCGCGGATTTGAAGGCTCGCGCAATATTTTTGTGAGCAATTTAAAACCATTTTATTGCTTCGGTTTGGCTTGCACGAAAGACGTAAACAATATGCCGATACACCTTTCTGATACAGAAATAAGTCCATAGAAGAGAAATTGGGATATTTACTTTTTAAGGTTTTTAAATGGAAACAAATCAACCCGTAAAAACTAAGTTTTTTTTAACCATAATACTAATATTTTAAAATATCCTTTAAACATACAAAAGTTCAATTCTACCAACCGCGCCAAATACCGATCGGGTGGGAACGACATTTATTTTGCATATTATGTGCTGTAATTTAATTATATTTCAGAGAAATGCGTAAATGTATGTGTGTGTGCGTGATTGCCCCCAAAAGTTGACGGATTCAATTTTCATCAGCAACAAGTCTTCAGGTTCTTCAACAAGTCAACGAGAGTTTCAGTTTGATCGGATGAATTTCAGCTTCCAATATTTGCCTTCATTACCGTAAACAAAAAAAATTGAAACAGATGTATTTATAATAGTAATAATTATGAGTAGGTATTATATTACACCTATACTCTAATATACAAATTGCAGAAAAATACTTATTTTTTCCTGATTGAACCAGCATTTGTAGTGAAAAGTGATAATTAATTTGAGATATTCTTCATTGAATACAGGTCATTAATTAAGTATACCTCAGCGGGACGAATTATAACAAAATTTTAGAATGAAACAGTATTACTCAATTTTACCGGCCTAAATTAATAATCACCTCAACGGCGTTTTATAATTTAATTCATTTAATCTAAATATAACTTACACTTTATAAATTAAAACTTACAGCTAAACTTTATTACTAGTGACTACAAAAAAAGTATGTATTAGACGATGTATGCATGTAATGAGGCAAGGAGTGTGTGCCAAGACCGAGTTGTTTAGCAGTCTTTCCGCTCTGTCTGCCCCTGCTGGGTAACGGCCTGGTGGTTAGTTAGTTAGTTAGACCACCATTAATACTTGTTGCTAGTTAATACAATATATGTTTGACCAAGGGCGTCTTAATACACAATACTACTTTTAAACTAGTTTAAAAATGACATACTAACAACCTTACTAAAAAGCTTTATTCAATAGATAATCAACCGAGTACGTGAAAACCTGACTAATTGAAACTGACATTAAATAGTTCATGGAAAGATATATATGTACATTACTTATCTGGACAAAGAGGGTCGTTTTATAAACGAAATAGAAATACCATCCTTTTATTAAAGGAATTTGCGAGACAACTGTCACTTCACTTTTTATAAATCTTAATATAAATCTATGTTTGAAATAACCTTACTTTTTCCGACAACTTGAAACTATAGATTAGACATTATTAACTGTCGAAAAACAACGCAAACAATTAAATATATTGAATTGGTCATTTTAATAGAAATTCTTTAAAAAAAACATGATTTAAATCATACTTCGCAATTCACAAATGTTAGTGTCATTTTACCGGGAAAGACACTTCCATGCTGCATCAGGTGCATGCGCAAGTCTGCCAGAAGGCAATGTAACCAGTTATTTCGCAGTACAGTCGAGAATTTTTTTTTGTTATAATTCTAAATAAAAATTATACAGTCTTTGTGCAATGTGTAACAAAACACTGTTTACCGGGTGAAGTGGTTTTCATTGGCAAGGCTGTAAATATTTACAAATGCGAGTTATGATTATTGCACGTCTTTTCTGTGGTTTTAATTAAGAAAATATCAACCATAACTACTGAAATATCCCGGAAAACGAGCTACTACAAAGGTGAGGTTGTGTAAGTTTTCAAACATGTAGTTTTCTAATTCCATATTAATTTGATTTGCAAGGGTAGTGAATAAAATATGTGGTTGTGGTCACCATTGAAAAGGATTTTATTCACCCTCCCCATTGGGATTTTGTTCCCACTCTGTTGCAGACAGTCCACTTGTCAATGTTTGCTAACTTTTTGCCAACTCCGACAGTCTGCAACAAAGTGGGCATAAAACCCGACACCTCCTTTCATAGATTTCGTGTTTAATCCACGTAAACTGCTACAAATAAAAGCAGAGGCATCCAGACTCCAGACATAACTTTAGACAGTGTTTTTAATTAAAAAAATTAAATCAGTATTATTGGAAAATCATAGCGGGTCTAGAGGTTATTGACAGAGGTCAGAATTTTAGTTTTTCTAGTTTTGAATCGTGGTGGAATGTCATTATAATATCTCAAACAAAACTGTTATTCTGGTCCAGTCTGAAGATGAAAAAGATTTAAAATTATATTTAAAAAATGCATATTCATTTAATTGATTAATTTGTGTTATTTCACAATTAATTCATTTAAAATAATATATGTAGTGTATTTTTTTGGTACGTTCCGAGACCACCGTTCAGAATTAAAACGTTGTTTGAAATGGCTTTAGCAGTGTTTGGTGACTAGATCTGATTAACCAGGTACTTCCCCACCTTCCTTAACTCCATCTCCTTCCTTTCCCACAATATCCTTCAATTGGGGATGCCGTAGTCTCACTCGCTCCATACGGTTTGGAGCTGTTGGGATTCTGGTACGGTATTCACATAATAAAAAAATGATTACACCATACTATTTTCACCATGTTCAACGTGGCATTTTCTAATTCATATGATGTAACAAATCCTATATACATAAATATTTTGTGTCATTGGACAAATATAAACTTTTGTTCAATGAAGAAAAATATCTCAAATAAAAGCATCTGAGTATGTATATGATATATTACGGAAAACATTTAAGTACCTTTTTTTAAGCCGATATCGGTTTCAAACAATTATGCAAAAGTGCTGTCTTTCCTCATTTTTTAAATCTTTGATGCAAAAACATTGCAAATATTTAACAGTTTTTTTTTAAATATAAAATAAATTCTAATTTGCTGTAAACCGGTTTGACCTCATAATTAGACTTGCACGGTTTTGGTAATCGCGTCGCTCTAGTAGCGCAATCGCCGGGGAATTACACCAGCACTGTACTCGACTTCTGCACTATCGATACGAGACCAATTACCGGTTGCCGGGCGAAACCACCAAATCCACGCATCGTCGGAAACTACCGGTTAATGACGAATAAATTGAATTGCCAACGTTACGCCGATGACTTAAATTGGCGTATTAATTTCGAGCAATATTTGATTTGAATATCGATGGATTTCACTTACTCGTGTGCTTATTAGTTTATCAGTATAAGTCTTGTATCGAACGTGAAAAATTATTTTATTGCTATTATATGAATTGCGGCTAAAGTTGCACACCTGCAAGTTTGATGACCCCTTTTTCCAAATCATAGTATTGATCAGTTGAAAAATGCATCAATCTGTTACCAGGTGGCAAAAAGACTTGATCGAACATGAAACAGTTCGATAACCCTATTTTCTAAAACGAAATTAAAATATTGACAAAGCCAGTTGCTGGGCGAAATATCATTCGCACCACAATACCTTCCTTTGAAAACGAAAACATGTTTTTGCAAGGTGACGTCACACAAACGCTTGTAGGAGATATTATAAATACCCTTTAAAACTAGGAATAGCGACAACGCCGGTAACAACGCGATCTGTTCTTGAAATTTCTAAGTGTCAACTGAAATCTGTATTCACTTCTGTTCCTCCATCACGGCACAATCATTTTAAAGATTACAACTATGTGCAACGAGCTGTTTACTGCCGGCACTCTATCAGCTGAGCCAGACGCATCTGTCATCATTACAATAATGGGGCGTCTCCGTGTGCCGGCTCTTATAATCAAATGACCATGCCGCCGCTGAATTCCTGCGACTGAACCGGCTCCAGATGCTGACAACCTAAAGGCTGACAAATACCTGCTGCTACCGACTGAATTAGCCAGTGCCGCTGATTACCTAGAGGATGGCCAATCCCTGCTGCGTTGATGCTGATAACCTAGAGGCTGACGAATACTCGTTGGCTACCGACTGAACTAGCCACAGATGATGACAACCTAAAGGCTGACGAATCCCCGCTGGCTACTAACTGAATTAGCCAGTGCTACTGACAACCTAGAGGCTGGCCAATTATACCTGTCTTCCGACTGAATTAGCCACAGATGCTGACAACCTAGAGGATGGCCAATTATTCCAGGCTACCGACTGAATTAGCCACTGATGCTGACAACATAGAGGCTGGCCAATTATTCTTGGCTACCGACTGAATAAGCTATTGATGCTGACAACCTAGAGGACAGCCAATTCTTCCTGGCTTCCAACTGAATTAGCCATTGCTATAAAATGCTGATAACCTAGAGGTTGGCCAATTCTTCCTGTCTACCGACTGAATTAACCACGGATGCTGACAACATAGAGGCTAGCCAATTCCTGTTAGCTACCGGCTGAATTAGCCAATGATGCTGATTATTTAAAGGCTGGCCAATTTCTGCTGGCTACCAATTGAACTGGCCACTGCTGCAACAGTCACCTACGCCATTTGCTATCTCGTATGGTGCGATGATGCACAATGTGCTCCAATCTGAAATTATCGCTGAAATAATTCCGATTATCTCAGTTTCTATCTGTGTATTAAAACCCAGTTGTATTGAAATACATATAACTATTTATTGTGAATTGGGTTGGCTGTAAGAAATTGGAAGTATCTATAAGCTACCCCCCTTTGTACGTTCTGTATACCAGCACAATACTTATAATTAAAATTTGAATTTTGATTTGAATCGTCTTTCTTTTATGATGGTTCGGATAGAACACCTCACGGTGTTTTACTTAAATTATTACCCAGGTTGAGAACTGTTGTGTGCCGGTGCTTATTATTTACAGTCTTTTCTTGTACAGGCAAACATGTCCCGTACAAGTGTTAATATTCTATAAACATTTTGAAAATTGATGAACGGGTGCATGAGTTTCTAAGGGTTGCAATTCATTTTGGATAAGTTTAAAATAACTATTTAACAAGCTGTTAAAAATTGGGGGTGATCCTTTTTGAATAAAAACTGGTTTTCTTGACTCAACTTTACATTTATTTCAAACTATTGAAACAGGTATAATATTTATAAAGAACTGTGCGAATAACACTGCTACGATCGCTCTGACTTATGAGCTTGTTTATTATCGAGTTATTGTTGAGAAAGGGACGAAAAAACACATAATGCGAGCCTTTTTAAAGACTTCAAAAACCACCACATGTAAATAAAACACTTGTCATCGTGATGTCTAGCAGTAAAAATGAAACCTGCTATACCGACCAAATTGACAATATTTTCTAAGCAAGGACTCACACCATTTTGGTTAAACGTAGTAACTTCAAATTTCTAGACTACAGATGTCGGTAGCCTGCAAAATTGAACATATTGCCAGGGGGCGGGATTCAAAAATTGCACTAAATTTTTGAATGATAATCTATTTAAAAATAAACTATAAAACAAACAGAATAAACTAAAAATTCTTAATCTAAATATACCACAAAAATACTAACAAAATAATTCAAAATAGCAGAAATTAACAAAATAAAACCCCCTTTTTTTTATGCCCTACTGGTAAACTTATAAATTTAACTGTATAAATGCTGTTGAATTACTCTATTAATTAACTAAAAATAACTAGAAAATTATTAATCCTATTAAATAACCAAAAAAAAATTCAAAAATGACTAAATTACACACGTCTGCATACTAATTTTTACATATTTAAATAGTTCAATAACACAAATAATATAGTTCACACTGAACACAACACAATTATTGTTCTTTTTTTTTCTTTCTTCTCAGGTCTTCTGCTTGATCCATCCAAGGTGGAGTCGAGAAGATAAGCATCATAGTGTAATGTACATAATCAATCCTTGGTAAGGTCCGGGACGTCAATTACAGGTTTAGTGTCTGAATCCAGGGGCATCAGACATATCTTTGTGATGGGCCTCACAAAGACTCCTTGAGGTGTTTTTAGGGTAACAACTCGTATTACTCCATCCGCTCCAGGGTGTGTATGCAGAATTCGTGCCATTTTCCATAAAGGTGGAGGTAAATGATCTTCCTTTAAAATCACCAGATCGTCTTTTTGCAGTGCCCGTTGAGTGCTGGTCTGCCATTTAGTCCTCTTTTGTAGTTCCATCAGGTAATCTTGCTTCCATCTAGACCAAAACGATTGAATTAGCGAACTGATCCTCTGATATTGAGTTAGTCTGTTGTCCGGTATCGCCCGGACGTCTCTCTCAGGAATGATACAGGATTCAGTGCCTATAAGGAAATGGTTTGGGGTAAGAGGTTGGTAATCATGGATGTCGTCGGATAAGGAAGTTAATGGACGGGAGTTCAAACAGGCCTCAATCTGACAAATTAAGGTATACAAGAGTTCAAATGTTAATGAAGAATTGTTAATGATTCTATACAAATGGAACTTTGCTGATTTTACTGCTGCTTCCCACAAACCTCCCTGATTAGGGGCTCGAGGGGTTATGAACTTCCACTCAATACCTCTGTTCACTAAATAATTTTGAATATTGTCGTTGTTTTCCCTCAAGCTGGTGTACAGCTCTTTGAGCCTGCTGCTAGCTCCTTTAAAATTACTAGCATTGTCGGAAAAGATCTTTTCAGGTTGTCCCCTACGGGATATAAACCTTTTTAAACTGTTCAAAAAAGCATTGCTAGATAAATCCGAAACTAATTCCAAGTGAACAGCCTTGGTTGAGAAGCAAATAAAGATACATAAATACGATTTTACGAGGGAAGCCTTCCTCAGCGTCCCACTTTTAATTAGAATTGGTCCGGCGTAATCTATTCCGGTGATAGCGAAAGGACGACTCGGCGTAATTCTTTCGGGTGGCAAATTTCCCATGATTTGATGACCGGTTCGGGGACGACATCTAAAACATACAATACATTTATGTAATATCTTTTTAATAGTATTTTTACCAAAGATGGGCCAAAATTTTAATCGTATTTCAGCTAACAAAGCTTGAGGTCCTGCGTGTAGGTTTACATAATGGTAGTGACGTATTATCAATTCAGTTAGCTTATGTTTAGCCGGCAAGATAATTGGGTGTTTTTGTTGGTAAGATAAATGTGTAGCCAAATTCAACCTACCGCCTACATATATTAGACCATCATGTAAGAAGGGATTAAGAGATTTTAAATTACTTTTCTTGTTGACGATGCCATGGTTTTTTAATTCTTTCAATTCCTTTTGAAAGGCGTGTATTTGAGCTGATCTCAATAGACATTTCAAGCCTGATTCCAATTCAGCCACACTTAAATTGCCTGAAATTTTACCCTTAACACTTCTGCAGTTATTGACAAATCGCAATACATACGCAGTAACTCTTTTCAATTTAATAAATTGTGAGAATTTTTCAAATATCTCCCATTCTTGAATATCTGTGGATAATAGAATATTTTTGCCTTTGAGTTCCGGAGGGTTTGAACACGAAATATTTGATATAGGCCAAGCGTTGACTCCCTCGGTCAACCAACTTGGTCCATTCCACCATATTGCAGAATTTATCAATTTATCTGTAGTGGTTCCTCTTGAAAGTATATCCGCTGCATTGTCGGCTGATGATACATGTCTCCATAGATCTGGATCACTAAGTTCTTGTATTTCAGCTACTCGGTTTGCAACGAAAGTAGCCCATCTCGTAGGTTGATCTTTCAGCCAGCACAACGTTATCATGGAGTCACACCAATAATGTGTGTCGATCTCCACTATATTTAGCGCTTGTTTTACATTTTTAATTAATTTCGCCAGTAGCACAGCACTACAAAGCTCCAACTTGGGCAGGGAAATACACTTCAATGGCGCCACTCTTGATTTGGACGTTATTAAATGTGAATGCCGCTTACCGACATGGTCCACTGACACCATATAAACGCAGGCTCCGTAAGCTTTCTCAGATGAGTCGCAAAAACCGTGTAGTTGTAGATATGTAGATTGCCTGCAAATAATTTTTCTTGGTATTTTCAACACATTTAGTTGAATTAATTCTTGAAGGTAGGACCTCCAGGGTGCTAATATTTCATTAGGCAATGGATCATCCCACGCTGCTTTAGACTGCCATAACTTCTGCATTATCAATTTGGCTACAACTATAATCGGTCCTAGAAGACCTAATGGATCGAAGGTTGATGCGATGCAAGATAATATCTGTCTTTTACTCTCGGTTCTACTTGATGGTTTCATTATTACATAAGAAAAATAATCAGATTCATTATTCCATATTAATCCTAATATTTTCTCAGTCTTTGGATTGTCAGTAATAATTTTTTCAGAATTGCCTGATTTGGCAATCTTAGCTTGGCCCGACTCGGCTGACAACTCCAAGACATTGGACCTCCATTTCCTCAAGGTCATCCCCGCAGACAAAAAGATGTTGATTAATTGCTCTTTTAACTCTCTACAGGATTCCATGTCATCTCCTCCGGTTAACAAGTCATCCATATAGAAGTCATTTTCTATGACCTGACTAGCTCTAGGAAAATTTATATTGTTATCCATACCAATTTGCCGTAGACTTCTAGTGGCTAAGAAAAAGGAAGGCCCCAGACCATATGTGACTGTCTTCAGACGGTAATGCTTGAGCACCTCCTGCGGCGACTCGCGCCACACTATCTTCTGCAGGTCACGGTCCGCTTCACACACGTTAATCTGGCGGTACATCTTCTCGATGTCAGCCGTCAGTACTACTTGATGTTTTCTGAAATTCAATAGTTGGGTGTATAAGTCCTTTTGTATAACAGGTCCTGTCATCAAGGCGTCATTGAGAGAAATTCCATTTGAAGTTTTGGCGGAGCCGTCAAAAACGACCCTCACTTTAGTAGTAGTGCTTGATTCTTTTATTACAGCGTGATGAGGTAAAAAATAGGATTCACGATCCCCCTTTGACTGGTCACACACTTCCATATGACCTAATTCCTCATATTCACGCATGAATTGTATATATTGTGTCTTCAATTCGGGATTTGACACAAATTTTCTCTCTAAATTTTTAAATCTTTTTTCAGCAGTGAGCAATGAACTTCCCAGCTGATCAATGTATGCTCGACGCGGTAAACTTACTACGTATCTACCGTCGTCTTGTCTAGTATGAGTACTAGCAAAACTGGCTTCACAAGCCTTTTCTTCATGATTTAGAATCTTAGTGGGATTAATCTCCTCCAATTTCCAAAATTTTTCTATTTGATGACTTATTTTATTTATAGATAAATTACAACAATCTGATACAGGCCTTTGCTTTGGGTACATGTGGATTGGCCCTGATATGATCCATCCCAGTTGCGTACGTTGAAGTGTTGGTCCCGATTCGAGTTTCAATCTATCGTTGGTTAGGATTTCCCAAAAGCTCTCCGCGCCCAACAGGATGTCGATGGGTGCAGCTATATTGAAGTTCGGGTCAGCTAGCTCCAATCCTCGTGGTAACTTGAAGTCTTTTTTCGCCATTGTCACTTGTGGTAAATTTGTTGTAATCTCCTGTAAAATCAGACATGATATTTCACTTTTATAATCAGTATGAAGCGAATTCATCTCCACTGAAATTCTCTTTTTTATGTGAATGATGTTATTATGGATCCCAGAAACGGGTTTGTTTATCAATTCACATGGTAAATTTAATTTATTAGCAAATTCTGCTCTCATAAAATTTGACTGGGCCCCTGAATCAATCAGAATGCGGGCTTTAAAAATTTTATTGTTACTACCCACAACTCCTATGTTGGCAGTTGACAATAATATTATTTTTTCTGCTTTATCCGATGCAGAAAAATTCGATACTGAAACCTCGTTATCAGCATCCATATTGGAGGCCTCCCGCAGAGGTACCTCATTGTGTAGCAAGGTGTTGTGATTATCTTTGCCACAACGCCTGCAAGAAAAGGTTGCCTTGCAACTCTGTGCCTGGTGACCAACCTTTAAACATTTAAAACAAGCTTGGATTGATTTCGTAGCATCAATCCTCTCATGTAATTTTAATTTTAGAAATTTTTTACAATAATAAATATGGTGACCTTTCTCGTTACAATAAATGCAGTTGTTAGCCTTTACCGCTAAAAATACTGATGAATCTTTTTTGCAATTATTGTTGCCTAGTTGTGTTTTATGTAAGCTAGAAAATTTTTTCTCAGAAGCGTTCATCAGTTCCAATACTTGGGCTCTAGCAGATAAACATTTTAAGAATTCCTTTAACGTAGGTAATTCGTCTTGTAATGTATATTGTTCCCAATTTTTTCGGGTAGCTGCGTCTAATTTATTTGATATTATATAAATAACCAATGGATCCCATTGATCTACCTTGACCCCGATATTTTGTAATGCCTTTAAACTAACGTTTGTTTCATCAATTAGATACCTCAATGCTACAGGCTCTTCTTGTTTCATGTCTTTTAATGAAAATAGAGCTTGGATGTGTTTATGAACGGTAGTTCTTAAATTTGCATAACGTTCATTTAATAATTCCCAAGCGGAAATGTAATTTAATTCAGAAATTTCTAGATTAGCAATTATCTTTAATGCGTTTCCCTTTAAAGTTGATTGCAAATAAAAGAATTTTTGTACGTTGCTTAAAGTGCTATTGCTATGGACTAAAGTCTTGAAGGTTTCGACGAAATTAACCCAATTTTTCTGATCGCCGTGAAATTCCCGTAATTGGAGGTTGGGTAGTTTAATTTCCACCTTACTTTGATCGACGGATTCGATCGCACCTTTAGCCGTTGCCAAAACTGAGAAATATTGGTTTTCGAAAGCTTCTCGTTGACTAAAATTTTCAATTTCGTCTGAATCCGGTAACATTTCAATTTTCTGTTGAACTGCTTCGAATTCATCTAACAATGATTTCACCCGCTCATATCTTAATTTAATTTCATTTACCGACAATGCATTTAAGGAATCCGCGAATCGGGTTAGTTTTCCTTTGATTACGCCGCGTTTGTTTATTAATGACTTCATATTTTCCATTTTTAATTATATTTTGTTAATATCGGTTGACAATTATTTTATTTTAGCAAACACCCGTTTGAAAGAATACCACGACAACCTTGACAATACTATTTGAGAACACTATTCAATAATATTATATTCTTATTTTCAAGTGGGTAGTGATTTTATTTATAATATTGACTCTATTTAAGATTAATCTCGTTTAAATTACATGAGACCTGAATAAACATAAAATGGATGATAGGAAGGAAAGCACTGAATACTTATCTCAGATTTGCGATGTGGTCCACTTTCCTTAATGATTTCCAGTTTCAATTTTTTGACGGCCGGCATAGTCCAGTGGTAACGCATTGGACTGCCATTCCGAAGGTCGCGGGTTCGAACCCGGCGTGCGCAAATAATTTTATTTGATTAATTTGTGTTATTTCACAATAAATTAATTAAAATAATATATAGTATATTTGCGGCACGTTCCAGAGTGGAAGATACTACCAGTATCGCCCTGGTGTAAGACCACCATTCAGAATTGAAACGTTGCTCCAAATGGCTTTAGCCGTGTTTAGTGACTAGATCTGAATAGCCAGGTACTTCCCCACCTTCCTCTTTCCCTTCCCCACTTACCTTCAGCCTCACAACATCCCCCAATTGGGGATGCCATAGTCTCACTGGCTCCAGACGGGAGCAGTTGGGACTCTTGTGAGGTATTCACTATAAAAAAAAAAAAAAAAAAAAAAAATCAATTATGTATCCTTTTGGCTGCTGGTTCTTTGTTTTTTTTTACATACAATCTCCTGATCGTAATCCGGTTGAAGGATCAAATGTTAAAAATTGGGGGTGATCCTTTTTGAATAAAAACTGGTTTTCTTGACACAACTTTACATTTATTTCAAACTATTGAAACAGGTATAATATTTATAAAGAACTGTGCGAATAACACTGCTACGGTCGCTCTGACTTATGAGCTTGTTTATTATCGAGTTATTGTTGAGAAAGGGACGAAAAAACACATAATGCGAGCCTTTTTAAAGACTTCAAAAACCACCACATGTAAATAAAACACTTGTCATCGTGATGTCTAGCAGTAAAAATGAAACCTGCTATACCGACCAAATTGACAATATTTTCTAAGCAAGGACTCACACCATTTTGGTTAAACGTAGTAACTTCAAATTTCTAGACTACAGATGTCGGTAGCCTGCAAAATTGAACACAAGCCGTGTTTAAAAAGATACTATTTATTTATTCATAATGTTGACGATCCGTTTGTGCCTTTCAAAAAAATTTAAAAAACTGTCAAACGGTGTGAACGGCGAATCAGATTTTTTTTCTTTATGTGAACGCAACTTTATTTTAATATCTACCTAATTTACGAGGGTAACCGCCTATTTGATCGTGACAAAAAAGATCGTTTTCAAAAGATCGTAATTATCGTTTGATCGTATTATTTGCTTACAATCATTTGCCTACAGACATTTTTTTGCGTACGATCATTTGATTTCGATCATTTCGTTTACGATCATTTCGTTTACGATGATTTCGTTTACGATCATTTCGTTTTCGATCATTTCGTTTATGACCATTTCGTTTACGATAATTTCGTTTACGATCATTTCGTTTTCGATCATTTCGTTTATGACCATTTCGTTTACGATAATTTCGTTTACGATCATTTCGTTTTCGATCATTTCGTTTATGACCATTTCGTTTACGATAATTTCGTTTATGACCATTTTACTTAGGTATTACCATTTATAAGCTATGAATCATCCATTCATTTTACTTTGATTGTAGTACAATATGATGTCACTTAAATCACGTTCGAAACTGTGTTGTAAAATTAATGCAATATAATATAATAATAAAAAATAAATAATATTTCTCTAACGATTTTTTTCAATCATATTTTGTTCATAGAGTTCTGTTGCGATTACATTTACGTTGAGATACAAAATGCTACGTTAACAAATGCGTTTCCCATAACTGCTTACGGCTTGTTTCACGTTGGTTCATTTCTTATTTTCTAAACCCTCCGAGCCCCAGTGTTTTATGAAGCAACGCCACTTTAAAATTTTTTGCTAATTGAATATAATATTTTTTTTAAGTTTTAAGCGTATTATGCATATTGTATTGTTTTCTTGTCATTTGGTGTCATCCTGTGTTATCCTACAATAAACAATCCAAAAATCTAAAAGCGCGTTATTTCATGCTTTATTTTTGAACAATTTGCTATTATCTACTTAATTTTGTAGCAGGTTATCATAATATTATCATCATAAAAATTTACCTAGTAAGCACCGAACCTAGGTGGCGTTAGAGGCCTTAAAATAATAAAATGAACATTTAAAAAAAGATCGATTTTGTTGGAAATTTTTTTGGAGGTTAAACCCATCAATGTAATATGTCATTAAAGAAGAAGATAATACTAATAAAACTACACGATGGTGAAATTGAATATTCATGTAGACTTTTAAAAATAGTTAAAGGTGTCCCGTATAAATAAAAAAATATATATTTTTATCCGAGACACTACCTGGCTTACAAATAAATTCGTTGGAACTTTGTAATCATTCAAATGGTAGCACCCAAAAATATGATATAATCTGAAAATTATTTGGAGATAATATTGTTAATTCTGAATTTGAAATATGAGATCGACAAAAATTATATATGATAATTAGGTCCCAATGACCGGGAAGACAAAGCTCTTGAGTTCGATTTCTAGTTGAGACCATTGCCTTTTTAATTTTTCTGTTTCTTGTTCCGTTTCACGTTTCGTTTAGTTGTATTAGTATTATTTTCTTAATAATTTTTTTTTGTGGCTTCGGTGTTAAAAGTTTCAGTTGCTTAATTTGCAATAATGTATATGCATTTCTCGATGTAAATTTTGTAAATAATAAAAGTTTGAATGAAGGTTCATCATTTATAATAATAATAAATTCTTTATTCCAGGATGTGGGGAGGTTAGTGCAATCCCACACATCCCATAGAGGGTATAATTACAGATAATATTTACATATAGGAAAATAAATAATATAGATTAAAAATTAAAATTAAAATTAAAAAATGAAATTAAAACAAAGAAGCACGGGAATCCATCGGATCTAGGATTGTGGGAGCAAGTATCTTTCTCCAATGGTCTTCAATGCTCAATCCTGAAGTCAGACGGGATTCTATGAAAAGAATATTTCTGTAATGGTTTATACTTCCCCTCAGTCCTGCAATCCTGGTTCTTAACAGAGCTGTAAATCCTGGAACTCGCCCTTCTGTAAACATTGAGATAAAGCCATCGAAATGTTTTTGAGAAGCTGCATTAATATTGCAGTAATATCTTAACTGCATAATATTAACAAAAAGTTCAGTAAATACCACACAAGAGTCCCCACTGCCAGTGAGACTATGGCATACCCAATCAGGGTATATTGTTAGGCTAGAGGTAGCGGGGAGGGAAAGAAGACGGAAGAGAGGAAGGTGGGAAGAAACAGGCTATTGAGATTTTGTCACCAAGCATTGTTAAACCAGTTCATTTAAAGTTTTAAACCTCTGAAGGGTTAATATTGACCATGGGATTACCCCAAGTACCAAGAAGGATATCCCGGAAGAAAATCCATTTTTTTAGAGGCGAGATATGGCAAAAAAAACATATCGATATAAAATCAACAACTGATGGCGAAAGCAATAAAACGAAATTGTATTATATAAGATAGAGAACGCGTAAAATAAAACGAGAAAAATTGGTCTAATAAAGGGGTTGTGGAATCTAATATCCCGAAGAAATCTTATTTTTAGCCAAAATTTCCATTACAATCTGTGCTTACTAGAAGAATAAAAACCAATCCAAGAAGCAATTCTTAATCGAAAAATAATCTAAAATACTGACTTCTGATTATAGTAAAAAAATCGACATCCGTCAAAAACTATTACAAAATCCGTTACAAGAGAAAGTTTTAACATTTTTCATCAATATTTTATCTTCATTATCTACAAAATAACAAAATCATAATACTCGGTACGGGAACAAGCAACAAATAGTGCATCTTGTCAATTTGGATTTTTCAATTCTTATTATTGAAACATTGCGCACTGAAAATGTGCACGATGCACCGGTGCATCGTGCTAGAAATTCCTGAACGAAAAATGTGTACAAATTGAATTACAATCTGTGCTTACTAGAAGAATAAAAACCAATCCAAGAAGCAATTCTTAATCGAAAAATAATCTAAAATACTGACTTCTGATTATAGTAAAAAAATCGACAGCCGTCAAAAACTATTACAAAATCCGTTACAAGAGAAAGTTTTAACATTTTTCATCAATATTTTATCTTCATTATCTACAAAATAACAAAATCATAATACTCGGTACGGGAACAAGCAACAAATAGTGCATCTTGTCAATTTGGATTTTTCAATTCTTATTATTGAAACATTGCGCACTGAAAATGTGCATCGTGCACCGGTGCATCGTGCTAGAAATTCCTGAACGAAAAATGTGTACAAATTGAAACAAATTGAATTGGTCGACTGTTTTTGGTGTTAAGCAAGCAGATTTTGCTTGGAATTTAAAAATAAGAATGATGCTATTTAATATTTCAACACTTAATTCAATATTTAACATTTCTACGATATTATTATATTAGTGTGGGCCCTTGCAAAGTTAAAGTTTCGGAAAAAGAATTACATGCCCACGAACATTTAAACTTTTTCGCCCTTGCGTATAGGTCTCGCAAGTTAAGTTGGCTTCATCACAGTACTCACACAGATGCAAAACTTACATACAGCGTGTTTCGATTTAAGATTGAAAAAAAAAACAATTGATGATTATTTCACAATTGAGAACTCTAAGGACGGGTTGTTTCGGAGAATTTGAACAATTCATCAAATTTCAACGTTCATTTTCGGGTTCTGTGAAAGATTTATTCAAGTTTTGTTTTCATATCATTGTAGGCTAGTTGCTTGACAAAACTAAAATAAAAACAGATCTTGAAAAAATCTTTCACAGAACTTGAAAATGAACGTCGAAATTTGATGAATTGTTCAGATTTTCCGAAACAACCCGTCCTTAGCCAAAGCGTGTTGAAGCCGGTCACATAAAACTTATTTTGTTTTACGACATCGTTATTGAAATATTGAAGTTTATCATTTTTTTTTCTAAACTAATGTGATAATTTTCAGGATTGAATTCAAATGGGTAGGTATTCTTAAAAAAGACAATGGTATTGCTAACAATTCTTAGTCATTTATGTAAGAATGCTGTACATAACAAACTTCCATCGATAATGACCCTAATTCACGGAAATTACGGCAATTGGAATTTATACCTAATTGTTTTTCGGGGAATAATTATTATTCTGACCAGAAATATTTATTTTACAAAGCATGTTTAATGTTAATTTGATATATTTCCTAGAAGTATAATTAACCCACATTTCCAAAATTTTATCCTTTCCTAGAATATTTATTTATCTATTTTAACGAAGGGATGGTTTCTTTATGTCTTTGAAAGAATCGCAAAGATGTGATTTTTTTTACAGGGTCATTTCGGAAAACATCAATAATTGCATTCAGAGTGAATGAGTGGTTTCTTCAGTGAGATCATAAGTAGGAGATTCTTTCCATACTATTTTTTAGAGAACATTTATAATTGTATAATTAGAATGTACACATTTATAAACCAATATATTTATGACATATGAGTTCCCAATGTTTATATGACTAGATATTTAATTTTAAATAAAGTACTATAATTTTTAGAATTTCTTAAGTAGTAGATTTTACACATTTATAAACCAAGTATATGACAAATGATTTTTTTTTCAAGCTCGTTTTGGAGAACATTAATTTGTTAGTTGTTTCTTTATTTATTTTGTTTTGCGCCCAGAGGGCTTTTACATAAATAATAAAGGCAGTACATATTAACATGATAAAATACTTTAACATGAGAAAAAAATAGTATAAATAAAGTTATGATGGAGATAAAAAGTATATAAATGAAATGAAAATATAAGCAACAAAATTTTTAAGAACAGTGAGATAATATCAATAATTTACGATAAAAACTATCCCACTGGACCTTTAGCACATTAGTCAGAATCATCTAAAAGTTCACCTATACCACTTATTTCCCCACTGATTGAAGATCCCAAAGATGATCCAACGGAGGTATCTTCATCTGATTCCCCAAGATGTATTGTGAATATTTCATTCGATCTACCTACTTAGTGCAGTTAACACCTGTCAAAATATCTCCCGACCTTTAGTTGAAATTGAAGTTATTTAAAGTGTAAAAAAAAAAACTTTAATAGTGAATAATCAAAGTTTAATACACAAAAGAGTGAATTTCAAATAAACAATAATATAAATTCAAAAACTTTAATCAACAAACCTAACGGTCTTCCGATATCTAATTTGTCAACACCATTATTTCAGTTTAAAATAGTGCAAAAACAAAAAAAACAACAGTAGAAGTGAACAAAACAGTGTTTCCCTGATAAATTCAACATAAATAAAATAAAATAACAATTAAAAACTTTATTTAACTACCTAAAACTGATCAAGAACATTATCTAGTGTCAAATAGTGTTTTCATATATTAAATAGACGCAAAAAGTGATTCTCAAGGAAAATTCATGTGATTTTAAATTATATTCTGATACATTCAACAACAATATAAAAAAGCGAAACTTAAAAAATTCATAAATTATTCGTTATAAATTTAAATTATTATTTAAATATTGTCGTACTACACCATCTATCGACAAATGGACCAAGCGTAATCAGTCACCTACCGAGCAATATCTTTCAAAAACTAGAAGTAAGCCAATAGATGTCACTACAGTGTTAATTTAATAAAAATATAAATATGGAGGAATTAATAGAAAACATAAGAATCGATATTAATAAAATAACAACTGTAAAAGACTCAAAAATAAAACAAAGTATGGAAAACAATATTAAAAAGCTGGAAGAAGCAATAAAATGTGAACAATTAAAACTACAAAATAAAATAATTCAATTGCAAGACCAAATAATTATTAATAATGAAAATTACAGTCAAAAATTAGAAAAAATAATCACAACAAATCAAAATGTTAAAACATACGCTGAAGTTAGCGCGCAACACAAATCTCCGGTTTTATATCCCATTATTATAAGCTCAATAAACGAAAAAGAAGACATCAAGGAAATAATAACTAAGAACGTAAAGATATCAAACACTGGCGTTGGTATTGCTAGCATCAGAAAAACATCGAAAAACCAACTTATAATTAACCTTAATAAAGAAGAAGATAGGATTAAGACAAAAAACGAAATAGAAAAAATGAACCTAGAAGGAATAAACGTGGGCGATTTAAAAAAGAAAAGTCCTTGTATGATTTTCAAAGGAATCGACGAGAATTATAATAATGGAGAATTTATGAATGACTTAATCCTACAAAACGAAGACATAAAAACAATATATATGGAAGAAAAAATTAAAATAAAAGGAACAATCAACATAAAAAAATATAAACAAAACATTATTATCGAATGCACTGGAGACATTAGAAATTTACTAATAAAAAAACAAAAAGTAAACCTGGGTTTCTCCCAAATAAAGGTGGAAGACTGCAACCCACTAATGCAGTGCTTCCACTGCCAAAAATACGGCCACACAGCCACGCGCTGTCTAAGAATAAATGAAAAACCTATTTGCCCTCATTGCGCTGGAGATCACGGCATTAGAGACTGTACAAACAAAAATGAAGTCCCAAAGTGCATAAACTGCACAAATAACAATCTTTTGAAAAAAAGTTCTTTTCCCACAAATCATAAAGCAAACAATGAAGAATGCAAACAACGCATAAAAATGTTACAATTTGCAAAGGAACGAATCAATTACAACTAACATGGATGATTACATAGCAAAAAAAATTGACCAAAACTACAACATTGCAGAAGAAATATGCGAAAACGTTACCGAAATTAACAAATGGTGTCAAAATAGGGATTCTACTTTTTTAGTGCTGAATATGAACATAAGAAGTATCTCAAGAAATCTAGATGAATTATTAATAAATATTAATAATTTAAATACATCACCGGTGTGCATAGGGTTAACTGAAACACACTCCAACAGCGATCAATACATAAGTGCGCTACCCAACTACCGAGGAATAGCAACTAAAAAATCTATAAACAAAAATAGTGGAATAATTATGTTTGTACGTGACGATTGTGAAGTGATAAACACAGAAGAAGTAAATATTGAATTTGTCAACTGTTTAAAAATAGATATTAAAATTAAAAATTCTATTTATAGAATCATTACAATATACCGCACACACAAATCAAACATAACGAATTTTACAAACGAACTTTATCTATACCTGAATAATTTAACAAAGATTTTTACGATTATATGTGGTGACTTTAACATAAATATTTCTAATAACCATAATTCTATAGAAAAAAATAACTTCTTAAACATGATGACTCATCTTAACTTCAAATCGTGCATCAACAACTATACCCGTGAAGTACCAAATCAAACGCCATCTTGTCTAGACCATATTTGGTGTAATGTAAACCTGAATTATATAAAAAATATCAAATCCTCAACCTGGAAGATAAATATAACTGATCATCACGCAACCCTTTTTAACTATGAAACAAAAAATAAAACAAAAAACCTACCCAAATCAAGTACCACAAAAACCACATTAAACTACCAACTATTAGAAAAATCACTGAAAACCGAAAAATGGACTGAAATAATAAACAGTAAGTGCGCCAATCAATGTGCATCATTATTTGAAAAAAAATTATCAGAACACATTTTAAATGCCTCTGAAATTAAAAATCTGCATCAAAACTCTAAAACAAAGAAAATAAAACCCTGGATCACTATCGGATTAGTGAAAGCAATTAGAAAAAAAAACAAACTTTACAAATTAGCTAATCAACCGACTGCCAAAAAATCAATTATTTCTTATTATAAAAAATATAAAAACATCTTAACAACTTTAATTCGAAAAACGAAAAACAGCTACTACTCCCAATTAATTCTAGATGCTAAAAACAATAATAAAAAAATATGGACTACAATAAACGAAATAATAAATAAGAATAGAAAGAACAGTTGTGTATCCGAAATTTCATATGGGAAAAAAACGTATAATGTCCAACTTGACACCAAAAAATGCTGTAATATTCTAAACAACTATTTTGCAAATGTCGGAAAAAATCTGGCTAACGCCATCAAAACATGTCCCAACAGTAATAAAAAGAATCCCCACGCTTCCCAACACCAATATAATAATTTCAACAAAATAACAGAAACTGATGTCGGAAAAATTATCGATGATTTAAGGGGGGGTTCCACACCCGGTTATGACAACATAGATGTAAACGTATTAAAAACAATGAAACAATATCTAATTTACCCCCTAACTCATATAATAAATACAAGCCTTATAAAAGGTGTATTTCCTGATAACTACAAAAGAACAATAATAACACCGATTTATAAAGCTGACTGCCCAAACGACCCACAAAATTACCGCCCTATATCCCTTTTATCAAATATATCAAAAATATTCGAAAAAATTGTAAAAAATCAAATCTGGTCCTTCCTAGAACAACATAAAATTATTAATTCTAAACAGTATGGTTTCAAAAAAAATACCAGCACCCACGATGCTATTGCAAAAATAACAAATTTTATATATACCGCCCTAGACTCAAATGAAAAATGCAATGGAATATTTATTGACCTTAAAAAAGCATTTGATAGTATTTCACACACTAACTTAATAAAAAAAATAAAATTATTTGGAATAAATGGAACGGTACTATCCTGGATCATAAGCTTTTTGGAAAATAGACCACAGCAAGTAAAATTATTAAATGAATTAAGTGATTCCGAAAGTAATAACTTCTCGATACCACAAGGCACAGTTTTAGGACCACTTTTGTTCATATTATATGTAAATGATATATTTGAAGTTGCTAAATACGGGGAAATTGTCTCATATGCAGATGACACAGTGCTTCTTCTAAAAGCAAACACATGGTTAGAACTGAACAAAAAGGCTAATTCAGACATCAATGAATTGAAAACATGGTTTGACAATAACCTACTAACGTTAAACTCTAAAAAAACACACTACGTACCATTTTTCATAAACAAACCAAATACGCCGCATGAAATAAACATTCGAATTCACTCTGCACCAAGCACTCAACAACACCACTGTAACTTACTATGTACTAATATTGAAATTAAAACTTCAACCAAATATCTAGGGATCACTATTGACGAATGCCTAAAATGGATACCACATATAACCATTCTCAAAAACAGAGTACGAAAATTAACCTTAATTTTTAGCTGCTTGAGACATATTCTAAATAAAGAACTACTGAGAATGACGTACTTCGCATTCTGTCAATCCATAATCCAATATGGTATAATAGGATGGGGGGGCGCCTATAAAACTCACACACAACCTCTTTACATTGCACAAAAACTAATAATTAAAATAATATTAAAGAAATCATTTTTATACTCATCTGAACTCATTTTCAAAGAATTTAAAGTCAGAAAATTAAATACTCTTTTCCTGTATCACGCAACCTTACAAGTTTACAAAGATGATATCCTAAACAAAACCGTACCATTCAAAAACATAGCAAATCTCAGGCAAAAATACATGTTACCAATTCCGATTTGTAAAAAAACTTTGGGTCAGCAAAACTACAAATACTTAGGAACAAATTTCTTCAATAAATTGCCAGAAAATATAAGATCACTAAATGATAGTTTCAAAGAATTCAAAACACAATTAAAAAAATATACTGAAAACCTAAACTAAATTAAAAAAAAAAATAATAAAATAAATGAAAAACAAAAACAAAAAATTAAAAAATTAAATAAAAATCTAAGAAACTAAACAAATAATACCTCATCCCATACACACAAGCAATTGCTTTTTATGGGAGAACATTGAAAAATAATAAATATTAATCATATCATAATATCTTATCTTATTACTAGTGAAATATATATATGTATATCACACATTGTAAATTTGTTTATTGAATAAATTGAATTTGTTTATAAAAAAAAAAAAAAAAAATCAGTGTAAGTATCGATCTTGGGTTCTAATTTTTCGTATTTATCCTCTTGTTCCTTGACCTTTCTAAAAATGTCTTTGAATGTCTGGGCATTAATTGCGACAACTTCTTCTCCAAGTAAAGTCTGGACGGAATCCATCGTAAAAGTAACATTCCTGACAGCTACGCATCCTTTTATTATTCCCCAACAGAGTTCGATTGGGTTCAGCTCCGGGTGGTATGGTGGCAGACGCAATACTGAGTGACCATGCTTTTCCAGCAATTGGTCCAAAATGTATTTCTTGACTCGTATCTTGTGGAGCTTAATAATATCATACAATATTGGTATTGTGTTTTTAATCGGATACGGTATTCCATGCTTTTCCAACCAGGTCAGCATAACTCCTTTTCTTGAACTCGATGTCGAGATCCTTTCGCATTCTTCATTGTGGTATGACGCATTGTCTATAACAAGCACAGATTTTGGTTCCAGATTTGGCAAAACCTTTTCCGTGATCCATTTTCTGTAATTGGCAGAATTCATAGCACCATGGTAGTCGCCAGTCCTCTGATCAGATTTAAATGTTAACAGTGCGTTGGGTACAAAACCATTTTCACTGCATGCATGAAGTATTATTAGATGTTTGCCTTTAGACACAGGAACTTTAGCTCCTTTATTGGAGTTGTCAGTCCACGCACGCGGTGTTGTATGTGTACTATGAATGTATGTTTCATCAGAATACACAATTGGACGTCCGTCATTCCTATATTCTTCTAATTTAGTGAGATATGTGGTACGTTTAAGTCGGATATCATTTTTTTCAATAAGCAACTTTCGGTTTGTTTCTGTTTTTCTCCATCGAAAACCCAAATTGTGAACAACTTTCCTTAACGTAGTTATACACCCTGCGTAGTCGATGTCCCCTTTCAGAACTCTATGAATCTTTTTCATCGTTGGCAAAGACTTATGAACTAAATGAAAATCATACACACATCTTCTAATAACTTCCTTATCGAAATCATCTACATCTGATTTGGTTGATAGTCTGCGTCGTTTCTTCCCTGGTGTGCTGAAGGTTGGTCGTTGAGTTGACGATGATGACGGTTGTGTTTCTGCTTCCTTTGCCACTCCAGTTACGATACGTCGAATACTAGTCTGCGATACTCCAGTTGCCTTAGACGTCAAATCATATAAGTCAGTCATGCTTAAAAATTGACCACCGTTTTTTATATTATGCATAAAATAATTAAACACGCGAAATAAAATTTCACGACTTTGTCCATTCAGTGATTTGCCACGTCCCGTTTTGTAACAGGACTCCATGATGTCGTAATAAATATTCACTTGCACACTTTAAACACACTCTGTAAATCTACTAATTCGAATTAAAAATGATGAAAACTATTTATTATTTCAAATTCAAAAATTGGTAATTATTTCACTTGCGATATGTAGGTGCACGTATGTTTAAATCAAATTACGAACTGAATGAATAGGACACCCCGTAAGTATACCCCGTAACGTTATTGTTAAAACTTGCCTCTCTTCTAAATAGTTACAATAAGTGAGCGTAAGCAAGACAGAGAGCCTTATCGCGTTAGTGGGCGGCGCTTGACGATCACACAGATAGACCAATACATCAATTCTAAGCATTTTTATTGCGTCCTTCTTTCGTTGCGTTACCTTATACCACCCACAATAATGATTATTGATGAATCAAATTTACTTAAATTTAAACTTTTTTTAAATAACATTAATTATAAACGCAAATATTTCAATCTATTTAATTAATACAAATAAATATGCATGAACTCTCGAAAATATTTTCTTTAAGAAGGTGGCAACGACGTATTAATAGCAGTCTTCAATATCTCACCCCTGTTTCACCGGCCATTATAACCAAACCTTTTTAGGGGTTTGATGGGCAAATAATACGGTTTAGTATCCGGAGAAATCACCCCTCTGGGAGGCAGCTCCGAACCTTATTGCAAGTTTAATGATCCAAGTGTTGTTAAGGCGACACGAGACTCTAATAACGGGGGCTTGCTCGAGGCTCACATTTTAATTGATTCGAACGAATTCGTAACGATAACGCACGCATATATTTAGAGCGATCACAACTATAAGATTTATAAAAACAGTATCCCACCATTAAAATATTTCACGAAAAACGGTTTGAATATTTTTTAAATATTTTTCAACCATAAAATTAGCAGTAAGCACCAGATTTTATTTTTCTAGGCGATGAATTAGTAACTTACCGGGGTTTCCTCTAGAAACATCTTAGATTCATTTTAGTAAAACATTCATAAGAAATATTGTTTTTACACGACTTCATCACTGTAGTTATGTTTCTCACTTTGTTTTAGAGATTTATTAGGACAAATTCAACCGCAGGTCCGTCCAATTCACCAGGGCCGCGCGTCGCTTTTATTTGTGAACGCCTTCTTCACTTACGTCGTTAAGATTCTAACTTTATTTTAGGGTATTGTCTCTTCTTAAAATACCTCATGAAATACTTGCGCGCATTATATTAACAATCATGCTTAGTACTTCATGTTTTTATTGCTTTGTTTGATTGACTTGGAGGTCTAGCACAGGCGATCGGTAAAGCCCTATGTCAATACGACATTGACTAAATTCAGGATCTATCGGGTCAGTTAGCAACATTTCCTAGCACGGTCGACGATTGATAAGAATTTCCGACCAAAAAGCCCGCCAAAATTTCTTGGCTGTCAGTTGAATTTGGGTGAGTGTTGATATACGCGACTTTTTTTAATAATGTCGTTCTTTATGCAAAATTACTGGTTTATTTATGAATGGAGGCAGATTAACGATGCTCGTAGGATAGAAAGACATCATGTATGCGATCAATTAAATCCGTTCGAACTTGGAGACGAAAAAAAGACGAAATTCCGACACTTGTTTCTAAAAGATCTCATTGACTCCCTTTTACTGTAAATACTGCCTGCCAATGCATATTTAGGTAATTTTATTTTTCCGACTTTATGTCTGGGTTAAATCTTCTTCACAGGAAAAATTAAACCCTTTGTAAAAAGCGCAATTTTCCCTGCGAGAGGTCCATTGCAAAAAGGGTGCCTTGGTACATATCGGCGTTAGCTCAGGTGGTAGAGGTTGAGTTCTGTATCATCAGGCGTCGGGTCAGCCAACGGCTTTTACACGGGGAACTAAAGGCCAAACAACCACTCCATATTCGTCAAAGGAAACACAAGAATGGGGGTATGAAAGTATATTCACAAAGCACAATTACATAACAGATACACAAATGAGATGGGTCATTAACATCCTAAATATTCCTAGCTGTTTGTTAGGAACAATCTCTCTCGATAATTAAGGTTCTGGCTGGCAAGCTTGTATGTAGGCATGATTCAAGTCACAAAAAGGCACATAAAGGGTAATGATAGTTAATCCGCTTACATGAATTTGCAGTAGGTTTCGCGTACATGTTGAACCACAAATGGAGGGTTATCTTCCGTACTGTACGCGCCATTACGCGTACATTTCTCCATTGTGAGTTGGCACAGCAATTGGGTACAGGCTTCAAAAATACTTGTACAAAGTGGCCGTTAATTTAGGCGCGCAACGATGGCGTCCTGGTTGATTGCAAATCACACATGTTGACAGGGCCAAGGTTAGATTGTGAGTGGCGGCCGTTGGTGATTTGAATGGCCGGCGTGTGTCGAGCGTAATGTGGTTTACCAACTTGGCCGTGCACAAAGCGGGCGCATGCGCACAGCGAACAATGGTAACAACTGACAGCTTACTGATTTGAATTCGCGGGAGTTTTGAACGTGTCCGATTCGTTTCGTGACACATCCCCGCCCGCCCGAGAAAAAGCGACGTGGCAATGAAGCAATAGGCTTAAAGAATCCTCTTTTACTTAAAACATGCCACTGGCTTCTCAGAGAGATGGCTTGCGAGAGAGAGATTGTTGGGTGTGCTAGCTAATTGATGACAAACATAAAACACATAGTGACATATGACATGACAAGACAAGACAAAACATGGTAACATGTGACATGACCAGACAAGACAGAACATAGTAACATATGACATGACAAGACAAGACAAAACACAGTGACATATGACATGACAAGACAAGACAAAACACAGTGACATATGACATGACAAGACAAGACAAAACATAGTACATGACATTTTGAAAAAAAAAATAAATGACTCTAAGTTTATCATTGGTCCGGGAAGCTAAGATTTGCGAAGCGTAGTTTGTTTGCGTAATGGTCGGAGTTTGCGTAGCACTTGTTATTTTCACTAACACATGACCCTTTGAGATTACACTCAAATGAACACTAGGGTATTGGAAAAGAACACGGTGTGGAACTTTGTTGTTGCGGGGGGGTTCTACTATCACAGAGGTCAAAATAGGTGCTTCAGGTTTGTAGAAATGCCAGAGTGGATCCATGCTGGTAGTAAGCAAGGTTGTACTGGTTATTAAAGCGTGCAGGGCTGCGAGTAACATGGGTTGGTGCCAAATGGAGATTGGTGGTGAGTATGCACAAACGGCAATTGGTGAGTCTGCACGAACGGCGACTGGTTGGTCTGCGTGTTTTAGTATTTGCAAGACAATGCTTGTGTCAGTGCGTGATGGAGCAAAAGACAACAGTTGATTTGGCAGGAACGGACAACTAACCTGGAGCTGACATGCTCGGAGGTTGTTGTTTGGAAAGTCTCATTATATTGTGAGACAACTTGTTCGCAACTGCACAAACGGCTCACACTTAATTGAGTTGGGTGTGGTCGGGTGCTTTTTATATAACGAGGCTGAAGAGAGGGGACCTCCGTGACGGTAGTGAAGGCGGCAATGAAGAGGGCTCAGCTGGTGATGAGAGAGGCAGCTGGGCTTCTTTTTAGTCCAGGGGTAAATTATTATTAGAACAAAATTCTTGAAGTTTACCTGCCTGGTAGACCAATGATGCAAAAATGGTTGGAGAGAAACAAATGTGCCTTGGGTAGAAGAAAGAGATTTGCTTGCCAGAAACCAGAGAAAGAGAAAGATAGAGATGTTCCTAACTAGTTGATATTTTACAAATGTAAAAATGTTTTCGTATCAAGAGGTGACTCTGTATAGTCCATTCAGTGCAATAGTACTGAATACAAATCCACTGATACAAGAACATGTTTGTGCAATGAGACAAAAAAAATAACTTCTTTGAAAGCAATTGACCTTTCATGGTCAATGTCATCGCTAAAGCGGTAACAACGTAAGGCTTTCAAGGAAGAAAACATAGTGAAGATATTTCATTGAAGGGTGAAGGAATGATGGGAGAAGGGGTGAGAAGAAAAAAAAAATTCGTGGATGAGGTTTGTCCTATTTGACAGACGATAAGCCAATGCCTATCGTACATTTTCCAAATCCGAGAATAATTTTCTACAATATGTACATGGTGAAAGTGATGAAGAAAAAAGACGTTTGAGTACAGAAATCTGCTGAAAACTGGCTAGAGTCCGGATTCGATCTTCAGGAGAGAGCGAAATATATTTGACAGCAGGTTTCCCGACTCATTACATTTACAAGAAAGTGTGATGAAACATAACATACAACATAATACAATTCTAGTCTTTCATGTGTATTGGATGAAAGACTAGGGGTCGATTTAATCTTCTACAAATTTGTGAGAAAATGACAGACCCTTGCTCAAATTTCACAAAGCTGGGAGTTTTCTTATTCGTTTCCCAGCCGACGAGTTAGGTGTTTTTGTGTCATGTCCCGATTGACCTCCTACGACACGATACCTCATAATCAAAAGTGAAGCCGATGATTAGTCCATGGTCAATGGATAGTAGATAGTTCTTGGGTTTAGTTACAAGAAGTCTACAGGCATCAGTTCAACCAAAATTTGCTGAATGCACAGCTTCAATGTTATTTTTTTTTTTTTTTTAATTTCTCTTCCAAGAGGGAAATTTCCTGCTGTTTGGCAAGTTTAACAAAGGTGTCAAATGTTTTTAAAATGACAAGACATATCCGGGTAAAATGATCTACGTCAGGTAGTTCAAGTATAAACAGGTGGCAATCTTATTTAAGAAAAACCAATTGATATTATATCGTTCACACGAATCACGGTAAGTATTATGACGTCTTCACGTATCATGTAAAAATTTGAACGATTTGATGAAAGACAAGCCCAGTATTGAAAGGATGTAAGAAAGTAGGTATTTATAACAAAACATGAGACAAATTACCTATTCGCTGCGTTGGCGAAAAAATTAAGTGATTATGACGAACTTCTCGTATAGCGTTGGATTTTATAACGTTCGCACGTATCATGGTGGATTTTATAACGATCTCTCGTATCATGATGGAAAGACAAATTTACGTTCAAGTTGATAAAGAAGTTTCCATTTCAATACAGACGGCATATGCACAAAATACACAATAAACGTATAAGGTGATGTCGATAGTTATTGGTACCAGCATAATACAAAAGTAACATGACAAGCAGATACAATTGTACAAGACATGTGATGTGATGGTAGTAATTATTTACACAGCGCACAAATATAGCGAAAGAGACCTATTGGTTTTACTTACTCTTTGCTTACAATATACTGTGATGACACAACCAAAAGTTGAGTTTACACGGTATGTGATGACACAAACATAGGTTGAGTTTACACGATGTGTGATGACGCAAACTTATGCTGGGTTTACACGGAAGGTTGGCAATAATACAAGACATATGCCAACAAGGATTTTTTATACAAGACAAAAAAAAAATGAATATAGCAAAAGAGACCTATTTGGTTTTACCTACTCTTTGCTTACAATATACTGTGATGACACAACCAAAAGTTGAGTTTACACGGTATGTGATGACACAAACATAAGTTGAGTTTACACGATGTGTGATGACGCAAACTTATGCTGAGTTTACACGGAAGGTTGGCAATAATACAAGACATATGCCAACAAGGATTTTTTATACAAGACAAAAAAAAAATGAATATAGCAAAAGAGACCTATTTGGTTTTACATACTCTTTGCTTATAATATAAAGGTTTGTAGTGGTTTATTTAAGACCTGATTGGGTTTTACTTACTTAAAATGACCAAACAAAATGAGCAAGGGAACACACTTGGTGTTTCCACAATTGCTACAAACACTAATGTTGTGAACTTTACATGTTATACATTTTTTATATACAAAAGGGGGTGCCTTGAGACACAGGATAACTTAATATGAGTGACCTGGCTTGGTGTATTTAACAAGGCAAATAAATGTCATTCAAGACAAAATAAAGTGCAATAATATAACAGATTTGGGTCAGGAAGTTGAGATCCTATGATTTTACATACTCAATATGACCGAAAGGTGTTATACATGGTACATTGTTATTGATGAGGAAGACAAATCGGAATTTGTTTTTCTTTACAACAACTATTTTCAGAAATGACGTGTCAATATCAAATTCTGAAAAAAGACTAGAGCAAATGGGATAGTTGAGCGCCATTCAATTTTTGGAAAACTGAAAAAACTTTAACATGGTAATTGTAACTTATATTTGTTACACCTGTGTAACTTGAATCAAATGACGATACCGAACTGGAATTACACACGCATTTTGATTACAAATTACAGGGGTAGAACATTCACCTCAATTGGGTGTATGTTGCAAAAGGGTCATTGTTTTATGTACGATGGAACCCATTAGAACAAATATGAAGGACAATTGGAAGAACAAGAGCAAAAAACAATATCAAATGATATGACAAGAAAACTTGGTGTGTTGGGAACAGGGAATGGAGAACATTTTCGAGTATCGCGCGTACCAAAAAATACAAACCGACATTGAGGAGGTGTCTCTTTTCTGAAATGATCAGTTTCAAAAAAGGTGTATACATGAGAAAAAGTGAACCGTGAGAAAAAGAATAGGAACAAAAGTTTATATACAATGAAATAGTGTACTGAGGTCAAGGTTACAATTGACACTTATTGTACCTTGTCGTGTAAGATTTACTTACAACAAGCCATAATGGATGATTAACTTATGAAAATCAAGAACACTATGGCTAAAAAGGCTAATGATTTCAACAAAACACGAATAACACTATGGTAGACGGCTTGTGAGATCAATAGTAAAAGTCATAAATAGTTGTTTATGCAAAGTTTGTAGTGTATGACAGTGGTTGTTTCTGCCAATGAGGTACAAACGTAGGGACAGGAGTGATGGTTTCTATTGTTTCCATATTTCCAGCCTTGACAATGTCCTTTATGTGGTAGTTGCCTATGTGTTTACCAGAAATGTCGGACAGGGTGTACACCAAATCTGAGATTTTTCTCAATACTTTAGCCTTGATAAAGCGGGGTGCCAATTTGGCAGAGAAGTACATGGCACCTTGTGACAATGTGTTATTTCTTCTCCAGACAATATCCTCTTTATTAAAAGTGACATGTTTCCTGCGTAAGTTGTATCTGTCCGCACTCTTTTGGTGGGCCAGTAATAAAGCGTCTGTTACTTCGCTGTAGATAGCAGAGAGTTCTTCTAAACGGTGGGCATAAGTTTCTACAGGGTCTTCAGATGAGGGAACCGATGATGGAAAATCAATATTCCGATGTAGAGAACCGTGAACAATTTGTTCCATGCCGTGTTTGAGGAAGAATGGGGTGTAACCGGTTGTAAGATTTACCGTGTTGTTCATAGCTGCTTGAATTTTTTCCAAGTTTTTACACCAAGTGCGTTGGTCTTTATCAACTAGGATAGCCAGGGCAGTACTGATGTTTTGGTTATAACGCTCTACAGTGTTGTTCTGTGGTGTGTAGAGAGTATTATAAAAAATGTCCTTTATGCCGTATTTGGACAGGAACTCCTTAAATTCAGTTGCGATGAACTGTTTTCCGTTATCCACGATGATTGTACGGGGGGTTCCGTAAGGTATAAATATGTGTTTTTCCAAAAGGCTTACGACTGCAGATGCGGTGGCTCTTTTTAAAGGAAAAATCCAACAATATTTGGTGAAAATGTCCACTACACTGAGTATATGCATGTGTCCAGCATAACTTCTGGGGAAAGGTCCAATAAGATCCATTGACAGTGATTGCAGTGGTCTATCGGCGCGTTTGGGTTTACCCATAAGACCAGCAGGGGGTGCAGTGCTGTGTTTATAAGCTTTGCAAATGTCGCATTTAGAAATATAATTGCGCACTTGTTTGAAAAGACCGGGCCAATAATATTTCAAGGATATTTTCTTATATGTCTTGAAGGTTCCGGGGTGTATGGATTCCGGGGCACTGTGGTTGTTGAATATTATTTGTTCTCTCTCTTCAAGAGGAACAACCAGTTTCCAGGCATGGTCTTCGAGAATAGACAAAGGAGGTTTGCAATTACGGTACAATTGTCCTTCTTTTATGATAAAATTGGGAAACTGTTGAGGAGAGTTAATGCAACCGTTGAATATCTTTAGATACCAGGTGTCCTTAGTAGAAGAGATGGGGGCAGTTGGTTCGGTGTTTAGGAGAGCAAGCTCGATTCTTGAGAGTGCGTCAGGTACAATGTTGTCGGCGCCCTTGCGGTGTATGACATCGAAAGTGTATTGAGACAAACGTGATGACCAACGCGCGAGTCTACCGGATGGATTGTTCAAGGAGATTAGCCATTTTAGGCTGCTGTGGTCAGTAATTACAGTAAATTTGCTACCGTCTATGTATCCTCGAAAGTGGTGAATAGAATCCATTACTGCCAGTAACTCTTTTTCTGTTATTCCGTAGTTTTTTTCGTGTTTGTTTAAGCTTCGGGAAAAGTAAGCTACAGGGTGTTCTCCATCGGGAAATTCCTGAGTTAGTACTCCGCCGATTCCAACATTAGAAGCGTCAGTATGGAGCGTGAGAGGAAGTGTGAAATCAGGGCAGTTCAGCACAGGTGCTGTTTGTAGAGCAGATTTCAAAGTGATGAAGGCTTTTTCGGTTTCAGGAGACCATAAGAAATTACTGGTGCCTTTGCGTGTACCAGTGATTTTGTTGAGGGGTGCTGCAATGTTGGAGAAGTCTTTGATGAACCTTCTATAATAACCGGCAAGTCCTAGAAAACCTTTGACTTCTTTTGCGTTTTTGGGTCTGGGGAAATTTGCCATGGCTTCGACTTTAGCTGGGTCCGTTCTCAGACCTTTTTCGTCGATAATAAAACCTAAATAACGCAAGCGGGACTTGCAGAATTCTGATTTCTTCAAGTTGATGGTAAGACCGGCGAGCTTGAGTTGTTGGAAGACTTTTTCCAGCATTTCAATGTGTTTTTCGAAAGTGTCAGTTATGATGATGAGATCGTCTAGGTAACAGAATAAGTTATTATCCGATTCTGGGCCGAATAACTTGTCCATTAACCTTTGCAATTCGGCAGGGCTGTTTTTGAGGCCGAATGGTAACCTTTTAAAGTGAAACATACCGGTGCTGGTATGTTTTTGACTCGGGTGGCACTGGTGTAATTATTTTTGCTTCCACTGGTTCGGGGCAATTAAAACGTAAATTCCTGATGTATTTCTTGTTGAAGTACAAGGCGTAATTTATGAGCGACTTCCTTGATTTGTCAGTTGGCGACAGGTCCCTTTTACGAAGAGCTTGTAGTAATATTTCTCTTTTTGATTGGAAAATGTTGGTGATTACACCAAATGTAATTCCTGTAGGTACAGTGGGTGAGTTCATTTTGAAGGTTTGCTTGATGTTTGAAAAAAAGAAGACGATTGTGTTCCGGAATTTTTTGAAGTGTTTGAATTTTTGAAAATTTGGCCAGGACTTTGCTTTGTAAAACTGTGTTTTTTAGTTTCACTAGTCACTTTTCACTTGTTGAGAAAAAATTGGCCACAGATTTGCTGATTTGAAATTGAGGATGTTGAAGAAAAGGAATGAATTTAATTTCACTTTTCGCGTCACTTGTTGTAAAGGTGGGCACTGTCGTAAGGTTAACACTTGTCGAAGGCACTGTTGTAAGGTTAACACTTGGATTTGCACACTAGAGGAAAAAACAGTTGTACCTATAATTTATTAGGAATAAATGTATAATTAGTGTTGAGACAAACCCGTGTTTTTATTTACACTCGTTGAAGGAAGGTGATTTGTTGGTAATGTTCGCTATGCGAAAGGAGACATTACGGTTTTGAAATGGGCTTTGAGAAAAAGATAAACAAACACGAATTCGTGATGTTTATGCTTGTTGAGAAACAAAAACCACTCTGTTGTGTTCGTTTGTGGTTGTCGTGTGTGTTCACGATACGCGGCAAAGTGTGAGCACGCGTGGCCACCATTTTGTGAACCCAGTTTTTTGCGAGCGCGCCAAAAAAACGGATTGTGGAACGGTTTGTGGACATTTGCTGAGAAGGAAATCACATGTTGTTACAAGAATAATGTACATGAATGGAATTTCAACTGACGAACATGAGGTAGTCTATTGTTGGCTTATGAAGGGATGACAAAAAAAAATTGCCCCATGTTGCGCGACAGTGTAAAAAGCGCAATTTTCCCTGCGAGAGGTCCATTGCAAAAAGGGTGCCTTGGTACATATCGGCGTTAGCTCAGGTGGTAGAGGTTGAGTTCTGTATCATCAGGCGTCGGGTCAGCCAACGGCTTTTACACGGGGAACTAAAGGCCAAACAACCACTCCATATTCGTCAAAGGAAACACAAGAATGGGGGTATGAAAGTATATTCACAAAGCACAATTACATAACAGATACACAAATGAGATGGGTCATTAACATCCTAAATATTCCTAGCTGTTTGTTAGGAACAATCTCTCTCGATAATTAAGGTTCTGGCTGGCAAGCTTGTATGTAGGCATGATTCAAGTCACAAAAAGGCACATAAAGGGTAATGATAGTTAATCCGCTTACATGAATTTGCAGTAGGTTTCGCGTACATGTTGAACCACAAATGGAGGGTTATCTTCCGTACTGTACGCGCCATTACGCGTACATTTCTCCATTGTGAGTTGGCACAGCAATTGGGTACAGGCTTCAAAAATACTTGTACAAAGTGGCCGTTAATTTAGGCGCGCAACGATGGCGTCCTGGTTGATTGCAAATCACACATGTTGACAGGGCCAAGGTTAGATTGTGAGTGGCGGCCGTTGGTGATTTGAATGGCCGGCGTGTGTCGAGCGTAATGTGGTTTACCAACTTGGCCGTGCACAAAGCGGGCGCATGCGCACAGCGAACAATGGTAACAACTGACAGCTGACTAATTTGGATTCGCGGGAGTTTTGAACGTGTCCGATTCGTTTCGTGACACCTTCCACACACTTTTCCACAAATGATCATCTAGTCAATCCACATTATGCAAGTGCATTATATAAGCATAATACACACGAAATAATACAATAACAACACGTCAACTCACCAGAGATCAAATGGGAAAATAATTTACCGACTCCAGATATTTTCATATCAGAGGGTTAACAGTTAACTCCTAACTGGACCTATAAATCCTAATGATCCCCCAATATAAATATTTAAAAAATCTTTTATAATCCTACATGTATTTAAAATGACTGATTTTTTCATTTTTATGTACAAATTCTTTGGCATATCTAATACCCCTAAATTTTTAATTAGTGAGCTAGGTATAATGCCAGTGGCCGAAATAACAAATGGTAATATTTTCGTAGTCTGAGAATGCCAAATTTTTTTAATCTCTTTTGCTAAATCTATGTATTTTCTTATTTTTTAGAAACAGATTTTTTAATATTACTTTTGAATTTGGAATAGCGACATCAATGATATAAGTTATTTTTTTAAATTTTGTCATGTAAAACTATATCGGGTCTATTATGACTAATCGTTCGGTCTGTTAGTATAGTTTTATCATAATATATTTATATCCATAATAACATGGTACTATATTACGGCAGTCAATCGAGTTATGTTTAATTACAAAACTTTGGTGAATTATTTTTAAAACTTGATTATGCTCGGACGGCGCTAATACAGAACATCCC
Organism: Hesperophylax magnus; assembly: GCA_026573805.1. NCBI lineage: Eukaryota > Metazoa > Arthropoda > Insecta > Trichoptera > Limnephilidae > Hesperophylax > Hesperophylax magnus. Next base: position 16,576,918 of record JAIUSX010000049.1, read on the forward strand.
GATATAATATGTTCAATAGTTTCCGGAAAAGCCAAAGATTTTCTACATAAATCATCAATTGATTTGTATCTTTATTTGATTTGTATATGTATGACGTTTGATGATTCGGAATGTTTTATTACTCTAGTGTTGCCAGTATATATCAATTAATTTACAATATCGAATCGATAATTGGAACTACTGACGTATTTGTAGTGATTTAGCAAGCATTGTCGAACTATTGATACGCCAACCGATATTGTATTGCAAATCGATATACGCTGAAAAATACTAATAAATTGACAATGTCGAATTTAAATAATAACTTTAACATAAATTGACAGTCGGCATGTACTTTTTGACACAAAGGGGAGTTAATTAGTTAATGAGGTCGTTAGTTACGACTAACAACTTTTGTTCCTCCAAGTTGGAATAGAATCAATTGATCTCGTTTCGATGGTCCATGGATCGTATATACTATTTCACTTCCTTTAATTTTAATTCACCTCGATTCATTATTTAGCCAGTTATTTTGCATAACGAATGACATTATCTAAAAAGTCGTGCACATTTATAGCTTATCAGACACCTTTGAGGCCTCGCTAAAAGCAGCGGCTTTTGTCTACCGACTGTTGGAATCATGTTTTGACCTTGCTCGCGAACTTTGCAAAATTGACCATAGATGATGGGTTTTGTCAATATCGTATTGACATAGGGCTTTATGAATCGTAATAAAATCATAGGTATTTACGTCTATCGATTCGATATTGTAAAGTTATTGATTTCACTGTGCTATTTATTGACCCCCTGAGCTTTCCCTCAGAGCCTATGTGTCAACTTTTGGTTTGCCGTGAAGAGATTCTTTTTCGAAGAAAAATACCAGGTTCACTCCTATCTTTCCTTGTACTTGTTAGAGGAGTGATGTAATACTAATTTCATCCTTTCGCAGTCAGCCCTATACACTATACATACGTAAGTCGGTTTTCTCATTGATACGTCCGCACTGTCTTCCTTTAGAATACTCCTGATCTCTATTCCTGCGTAAACCTTATATTCTTCGAAAAGTTGAGAAGTGTATTTTTCCCCAAATAGCTACTTGGTTACAATGTACACTCTTTTATTAAAGCATTTTAATTATTATGCTGACTAGTTTCACAGAATGTTGATGGATTTAACCATTCCCTTGACACTGGAACGACCGGATACTGCTCCATAGCTATAATGACCGCGACCGTCATATTGACGTCTGATCACACGTGAGTGTAATTTTTGGTACAATATACAACAAATAAAACCATAATAAATGAAATTCTTTACTTTATTCGTTTATGTACACATTTGGTAGAATATAATCTGTAAAAACACAAACGAAACGAATATTCGGCGACTTGAGTACGTGCGCAGAGATCAACATGAAACAGTGATCAATCAACGTAAATATTGAATTCCAATGATGCGATACCGAAAGAAAGAGAAATTAGTTCTGTCATTTTCCGAGGTACAATGAGTATGTTGTAAACTTTGAGAAAAAATGTTGTGAACAAACTCAGCTCAGTGGCCCTAACCGTCACATTGATGGTGGTGGTCTTTGTAGGTATAAATCATTATATTTGAAAAATTAAATAAGATATTTACGTATTTTTTCACCATAGTCGTTAAATCAAGAATCATGAAAAGTAAAAAAAATCAATTGAATAATAATTTCCATCACATTAAATCGGGCAGCGGTCAAAATACCGGCTACGGTCTTTCTAGTGTTAAATGAACCCATATTACTCGTATTCTAAAGAGAAGAAATCCTAATATGAAAGAAACGAAAAACGTCTTACACATTAATACAATTAAAAAAATATAGATCCTTAATTAACGCTTGCGCTGACGCTTATGAAATTAATTCCATTTAATCCTAATAGCGTTTCAAATTGTCTGCTTTTCCTTTCTAAATATTTATTTAAGGAACTTCGTACAACTTATTTCAAGGATTATAATAAACAAAAATTACTTACGCCTAAGGTTAACAAGACTTCACCTGAGGGCACATGTCATAAATAATTAAGTCATATCCCCGAAGATAGAGTAAATCAAAGAAAGTAAGCTGTACGAATTTTACAGCCAAAATATTTTACCTAAGGGCATTTAAAAATCTTGAGCACTCTTTTAGCGGCGTATTCTGTGTATATTTTATCGGAGTTTGCAAGGAAAGGCGAACCTTAATATGATTTATCTAATTCGCGGACGTAAATTGTGAATTTATTTCTGAAAACCGGAATATTTTATTCCGCTGCGGAGATTTCAGCAGTACAAAATATATTACCATTAAAAAATATAGGCCCATTTCTCAGCATCTCTATCACCTATATTACGATTGTTTATTTTTTTATTGTTGTCATAAGAAAATCTGTTTTATTTTATTTCTAAAATACGATGCATTTAATTGACATTTACAAAGCATTGATACATTGAACTACCTTACTAGGCAACTGCCTGTTTCATGGTGACCAATACATTATAGTTACTTTTTATAAAGTGTAAAGAATATAATGTAAGATTTTGTGCCGAACTAATGAACGCGTTTTAACCCCTACACAACTGATTACCAATCCTTGATGTAGAGTAAATGGCTGTTTCTCATCTATACAGAATCTAAAACTCGCCCATTAGCAAGGGGATAAGAATATAAACATTATGAACAGGTGTAGTTTTTAACGTTTTTAATTCTTCATAAAGACACCTTTGTTCAAAACTGCAAGGGTAATATTATCTATTAAATAAAACATTATTTAAGGAATGTATTTGTTCCTCCTTTTTTGAATTACAATGTCAAAAAAGATTAATTAAGTGCAAACTAAATATAACATAAGCATTTATAAAGATAATAGGTTAATGTGATAATTATTAAAAGAGATGAATGCAACAACAAATATGAAATATGAAGCACACAAAAATGAGATCAAAACGGAAGATTAGCATTTCAGTAAAAAAAATCAAGTTTTATGTAATATCGAGATAAATGTATCATGTGAAAGATAGTAAGCATTGACTGAAAATATAACTACAAATAAGGCTGTTGCTAGTTTGTATGCATAAAAGTGGCGTTAACTGCTTATATGGTGAGAAAATTTAATATTACAGTATGAAATAACGTTTTGTCAAAGTAATTGTTTTAAAACCAGAGATATTCAAGAAACATCCATACACACATGTATGTATATAATTCACAAATACATACTTAACTTATATACATATAGTTAAATACATCTATACACATATATACCCACTTTCATCAAATTACCGTCGCAACTTATATTTTATTATACACGCAAACTTACATAGGTATGTACGATAAATTAAAGGATAATCAGTCCTCAACATTATTATGATATTTTCACCGAGTTTGTTATTTTCGGTTATTAATTGTCAAACCTTTTTAAAAAGTAGCATAAAAAAACATAGTGATAAAAATACGGTAACAATTAAAAAAATGCCCAGTAAAAAAAACACATATCAACAAACAATACATTGAATAGCTTCGATATTAGAATTCAATAATGAACCACTGAACATATTGTTTTATGTGACACCTTACAAGAGCGCCGCTGTCTGTACAGTATAACGACAAGGGAACTATATCGCCAACCGGTTGGTTAGCGAGAACTTTAAATTCTTAAAGAAAACTTTTAATTCGTACTTGATCAACGCAAGAAAAGCTGTAACAGCTTTCAAAAGATTAAAAATTTGTGAGAGTTCTTAGAAAACCGTCCTCAATTTACCATTCATATTAAAATAATAAAAAAAAATCATATATTTCTATATTATACGAGCAACAATCGACCAAATTGAAGTAACTTTACATGAACTTTTTTTCGTAGACCGTCTGTTCGACATTCCACGAAATTTAAAAAATATATTTATTTAAACCTTTATTAGTAGTCATATATTATGTATTTATGAATGTTTGCTTGTGGGCATACCACTAATGGGTCCGTTTACAATCCCTAACTCTTTCTCACAAAGTAGGAATGTAACAGAAAAGAGGTTTCAATGGAGCCTGCAGTGACAGGATCATGCTGAAAGTAAATAAGTACCTATTAAATGAAATCTACCATATTCTGACCATCCCCTAATTACAGGTTTCGCGGGCCAGCACTGCGAATACGAGTACAACGAGTGTGAGTCCTCCCCCTGTCTTAACGGAGGCACATGCACGGACCACGTAGGGGCGTACATCTGCACGTGCGGAAGAGGCTACACGGGCAAAAGGTGCCACATAAAGGTAACAAAATTATCTCATTAATAATGATAACATACTTTAAAAACAAAGCAAAAGAGATTTTTTATGAATTATTTGCGATGGTTGAACATCAACCAACTGAAGTTGATATATTTGAAGAAATAGAAATGAGAACACACTCCTGAATCTAAGCAATTGTTTTTTTTTTGTTATGTTCGTAACTTAAGATGATTTTTAAAATTATTTATTTACAAAATATTGTGTAGATACAGTGTTATTCTCTTGCGAGCAAGATGGGTACTTGAACTATTACGCTAACGGAGATAGATTAATAAATATATATTTTTGTTCTATTATTTTTTATAAAAACTTTAAATTATATTTGTCAGAAATTGGTAAAATTTTTAACCAAATTTATTATTTTCATAAAAAAATCGTAATTTTTATTCAAGCATTACTTAAGAATACTACTTTTTTTACTTTACAAACCATATTGTAAATTCTCACAAAATTCATATAAAATATATTTTGTTTCTAAATGTACTTCCCTATCTTTATCAGCCATGCAGAGACTTTTCTAGCAATATTGTAAACATCAATTTCATTTTTTAAGATGTCCATATTGCCCAAAAAGTATTTCCATTTTGCCTCTAACTTACTCTCATCAAACTACCTAATAACCCAGCAAACTTTTCCGCTATGAAACACATAAACGCCAAAGAAAAGGCAAACGTTTCTCTGTCACCAGTTATTCCGTCTCTTTTGCTTTATCCTGAACAAGCACGAAAAATATGTTTACTTCTTTTTTGGGTGACACCACACTAAATAATGACAGTTGTGGGACTACTGCACCTCTATTAAAGTTTGTTGCTAGGCGGATTGTAACATGTGAAAAAAGGTAGATATTTTTTGGGATTCTAAAATTTAGATATATTGAGAAGGCAAAAGTATTTTCCAACAATACTCATTTTTCCATGGTGGAATCTAACCTGGACGATACTGAGGGCAACCACTCTTAGTAAGCGTTCAAAAAGAAGAAAAAGATGTTTTAAAGATAAATATATATATATATTATTTACATATATATATATATATATATATATATATGTAAATACTATTGTTAGAGTGGGGTTTTATATTATTATATTTTTATACTTTTATATATTTATATTTTTATATAGGGGGATTGTATATATATAAAAAAGATTATAATGAATGGGGGTAAGCTAAAATACTTAATAAAGCATAATTTATTTAAAATAGAGATAAAATCTCTTGACAAATGGCTTCCGTAGCATTTACAAAAACAATTTTTTCATACCTATGAAACGATATGACAGAAACAGATGTGTTTTTTATAATTTTCGGAGCATAAGTTTTAACATAACTTTTTATAATTATTTTTTAATGATAAACCAATGTTTATGAGACAAGTTTTATGCATAGCATAAAGGATAACAAATAATTATAAGCAAAAATTAGTTGCCCGAAATCTCAATACAAATTGAAAATATCTCCCGAGTAAAAATAAATGCCGCCAACGGAAAATGAACCCGTACCTTCTGATGTCCACTCAGGTGCTCTGTAACCACTGAGCTATGTCGGCTTATTTCCAACCCGCCAAATAATTCAATATGTACTAGTACCTCAATCAACAATTACCACTAATTATACCCGTTGGCGGCATTTATTTTTACTCGGGAGATATTTTCAATTTGTATTGATATTTCGGGCAACTAATTGTTGCTTATAATTATTTGTTTTAATAATTTCTATTAAACTTGACAAATTTATTGAACTTATCTTAAAAATAACATATATTTTTTTAAGAGCTAAAAGCGTTTAAGCAAAAAACATTACATTTCGGTAGAAATTCGGAATACTTTTGGGTCTTGGAATAAGTTTTTTCGGAAATTAGTAATACTGTGTTGGAACATCATTACCAAAAGGTACACCATAACTTAGAGTACATTGTCACAATAGCTTCGTTAGGAACAGATTTCATTATGAAAAATATGACTGTTCTGACAAAGGCACGGCTGTTCCCACATGTTGGCGTCTTCGTGTTCAAAATTTGTTTTACACCTCAGAAAGGGGTTCCATTTTAGGTTTTATAAATTTACTCAATAATAATCACAAAACAACACAAATCATACACATTCTGCGTGTAAATGTGTTAACAAGATGTTAGTGTATGCAATATTAAAGTGTGTAAGTTATTTAAACTCGTTGCATATATTAACACCCTCCGTATTTACCAGATAGAAACATGAAATCGCGCGAATACAATTGCGAGCCGAACCGCAAGCCAAGCCTCGAATTATGGAAGGGAACGAAGCAACAGCAAATAGCGCGAAACGCTTGCGCTTGCTTCGTTCCTTTCCTGTAATTCAAGGCTCGGCTCTCGTTTCCGTTCGCAAATGTATAAGCAGCATTACACGTGTAAAACAATATGACTAAAAAGTGTTGGTGGAAAAATAACAAGATTTTATATGTATAATCTGATAGTATTATTACGCCAGCGTCTGGACGATCTAGGCCCTCTGATTGGTCGAATTAAAATTGTCTGTTTCGGGTAAATTCAGCTAACTTGAAAATTAAGACACGATTTCATACTAAAATTGGATCGCCTCATAATAATACGAGATTTCTTCAAAAGCATCGTTTCTGCTCATATAATTTTTGGATAATATCGAAGAAAATATGTTTTAGAAAGTTCATGATCCATTGGATTAATTACATTACAATGAAAATTATCCACAATTACGTGATTATGTTTGACGTTTATAAAAAATCACGCGTTCCTTATTCAATATGGCGGATACGCACGGCTATAGATGGCCGACTGAGCGCACCTCTGGCGGTTTAAAAACGAACCAAATGAATGGCGCGAATATTTAAATATGCAGCTCACAATATTTGACTACTTACGATTAACAAGCATTTAATAAGAAGATTTCTTCTGGAAGCTTATCACTTTGTAATGGCATTTTTCATTATTATTTATATTTTTTTTGCTTATTAATTATATCTGATTTTATATTGATATGTTTTCTAATTTGTAAAATTTCAAAATTATTTATTTGCGATGCTTTATATCCTGAGTGAAGTATTTTAAGACCTGAATTTTTATCGAAAGTGTGATCATTATTCAAAAGATGATTTTCAAACTCAAATTCACTATTTCCATTTAGAGCCCTGCGATATTCTTTAGTTCTGACTTCAAAGTTTCTATTGGTTCTACCTTTGTAAAAGAAATTACAATCATCCCAATTGAGTTTTTAAACTCCTGATTTTTTGTTTGAATTTTGCTATCTTTATTATTAAGAATATATTTCTTCATTGTTATTAGTGTAAAACGCCAGTTGAATAGTACCAGAATTGTTTTTATATATAATTTTAGAAGTATCGCTATCCACAAGCAGAATTCTACGCCATTGTTTATTTCTATCTTTAGAAAGACCGTTTGAAGAGAATATGTTTAATTTTTTTTATTTAGTATTTCAACTATCAATTTATAAGAATAACCGTTATTAAATGCTATTTGTCTTATGAATATATTGTTTTATGGTTATATTCTATTTGTTTTTTTCAGGTCTTAAAATACTTCACTATAAATAATTTTGAAATTTTAGAAATGAGGAAACATGTTAATATAAAAGCAGACATAATTAACAAGAATTTTTTTATAAACTCTCTTTTAAATATTTTCCCACTTAACTGGTCTTTCCCGTCTAACGATATTGTAATTCCTAATTATTATAAACCCAGCCTACTCTTACCCCTCCCCCCTCCTTCCACTTCTTCTTTCCCAATTGCAATCTATATTTAATTTTTGACTTCGGTGTATACACAATAAAATGTAAACATTATATTTATTTATTTATTGGACAATTTGCATAGCGCCGCTTTTGTGAGATATCACCTCAGGAGCGCTATATTGTAATAATCTACCTTTATATATAGATTTTTACTCTCCGGATGAAGGTGTATATATAATCTAACTTTAAACTTTATTAGATACAGTAACAGTTGTAGGTAAAGAATTACCAAATGATTACCGAAAATGATTGCCCTCCTTTTATTCATAAACACGGGTACAATTAATCAATATGTAATAATCTATTATTTAAGTCAACTTTGTTATAACTATCTTTAATTGTGACAAACTAAACGATATTGATTAAACTTATAGACATTGACGGTTGTAACACATATTTAAGCACTGCAAGTCTCCTACGAGCTAATTATACTAGGTACGATAACAGTTAATATCAGTTGTAGACATGTAGTCAATAATAGTGTTTCATTTGAAATAATCCATCACAAATACGTAAAATGTCATTTATTCAAACAACTGTCATTCTTATTATGCGTAAATTTAGCATGTTATTATTAATTAACTCCTTCCTGTTCTGTGTTTTAACAATATATATACTCACCCTCTCTCTGTGAATGTCCTAATATCTATATATCAAATGTAACTGTTGTTAATATAACTTAAAATGGGCGAAGCCCAACCAAGAGCCGCCCGCAGGGCCTAGAAAAAAAAAAACCTGCGGAGCGGGTTTTTAACTGCTAGTTGTACTTTGATACGAGTCACATACTTATCCCAGTGAGAGCTCGTACGCACGTCATCAACGGTCGTTCTCTTTTTTTTCACACGTCTTGAATGAAAACGAAAGAGACACAAGATGCTAGAACGATGACGTCACGTAACATCTCTCTATGGGACTAGCATACCATACCTTCAATTCTAAATAAATTTCACATCCATGAAATTTATTTACATATCCGTGTAAAAATTTTAGTGGCTACTAGCTTCCACTTCCACTGTCTCCACTTTGACATAATTTCCTTATTTTTCCATTATATTTGACACACTCACCAAGCGGTCTTAACCCTCTCCTTTGCGTCCCCAGGTGGACCTGTGCTCCCCGAACCCTTGCAGCCTGCACCACTATTGTGTGGATCGCGGGAACAACTATTCCTGCGAGTGCCCGCGCGGGTATGCAGGGTCCGACTGCCTCATGCCTGCGATCGCGGTATGATTTATTATTTTTTTCTATTAAAAACCAGTAACAATTATATACTATCCGGTTTCCCTGAGGATTTGGATTACCTATTAAATAATAAATTCATGTTTCCATATATTTTAAAATTAAAAACCACGAAAACTTTGTCGGTTTCTATTTCGATTTGAACACGTCAAAGCTCAACTCACGAGAAAAACGGTGTTTTAAGCTGACGATAGTTGCATGGAACTAGAATTCTATTTAAAAATGAGCAGTAAAAAATTCACACTGTTCGACTTTTTCTTTGTAAAAACATGGATGTAGATTCTACCTTATTTATATACGCAACTTTATAATTGAACATAGTATGCCTATAGTGAAATTCATGGAAGAACAAAACAAATTTACCTTTTTGTCTTCCCACACACCTACATGAATTATTTTCAACTCACTCAGAGTTTTCATCACTTAAAAAATTATGAATGATTTGACAGATTATTTCATGTATGTGAAAATTTATATTTAAAATACAAAAACACGCAACTCGCAACCTAAGCTTAAACTTTGACCTAAATCAATAAATACTTCATATATATAAATACACTTATATTAAAATATTTTAACTGTAATATTACAGAGCTATATGTACGAAGTATGATAAAACAGTCACCTGAATCTAAGCTATTGTTTGTTTTGCTAAGCTCGTTCAAGATGAAAAAAATAATTATCTGGATAATTTTATGAAGATACAGTGTACTTTCTTATGAGTAACTTGGGTATTTGAACTTTTACGCTAACGGTGACAGATCAATAAATCTATTTTTTTGTAAAAATAAAATTTATGTTTTCCAGAAATTGGTATAATTTTATAGCAAATTTCGTTAAGAATTCGTAGTTTTTATTCAAGCATTATTTAAGACTACTACAAAGATTCATATCAAAGATTTTAGTATGGAAATGTACTTTATATTTATCATCTATCACCCATGCAGAAACCTTTCTAGCAATATGGTAAACACATTTCATTTTAAAAGATGGCCATATTGCCAAAAAATGGTTCCTATTTGCCTCTAACTTAGTCTCATCAAACGACCCAAAAAACCTAGTAAACTTTCCGGCTATGAAACACTTGAACACCAAAGAAAAAAACAAACGTTTCTCAGTATCACCCGTTATTCCGTCTCTTTTCCTTTGTCCTGAACAAGCACGAAAAAACTAATAAAGAATATTTTAACTGTATTCTTAAAATGCTATGTATGAAGTGGTTTTGGTCACTACAAACAAACCATTGCTACATTTGCTCGGGCAGCAATTTCAGAATCACTATATTTAGTAGGGCTACTTCAAAGCCGATTATTTCAAAGCACCGTGGAACACAACTTCAACAACGACGTTCCTTACATTTACCAGAAATTTCGATCTTCATTCCTCATTCATTTTCTTCTCATCAACGGACCCTTGCGTCACCGTTTCACCTTTTGCCCTTTGTCCTACACAGGCAAATTCTTGGCATGACCGGGTGGCATATTTAGTATTTAAGCAGGAAAATGAACGTTTATGCATTGCGTCGTAGGGTTGGGTACTCATATACATCTCACCGCAGTACGTAAATACTTGGGCACTGCATACTCGGACAGTTTAAACTCCGTCAAAGTGAGCAGATACTTCATCCATACGTATGCAAATCTGCTTTCAGGCAACGTGAAGCCTTAATCTTTGCGATTATTATGTTTTGCATATTCATACTAAATATTTAATTAAATTTTCATATCGTATGTACGTTTGCACCCAGTGTCATCAAATTACAATTGAACGAAGGTAACCAAACGATTTCGGAAAGAGATTACTTTTCTAAAGACGAAAAAAAAAATTTATTTAGAATTAACGGCACAAGTTATATGTACGTATATGAGAGTTATTGACAGTCATAGTATAATAAAGAAAAGAAAAATTATAAGTAAACAAGACAAAAAAAAAGAATATACATTAGTAGAAAGTTAGTGAAATAAATCAAGAGAAACATAAACAATAAACCTGTAATGCAGTGACTTCGATAAAATATGCACCGGTAAAATATTTTAGTACAGCATTTTACTTCAATAGAGGCATGTTAAAAACATCAGCAAACATAGTATAAGAGTTATCAATGGTATATAATATATATATAATAATGGTAGTTGAAACTATTGTATAATTGTCAAATAATACATACTGGGGAAATTTTATCTAATAAGCAATATAAAAGTGAATCTTCATTAATGAATCCGGGCTCTCCAATTATGAAGGTAAATAGTTCATTATAATTGTAGCGGTAGCTACCAGTAGAAATTGGAACAACAATCCACTATCTCAATAAAGCCTCTGTTAGGATTGGATAACCAACACCTCTGCCATAGGTCACCCAAGTGGTTCGCTACGTTTGGTGATTTAGCAGGGGTGCTCGGGTTCATCTGGCGAGGTGTGTTCAGGATGCACCTGCCCACCAGCCACGTGGCGTGTCAGATCGGGAGAGGCTAGTTTGGGGAGACCCTTTGACCTATCCAATTGGTTTTTGAAACGAGAAGGGTATATTCATATGTCTGTCACTCCTGGACACACTGATTTCTAGATTCCTACCCAACCCTCATACCTTTTACCACTCTAGAACATCCTCTCCTTTCTTTCCTTAAAAAAGACTTTCCAAACAGCATTCCAAAAAATGGGGTTTTAAGCATTTCTTACCCAATACGAGTACTATGTATATTATTTTTAATTATATAATTTTTTTCTTTTTTATAGTCAGCTGTATTTCTTACCCAATACGAGAATTATATGCTCAAGCACATCTTTTTTCAATTATTTTTTAAATTAGTTTTTATTTTACAGTCAGCAGTCCGAGTTAATACGATTAATTAATGCGTAAAGGTCTCGTATAAACAAGGAGGCGTTAAGATACGGAAATGCTAACAACGTATGCATATTAAAATCATTTCAATGAAGCAGGTCTACCCAACACCACAATACAGGGCTTAAATTGAAAAGGGGTAGATTATTTCTTCCTCTTCTAAAATAACTCTCCAAAGAATAACATTATTTCGGAAATCATTTTAAATATAATAATTTAACTGTACACTACTTATTTCGACGGAGCGGGAATAGGTTCAAATCATAATATATTACCCAGATGTTTAAAACAATTTTAACATCGTCACGTCTATTACGATATTTCTAATTGAATTGTGTATCCAAATAATTTTAATGTATTCGTAGAAGCCTAAATAAAAATTAATGGAAAACGTATTGTAAAGCAACTGTATAAATGATTTTCCCGAATAACATAAAGATTCATTAATAAAATTATTTATTATTTTATTTTATTATATTATTTTATAATAAGCCGTATTCTAAAACTTTCGGTAATTGTTTGGTTTTGTCTGTCTCCTTATTGTATCTTTTTAAAATGTCTGCTCAGAAAATTCTCATTTCTGAGTACAAACTGCCTCCTGTTTTATATTATGTTTTAGTTTTAATATTCTTGTTTTGTCCTGTCCTACTGTTATTGTAATTCTAATTTTTGTCATCACTTTGTATAAACAGTGTATTTAGTGTTATAATATTAGATCTGTAACTAGCAGTTAAAAACCTGCTCCGCGGGTTTTTGCAGCTAGGCCCTGCGGGCGGCACTTGGTTGGGCTTCGCCCAGTTTACTAACAACAGTTACATTTAATAAGTAGATATTAGATCAATCCGAGCGCGGACAGTGAGAGGAACACCCTTCACCCCAACATAAATCTCGTCAATGAGAAAAATGTTTCCTCTCCCATACCACCGAAATGATTTCATTTTTAAATCGAAGTTAAATTGAAAAAAAAAAAAAATATATATATATATATATAAATATATATATATATATATATATATATATATATATATATATATGTTCCGAATTATATATATATAATATATGTAATTCGGAAATAAAAAATATCAACATATTACAATATTACATATAACTTTGCTGAAATAATAAACTCTTACCAAAAGATTGTCAAAGTAAATAATTTTTTTTTTAAATATAAAGGATTATTTTATTGGGAAAATTCCAAAAAATCTACACATTTGGGTGAAATAGTATTACGCTCTTACCAAAAGATTGTCAAAGTAAATACTCATACAACAAAACTCTCTTAAAAATTTTTCAAAGAAAAAATTCTTAGGCAGAAAAACCTTACATGTGGGATAAATTGACCTGAAAAACCAAACTATTGTAAGCAAGTACCTACAATTTATTATACTTTTATTTTTTACAATTTACAACATAATATTATATACTTTCATTAGGAAAAAATCTCTTTATAAACAATATTGTCCGTATACCAATCAGTCAGAATTTGCCCTTGTCTGGAACCGTCAATAATCTGTATAAATAACGATGACTGCGTTCATACTCTGGAACAGGTAACGTACAACTGTCCATGAGAAAATACTGGTTCAGGAAGTAACAGTCCAACCCGTTCAAAAGTTTGTCCTTGAGATTTATTAATGGTCATTGCATAAGCTAATTTAACTGGAAACTGTTTCCTGCACATATTGAATTGTATTGTAACATCAGACAAAGTGTTTAAGTAAATTCTAGGAATGAAATGTACTGTACCTTTTCTGTCCCCCGTAATGATTTCGGCTTGAATTAAGTTACAGCTGAAATTTTTAATAACCATTCTTGTTCCATTGCAAAGGCCATCACCAACAGATACATTTCTAAGTAACATAATGATGGCACCAATTTTAAGATTTAATATGTGTGGTGGGAAGCCATTTGGGTTTATACAATTTAAATATTCAACAGGAAAGTTAGCCTGCTCGTTATAATCTAAATTTCCTTCTTCATTAATGATGGTATCAACAGAATGAAAAGTCTTCATTTGTCCTTCTAATCGTTGAAGTACATCCTCATTGATTGCACAAACATGACTATTTTTGGGGCACAAAATGGTACGTTGACTCATCACTAAGGCATCAGCAGTGGTATGTGTCTTACCATATATACATTGAATAATATCTTGGCAAATATTTACATTGGGAATAAGCACAGAGGACTCTAATGTTCCTTCTACGGGAGGAAGTTTTCCATCTCCCAAGTCCAAAAGCCATTTAGAAAATATGTTTTCACTTTCTAAAGCTCTGACATTTGTTTTTAATTGAAAAGTTTTGAAATGGTACCAAAGTATGCTGCTTTTTATGCAAGCGGCAATTAATTGTCCTCGTGAAGCACGTCGACACACTGGAAGGATCTGACGAAAGTCTCCGCCCAAAACAATAACTTTGTTACCAAAGACAGAATCACTTCCCATGATATCACGTATAGTACGCTCAATTACTTCTAAAGCTACACCTGGAGCCATCGGTGCTTCATCCCATATTATAATATCTGCTTCTGTTATAATTTTCCGGTTCTTTGATGTGACCTTACATGTTGTAGGTATTGTCCTGTAAACTGAGGGGTAAATTAAAAGCAGTATGACACGTTACCCCACCTGGAAGCAAGATAGCTGCAATGCCTGTCCAAGCGACTGATAAAACTTTTTTACCTTTTCCTCTTAGAGTGTGAATTAAAGTTTCGTAAAGGTATGTTTTCCCTGTTCCTCCTGGGCCATCAATGAAGAAACATTTATTGTCATCATTTTCATCTGAAAAAAACTTATTCAAAATAGAATTATATGCTTGAAGTTGTTCGTCATTGAGTTTGGCAGCCATCAATTCACCTAAAGTGTTTTCAGAAATTACATTAAAATCAGTCACTTGTCCAAAACTGCAACTTTCATCAGGTTCAGGTAAGCCCTGCATTCTGCAAGATGAATTCTCCTTCATAAGCTATAATATATAATATAAGCTATAAGCTATAATATATATATATATAATATATATATATAATATATATAGTTTTACACTACGAAGTGTGTGCACGCCAAAAAATTGCTCCACTAAAATCTTTTAAATTCATAGTTTATAAATCGAAATAATCACAAAGATATCGATTAATATAAAAATGTAAAAGACTAGTGTACTTTCTACTACTTTAATTAATCTAAAACGCCCTCGAAATACTCTTTTTAAGTGATTTTAAAATCTGTGCAGTGATCAATGCTAGTTATTGTCGCAAAATAACTAACGGAATACCATACCTGTCAGTTTAAAAACTGGTAGCACTTAATATACGAACATTATCACGCTCGCTGATAAGTGGGCCGTGGCCTGGAGAATAACGTCGATAGCGTCGCCCGTTCCGGTAGCGGTCAGAGTTCTCAAGGAGCTGAGTTCGCTTCTCAGTGAAAGCAATTGTTATTATTTTTTATTAAATTATAATAAGACGACCAACTCGCTAACTTTCAACGTATAACGCCATCTAGTGAGAAATGTGCACAGTACGTCCGATTTAATTCTACAAAACCGTGCAAATAAAAATACTACGATGACGGTAGCGAACTATCTAGATGAACTTAAAAATGAAGTTTCAAAAATTCAAACAGTCAAGGATCAAAAAACAAAAAATACTATAGAACTCATAATAACGAAGTTAGAAGATGCAATTAAATCAGAAAATCTTTCATTACAAGACAAAATCATCAGATTACAAGAAAATATAATCAACAGTGACAGAAAATATATCAGTAATTTAGAAAACATTAAACATGATATTAAAAAAATAATCTTACCTGAAACATATGCAGAAAAGGTAAAAAAACACGAACCAGTTGTTATCATAAAACCAAAAAAGAAGGATCAGGAAAATAATGAAACAAAGAGTGAAATAAAAGACAATATTGACCCAGCAAATTTTGGAGTTACCGGCATGAGAAATTTTAAGGATGGAGGGGTTATAGTAGAATTTAAAAATGCCACAGATATTAATAAGGTTCATGATGAGGTGATAGCCAAACTGGGAGATAAATATGAGGTAAAGATTCCTCAAACAAAAAACCCATCCGTCAAAATTATTGGTTTATCTGAAAAATACAGTTTTGAAGAAATAGAGAGAAAAATAAAAACTCAAAATGAGACCATCTGTGAACAAAACTCAAAAATAAAGGTGACATATATGAAAGAACTAAAAAACCAAAGAAATCAAACAACTTTTACTATATATGCCGACGTCGACGGAAAGACTTACGACAGAATGTTAAATGCAGAAAAAATAAATATTGGATGGGACAGATGCAGGGTCTTTGACAATTTAAATATCATGAGATGTTTTAAATGTAATGGGTTCAACCACAAGGCTATAGATTGCAGAAACCTAAAATCTTGTCCAAAATGCGCAAAAAATCATGACGTAAAAGATTGCATGGATGAGGATATTCAGTGCATCAATTGTATAATGACGAGTAAAAGATTAGGACTGAAACTAAATTGTAGTCACTCAGCCATGAGTAAGGAATGCCCAATTTATAAAAGAAAACTAGAAGCAAAAATGAGCAGAATTTCTTTTTTATAAACAAAAGTTACGAGAAATATGAAATTATATACTTGAACATACAAAGCATCATAGCACATTACGAAGAGGTCAAAATACTTTTAGAAGAGAAGAAACCTTTTATGCTTATGATGAGTGAAACACATGTGACTGAAGATATCCAAGATAGTGAAATTATATTTGATCATTATAATACCATCCGTTGTGACTCGCATAGCAGACATACAGGAGGAGTGATGATTCTCTTAAGTAATAAAGTTCCATATGAAGTGATATCAAATCACCAATATGAAAAAAATTGTTGGATTTTAGCCATCAGCATTAAATCAGGAATCAAGAAAGGTGTATACACTGTTATTTATAGATCACCAAACACAAGTAAATGCGACTTCTTAACATATTTTCAAAGATGGAGCATAGAAAATTTGCAAGATGAAAATATTAATATCATAGTTGGAGATTTTAATATAAATGTTAAAGCAAATGCAGACATATACACAAATAAACTGAAATCTATTATTCAAACTGCAGGCATGAAACAATTAGTTAAAGATTTCACACGAATTACTAATACCTCTAAAACATTGATTGATCTGGTTATCTCAAATAAATTTAACCTATGTGTTAATGTATTAGATAAACCTAAAATTACCGACCATAATATGATTCAAATTCTATTAAATGACAGAGAAAACTACAACTCCATTAAAGAAACACAAGTAATAACATTTAAAAATTATAAAAGATACAATAAAGAACTCTTCATTAAGACCTTAGAGACTATTGATTGGAATGAAATAAATCAAATGGAATATAACAAAAAAGCTGACCAGATGATATTAAACATTAAAAAATCCATTGATGAAGTAGTTCCAGAACAGAAGATACGTAAAGGAAACAATAATAAATGGTTCACAAAAGAACTACGCACAATGCAGCACGATAGAGATACATTTTACAAGAGAGCACTCCTTACTAATAGTACTATGGATTGGAATAACTACAAAAAAATGAGAAATAAATACTCTAAAGACATAAAAAGAACGCATAATGAGTACATAAAAAATAAAATAAACTCGGAAGAAGGGGATCCCAAAAAAATTTGGAAAAGCATTAAAGAATTAGTACATGGCGATAACAAAAACGACATAAAAATAGTAAACTTCCCAAAAGATATAAACGAAGAAAACATGGCTAATAGCTTTAATAAATATTTTATAGAAAGCATCACTCAAATTAACAAATTAATACCCAACATTGTTTTCAACCCCACAAATGATAATAAAAACTCAAACAAAGAATTATTGGTCTTCAGAAAAATAACTGCAGAATATTTATTTAACATTTTAAACAAAATTAAATCAAAAAATAGTTCAGATGGATTAACTATTAGTCTGATAAAAGATGCTTTTCCAGTAATCGGATCTACTCTATTAAATATTATTAATCAGACAATTGAAGAGGGAAAATTTCCACAGTCATGGAAACTATCTACCATTATACCGGTCCCAAAGGTTAAAAATACCAGAAAATGTGAAGAATTTCGACCAATAAACACCTTACCGAAATATGAACAGATACTTGAAGTGATAATAAAAGAACAAATATTGCAATACTTAGATGAACACAATATTTTATACCAAGAACAATCGGGATTCAGATGTAATAATTCTTGTGAAACAGCGTTAAATGTAATCGTTGAAGAATGGAAAGAAGGAATGAATAGTAATAAATTTATCTTAGCAATATTCTTGGATTTTCAAAGGGCATTCGAAACCATAGATCGAGAAATATTGATAAGAAAGCTTAAAGAAATTGGTTTCTCAACTCTAGCCATTAAATTAATAAAAGAGTATTTGAAAGACCGAATACAGGTAACAAAAATTAATAATCAATTTTCAAAACCAATGGAAAATAAATTAGGAGTACCACAGGGATCAGTCCTTGGACCTCTATTGTTCATACTCTATATTAATGACATGGTGAAAATATTTTCAAAATGCAAAGTACGACTATTTGCCGATGATACACTTATATATATAATTGGAGAAAACTATGAAGAACTAATACATATTTTAAATAATGAACTAGATAATGTATCAAGATGGCTAAAAATAAATAAGCTTAAATTAAATACAAAAAAAACAAAATGTATGGTAATTGGTTATAAGAAGACATCCAGTGAAAGCAAAATCAAAATTGATGGTGAAATTATTGAAAATGTTACCAATATAAAATACTTGGGAGTTATAATAGATTCCAAACTGAACTTTAACAAACATGCGGAATATACCCTAAAGAAAATTGGTAAAAAGGTATCTTTTTTGGGAAGAATTCGCCAAAAACTGTCCGAAAAAACTGCAATCACCATTTATAACTCCATTATTGCCCCACATTTTAATTACTGCTCAACTATCCTTTTCCTGTGTAACGACCGAGAGCAAAATAAATTTCAAATTCTCCAAAATAGGGCAATGAGAACAATACTCAGACGAAATAGGTATTCAAAAGTAAATAAAATGTTAAACGAACTAAATTGGCTAACGGTGAAACAGATGTTGACCTTGAACACGATGATATTTTTACACAAAATTGTAAACAACCTGCTACCCAAATATTTTTCGAATAAAATTGTATACAACAAGGACATACACAAACATAAAACTAGGACGTACAATCAAATTAGGCTACCAAAGAAGGACAAAGCGAATACCCAGAATACTATATTATATAAAGGGATGAAATACTATAACGCGCTGCCGGAAAACCTTAAGTCTGCCCCAATTGAAAAGTTCAAGATGTTGTGTAGGAGCCACATCAAGCAAGAAAAAAAAACATAGTATATTTGTATGTAATAATTAATTAGTCATTTGTAAACTTAAATGTACAAATTACTAAAATAAAAACAATAAATAAATAAATAAAAATAAAATAAAATGTATGTTTAAAAGACAAAGATTAATAGCTGTTTCTTCAGCAACACCATGATGAAAAAAATCTTCAGACATACATTTGTTGAAATCATTCCACAGCTGCAACGGGTCCGAAGGGATAAATTGTATTAAAATTAAAACAAATAGATGTCGAAGAGTTTTAGGCATCAAATACAATGAAGCCTCCGTCATGCACTGCGTCCATTCTCCTATGTCATCAATGAGCTTCAGTTCACGCGCCGCATCACGAAAAGTAGCTAGTAAATTACCATCAACAGTTCGCAAAGATTCAAAGGACGTAGCTCCAGCCACCTTTATAAGAATCAGCCGTAAATGATACAGTTCTATATTTCTAGGAGAAATTGAAGGTATTCGTCCAATGATTTTGCCACCTCCCCGCTGTCGTCTCGTCCACTTTTTACCAGCTGAAAAGACATAATTATTTGGTACATCTTGATACAGAATAGAGCGTCCCTCAATATCTTGAAGATTCAATTGGAACCACGCTGTTAAAGAGGTGTTCCATGTAGATGCTTCCCTGAGAGCCTGTTCCTCCCGCCCCTCTACAAAATACACAGATTGGCTGTCGGGTAAATGTAAAGCCAGAAGTAAAATTGAGTGAGATTGATCATGTATAGGATTTTCCATAATTTTCCAGACAGCTTCAGGGGCACTTACATATCGACAATTGATATATTGCTTAATTTCATCATATTGAATAACCGCACTCTCCAAATTTCCAGCTTCTTGTCTTATTTCGATTCTAGCACAATCAAAACCTTTAGATATATATTTATGAATATATTTAATACTGGCCACTGAGGAACAAATTTCAACATTAATATGAGCATCATATTTTTTGCTAAGGTATGCAATATATGGAACAACAAATCGATTGTCGATACGTATATCCCGAACAACGTGATTTTCAGAAAAATTATCACGTCTCCTGTACTCTGGGTAGCCTGCGGAATTATTATCAGTAGAATCTTTAAATGATTTGGGGAATTTTTTAGAGCACTTACCGTCTATCATGCAGACTGACCTTGGATTAAGTACGCCACATGGTCCATGAATGTTATTTTTTTAAATAATACGGTACAAAGCCGAATTCTTCGGATGGGGTAGTTCTGCAGATACGGCATTATCAATATCAGAAGCTGTATACAACTTATCTTGGCTACAAAGTGTAAACACGCCATGTAGATGAGGGAGTCCTCTTTTTTGCTGTTCAATTGTATAAACCCAACAAATTACCTTTCCAAAAACATGTTTCTCAGTCATATCATGAATAAATTCCTTGACTTTTAGATGGAAAACCTTGGCTACTCTATCAGGCCTGTCCGCGGCCGATTGATAATGTTCCAATTCGGTTTGTATTTCTGGCCATTTGGGATTGCATGTAAACGTTATGAATAGATCAGGACGACCAAATTTACGTACCATTGCCATTGAATCTTGATAAAGTTTATTCATATGGCGTGGTCCACCAGTAAATGAAGATGGAAGAATGACTATATTACCTGCACGTACTCCTCTATCAGTGGCTAAATTTCTTACATGGTCTTGCAAACCTTGGTAGCATTCCACTCTGAGTTGTCGTTGGTTTTTCCTAATGTAATCTAGGCGACCAGATTCATAAATAATGTAAGCATGAATTAAATACTGTTGAAAAAGTTTACCCGCATAATGGATTGGATTAAATATGTTTCTTCGCACTGCTAATTTACTTGCATAAAACTGCATGGCAGTTACAGTATGACGTTGAGCAGTACAGAAATCAGCATGATGCTGAAAGCCTGGGGTCCAACCACATTCACCTGATGGAAATAGTAGTGGGAAAACCATAGGATCTAAATGCTTTGATAAAGTTGCCACCCTTTGAAGTCCTTCAACATTTTTAGGATAAACAGCGATATCTAAACCCGATGGTAAATTCCCGTCTCTGTCTGCTACATATACCATTGCGATATCGTGAGAACTGGTTGGAGCATTGTACCTCCGTTGGTCATCAGCTGATGAACGTGTAAATAATAGACGTATATCTCTCACCTGCCCACCGTCAGCCGCAATGCGTAATTCTTCTTCCTCGACAGCTTCTTTTAGTTTCTTATACTGATGAGCATAAGGGCTTATTTGGCGTATTTCGCTATCAATTATTTGCATTATATTTTGATAGCAATCGGCATTAGATGGATGACTCATACGCACTCTAACAGCCTCATCAGGATCATATACATAAAGCTGAGCATAGGAAGGTATTTCACCTTCAACATGTATACTTCTGGAAGTCAAATGATAAACCTCACCAGAAATTTTTAAACAATATGGACCATTACCTGGGATATTAGCTTTTTGCGCTCCAAATGAGGCAAATCCATTAGCACTGTTATATTGACGAATAAAATTCCTAAAGTTTTTAGATTGACTACAATCTCCTGTCAATAATGCGTTAAGTGCTGGAGGATAAGCTAAAATTTGTGGTATTATTTTTCCATTATGACAGCAAGAATGTAACAGTTTACCTTTTTCAACTTCAAAATGAAGCGCCTTGCAATGCTCGATTGTACATTCTTTTGACATGACGCCGAAATAATTCTGTTCTGGAAGCAAATAATTTGGATTATTGATTAAAGCACACTTCAAGAATACATTACATCTATTTGCTGTGGAAAACCGCCTTCTGGAATTATTGTGTTCAATTTGATTATCAGTCATATATTCTATTCGTCTTCGGGCACTTCGATCGCTCGGTAAACGTCCCTCTCTCATTCGAACATTCCGAAATTCGGCCAATTCTGGTAAAATATTGTCCACATTCCTTTTAGCCATAGTTATTAAATTGAAATAATAATCTGAAAACAAAATATTTATTTTTAGTGACTCACAGGAACTTTTTAAAACAAATTTCTAGGTTAGCACGTCAATAATTATGTAATTACCTAGATATTAAACATGATAGCGCATGGGGTCGGTGTTGTAATGTCAAAAAATAATTAATTACGTAAAGTATCGAGTGGAGCTGGTTATTTTTGCAGCCGGCTTTAAATGGTGGTAATGGTGGATTTATAATTATATTTATTATTTATAATTATAATATATCTCACATTAAATAATCACACTGACATTGTACATTGCTTGACACTAACTGGCTATAAAAGTTTTTTTACATTGATTGGAAATCCATATACGCTGGCAACATTGGACAATCTGTCTTTCGCGTGAATAATGATAAACGTCAAATTTTAATACGTAATTGTGGATAATTTTTACTGTAATGTAATGAATCCAATGGATTGTCAACTTTCTAAAACATATTTTCTTCGATATTATCCATAAATTATATGAGCATCGTGTCATTTTCAAATCGTGTCTTAATTTTCAAGTTAGCGGAATTTAACCGAAACAGACAATTTAAATTTGACCAATCAGAGGGCCTACACCGTCCAGACGATGGAGTATTAATACTATCAGATGGGTAAAGCACACTGTAGGAATAATTTTAAGAATCATTAATACTGAATTACCATTTTTAAGTTTCTTATAGTTAAGCGCACTTGAAGTGAAATGACACTAAACTGCGCTATATAAATGCCATGTTATTATTAAATTGGCACAAAAGGTATTATTATTTAAAATATTAGTATCGAAACTTTATTTTTTTATAAATTAGTACAAATTTTACATAAAACAACATAAAATTACCGATTTCATAGAAATTTTAAATAAAACCTATTGAAAATTAAGGGCCAGTTGTTTGACCAACCGGCAGTCACACTTGAAATCATCACACATAGACGAACAGTGCCATTTTGATTGCTTGATATTTGTACGGTGCGCGTTAATCGTCGATTTTCAACCCGACCATGGTTTGTCAAACTTTCTGTTTGTTGGGATGGGTTATTTTATCAACCAAAGATTAAGCTGTCAAGCACACGCATCAAAAATTAACAAAATGCTTCAAATGTCAATATATTAAAAATAACGCTAATCGTCGTTTTTTATTCCCTCTTATGTCAATTTCATAAACTACACAATACTCCATAATTATATACTAACGTGATCCCTAAAAACATCGCAAAAATATATCTTTTTGATTTTTACGATAGTCATTTAGATGGAAATATCGATTCACTAAATAACTCACACAATAGAACGTGTGTATTTTCTGCATTCACTAATAAAAATTATAGCACGTACTCTACGCCTTTCTAAAACATGTTTGTAATTCCTGCATAATGAAGCGGTTCTGAATGTTTTTTGTAGAAGTGTGAGAATGAAACGTGCTCTCGCAGGGGTACAAAAATCGTGCTCCGATTAAAAAATAGAGCGGAAAAATAATGAAGCAATTAAAATATTTCTTGTTTAAGAATACAATTGGGTTGATTAAAACTTTCAGGAAATTATGAGTTGAATGCATGCATTGTGATGTAAAAAGATGATATTAAAATTTTAACTCTTCGACGATGCAATATTTCTGCTAACGTGTTCAATTGTCTTCATAATGAGAAAAACTGTTGAGACCTTTTAAAATCCCAATTGAAAATATAAATGTCAAAAATCAGCACAATAGATTTCCAAAATATATGTTTGACTATATTATCGACCACCATAACACGGGCATGTGCCTAGCATGGTGGTCGAAAAATTCCTCAATGCATGTAACTAATAATTTTTTGAATAAAGAAACTTAAAAAAAAAAAAAAAATACAGTTGCATTATTTTTGGGGCTTTGTATTTTGGGGGAAACCGAAACTATTACGTTTTTCAGAACGTTTGATCATGGATTTCACAGGTTACTTAGACCAGTTAACCCTAACATAAACATAAACAAAGGTCTACTCTTTATTTATTTTTATATTATAGGTTGAAATCACGAAACAATAATGTAAAATAATAATTGTAGATCTATCGTATCTATAGATAAAAGTGTAGATCTCATAACAAGTAAATCATATATGGGGGGAGGGGGTCTTTTCAAAATAATAAATGAAACTCTTTAATATTATACAGGTTGACTGGTGCTCGATGAAAAATATTGAAGAACATCATAAAGACATATATATAAGTAAAAATGCCATTGCAAAAATCATCACCTTCATTTCTCAACAGATATTGTGAACTGTTCTACTTTTACGCACAATAAATTGATGTAGCCGTTTAAATCTGTTAAATACTACCAATTTATAATAAGCGAGACTTAATCATTTTCACAGTTTGCATATAATGGTTCCTCATTGGGACTATTATATATATTTTAATATTCACTACATTGTATGGCCATAATTCCTCCCCATATATTGGTAATCACTCATGGCACAAGATTCTTCATTTGAGCAAAAAACAAATCCACTGATATTAACACCAACCTTTTTTGTCATTCACTTGTTCTGCGAGTGTGTATTTTTATGGGAGAACAGGGTTACAAAATTCGAACGTATTATTGTAATATTTAATTTATGTTATATATTAACAACAGATAACATATTTTGTAATAATTTTTTAATATTATCTTCTTTTATGGTTCTTTCGTTTCCAAATATTTGTACCACATCCTCTCTGCAGACGGCAGAATTTTTCAGCAGTAATATAAATCCGTAGTTGAACCACATTCCAAAATTAATAACATGTCGATGGGCAAAAGGCTTGCAGTCGGTTCAATTCCTACAGCGATTGCCAATTTAAAAAGAAAGATGTCTAGTGAAAAGGCGTAGATGTTGCATTCACAAGTCAAGGTCAATTTACGTTTAAAAAATATGTGTCAAACTATTCCACATTATGTGAAAGGGATTTCAAATGAAAATAATCACAAAAAACTGGCTGTTACGGTGGAAATTTTTAGAAACTGTCTCAATTAAAAAGCTCCAGCAATTTTGCCACTCGAGTAGAAAAAGTAGTAAAATATTAATTTACCTCTTTTACTTTTTGGGCATTTCCGCCAAAGTTTGAACATGTTTTTTTTACACTTTCCATTCCTTTACTTTTTATAAGTTTTTATCAATACCAGATTATTAGAAGTCGGGATATTTTAGTGCACAAATTCTGAGACTAACTACCATAATATGTACTACTCATTGCCTAGAATACTAACTATATAGATTCTTCATTGGATATCCTCAATTTTTAATTTATCAAATACAAAAGATCGTTGCTGGGGCACTTCAGCTATTTATAAAAATAAAAAAAGTTAACCGTTTAATAGTAATATGTATCATTTTATGAACTATTCATTTGTAAAAGTTCCCGAGAATTCCATTGTAAAATATGGTCACGGAATGGAACAAACGGATTCTTTACCAGAATTATTAAGCTTGATTTTTTTCAATATTGGTCCCAATCTATGTACAAACTGTTTATGTTCAAAACATATGCACGATATTTAAGATACTGCCAAATTAATCTTACATAAAAACACACATTTTTTACCAAAATAATAAGTATTTAAAAATAATATTTACGGATTCATTAATTGAATTTCACTGACTAAATAAAGTAAATTAATAAATGTGTATGTTAAAAATATATATCTTTCCAATATTAAAAATCAATCGAAGCCGTGGGACATTTGACATTTTGGTGAAAGCGCTATGTACAAACTTTGGCGAAAATGCCCATTTACTTATTTTTTTCAAAGCCTGCGTATTGGAAATCTGAAACCATTTTGGTAAAAAGTTTTTTCATGTTGTGTGGTGACCCTGTAATCCGAGGAAATTTATCAGGCCTCACCGAATGTCTAGAATTTATCACGAAGCAGTTAATTAGGGTTGATACAATTAATTAAGTAAAATTACTGTCAAGTGATTTATTTCTTTTCCCCTATCTTATAAAAGTGCGAACCAAAAGTCTCGATTGTATTACAAAGTTGGATTGTTTCAATCGACTGTATTTATTCCCGAAGACGTTAGAAAAGAAGTGGCTACCTGTAGTGGTTCCATTGATATTTAGGCCATTTAATTGCTGAGACATTTTTTTTTCTTATTGGTGACTAACTTGGTATCGTGGCGTCGTCTTTATTCCCCAATGCATAAAAGATTTGATAGACACTGATTGGTCTAACTTTAAGGGGTTTTCTTGGTAAGTTTGATTAAGAAACTTGGGAACAAACAATAAGGAAACAACAGAGAATTATTAATGAAGACGATTGAAAAAGCCAAAGGGAATTAGATTTAATATTTGTTTTTCCATTTTTTCACAGACATGCAACACGAACCCTTGTGCAAATGGAGGTACATGTTGGAGTAGCGTGGACTCCTTCTACTGCGCCTGTAGACCTGGATATACTGGGAAAACCTGTGAAGGTAAGACAATTTGTACAAAGACTGTAAAAATAAATTTGATAACGGGCCCATTGTGAAGTGTAAAAAGGTCCTGTCAATTTTTCAATCTCGCCACAATGTTCCATAATGGCCTGCGATTGTAAGGAAATCCAGTCAATTTTTTGTGAATATTCACATTCTAAATAAATACCCAATTTTATTTTCAATCAATGTCGTTTTCATAATTAAAATAAGTTAGAATATTTCAAAGCCCACCTAAAACCTAAAGGATTGCAATCAGGCGGGGTACGCGTGACGCACTTCGGGGTTTTCGGTTAACAATAAGGCCATTCCCACTCGGGTCTGTATAAAATCAGCAAATCCCTAATTAAATAATTGGAAAGAAGATTAAAGAACATTTCTTTTAGAATAAGTTGAATACCGCAATGCAACTTTGCACAACTGTGTATGCATTCTTAATACACCCGGTCGACCGGCTCATGAAGTAGCAGTTTAAGTTCAGCCAGAACTCGTCGACCAACCACAGGACGTTTAAGTCTCTTAATTTTTTTTCATTTTATAAATGACCAATTATTAATTCTATCTGTGTATTATTAAAAATATAAATGATTCTGAATATACTTATGTATTCAGAATCAACGTCTGTAACGGATGTTGTTTGCCATATTTTTCCATTTTTAAAATGTGTTTACTTTTAAAAAATGTGCCAACTCCACGCCACTGGCAAATTCCTCACTCCCCGCCACTGCTCATTCTTAGACCGTTTCGGCTGAAATTGCCCGAAATTTCTGACCCTGAAAAGTATCGATATCGCATCGCGCACGTACCCCGGCCGAGCGGTACGACGTTCAGTTTTTGTATGCAAATTTCACTAACTAAATTATAATTTAGAAATATGTTAATAATACCTGTTTTATCTTGTGCATCTTTTCAGCGGTAGTCAAATAAAAACTATATGCTACCACTGAGGAAATATTTAAAATGCCTTTTTTTAACGATTTAATGTATCCATTTTTTATAATTAATTTACATATTTGCCTCTACAAAAATCCAGGAACCTCGTAGCATAGTGAATTTTTTCTCTTTCGGAGCGCTATGTTACTAGGAACCTGCGAAAAAAACTGTCATAACCTTTTTACAAATTTGACCGCTTCAAGATCATATTTATAATTTTATTTTACAAAACATTTTTTATTTTTTGTCGTATCTTGACAAACTAAAAATGTAGTTGTCAATATACAAATTTTTATAACTACTATGTAATTGTAATACAGGCGAGCTTGCAAAATCTTTGCAAAGTCTCTATTTCAAGCATCTGCCTATAGCAAACCCACCGACAAAATGAATGTCGAAAATTTTACGGAGGCTTATGTACTCTCATGTAGCGGGGGTAAAATCCCCACCCCTTTTCGGTCGACAGCCAAATGTCGGCTTAGAGTTGACCTTATAGGATATAAGCAGCGACAAAAATAAAATTAAATCAGTTCATCTTTACCATCAAAACAAGTGTTTTACTAACAAGTGACTCCTGCTCCACCACCTACTGCCTCAACTTGCCTAGTCTTCTGCTCCAAATCTTCTGGTGTTTAACTCTTCAAGACCAGCCGGCCATGCTAGGAAAACCGCCAAACGCCAGGAACGAGCAGAGACGCCAGCGTACCCAGTACCCAACATAAACTTTACAACTATCATCATCATCGGCCGTAAAGGAGCATTCTCATCGGTTAAAGGCACGGTTTGGACCCGGCGCCCAAGTCTACAGTCTTGAGAGGACTCCTCTCCAGTACAACGTCTATTGATCTTATTCTGTATGAAACATGAAAATGCGAAATCAATATTTGTTGTTCTATCTGAAAATTAGAATGTCATAAAAAAATCGCCTATATTCTTGTTTTGTTTTGTGTATACGCCAACAAGCTCGTGATCAAAATGACCTGTATGCTTGACAATGATCACAATTGAAT
Source organism: Hesperophylax magnus (assembly GCA_026573805.1). Lineage (NCBI taxonomy): Eukaryota > Metazoa > Arthropoda > Insecta > Trichoptera > Limnephilidae > Hesperophylax > Hesperophylax magnus. The sequence continues at coordinate 16,605,767 of JAIUSX010000049.1, forward strand.
AAAAATGTGAAACGGTTCACACATCTAAAATTCAAAATGGCTCCATCAAATATAATGTAGTTTGAAACAACCAAACTAAATATTTAATCTAGTCCCAAATTTTAAACCACCTACAGCTATCGCAAGATATTATTGAAGGTCAAGTAGAATGTCACATTATACCAAAATATATAGATAATAATCTTTTTGTATTCTTGCAGACGACTTCATAGTGGAGTCGGTGGGCGCTGCGCAAGGTGCCCCGGACGGCGGGGGCGGGGGCGGCTCCGTGCGGGAGGTTCGACTGCCGCTCGCGCTCTACCACGACCGCCTGCACAACGTGTACATCGCCGCTGGCACGCTGGGAGCCGCGATGGCCATCGTGGGCGTCGTGGTGAGTACTATATTAATAGCGATATTCGGTAACTAAAACCTTTACTTGTAATTGACGTGTAAATAATATGCGGCGCGTAAGGTTAGAATAAAAAGAAAAATTAGACTTTTAACCACGGTGCAGTAGGTATAGTTACGTTGGCCTTAAACTGGGCATCAGCCTGTACCAACGCCGAACCGACGCGACGTGGAAGAATCTAATAAGGTATAAGTTTTGTTTTTATGGGAGATACGCAGGACTCGTCATGTGCATAGGGGGTGGATGACGCTTTTTCCACATGCACAACCAATAGGATAACATGTATTCCGTTAACATAGTTCGTGGGCGGGGGATCGCGATGGATATCGTGATGAAAAACATTGGTAGTTTATGTTTTCTTAGTGTGACCGACCGCACATTGTCAACTGCTTCCAACCAACTGGTGCCAGTGGGAATATGGCATCCCCAATTGAGATATGTTTCATAGTGCTTTCACACAAACGAAGTATTGAATTCGGTTAGTCAGAACTTACTTTATGGTGCACAGATTACACCCGCGCTGTACAAGCGGGTAATGTAGTTTGGGTTCCCTACAGAGCATCGGATCATCCCAATGAGAATAAGTTGTTAGGCTTAACTATTTGAGTTCCAGAAGTGCCTATCGGCCACAAAAAAATTGTTTCCGTTATTTGGCCGATGGGCGTGTTCAAAACGTACTTTCTTTTCATGGGAGCTTATTTTTAAAAATATTTGTAGCTAACTTAAATAAATCTTATTCGATTGGCAACAAAATAAACTTGCTTCTCGTTTTGTAAAGAGCGGTTGTTTTAAAATAATAACAAATTTACTACTGCGCCTTTCGCGCAGTTCGTGTTTTATTATGACAATCACTTATTTAACTTCATGAAAAATATTATAAAACTTCAAGAATACATATTTGCGATTTGATTTAAAATATTATTTTACATCGTGAGAGAAAAAAAACAACATTTCTCTGAAAAAATATTATTAATAATGTAAAATTCCTGCCTATTATTCTGGGAAACTAAAATATTAATTTAGCCTCGGTACAAAACAGAAATATTAGGTCGTGTGAACTCGGCGTTCGAATAGTTAATGTAGGGGAGAGGGGAGAGATATTGGAGGGATAAAGGGAGGAGGAGATACTATGCATTATATCAGTTTTTCATTAATGAGAACTGATTCTTGCTGTTGTTGAACTCCAATATATAACTTATGTTTAGTGAGGCTGGTAATCCATGGTATTGTTGTGAAAAACCTATTGCGAGCAACATATTTATATCACTTTGTCATTTAGAAAAAAGGCACCAAATGCTATTTGATGCTGTACTCACGAAAATTATTTAGAACTAATTGTGGACTTATTGTCACCAGTACAATTTTGGACATGAATTTTCACGTAATTATCATCATAACAATTACATACGTGAATTATCTACCTACAACAATTTAATGACTTTTTCAAATGTATATTTTTTCCGAAAGATTTTTTTTCCTATTTTTTTGCATATCTATTACTTATTCTTGAATTCTAGTACTTGAAAAGTGAGAAACATATACAACAAACGATATGTAACTCAATATGGAAATGACGTTCCAAGTAAAAAATATGTGAAATAGCACCAAATCGCGGACAGAAAAGGCGTGAATAATTTTTATAACGCCAAAGCTTACCGTTAGAGAGTTTGTGCTGCTTCAAAAAAACAGATTTTATTCCTTGAGGTTACCAAAAATGCTCCTTTTTGCAATATCCATTATTTATTTCTGATTCTACGAACAGTCTCTTTGTATTAATGCCTCATGCCTATTTTAACCAAGATATACATTCTCCCGCAAAGTTACTAAGAATCTGGGATTTAATTAGTGAACAATTTTATCTAGCCGGCCTCGCACAAAGATAGCTAATTTTCTAAATATCCTCCATAACGGAAGACTTCTTCTCCAAGCTACAAGTACAATATTTTTAATCCAAGTACAATATTTTAATCAAATTCAAATTTAATTTATGGTGAAGCTTGGGACTTTTAACTCAGTTACCTGCCCATCAATAAGGGCTGATACAATGGAAGAGCTCTCCAAAAATATTTCGTATCGTTAAAAAGGCTTGAAAATTGGGTGAAAATTAATCACTGAAAGTTTTAGTGATGAATGATTTTCTCGATAAATAATCGTTTCGTGATATCTTATTTGAATTTAATAGTTTACTGATTAAATAAACCATAAGTTATTTGCGTGTTGTTCCGTTCCTTAATGATATTATTCAGGTTGGAAAAAAAAATTCAACTCTCGACAGCAAACACATTTGAAATATTATACCTCTACCTAGGAATAACTACTCATTTTACGAATCTTACTTCAAATATAAAAAAAATATTCACGAGTTTTAGCATAAATTGAAAAACTTAAAACGTAAAACTATTGTAAGGATAGGTTGCTTCACAGAATTTGAACAATTCATCAAAATTCAAAGTCTATGAAAGAGCTATTCAAGTTCTGTTTTATTTCAGTTTTGTGAAATAATTGACCCATTATGATATAGTAACAGAATTTGAATAGAAATTTCAAAGAACTTAAAAATTAACTTTGAAATTTGATTAATTGTTCAAATTCTGTGAAACCTGTCCCAAGTGTCTTATTATTTGAGCTTGACTTCCCCCACCAAATACAAGGAACTTATCTCATTACAGTGAAAAAAGGCTGTTATTATTTATTTTATAATAAATGTACCATGTAAATATATACAAAAATTTAATGTGAAAAATAAGTACAATGAAAACCAAAAAAACGCTGGACTGTATCTCAACTGATATAATTAAAGTATTTCATTCTTCATTATAAGCACCCGCTTAACTGACAAAGCAGTTTGTTTTGAGTATCAATTATATATCAATCGTAAATCCCATTATTATCAGTTATTAATTGTAAATTTTGTGAAATTTAATTGAAATTTAAGTGAAAGTGGATTCACTGTTTTTCAAAATTAAATAAAAGCAAAAAATATCTTCGGAGTATGGAGGTGCCATAGACGTCCAAGACTTACTTACAAGAAACGCCGACCTTGCATATTCAAAATCAATGGTTCGACCTTTTCTTGGCTGTATTATACTATCAATAATTTCAGTTATTATGCTCCTCCTGTCCATTCCACTTCACCCTATTTTCACAAACCTTGTATCTTGTAACACTCATCCATGTAAATGTAAATAACTTTTAAGATGCCCTTTCTTGTGTAGTGCTGTAGTTAATGGTTAGATTAAGAACTTATTTTAATTAATAATTTGAAACAAAGAACGGAAAAAGAACTTTGTGCAATTGAATTGCATTTCTCAATTTAAAAGTTATTGATACGCAGTACCCTATTTGATGGCTCATATCTCTTTATTTTCTGATTTTTTTTATTCATCATTATTTCAAATTATTTATTGAACTATTATGTACTCGTATAGGTATGTGTAAAATAAAAATATAATTAAAATTAATATTTAAGAAATGCGTCAATTTTAATTTTACTTATTTTTCTAAATGTCAAGGTAGTGTAACCCCTAAAACTTTTGATATTTTCGGTGTGAGCAAAACACATTCAAAGTGTCCTCTTTAAAATGATTTGCATGTATTCGGTGCTTGTTCTAGTTGCTAAACCTTCTACGCGTTATATGTTTAAGGCGATGCACTACGTCGTGCAAAATTTTAAATTGAGCCGCTATCAATAATAACCCTTACGTAGATGACGATAAGGTTTAAATTCCCGCTAAACACCATCCGCCTGTTTTGATTTATGCAAGAAAAAAACATGGCCAAAAAGTGCCTTTTATTTTATTTTGTGGATGTTCAGGCATAAACATTTAATTTTTTTTCGATCATTTTATAAATAACTTAATTTGCCACATTATACAATAAAATCATAACCGAAAATGGGATCGTAAGTAAGAGATTTTGAACTTTAAAGCAGTTTTCACAGGCCTTATACATTATTTTTTTCTGGGCTTATAAAAAGAGTTATCTAAAAAATACTCGATTATTTCAAAGGTCAAAATGTATTCTACTCGCAGTATTTAATTAAAGCATCTGAAACATTTCTAGGCGACCAAATTTTCAAACCAAAAACACATGATTTTGCATTACTACGTATGGTATCGCCCTAACATTTTATTTTGTTTCTGTTTCGGGCAGATTTTTTAGATCAAAAAATCAATTAATAATGACCTTATAACCGTTTAGATATATTTAAGCTGTCTAACTAACTTGGAACTTAACAAAATATGTAACTAGCCAAAGTGCCATTTCTGTACATAGACAAAGTGCATGAAATGGCATTCAGCACTTGTAAAAAATGCTCTAAGTAATCTCCAACTTCTTCCTTTCCGTTCTAGCACTATTTTACCATCCGTTACTACGTATGGCATCGCCTTAATAAAAACACAGGGGTCAGGTTACTTCATAAGAATGCAATAGAGATCAGACTGTATATCTTGGAGGCACTAGAGTTCCGGAAAGTCAAAAAAAATAATGGCCAAGTCATCAACAATCAAATCAACCTAAATAGAAGCCAAATACTTCAGGTTGTTCCCTATTGACAAAGACCACTATCTTCCCAACCCCCTACCTACTCCTACAACCTCTTCCGCTGGAACTCAGCCCAATTTCTTGCAACCCATATCTGCTTAATATATTGATACATGTTACTGGTAGATTGTAGATTTTAGTTTAATACAGTATTATACAGCCCTGATGAAGCTACAGTTGTAGCGACGGCATCTCTAAATAGTATAAAATAAAGTCGCTATCTGCGTCTGTCTGTTTGTGCGCATAGTTCTTCTAAACTACGCAACAGATATTGTACCATCCGTTTTATATGTTGGCACCATCTAACTGTCTCTAGCTTATGATATATGCCACACATTAATTTAAAGATGTATTCTATTGACACTGCCTCCGTGGTCTAGAAATAAGGCCTCGACAAGGGTTCAAATCCCGGCATGCGTAAGTAATACATTTGTGTTGTTTTACAATTAATATGTAGTTTATTTGTGGCATGTTCCATGGTGAAAAATACTCTCGGTATCGCCCTGGTATAAGATCACCATTCCATTTCTTGAAATGGCTTTAGTCATGTTTGGTGACCAGATCTGAATAGCCAGGCACTTCGCCACCTTCTTTTTTCCTCCACTACCATTAGCCTCATGACATACTCTTATTGGGAAGCCACAGTCTTAGATGGTTGAGAGCAGTTGGGCATCTTGTGCGATATTCACATGAGAAAAAAAATTATAAATACACCTATATAGATGTATACAAATAAAACAATTATTTATTTACATAACCTTTTAAAGGCAAACTTTTATTTTTCAGATTATTTACCTTAATTCAAATTCGCTGATACATTCGAAGTCTTTCAACATATTTGCCTGAAGTATTTTTTTTAACGAAATCAGTCTTCTTTGTCAGTCAAACCTTATTTCCTAATCACATACAAAATCATCCAATTGCTCTGAGGACCAGGGTTAGCATCAGAACTTCATTATGAACTGCTACCCTGGCTGTATTTTTGCCATCTACGCGATATAAAATAATCGTATTATGAACCTAAGTAGAATTCTGAAGGTGTATAGACTGTATAGTCTGTTCTCCCTCCGTTACCGTTACCCTCTGGTAATTATTCATCCCCGACCAAGGCAGGCTACTTTACTAAACGAGAAGAGATACATCAACCCATTCGGGGTAGATCAACCCAAACGGCTGCTGTAATTATAAAGCGGGAACGTAGTCTACAAGGGGGTTGTGTTACATTGTTAGTTGGGCTCTGTTCAGAGGGAAAATAATACTTTAATCTAGTCGGGTGAGTGGTAAATATACAGGAGTAAAATATGAAAATCCTTTCGAATTCCATGTTTACCAACGTATAAAGGATAAGAAAAGTTCATTGGAAGTTCAAAGGAAAAACTCATTTTTAATTTGTGAGGTTTCCTTCGGGGTAGACACGGAGTATGGAGGTTTTTTTAATGTAGGAAAATAGTAAAAGTGGGTCTTGTCAATGCCTACATTTTGAAATATAAGAAATTCAAATGCTTAGTTTTTAGATTCTCACGGCCAAAAGCATTTTTGTTGTTTGTTTTTGGGGTGTTATGCCGTGTTGCGCTAACTCCTTCTTTAGCCGACGTCATCAGCCACACATCTTCGGATCTACCGGATCTGCCCTGATGATGGACACTGCAACGCTGTCCGAAACGTCGGCTAAAGAAGGAGTTAACGCAACACGGCATAACACCCCAAAAACAAACAACAAAAATTCAAATGCTATCTGATAAAAACGACCTGATCCTGTGTAATGTCAACCGTTGGCGGATCGTAGCTATGTTTAATGTTGACTTGAATTTTTTCAACCATATTCTTAAACCTTTGGTTGTCTCTTTGTTAACCTATCTGATCACTGTATCATTAAAAAAAATGTTTTTTGTATATTTATTTCATCTATATATGTATTTTTGTTTATCTTATTTTAATAATTTGTTCTAAATTATGCAAAATGTAAAATAGATAAAAATAAAATAAATGGCAAATGTTTCAATAATTACATTCTAAAGTTCTACAAACAGACCCCGTTACAATTTTTGCTCGTTACCCCGTCTCGTTGCTCCCCACTTACATTATCTGTAGGAGCATTTGCATGGTTTAAACAAAAAAAAAAACGATTATCGCCATTAATTTATAAAATATCCTGCAACCTGAAATGACGTCAAGAATCCTGAAATTTTGTATTAACATGTACGTGGTGAAATGCGTGGTGTGTTTGAAAGGTGTGGTAATCAATTTTATTTTCTGACACTTATTGGTAGAAAAATTCACCCCTTTACACAGCTTATGTATCCTACCCCACTAAACACATTGAAAAATGTAATGACGTCGGAACAGTGGTGCACAGGAGAATTTTTTTTTACATTCAATTGAAATTCGTATATTGTATGACAAAGGAAAACGTGATTTCTGATGACTAATTAAAAATATTTTTCAATTATTTATATTTCTTAACCATTCAGGCCTCTGCCGTATTGTGTGTTATGTTTCCAAATGGCGGGAGAATTTTTGTGTATTTCCGCGTTGCAATAAAGACCAAATAAATTGAACATTTCTGAAAATATCGAAAAACTGAAAACGGTTTTTGAAATAGGCTTTCTAAACGTTTTTTTTTTAAGTAAATATACTATTGTAAAATATTAAAACCTTTAACCGAACATTTTTTTTTTTTAAATGGCTCACGGTATGTTTTTTCCTAAAATTACTGATGAAAAAAAAACATATTTTAATATTCAAATGTATTATAATTATTATTGGCATCTCATTTTTTATCGTTTAATTCCAAAATAATTAGTGAAAAGTTCACAAAGTTTCACAAATTTATCTCAAATTGCGGTCGGAACCTTTGGTTTCATATAGCTGTACATTTTAATTATTCTGTAGTTAACTTCTTCATTTAAATATACAGCGTCGTATTTTTTCTAAAACGTTTAGATTATATTTATCAGCATTATAGTAAGGGAGATACAACGATTTCCGTGAGACCATATGAGCTGTTCAAAAATAGACTCTACGGGTACTAGCTGTTGGTTCACTAAACCGAACAAATGAGCCCGAAGGGTTTAGAAACAATAAATTGAAAAATGTGTAGAAAGAAAATTGAATATTGTTTTACTATTCAAAAGTTTAGAAGATTTTTCCCATGAAGTCCCACTAATGAAATTGATGCCGAGAGCTGAAAAGATTTGGGCTGCACTAAAAATTCATTTTGAAAGCTTTTCATGATTCGCCTATCGAGAACTTTGGTAGCTTCACTCATCAAATTACTCCGTCAATGCATTTTTTTCTATTTGATATAATTGTACCTTACAATTGAGGACCTAGATGATCCAAATCTTAAACATTGTAATTCGTATTTCAGGGATGATTGATACTTCGCCCTATTAGCATTATGTTTTTAGGTACCAGTTTACTTTGAAATTCGCCTACGAAGCGTTGCGTGCGTCGCTGGTGAATGTAATTCGTATAAATAGCGCAACGTCTCCAATATTAAAGAAAATTAGATGAAAATAACAAAACAGCATTGAATTTAATTTGTAACACGTGGTAGCCTGTTTTTTATAGTATTTCAGCCCTCGTGATGGACTGTTGGTGCTTTCGCAGAACGAAATGCATATTTCCCAACAATAACAGGGAACGCTGATGAGTTAATCAGGACTGGAATATTCGGTTACATTTACGATGGGGAGTTTCGGCATTTTGTTTTATGAGCTTTGTACCTGCCTCTGTTTTAATTTAATTCGTAACTCGAGGAATAAAACCGTAAAAGCTTTGAAAAGCTTTTTAGTTCTCATTTATTAAATTTTGCATTTTTAGTCTACGGGAATAATAATTTTTGAACGGGTAGCATTTTTTTTTTCGTGGGCTTAAAAAGCTTAAACAACATTTTTTGTTTAGTTTTATAATTTATCTACTTGAAACCAGAGTTTAATGAAAATCTTTTTGTAATATCTGGTCGCAAAGTCACCCAGCGTTTTTAGATGTACTATTTATTGTGAGTTACTAAGTAGGGACCCACTTATCTAACTTACTTTTCAAAGACTTGTTATTCCTTTGTAGATGCAGTCATATGATTTAACTTGATAACGTGTAGTATTTTTTCAAAGATATGAGTAAACTTTCGAAGATGTGAATTTTATGTACGCGTTGTTCTGAGATAAGTTAAATAAGTCCCTCGTTTCTACATATAATGTTTTTAAATGTAGTACCGATAAGAATAAAAGGTCTACTGCCTAAAAATAAGCAAACAAAAATAATCATGACATTCTTTCTTTATTTTCATGCTTTTTTATTGTGTTTTCCGAGACATAAATAATAAATAATGATAAAGATAAGAAAATACAAAAGATGTGATGATAAAATCCCATTGTATACTGTATTGTGCGAACAATCGCCAAAACTCGACTTGAAGATGTCATGGCGTCGTATTGAAGGGTATTCGAAGTGAAGTGGTCGGTTCCAGTTCTCAGAGATCTCTCGAGAGGTCCCGAGAAGCCGTGAGTGTGCTGAGTCCACAGTATTTACCCGGGAATTCTAAACTGAACTGAACTCAGAATAAGGATGAAACTAGCATTGTGCAAAGGTGAATTTTACATTTACTCCATTTAAAGTTAGAGAGTATTGCGAAGAATTGGGGTGCAGGATTTTGTTATTTTTTTAATATCTACCTACCATTTCTAAAGTCTACCCAACCAAGGCAAGAAAGAAGTCCACAGAAAAAATACGGGAAATTTAAACTGAATTTAATTTAAAATATTACAAAACTACCTCTGCGCAATAATTAACTAAAAATAATAAAAAATTAAAGAATTTATGAAAAATAATAAATTTCGATGAAAATGGTGTTCGATCATTCTCGGTAGATTTTTCTAATTTTTTAAAATTAGTTCCTTGTTTTAAATAAACTAAACCAAAATGGAGTAACTTTCGTAGTCGAGTTTCATTAAAAATAGCTTTTCACTTTAGTGTCGTGAACCAAAGTGAGGGAATGTATTGTAACGGATTTATCAAAATTTAAGCGGGAACTATTTTTGAAAAGCGTTGCTATTTATCGGAGGTTAGTACAGTATAATATTTTAGAAATTGTAATTATAAAAAATATGTGTGTTAATAACAGGGAATCATTATTTTAAAAAAAGTGGTGTACGAGAGCCGAGTTGAAATGCCTGGGGCACGCTTTCGAAATTTAATCCCACCATAACGTGACAATTTTCGTTTCAGAACTTTTCAAGTATCAGTCATTAATGAATTAAATTAGATAAGAACTAGAAGAATCTACCTTTCCTATTATTGTGGAAGCTCTTGATGCTGGCATCATTTTAAACATTGTGTTAGCAGATTTTTCTGATAATAATTTTATCATAAATTTCTAGGAACTTTATTTTGGTTCATCTGCATAAATAATAGCAGAAATTCATTTGGTTCTAATCGTGTTTTCCTGGAAGATCAGACGGAAGCAAAGTTTTAGTCCGATGCATCAAAAAATCTTGGAGAAACATTCTATGGAGTCTACTATAATAACTACCACAACACGGGCACTAGCCTAGTATGGTAGTTAAAAAAATGTCAAAAAATGTAACATGTAAACATTTATTAAATATTAAAAAAAAAAAAAAAAATATGAAAATATAAACGTTACTGTTTCAACTCGTTGCGTTATTTTCATCACGAGGTATGGAGGTTTGAAATATCCACTTAACTGTCAAATATAAAACACCATTTGATTTATTCAAAAATCTCGGTTGGAACCAGTTTTTAAAGATCATTTATCCAGTATCCATGGTACAAAGGAAAACTAACATAAAACACAAGTTTATTTATGATGGATAGAATTCATTGCAGGCAAGAGAGAAACCCGATGGATATGTTTGTCATTCTGTTGTGGCTAAAACGAACCGCGATAGTTCAAGGCCGGGCTTAAACAATAGTCGAATATTATAAAGTTTCTTAAAAATGTGTAGCATCAACCTAATAGATCAGAAACAGTTTGGGCAAGTCTGCACCCACTATACAACACTTTAGATTTACAAAAAGTATCACGACATATTTTACCCCCCTTAATCGTGGTGTAAATATAACGCGGCGCGTATGTTTGGAATAATGAAAAAAAATTGACCTAGTACCACGGTGCGCATCGTAGGTCTGCTTTGAACTGGGCTAAGGTCGGCATTACTATACTAAAGCAGAACTGGTGCATAAAAATCTAATAAGTAAGGTTTACGTTTCTCCGCGACTATTTCCTCGGTGGTATCCATTAGGGGTAGGCCATGAAAACTTGCAACTGCTGGGTTCAGGACTTGGTTCAGAGTCTAACAAAAGGATTATTTGTGGGACGACTAAAGTGTGACACTGCGGCGGTTTTGGTTTAGACACTCTTGTGATTAAATTACCATTCAAAGAGTTATTTATGTTAAATCTATATTTGTATGTAAAATATCAAATCAAGTAGGTACCTGACTTTACGCTATTTGTTTATCGTAAATTGATTTTACTGTCAACGAATATAATATGTGAAAAAAACAGATGTTTTTTTCGGGCCAGTATTTTTCTCAGTAGGGCCATTGAAAATCCTTTCGAAAATTCTATTTTATTTAAAAATAAGTCCTTGTGACCTTTTACAAAACATTTACTTTTTTAATGTTTTAAATGTCTTTTAAATGATTAATACAGACCCCTATTTTAAAAACGTTCTACGAAAATAACATTTGGAAGGAGTAATTTTTTTATATATTCAATAATATTGTTATTACGCGTGACAGCTACACAGCAGAACTTGTTTAAAAATAAACTGTTTTTATAAACCCAATAACAATATTTTTGAATATATAAAAAAAAATTACTCCTTCCAGCTAGCTGGTCAGTGTAGCTGTCACGCGTAATAATAATTACACAGCAGAACTTGTTTAAATTTTTTTTTATAAACCCAATATCAATATTATTGAATATATAAAAATTTTTAATTTAAATGGAGTTCTACAAATTAAACTTGAAAACATTGGAAGGAGATTTAAATGATTTACAAATGTTGAAGGTTAAGAGTTCAGCTATTTTTATGGTTTTTAGCTGTCCCTGTTATTCCGGGTAGTTGGGAAATAACCATTCTTATGATTAAGCAATGACGAAATCACAAGCTCACACTATAAAGTAATTCACACTACTGCAAATAAAACCAAGAATCTAGTTATAATTTCAAATTGCTTTGAAGGTTGCTAGGGCCTATCCGGGAGAAAATTTCGTTTTAATACTGTTGTCTAAATAAAAAAATAAAATCTGTGTACCAAGTTAATGATATTGGCCTTCCCTTTGTTATTATTATTGCTATCCTTCGCTTTTACTTTTAATTAGTTTTCTCAAATTAAAAGTAATTCAGATTACTGCAATAAAATTGAATCTTAACGTCTACTTGCCTTGAGAAGAGGAGATTTCCAAATTAAATCGAGTAAAATATAAAGAATTATTTAATTTTCTTTTCTGCCCAGGAAAGGCCAAATAATATTGATAACGCAACATCCATTTTTTTCTTCTTTTTAAGTTATCCATGTTATTGAGTTTGCCAATAATGATAACGTTAATATTATTAGAAATCCAAAATTCAAGTTATACTGTCAACATTTGTTAGGTCTATCGATAGAAGGGATGGAATATGTTGTTTTATCGATTTCTGCCGATTTGATCTGAAATGAGAAAAAAATAATTAAATTTTGTGAACTAGCAAATTAAAAAAATAAAATAGAATTATTCCCCAACAGGAATATTAAATGATCATTTATTCTATTGTTTATTAGAAACAAAAATTATTGGGAACATTAAATAACAGAGTGATAACATTAATACATTGATAAAAGCAAAGTCATCGAACCATTTTCTTAACATGTGTTGAGAATTGGATACGCTGATAAATAATAAAAAGAAATGGTAGAGAAGAAAATAAAAATAATAGCATCTTTTTGAAATCAGATGTAGACATTCATATTTTCTTCTTAATTTGAATGTTAAGGGTGAAAATTTCATCATCAAAATTCTGCTTGGGAAAAGAGGATTTTCGAATTTTCACGTAGACAGTGACCTTCCACATGTTTTGAACGTCAAGTGTGCAAAATGTCATCAATCTCGGGATAAAACTGTAGATTTAGATAGATAGATAAAACCAAATCCCCGCCGCCCGCCACAGACACTCTTTTTTAATAAAAAAATGATATATAGACAAGCGCAAGGGTGTGTTACAAGATTTTTTCCGTATTTATTGTGTATCCGCGGAGAACCTTCACACATAGTTGTCTTCGCGTCTCTTTCCAAACTGTCATCGCCAGCCTACATTAGGTTCTAAGCATTCTTCAAATCGGAGAAAGTCCAACTAGTTATTTTCAGCCGGAACTATTTAGCGGTGTCTAAAAAATGCATTTTTGACTAAAAGATAACTAGGATCAACTTCTAAATAACATATCCTTCTTCCAGGTAACCGCTTGCCACTGCCGCGTGAACAAGACCTACCAGCGCTGGATCACGCGAGTGTGGCCGGGGCGCGGCGGACCCCAGGGTGGCGCGGGCCCCCCGCACCACTGGCTGTCGGACAAACAGGCCCCGCCCGCCCCACACCCACACACAAACCCGCACCCGCATCACGCCCGCCCCGCGCTGCCGCCCATCGACACGCAGGACATGTACTACACGCTGGACTTCAGCGATAGCCAGAGTTCACCCCTCATCCAGTAGGGGTCGGCCCAACGAACAAGTGGACAAGAACGCTTCACTAAGTTTTAAATACATAAACAAAACAATGAAAAGTGATTAACATTATTATTTTTATTAACTTTACTAGAAAAACTTATCGAGTGATGATTGTTTCAACACCTTTCTTCTCGCTTTTAGATGTAGGTAACAATACGACATGTACTTGGAAGGTTTATGGTGTCTTCACTGTGTTTTAAATTCTCTTTTTTCTTGTTTTAGAAGATTTTAGTAAAGTTTTAGAGGAAAAAAATCAGTGTGCGAAAGAAAACGGTGATTAGAAAATTGAGTTTCCCTATACATACCAATCTTTCAAGGAATAAATAAATCGATTTAAATAATAAAGGGCTGTAATTTCGCTGATATAAATTTTCACCAATCTCCTTTTCGATTCGCACACACAAATATTCAAATGAAATTTTTGTGTAACGTTTTTTGTTTCTAGCGGAAAATCATAAACGTTTATAATTATGTCAGAGTTGTTAAATAGTCAATCGTTTATAGATTTTTATTAGTTTAATTGTTTAATACCTATAAACTTGTGAAAAACTCAAGCTCCTTGTTACTACTTAATTTTCATCGCGCTTGCTTATTCCTGGTTTTCTATTTCTCGTAACACTAAGCTTCTCCTTATGACAGATTTCAGCTTGTGGCAAATAATATAATAGTGTAGGTTTTAACTGATAGTTTGTTTTATTGAGAAAAATAATTAAAATAAATCATTTCACTTCAGTTAGTAATATAAAATAAAAATATCTTTAGTAAAAATGTCAAAATACACAATGAAACGCTTAAGAGCGTAAATAATTTAATAAAACTTATATGATTTTTTTGTTTTTTCTATGAAGTTTTACATTATTAGTATGTATAGATTATTGAAAAAAACTTCGTTCCAACGGAAAAAAGAAAACTATTTAGGTCAAAGCAGGAGCTTTAATTAGAGAATTCAGAAGAAATAATGTGGTTTAATTTTCAGTTAACAATGAACGGCCATGTTGAAAGTTGTTAGTAAAACCACCTACATTGTGATATTTGACAGTAGTGCTAACACCGCCAACTAAATGAGATAACACAATAGTCGATGCCTACTAGGTTGGTAATAATGCATTTTACAGTAGTGCTAACACCGCCAACTAAATGAGATAACACAATAGTCGATGCCTACTAGGTTGGTAATAATGCATTTTACAGTAGTGCTAACACCGCCAACTAAATGAGATAACACAATAGTCGATGCCTACTAGGTTGGTATTAATGCATTTTACAGTAGTGCTAACACCGCCAACTAAATTAGATAACACAATAGTCGATGCTTACTAGGTTGGTAATAATGCATTTTAAATTCAATACAATGTAGGTTTTTGAGCAATTTATTAACAAATAAAATTTCTTGAAACCAGAACGTGAGGATTCCGCTAAACCGGTACTTACCAAATATTAACAGATTATTTCGTAATAGTAACAGAGCACTTTATGCCGTTGGTACCGTTGTCTATATATAAGCGATAATATTCAGTCAAAATTCATCATGGCGTGAACTGAAAACGAAAAATTAGACTTATATTAATCATTACGATATTGTAATTTAAATGCAATATTTTCGATCTTCGCGGTCTTGAATAGTTGTTTCTTACAGCAAATAAGTTGAAATGAAGAATTATTTCAATAATCTATGTGTATTAAGAATGAATCTGATAGTAAAACTGTAATGTTATGAATATTTATTTTAAGATGCTATGTAGACAAATAAAACTGTTTTTTTAAATATCTGCTTAACTTATGTGTGAAGTCTTTTTTTCAAATAGCTAGATATAAAGAAATGTTTATTATTTTATTACAGAGTTATGTATATATATATATATATTGAAAAGTGTAAATACTGAAATAATTGTCCCTAAAATGAGTGAAACATAGATCTGATCGTTAGCCCTAAATTTATAATGTTTAGGAAAATAAATGCTAAATGTACAAAATATAATCTTATTATATCCCATTGCACGTTAAATAATCAAGTACTGCGAATTTCAATCCAGCTGAAATATTTAAAAGAAACATTGTTAGGTAAAATACCTAAAATTGGGAATGGGTAGCGAGCTACGAAAATTAATTGTATTTATCTCAGGTATTTCCGAAATCGCTTGTAATAATATGTGATTGACACTTTATTAGCTTGTTTTTCTCTGATTTCTCATTTGGTGGTTAGAGGCAAGACATGTTTACGTAGAACAGTTTTGTCTATTTACTAGACAAGGTACTTAATTATTCCAGGGTCTTTTTTAATATCATTTGGGTGAATTTGTAGATTTAAATAATACATGTTATTTTTTAACAACTCTCTTGAATTTCGAGAAAAAAACTTCTGGCGAATTCTTTTACTGGGTTTTTTTTACATTTAGTTAGAATGTTGTCATTTACATTATTTTCCACACTGTGGCTCGAATTGTAAGGAAAATAGTATTTAGTACGCCAAAGTTGCTCAAATATCCAGGGAAATGACGTGTTTTCTGCATGATTTCTATATAATATCTCGTAAATGCAAAATTGAAGTGTTTATTGTAAATAAAGACACTTAGGGAATTTATTTCAAAGTATCGATTTACTTTATGTAAAATATGTCAAAGCTCTTTCAAAATAATAGTTGTATTGCTTCAATTTTACTCTCCTTTAAGAAAATTCAGAAGGTTTGTTTAATAAATCTTTATACTGATTTCTCATAAATATTTTGTAAAATAGTTATTTATGCGGAACTAAAGTGTGAATTTTTTGTCTAAATAAGTTAACATTTCCAGGTCATTTGATGTGTGATCATTTTTTTTATATTAGTGTTAAAAGACATATTTCAAGTGTTTTATACTAACTTTTAACGTATGTCAATGTTACCTTTTATTATATTTTATTCCTTGTATGCTAACTGTAAAAAGTATTGGTAGATATTAATTAAATAAACTGAAAGCCGTAGGGTGTGCCAAAAGTAATATTTATTTATGTAAACGAGGAACAGCAGCTGTTATTATTATTTTTGTTGATATAACAAAATATTTTTGCTGTTTTTTACTTGATTTTAATTTTAGATGAAAAAGGGTTAATTAATGCAAGAACGGAAGGTTGGCATAAAATTAAAATATTGTGTGAATCTGCTGCTTTTGAACCAGTTATTTATGCAGATTATCCAAAATGTTTAAATAAATACCATTGATGTATTTCGAGTTTCATTTTTAAATCCTTAATCCTTTAGTATTAAATAACTATTATTTTAAGTAAACCAGCATGGCAATAATCAGATCGCCACAGTGCAGGTGAACATTTATCACGATAAAAAATGTTGATAGTTGACACAGAAAAATAGTAAAATGACAGCTGCTTATACGATCTAGAATGAAGTTTTACTGGAAATCTTTTAATCACGAAATTAAAAGGAGCGATCATATTTCCTTAAGAGCGAAGAGGAAGGAGGAAATACAAAAGCTTATGAAGAAAAGTTGTTCGCGCGTTTGACGTATCTTCCGGCAATGCACCAGCGCCGAAGGAATCAGTAATGTTCAGCAAAGCACCGCCCATTTTTCAGTAGAAAAACATCAACCCGTAAAAATTATGTTTTTTTTAATGCATAAAAACATCAATTTTCAAATTAATTTTAAATTATTTATTTTGGTTTTACTTAGAATTAGACCTTCCTATCCAGGAACTGGGGTTGACAAGTCTACATACCGAGCCAAAATCCCGATTAGATTAAACCTACATGAATTTACCTGCTGTAATGTCATCGAATTTCAGAAAAATGTGTGCGTGATTTCAACCAAACGATATAATACATTGCCAACAGCAAAGAGTCTCTCTGCTGAATTTCAGCTCGATCGGATGTCGAAAATGGGTTAATTTCTGCTTCTGAGATTTGCATTAATTTCATACAAAAGTAAAACTCAAATAGATAAAAAGAAAATTATGTATCAGGTGAATTTATTAAACATTAGTTCACCTGATACATCGCAAATTTTATACCAGTATTGAGTATTATATATTGTGCCTAGCATGGTGGTTAAAAAATTCCTCAATGCATGTAACTAACAATTTTATTGAATAAAGAAACTTAAAAAAAAAAAAAAATTAGCAGTTAAAATTTTAAAATCCCCCATTTACATCACAACATTAGCAACGAGGACATCTCATAAAAAAAATTGTTTGCCACTTGCGGCGCTTGTAATAACTGAATGAGTAATTAGTCACGATTCCTTAAACAGTTAAGCCTCTGCAAGTTCTGAGGGCAAAGAGGAATCGGGATGCAAAGGCAATGCTAACAGTCAGAGGGCGCAAGAGATCTTTGCTTTATGGAGTGGAGTGCTTCCAGGTATTTCAGCACCATTTTGAAAACACAGAAACAAAGATCGTACAAAACGCATTCATTCTGAAAAACACCTTTCTTCTCCTGTCGCATGTTAGAAAGGCTAGTTGGTGCTGGATTCCTTGTGTGTATTATGTCGTGCCGCAATGCTAGCATTCAATCGTAAATATTTGGCCTTCAATGTACGCTAATAGGACGTCTTGACATCAAACCTGACAAGGTGCATATCATATTATATTAAAAAAACTAGTGAACTAGGAAATGTTCAATGATGACGAAAAAATATTTTAAACCTTTACGCTTTAATCAAATTTTAATCAAATTTTAATCAAATGAGTAACAAAAACTTTAAAATGCAATTAAATAATATGGATAATAATCCTTTATGCAAGGCATTCCATATTTTGACATAATACAAAAATAAATAAAGAGAAAGGATATCAATACATACAAAATAGAAAACAAGCGAGGCAATATTAAAAACAATAATTTATACAATAATCCATCCATCCATCAATAATTGATTACTCAACTTTATATATCACAGTGCGCATGCGCTCTGGCGGAATAAAAAGGTACTATCAAACACAGCTACCATCCAGATTGACCGGACACGGAACACACAAACCATTTTATATACAGTCAAAATGCAAAGTGGTTGAGTCAAAACAGGACTTCGCTACGCCAAGTCAGTGAAAATGTGAAAAAAGTGTAGTTTAAATTGGAAAATAGCCCGTTTTCTTAACTTCAGTCCAAACTGGTCACCATAACTTCGATGACTCATTTTGGTAATTAAGGAGGACTTTGGAATTTGGTAATTATACACTAGGGCGGACTTTTCGGTAGGCTTTTTGAAGATATAAGTTTATGTATTATATTTTTTTTAAGTATCTCTTAAGCGTTAGCAATATAAGCACCTGAAAATATTTTTTTACGACTTAATTACAAAACATCAACGTTTCTGTACTATAAATATAATATGGATGTCTTATATAAATAAATCTTTCTGAAGAAATTCTCTAAATGAACCTAAAAAAAAACCTAATCAAAATCCGTTTCGATAAACATTCACCAGGACACCAAAAAATTAACTATCGTATTTTTATCAGGGCTTCCACAATTTATCGTATGCGCAATGTAGTACAATAGGGCACCAGTAAAAAATGACAACACTTTCATTACAGCCTTCGGAAACATCATTTGAAATCAGGCATTGTAAGCATTCGTGGTCGAAATTGCGACAGCGTGATTATAATTAGATTTTTCCATCTCAAAGGCGTTTTCAATGCTGAAAGCTTTCGATAGACTCGGGCCCGGTCCGCATATTGATCGTTCCTATTCACTGTTTGATACCCGGTAAAGGCAGATTATCGCGTGTGGAAATACAAAAAAAGGAAACAACACACGTGAATGCTGCAAGTGCATACCTTGTTCCGTATACAACAATAGGGCTGCTCATTTAAAACATTTTTTTTTCTACCTTTCTATTTAACTGACCTAATTGTCTGTTCGTTTCATTCTTTATTAGCACCACTGGGTTACAACCCTTTGAGAGTTCCCTTTTTAATGGATTCTCAGTATGGATATATTGAAGGAAAGTAGATGTTAGTCATTGCGTCAAATACCTCAGATGACTTGAAAGTCATCGAGGATATGGTTAAAGCAGGTAAGCTGTTTTCAGTTTTAGCGCTAGGTGTTTTAATTTTTGCTTTACAAACTGTTAGGGGGCCACTGGGACTTTGGAAGTTGGTCCGATATTCCATCAAATATGCCGATTGTCAGGTGCATGATCACGGTAGTTCCTGGGTGCTTTTTTATGAAAGCCACTAATAGTCACGCCAAACAAGGGGCAACTATTTGGTAATTGACCCTTAAGACAACTTATTCAAATTGCCTTCTCTCTGCACGCATTTTACTGTATTCATTTTGCAGAATACCATCCATTGCGTTCAGGTTTAGGAGTATCAAATAAATAAATCACGAAAATGACATTATACAGAAAGTGTAGATTAATTTATTAACACACACTAAAAACAGGTGTACTAATAATGATAGGTGAGATTTAGAGCAAAGAAGAGTCGTTAAGATAAGGAATATTGTATCACAGGGCGCAGGATGTAGGAATGTGGATCGATATGATAACGTATGGACCTTGATACAGACACAGTAGGTACATTAGGACTTCAAAAACAAAGTGATTATATAATCTCAAGTATTGAAGTAAACAAAGTGATTAATCAAAATAAATAATGATCAACATATTGTTTTTAACGCTTTCTGCACATTGCGACCTGCACATATGAGAACTGTGGGTAGATTACACCTCATCCCAATGGCATAAGCTAAAAGTCGCTTACAACAGTGCTTTTCGCCAACTATTCCGCCTGCCGAGATACTGCAGCTCCACGGAAATTTTCCTGGGGAGACGAGTGCACTCTTTCAGAGCACTTATCCGCCATCGCATAAAAAGCTTATAGCGTAGACTAGGCCAATCGAAAAGAATACCATCATCACTGCCATGGTTGCTTGTATGGAGTCCCCCTGACAACCTCTGGAGACGGGATACAGTCAAATATCCACCATAAAGGAATAAATTATTATCCATATTATTTAATTGCATTTTAAAGTTTTTGTTACTCATTTGATTAAAATAATATTGTATTTAAAGCGTAAGGGCTTAAAATATTTTTTCGTCATCATTGAACATTTCCTCTAGCACAGCTCTACCTATCTGTAATCAATACTTTCACTTCAGTTAGTATGAAGTGAATAGATGTCTCCTTCAAGTCAAATCGTGATTTTTTGGAAATTTACGCAGCTATTAAGGAGCCGTCTACGATACAAGGATGATTATTTGTCAGTTGTGTGAAGCTTGAAACATATTTTATTAGTAAGTGGTAAGATATTGTTGTATGGTTTTCAAATTTGTTTTTAGAATTCGAACATATATCAATTATTTTTAGGATATTATATATAATCATCAAAACCTACCTACATTTACATCTTTATGATATAAATGATTTATTTGAGTACGTCTGCGTAATGTCTATGCCAATGGCCCGGTATATCAGTCAGTCCGTGTCCTCGCTATCTGCTATATTTCTCTATCAAATTTAAGCTTTCTAAATCGGCTAATAAACCTTGGCAAGCCGCAGAATAGTTTCCTTTTTAGACACCGAGGCGCTAGCAGTAACAAAAATCAAACGTGACGTTTACGTTAGTAATTACGTAGGTACTTCCATCTCACCGAAATATACAAATACGTAAATTGCATAATGTTATCAATATGAACTGTTATATTCATCGAGCGGTGGGAGATGTTGACTCTATTAATTGATAATCAATCTAAAATAGACAAATAGTCAGGAAAGGTATTATAGGAGGAATTTTTCAGCGCCAGGACAGTGTTTTCAGCGGTTTGTTTGCTATAATTTTATGAATAGTGCATTGACTCCAGCAAAAAAGATACTATTTAAAATTAGTATCCTCGCATGTTGCACCATGCTGGTTGAAGGGGAGAACTTTATCAAAAAACCAACTCGTAAATTATCCCGCCTAAAGCCTTTGACATGTTGAAAGCTCTCGATTTCCCGATGACGGCAGAGAGCATAGATACACTACTCATGTAGATAGTAATTTGGTTTTACATGGACAAATTAAGAACATTCTTCTATTAAAATCACAGCCAACACGTATAATATCTAGGCTTCCGACATATATACGGATTATGTTCCAAGCCGCGCTAAGCTTTAAATTCAAATATAACACTGTGTTGTGTTTTTTTTAAACATTTTAAAGGTCTCCGTTAAACACCGATTGTAGGTGCGTTACAGCTTTCTATCATATTATAATAAGCTGACAAACTTAACAAACATGATAGTTGTCCTCTTTTATTGCTTAAACGGACTTCGCAGAAATCAACACTCAACGAGAACCTTTCAACTATCAAAAAGGCAAATGGCCATTTGATGACTTTGTCAGACGTGAATTTCAGCGAAACCTCGGCCTTGGTTGCATTACATTGAAGTACGGACAATGATGCTCCAGGAAGACACAAGTAAATTACATAACTGGGAAAACATGTTAAGGGCAATGTCTGCGCGGCTTTTTTCATACAAAATTAAAATTTGGATTTGAAACCAAACTAAATAATATTTTCTTAGTAAAAAAAATTATAATTTAGTTTGTCATGTATTTTGGGCTCAAATCCGGTTTTAAGTGTTATATTGAAAAAGGCCGCGCAGCCGTTCTACATACATACTAAATAACTTAAGAGTATGCATCTGAATTAAGCAAGGAGTGATATTAAGATATTATGTGATATGATATTTATAAAATAAGCAATTTATTTAAAAATATTTACATGGAAATAATAAATGTTTAATTAAAATGTATACAATAAACTTATCTACTTATCATCCTCTTCCTGTGGGGCATGAAAGCCCCTGAAAATACTCCAACATAGCCATACAGTGAAAACACTTGTCTGGCAAGTGTGAATTAACAAACCACTTCACTTGCATGCATGCATACATTGCGGGCATGGACAATCGGCTTGCACCTCTCCAATTAACCACGTATAATTGATTGTATCAGCTTTAAGCTAATTAAATTAGAATAAATGCATTGAAATTGTATTTTATTTATGTTTACAATTTTATAGTTTTAAAACCCAGGTTTTTTACTAACAAATATGCTCTTACGTAGGATTACTATATAATGGTGAGTCAAGCCAACTCAAGAGACAGAATAACAGAAAAGTATTACATATTTCATGATATTGAATAATACGATGTATGAATGTGATTGAGGCAAGGAGTGTGTGCTAAGACCGAGTTTGGCGGTTCGTCCTCTCTCCCTACGGGGTAATGGCAGTTTGGTCAATTAGTTACTATATACAGGGTGCGGCAAAACAGACGGTCCAGTTTTGAAGGGCTATAAAACATAAGCGGCGCAATTTACAGAAATGGGTTTTATTTAAAAAATGTTGTTTTATCATGCCGTCTTATGGCTCTTGTACTTATATGTATAATAAAACAATCATTTTGCAAGGTATATATATTTATATAATACATATCAAGGTAATTATTCGGTATCGTTGGACACGAATAATACGATTTTTTTTAAATAAAACCTTCTGATTTACCTAAATTACTATAAAGGAATCTGAATGCATTTAGGAAATTTTTAATTTTAGCATTTTAATTTTTAATTACGTAAAATGAAAATTCGCTTTCGTTGTATGGGATGACAGCCAGAATAATTTCCATTGATGACATTTTCTTTTGTTGGTATTCCTGATGAGTGGCTAGAATTTTTACCATTTACTCAATGCAAATACTAGGTAGGTACTATTTTAGCCGAGCTCGAAAAATAAAATAAAGGTATTTAGGTTTGTTTTATAAATAAAGAAATAATTAAAAAAAAGGTTAATATATATTTGGTTGGGTTATTATAAGTTAGGATAGGTTAGTTTAGGATAGGTTAAGTTGGGTTATGGTAGGTTAGGTAAGGTTGGGTTAGTATAGGTTAGGTTAGTATATTGTTTAGGTTAAGTTGGATTATTATAGGTTAGGTTAGGTTGGGTTATTTTAGGTTAGGTTAGGTTCATTATAGGTTAGGTAAGGTAAGGATAGGTTAGGTTTGGATAGGTTCGGTTAGGTTAGGTTTATTATAGGTTAGGTTAGGTTCATTATAGATTAGGTAAAGATAAAGGTTAGGATAGGTCAGGTTGGATTATTATAAGTAAGGTTAGGATATGGGTTAGGTTAGGTTAGGTTGGATTATTAAAGGTTAGGTTAGGATATGGGTTAGGTAATGTTAGGTTAGTTTGGATTAATATAGGTTAGGTTAGATTGGGTTATTATAGGTTAGGTTGGGTTATTTTATGTTAGGTTAGGTTGGGGTATATTAGATTAGGTTGGGTTATTATAGGTTAGGTTAGGATATAGGTTAGGTTAGGATATAGGTTAGGTTAGGATATAGGTAAGGTTAGGTTAGGTTGGATTATTATAGGTTGGGTTATTATAGGTTAGGTTAGGTTGGGATTTTATAGGTTAGGTTAAATAAAATAATAATAATAAAATAATAACTAACCTAACCTAACCTTACATAACCTGACTTTTCCTAACCTAACCTATAATAATCCAACTTAACCTAAAGAATATACTAACCTAACCTATACTAACCCAACCTTACCTAACCTAGCATAACCCAACCTAACTTATCCTCAACTAACCTTTCCTAACTTATAATAACCCAACCAAATATATAATAACCATTTTTGGATTATTTCTTTATTTATAAAACAAACCTAAATACCTTTATTTTATTTTTCGAGCTCGGCTAAAATAGTACCTACCTAGTATTTGCATTGAGTAAATGGTAAAAATTCTAGTCACTCATATCAGGAATACCAACAAAAGAAAATGTCATCAATGGAAATTATTCTGGCTGTCATCCCATACAACGAAAGCGAATTTTCATTTTACGTAATTAAAAATTAAAATGCTAAAATTAAAAATTTCCCAAATGCATTCAGATTCCTTTATATTAATTGAGGGCAATCAGAAGGTTTTATTTAAAAAAAACGTATTATTCGTGTCCAGCGATTCCGAATAATTGCCTTGTTATGTATTATATAAATATATATACCTGGCAAAATGATTGTTTTACTAAACATATAAGTACATGTCAGATTAGAGATTTGATGGCTAATTTTACAATCAACGAAGCTTTTCTATCTTCCGATTGTGTTTCATGTTATTTTATTGGGTTGGAAGTGCCTTTACTCTCTACAATCATACGCGTATTATGCTTGAACTTTATACAAAATGGTGCGAAATTATTATTTACGTAAATAATATTCATAACAATATTTTTCAAAATCGTAAATGCAAAGAGTTGTCTTTTATTGTCATTAAGTTGAATCAAATGTTTGTTTTATTTGTAAATGCGTATTTAAACGGTAGTTTTACGTAAATAATTACCGTTGTTTGAATAAATGAAATTTTATTTGTATATCGCTTTTATTGCCCTCTGTCGGCCAATAGGGCCAATACTCCAGCGGCCGGTAAATGAGGGATTGATTCTTGTCAAACGTCAAATATATAAAACGTAATTGTGGATAATTTTTACTGAAATGTAATTAATCCAATAGGTTTAAATTTTCTAAAATATATTTTCTTTGATATTATCTAAAAATTATATGAGCAGAAACGATGTTTTTGAAGAAATCTCGTATTTCATGAGGCGATCCTATTTCAATATGAAATCGAGTTTAATTAGTCGAGTTAATTTTCAAGTTAGCGGAATTTACCCGAAACATACGATTTGAATTGGACCAATTACAGGGCCCAGACCATCCAGACGCTTGCATAATAATATTATAGATTTACATGTTTTTAAGTCACAAATACCGTTTTTCTGAGTAAATAACTCAAATATGGTCATGATATATTGAAAAAAAAAACAACTTTTTTCCTCTTACTTTATTTTTCATTTGTTTATTTTATTATTCACTCTAGTTTTAAATTTATTTTAATAAATCATTATAGTGAAATTTCATCAGAAGTTGCAAAAAAAATTAGGCTTCCCACAAATAGGTTTATTCCAATTTCTATAGTAGGTTATTGTGTACCTGCGTTTTGTAAAAGTATTCGTGGAAGTTCGTGGGTTCTGGTGAGAGAGAAATGCTCACGTACGGTTCAGATGTCTCTCGCCAAGATGTTAATCATTTGTTCACAACTGAATTAATTTTTTCATTCTAGGGTTAATTCTAATTAACACGAACTTTTTTTCCATAACTGTGGCGATTTATAAAAGTCGGGGTCATATTTTATTATAGCTGACAATCTTCGTTGTGGTGCCTTTTTTTCCGCTTGGTTACAATCTTTATTCCCGCCACAAAAACGGTAAATATTTTGACAGCCGATTTCTGCCGTCGTTGATTACATAATTTAAGGTGAGATATATACAATACTTCCTACTTGAATTACTTTAGCGCATAAAGATACGTTCATTAAAATAACATCAGTTCAATTCACTATTCACAGTTATTAATGAATTTCAATGTTCAGTCAAATGAACACTGGAAGTGATATGCATATTATCGACAAAGAATGTAAAGTAATTTGCGATTATTTCTTCATTTCTGGATGCATTTTAGTTAAAACGATATTTGTAAATGAAGTGATTCAATTAAATATTTTTGAGTACATTTTTACCAGTTGAAAACAGTTGTTTGTATGACGTGTTATGTTTACTTAACCATACTATTTATTAAATACCCATTGACGTCATATGTTAAGTAAAATTAAAGTAAAATAATTTATTTAAAAAAATGTATTTATAAACACCGAAAATATTCAAATAGTTTTCTGGGGTATTATCAATGCGGGTTTTAGGGAAGCATAGAAAGAGTGGGGTGGTGTGACTGCGACTGCATCTTTTTTTTCCTGATAACCTGACAATAACGATAACGATAACGATAACGATAACGATAACGATAACGATAACGACAACCTGATAACGATGTCAACCCAGCCACTGACCAGTCTTCGTTTCGAGCTTTTCAAAGAAGTGATTAAATTTTACTCACTAGTATTCTTCTAGGGTTGTGGTGGTGAATTGGTTACTTTAAAATGTTATATAGTGGAGCCAGAATAAAAGGAGTATTAATAAATTGTTTGTGATTGCGGGCCCTTAATTAAAGAAGTGTGTAAATTAGACCCACTTCCCTTTGAGGGTTGAATCGGTTAATTTACACTATTTGATATTAATGTAGGAGCTAACACATAGATAGCGCTCGTAGTAGTCGATTAAGTTTTATTAAATTATAAAATATTTATTATTTTATCGATAATTTTTTTCAAATACTACAAATACTTAGGAACAAATTTCTTCAATAAATAGACAGAAAATATAAGATCACTAAATGATAGTTTCAAAGAATTCAAAACACAATTTAAAAAAATATACTGAAAACCTAAACTAAATAAAAAAAAACAAAAACAAAAATTTAAAAAATAAAATAAAAATCTAAGAAACTAAACATAATAATACCTAATCCCATACACACAAGCAATTGCTTATTATGGGAGAACATTGAAAAATAATAAATATTAATCATATCGTAATTTCTTTTATCTTATTACTAGTGAAATATATATATATGTATATATATATATATATATGTATATCACACATTGTAAATATTTTTATTGAATAAATTAAATAAAAAAAAACAAAAAAGTTGATGGCGTTTGCTGTCGAAAATAAATTAGGTGGCAACCTCAAGGTCAGGGTCCAGATTATTCCTACCGCCTGCTAAATAATATATCAGACTCCATTGTCAATTGATCACAATAAAGTCTAAAAGCTTTTGTTGGAAACTGGAGTTGTTATTAAGAGTTTGAGATATAGCCACTACAAATATTATTATAGTAGTGGAGCCGCAATGAAAGTAGTGTTGACAAACAATGACCTTTAAAATATTATTTCTTCATGAGTAAATAAATCTTTTGATCGTGGGTAGGTATTTATATAGTGACAAACCAAAAGGTTAACCAATAATTACGACCGACTTCTGGTAAAAGGGTAACCAGTAAACCGAACATTATTCAGAAAAAAATAAGCTTTTGAAAAGGTTATAAAGTGAACTTTTTTAAGAAGTAAACAAACCGCACAAAATATTACTTTAAAATAATTAGTTTTGCTATAAAAAAGCACCAGCAAAATATGGGAAATCTAAGGTTTTATGTTACGGAATCAACGGTTATTATAAATACAATACTCTCCACCTTCCTCTTTCCCGTTTCAATCCACTCCCGCCATCAACAGCCTCAAAACAGTTTCAGTCTCACAACATACCACAATTGAGGATGCCATAGTCTCACTGGATCCAGATAGTTGGGACTCTTTTTCGGTATTTACCTTAAAAAAGATGTCCGGGGGTAAAGCACTAACTCACCACTTTAAGAGGTGATTATACAAAAGCAAAATAAACTTAGAAACGAGAAAGAATCGAATTTTGCAAAAAAAGCAAACAGGAAACCTCCGGCCCACTAACAAATCGAGGACTTAATGTCAAACAACGTTATCCACAAAAAAACATGCAGAGAACTCTAGGGCTTAAAGTCAACCAACATTTTCTACCGAAAACAAATATCAATAATACGACGGCTTAAAGTCAAATCGACAAAAAGGCATTCAAATGATTAAAATTGGTATTTTTTGTATATTACGTTAATTGACTTTAAGCCCTCGAATTATGGTTTTTTTATGTGAAACATCTTTTGGCGGTCATAGGTGGGTAAATCCGACTCTTTCGGAGCAGGCGTGGTAAGACGGGATGACGCTCTTGCACGGAAACGGGACGACGCTCTTGCACGGAAATGGGACGACGCTCTTGCAAGGAAATGGGACGACGCTCTTGCAAGGAAATGGGACGACGCTCTTTCACGGTTAATCCGACTCTTTCGCAGCAGGTGTGGTAAGACGGGACGATGGTCTTGCACGGAAACGAGACGATGCTCTTGCACGGAAACGGGACGATGCTCTTCCACTTAACGACGCTTCATTCATTTGCTTATCTCACTGTAATTGGCAATTGATCTAAATGGTGGCGAATTTTCAATTTGTTATATACTCCTTTGTGTATATTAAATTAATAATTATAAAATAATTGTTAAATTATCAAAAATAAAAAGAATTATTTACTTTCATTTTCACTTACTTCAATAAAAACCAATTTCGATGTTTGACATTTGCCAGGCGTCGGCTTATTTTTTGCTGTTGTATTAAATTGTTTTATTTACGTCCTTATTGTTTTTTCCATGTTTTTTGAAATTAAGCCTTCAAAATATAAATATTGTTTATGTAATAATAACTGTCTTACTAATTAGAGTCTTACACGCCCGTTCAACGTTGGTGTGGTAAAACTGGCCGTGAGCCTGATTTAAGACCGTTTTAACCATACAAACGCCTTGGTAATCCCATTCACTGTTCTGACCCTACGCGCCGCGTAATATTTACACCAAATTTTTTAGTTATGCCGTTAGTAATTAGAGATTTTCACGGTTAATAATCCTATAGTGATTTATTTTGAAGTGTTATGCCATGTTGCGTCTTCTTACCTCTTTTTTTAACCAAAATTTTGGACAGCATAACAGTTTCCAACCAATCTGCCCTGGGATGGAAACTGTAATTCTGTCCCTAACGTTGTATAAAGAAGGAGATAGAAGGAGGCGTTGTTCTACAGACAGACGCGGATAGCAACTTTGTTTTATGCTATTTAGAGATATCTAACTCAAAAATTAAAAAAAAACTAAATTCTTTCTTCTAAATTTATTTAAAATTAATTAATTCGTTAAATAGCTCAGTTGCTCGAGTACAAATCAGTGATAAATCGGTAAGACTGTTTTCTTAATAACTAGTTGTTTTCATTTGTGTACAACCTTCTAAATGGCTTACTTAATTATCATGTACAAACTAACGAGGTTATTTTTAAAGATTTAATGAACCTGTGGTATCATCCCCCACCGCTTATATCCCGCCCTACCGTCTCCCAACTGCTCCTCTACGCCAAGGTATTTTTCTCCGCTCCCCGAGACGCATTTCATTAAGTCTTGGGAAGTCTAGTCTTAATGGAAAGTGGAGATTTAATTACTGTTTCTTCTCTCCCGGGGGGCTTGTTATGGAAAGGATAGGGATGGAAGCCACACGAGGAATAAAGGGATGGTTAGTGGAGTGAGGAGGAAGTGGGGGTTGGGGGGGGATGTGCCAACACGTGGCTTTCCCGAAAAGTAAAGGTAATTATTACTAACCGCGTACCTGATCTTGATTCATGCCCCATATTATGTGAACGGAATTTTAATCGAATTTAACATTCCACATATTGTTAGCTCAGTATGGAATTTTAATAACGTGAAATCTTGATATCATTTTTTTGTAATTTGATAAAGTTCTAGCAGAAGTGTGCTTTTATACAGTACATTTCCAAAGCAAAAATTATTAATACTTACCTTCGTACTTATTTACAAAAGCCTTTATGAAGTTTCACAAATTTAAAAAGCTACATGTAAGAAATAAATAGACTTAAATCTTTTGAATTTGGCCAAACTTTGTGGTTAGGTATCTTTTATAAATAAATTAAACAATGTTATTTGTTTGACACATTATATATTTTGTTTTTTATTTACTTTGACCGGTTTCGATAAACAGAAAAATTATCTTACGGCTCCATCTTAGACATGTTCTATTTTCCGTTCTACATCCTACCTTCACTAATCCCTAGTCACGCCTCCACCCCCACTTCAACACTTAGTTATATATTATGATTATCCATTGTTTTGTAACGTCATGTTAGTATATTTCGCCCTGAGGAAGGAACGGTTGTTCTGAAACCAGTCGGCATAAGTATAAAAAAAGTAATGATCAAACAAAGTGAAATTATTTCATATACATATTTAAACTTAAATCTATTTATTATTGCGTGCAGAAAAGAAACCAAGTAGGCTAACCACAAGACCTTCAATTTTCACAGCACTTTCGTGAACATGTGTTAGGATTGTGGAAAGTTGATGTTAATGTAAATTTTGGAAAATCGTTTCCGCACTCAAATTCTCATCAATTTAGAATAGAAATTGAATTTTGATGTGAAGGCGTCCAGGCTAGGACGTGCTCCAAGCGAATATAGGATTATGGAGAACGAAGGATTTTTCAAAGGATGTTAGGTGAAGATCACTCAAACCTTATCAAAAGATATATATAGCTATCTATGTGTGGTTAAGGCAGTCATATTAATAGGTAAATAGTAAAGACACCGAATACCTCACATGAATATTATTGAAATAGAGTTGCATTACCTTTTTAGTTTTGCAAATGTTACCATTATTTTCGTCAAATGATTTCTATCTATTACCAGTATGCCTTAGCAAATAAACTTAAACCAAGAGCATTTCTCGCTAACGAAATAACATGCCATTACTATTTCTCAAATCAACTTTCCTACTTCATTTTGTTCAACACCAACCTCTGTTTTCAGAACCAGACTTCTATTGAATATATTTATTGCTGGAAGAGAAAACTACCCGTTCACTTAAATGAAACCGGATATGTAATGAAAGATTTATGCTTCCACATAAATAGGGGATTGTATTGAAAACATAAACAAGACTCTGGATGGTGTGGATTCTTGCATTAGAAATACACCATTTCTCAGTGTCGCCGATTTGTATTCAGAGAATAAACATGGCAGTTTAAATATGAGAAAAAAATAACATCCCGCACTTACTTGGGACAAGAAATGGGACAAAGAGACGCTGATCTTGGTCCGAAAATTGTAAGAAATAGAAATTATATAAATCAGTGCTATATTTTATTTGAGAAATAAATAGAACCTGGCTTATAGTCAAACACGTCATCAAACGCTATCTACGAAATAAGTAGGCCGAGAGCTATCTATTCTAATATTCCCCAGATACGCAAGTTCTGCAAGTGCTAGCTCCGCTTAGTTAAATCTTGAGCTACGAGCTATGGCTGCGTATAATAATGCTACGCCTATCGCGTAGTGCCTGTTTAGCTTAGCGATGGGCACAATCGTTTACTATAATAAATTGAGAAGTTTATTAATTTTATGGGGCCGTTTTTGTGAAAAATCACCTCGAGGGCGCTCCTTAAAGAATGTATTTTACGGTTATGTAAGTATTTGTTGTAAAAGACGCAATCGTCCCGATATAAAAAAAATAATATAATATTCGGTATTTTTTTAGTGTCTATGACCGTGGGGATGAAATATCTTACTCTACTGAAGAATGACTTCACGGAATAATAAGCAATGTGAAGAGATTCCACACCTCCAGTACGATTATTCAAGTACCTATAGTATTTCCTTATAATTGGAACTAGGTATTTATTTGCATTATTTATTTTATTTAAACGTAGATATTATAAATTTAACCTAACGTAGCCGTTTATATAATAATAATGATATTATGTTGCTATGAAAACACTGGTTTTGGTCATCTTTGCAAATGCATTACTTACCTACCAAAATTCTTGCCTCCGTCCGCAGCTACTACTCCCGCCGATCTCCGAGCGATTAAATCGATTAATCATTCGATTGAAATATTTCTACGCCTACATATATTTCTCGACAGCAGCTGTGTTCGTAGTACGTCATGAAGCAACTACGATTTACATTTCCACCTATCGTCGAGCCCCGTAGAAGCGTTTTTTAACCAAGGAAAATTAAATTAATTTATTACTTAAAATATGATCGCTGACGATACTATTACAGATAAGGTATGACAAAAACCACGAAATGGTCGCCTGACTGAGCAGTTTCAAAATCGTTTCTTTTATTCGTATTTTTTGAATTTTTTAACGATTTATTTCCAAGTTAGCAAGTCGTAAAAGTGCCGCGAGATGGCATTAAGACTGGAACGAGATTTATATTGCATATTTTATTATTGTGCGCAACGATGAAAACATCATTTCAAATTTATTTTATGTCTTTCGGCTAAAAAGTTCCTATTTGTTACCGCACAAAAGGCACATTCAGAAAAACTCATGCATAATTAATTTTTATCTTACCTCAAATATATATAGTACATACCTAGATTCCTTTTAATATACATTAATTTGAATAATACATTCAGAGGGAGATGATTTTTGGTATTGAAATTTTTTAGTCCTAATTAAGCTTTATATCAGATAATGTAAGAGCAATCCGAGATTAAATATTTTGGAAAACTCTAATTTAATATGCAAATTGTAGTTGTATATTCCCAGTAAGTTCACAAATCTCCACTGTTTAAACGTCCATTTTTCAAATTAGCGTAATTATTTACATAACTAAAGTTAAAATAAATTATACAGCTGGAAAATACTTTTCCAACGTTTCAGTTTTATAATCTAAAACACTCAACTGTTCAAACACTAGTTAGTAATTATATCACAGTTCGTAGAATATTGGCTTATATACTATGTATGTATACATTTTACTTTTTATATGTATATCTACGAACTGTGATAGTAATTATATCACAGTTCGTAGGATATTGTCTTATATACTATGTATTTATACATTTTACTTTTTGTATGAACCCCGTGTATATATTAAAAATGTTTTTGTATTTCTTTGGCATTCACTATGTAACAATTTCTAGACATTTTTTGTTTTTAATGAGTTTTTATTATTCACAATGTACATTTGTTACGTATAATTTTTTTTTATAAAATTATCAACCGGTTTCGACACATCCGTGTCATTAATTAAGTTTTAAAATAGCTAGTTAATGACACGGACGTGTCGAAACCGGTCGCTAATTTTATAAAAAAAAATTTACGTAACAAATGTACATTGTGAATAATAAAAACTCATTAAAAACAAAAAATGATTAAAAATGTTCTTGCTTTCGACTACCGAAAAAACGAGCAGTTTTTTACGAATCTAAGCGATTTCGTAAAATAAAATATATTAAAAGTTCGATATGCGAGTAAATTGAACTTTGAAAATACTTCGTCAGGGCTGATAAAGTTTTTAGGTTATAAGGACGAGTTTCACCCCTTAAAAGCCGCAAAGTCTCCGGGAGTAGAAAATACTTGAGGATTTCTCAGGGGCTGGCGGAGTCAGGAGGTGCCAACAACAGTTTGATCAAGAGTTTTTATAAGTAATTGCTAATACAAACACTGAGATTTTTTCCCTTCTTTCTCAAATAAACCTTGCAAGATAAATGCGTGCTTTCGTGAGATGAATTATATGCCCGTAAATTCCTATCTCACTAGTATTCATAGAACGACACGTCGCCGTAGTTTCGTTCACATTTTTTAACATGTTTTTTTTTATAATTAAGTGTTCATTTTGATGAATCTTTCAAATTTGGCATCATTGAGAGATTTCTAAAGAATTTGTTCAACTTTTAAAATTTTGACGTTTTTTTCACGACGTTCAAAGTAAAGATTGACATTTCACATAACATAAAATTAAAGCCTTTAACAGAAAATTTATTAAGAGGTACTAGAGTTACAAACAAAACTTAACTTTGTTTTTAAAATACCCAACCAAACTGATTTTTTTTTAATCAAAAGATATAGCAAATATCAAGTATGTGCTTTATTATTAATTTGTGTTTTAAATCATAAATATAGGCTATAAATAACTCAATTTTTCAAGACTTTGGAGGCATCTTTGGCAATTTTCTGTACGAATTTGATGAAATATAAAATGAATTGATGACTAAAAAAAGTATTTTGATGAGCGAAAATTTAAATTACAAATTAAAGCAATTTTTAAATTTAAATTACAAATTTTAGAGATTTACTTTGGTACACAAATTTGTCGTATGTAAATTGAAAGTTCTTCCTGTAAATTCAATAATTTTTTTAATGTTATTAAATCAGTATATAGAGGAAGATAAGTTTTTTAATAATTACAATGACTCAAAAAAGATTCAAAGTTGTCTCTAAAATCATGCAAGATTGAATTCTTTAATGGCCTATAAATCATAATTTACAACACAAATAAATAAAATAGTACTTATCAAAACTAGATATTTGTTATACTTTTTGAATAAATAAAGTATTTCTCAGTTTTTTTTAACGTTTTCGCCGCAAATCCAAATTAAAGACTTGTATGAAAGGGGCCACCTCTCAATACGTCTTTTAAAATAGATAACTCAAAACTTAATTTCTATATCAGTTTCGTTCGCAATCGCAGTGGTCATGTTTAAGGTAAGATGCTTTCAGGTTATGGAAGCCGGAAATAAATTTTCTCTTTTAGAAATAGCCGTCAAAGGGAACAGCATTCATTCCGAAATTATAAGAGAAGATAATATCGGATCTAAATGAAATCATTTTTCATTTCACTGGAAGCGCGACGCGACGGTCATTTGAACGGTAAGCAATCATTAAATATAATATTTGTCACAATCGTAGAAGTAAATTTATAATATTTTTAATAATCGTAAAATATTGATGGCCAAAGACAATTAATATTGTATTTTAGCTACTATTGGTACTGATGATGAAATTTGAGTGTCAGAAAAACACTTCGACTAGCGTCTTGTATAATTGCTTTTCGTATTGTTGTTCTTCTGCCTTATAAGCCTTCTGGCGTCGAACTTTGTATAAATGTCTCCCACAAATGTATCGAGATTTCCCAACGAAACCTTCTCGATAGGTCAGTAAATATAACCCTAACAGAGGCTTAATTATTGGCTTCTCGGCATAATTGGCATACTTGTTGGTTTGTTTATAATAATCACGATCTATTCCTTTTCGCCAAAAAGTTATAATTATATAAAAAGTTATATTTATTATTACACTTTGAGACATCCTTTACAAACTCTAAAATTTTTTTCCACTCTCTCAAATTTTTGATAATTCGATCGCAATGTTATTTAGGATATATATAATGTATATATATATATATATATATATATATATAGAAAAAATGTCAGACATATTATCAGAAAGGAATCTATCAATGTTGTTTTCGTCTCGTTTCCATACACTACCGACTACAGTAATATCATGCATTGTAATCTCTAGACTTAACAAAGGTATCTTGGCATTTACTTGGCAAACTCCGGTCTAATTAATCATTATTGACTTCGCCCGTACAAAGGATGCTGCTACCACATGGGGCTGTTCAAATCGTTGCATACATCAACCCTTGTGCAGGATGTGAAGGCTTTGATGCATCCTGCACCCGCCCTCGCAGAATGGGGTACACTTCATTCTCAGAACATCAGGGATACAGCTGACAGCAGTTCTTACTTGATTAGTTTCCTACGTAGATAGAACAACCGCGTTGTACTGAAGGTACAGACCATCTCTTTGAGAGGATGGCTCCGTGCTTCGTACGTCTATAGTTTATACAATCTACCCATGTATACTTATAGTCTCAGTGTGTATACACGTTGTGTGGCGTAGCCACTCAAGACGATAACATCTCTGCGCCATGAAAATATGATGATGCATTTTTTGAAACATGAATACTACCTCAGAATTTAATGTTCAGTTTTCTTCATGTTATTCAACCAACGAACGCAGTATCAGATGAGGGATATTAGCTTCCCTTGTATATATTTTGTGTATAAATTATATTTGTATCATCGAACATAAAAAGCGGTAAAAAAATTTATTTTTTTTGACCGCTAAAAAATAATAAAGTTTTTTTTTTCTATAATACATCTACGAGTACTTTAAAATGTCTTTTTAAAGTTAAAAAATAATTGTAATAATTGTTTGGCTGAAGATTGAACCTTCCTTCTCAGGGACCAGAATCAACCGCGCTACCGACTTTGTCAGATGTACGTGATTGATACCAATAATTTATAGAATGCATTGTCATCGATATCGAGTCTATGTGGCGAGTTTCAGATCGGATGTCGGGAAGTGGGTTAATTTCCGCTTCCAAGATATGCATTAATTCATTTACGAAAACAAAAGTGAAATTCAAGTAGATGTATGTATTTAAAAAGTAATGTATTATTTTTTTAAATTATGTTAATATGGTTGTATAAAATATATTTGTATAATAACATAACATGATGTAATATTTCATAAAATTATGTATACATAATGATCGTTTGTGCATATTTACGTGTTTGCTAAAAGAATATAATTAAATGTATAAAGAATATTATTATAGTGTTCGGATATTAAGAATTTTTCTTTGTGGGTTAGGAGTATCGAGGAGAAGTCACATTCTTAAGTCATATTATTACTTTATTAAGTGCGTTTCCTTAAACTTTTTTTTTTTTCAAATAAGGTAGGTAGTTATATTATTTTACGTAGGTATACATACGCTGTGTAAGATATGGATTGCAATTTTTAGAGCATTGCAGTCAGATGGGAATGCTGTCCTTGTTCTACCGGTATTTCAATGGAAAATGCTCCATTTTTACCAGTGCAAAGTCGGGAAACACGCAAAACGCGCGTCCAATATTTGTATAAGGTTAACATTTGTCAAATGAGAACTTGCTTCTACGACTCGTTAGCAGGGAGATATATATCGAATTCAGCCTGGGACAGGCAACGCTTTAGGCGCGTTATATTATCGTGGCTTGGCCTATTTCAGCATATCGCTCCCCATACATTCCCATTGTGATTGTATGGCGAGCGATATGCTGTCATATGCCAGAGCATGATGCCTATAGCGTAATCTGTCATTCCCCATTAATTCGATAACAATAAGCACGCGAATGGCAAAAAATGTACGGTAAACGTATGACTTCAAGAAACTCTATTTGACTGCCTCCATGCTCGAGGTGTCTAAAAGCTCTCGACTAGCGATCCAGATGTCACGGGTTTAAATCCCGGCGTACACAAGTAAATTCTATTTAAGGGCCCGCTTTCCGCGTAAAGAATTTAGATTTGGGCAACACCCACAAAATAAACAATATTTAGTGTTAAAAGAATCCGACAGAGGTGTCTGAATTCGTATTAGGAATAATTTTGGGGATTATTTAATAATTTAAATAACGAAATTAAATTACCGAGATCTATTGCAATTTTAGAAAAACGGAACTATTTTTAGTTAGCACTGAGCAAATTAGAACGAAGTCGAAATGAAGATGGTTCTCAAAATATGGGTTTTATTACGGATTTAATTAATTAATTTTTTTTTTAATTTTACAAAAAACATTTACGAAAGTTATTTGTATAGGTATAAAAATTACTTTACTTTACTAAAATACTATTATCACTTTTATAAAAGTAATTTATAACTTTTATAAAATCAATAAATATATTTTTACACCAATAAGGTTTTTCTTATATGGTTATCTTTATAGGGTGTCCGGGGGTAAAGTGCTCAAACTTCAGGAGGTTATTCTAAATGCTAGAAGAAGTAAAAATGAAATGGAAATTATTCGAATTTCCAAATTTTTTCCACAAAAATTTATTTTCCGTAGAAGAAATTGTTTTTTTTTCTATACAAAAAATTAAACTTTTTTACTCGAAAACTATCTTAAAACGTTGGAATTCCAAAAAAAGTTTTTTTTCTTTTTTACTTGTACTATCAATTAGAATCACCTCCCGAAGTTTGTGCACTTTACCCCCGACATCTTGTATAATATGCGCAATATAATATTTATACACGTGTAATATCTACTTTTGTACATTTATATAAATTATATACACGTTTACATTTTTATGCTCATCAAATTTATTATATTATAAAGATAGATAGAAAGATCCTTAGTGCTTCCTGAGGACTTACAAATCAGAAGACTTTTTTGTAATTATTTATTTATTCATTTAAACAATTCAATAATTATAAAGAGTAATAAAACATGTAAGCAACATAAAATTACATTCTAAAATGTGAAAGGGGCTCTATTTATTTACATTTTTATGAAATTACTACTTTTAATAGTTTAAGCTTTCAGTGAACTTTCAATTTTATTTTTAACTTCTCTAAATATTATTTTTTTAAATTGTCAAATATAATTTAATCACAAACACAAGATTCACTCAAAATGAAAGATTGGTGGTTCTGAAATGTTCCCATAAATACGGTGAAAGAACCCTAAACTATAAACTTATTACCCTAAACATGCTTCGAGCGAAATGCGGATCTGGAAACCTTATCGTCAATCTGAGCAAAACATACCATGAACGTCAATATAGCAACAGCCTTTGTTTTGCTGCAGTTTCATTAAATTATTTTCTTCAGGGCCTCCTTCCGACATAAAAAATAACATCACTGAACTAAATTATATTATTGTATTATTGTAGAAAGCAATCACTTTGTGGTTTGACATATTTAATAAAATAAAATACTTTTTTGTTTTAAAACCACGATATTTATTAATTTAAGAACCGACCGGTTTCGCTTTACTTAAGCATCATCAGGGTACAAATTAATACTAAACAAGAAGTACATAATGTGTGCATATATATAACAAAATATAGAGGGAGACAACATGATACAAATATATTATAGAGGGAGACAACATGATACAAATATAAGCAACACAAAGACGGTCATAAAATACATTAACATAAGTGCACAAGTAATGGAAAACCGCTAGATAATTATGTACTAATGGGTTATACGAATAAATCGGGAGAAACAAAACATCAATAAAACCTCAATAATAACGGTTTTTCCGAATTTGCAAATCATTTGATCGATAAAGATCATACATTCTGTCATAGCACCGGTGCTAACATCTTACATAAAAACGGGCATGGTAACAGACTAAACAATTTAGAGGCACTAGAAATTAAAAAAGCTGTAAAAACCAAAAGTCAGATACTTAATAATCAATTAGACATATCAAGTAGTCCAATATTAAGTCTGTTTCCAATAAACCCATAAAAAATTCCCAGTTCTCCTTACCTCCTTACCACCTTGCCAGTTGATGTTTTGTTTCTCCCGATTTATTCGTATAACCCATTAGTCTACATAATTATCTAGCGGTTTTTCCATTACTTGTGCACTTATGTTAATGTATTTTATGACCGTCTTTGTGTTGCTTATATTTGTATCATGTTGTATCCCTCTATATTTTGTTATATATATGCACACATTATGTACTTCTTGTTTAGTATTAATTTGTACCCTGATGATGCTTAAGTAAAGCGAAACCGGTCGGTTCTTAAATTAATAAATATCGTGGTTTTAAAACAAAAAAGTATTTTATTTTATTAAATTATATTCCCCACAGTTTCAGAACTTTCAATAGCTTTTTTCGCTCGCCCGTTCATTATTTTTCTGGATTCCACGTTCGAGTATTGTTATTTGAAACAGATGGCCCATATATTATTATTACATATTATATTATATTTCGGACATCGTTGCATTGTGAATCATCAGAGCAGATCTTAGAGTAATATTGTAAAGTGACGTGTGTATTTGTGTATGTAGAAAGTTAATTCACAAATAAATCACGATCATATAGTATCCTCAACAAGCAAACTAAATTAATAAGAACTTGCCCCGTAATTTCTAATGTTTTGGAATTAGTTTTATTTCCCAAAGTACGTATTCTGAAAAAAATAAAATAATAATTTTTATAACTTTTTAATACACAATACATAAATAAAAATAACAATTATTTTTTATAATAAATTATCGTTTATCGTATTCTGAAAAAAATAAAATAATAATTTTTATAACTTTTTACTACACAATACATAAATAAAAATATGAATTACAAATGTTTATAATAAATTATCGTTTATAATAAATATAAGCTTGTAAATCAAATATTGTACTTTTTTCTTCTCACCTATTAGCTTGCATCATGCGTTGAACCCTTTGGAGATATATTGTTTTATTTGGAATACGAGATGTCTTTCGCTTATTTCCCATCTTTGAAAAAACAATATTTATGAACTGATATACGCTTAAAATTATCTTTATAGGTTCAAATATTTGCACGTAATCGCACGTCTGTATAACATAAAACGTTGAACGACACGTCTGCCCCCAAAGCCTTCGAGTTGGCGAATGAGCTTTGCAATGAAAGATAGGTTAATCTTCATGTCGGAGCGAGCGCGCTATAATAAATGTGATTTAAAAGCAATAAGCGTAAGAGACAGTTGTGAAAATATTTAATTAAGCATGACTTATTAACAATACAGCAAAAATTTCTTTAGAAATATCTTAAGTAGCATTTAAAGAAGCAATTTGAATTTTTTCATACCTGTAACTTGTAATATAACAGAAACAAATGTGTAAATAATAATTTTTGGAGCATACTTTGCAATTTTTTTCTATCGAGGGAATTTTATGTAATTAACGTTTCGGCCCTACACATATTCAGATAATATCTTGTAAAATAGCATATATTTTTTTAAGAACTTAGAAACTTAAAGTGTTACGAGAAACTTGTTATAAATCGGTAGAAATTTGGAATGCGGCCCCTTAATTAATTTGTCTTATTTCACAAATGTGTATCTAATTACTGATTTTTTTTGTAAAAGAGAATTTTATTTGTGTTATTTTCAAAATTTATAAATTAAAAATTATTTGCAGTAGATATCTATATTTGCAGCATGTTCCAGATTGGAATGTAATCTCAGTATCGCCTTGTTGTAAGACCACCATTCAGATTTGAAACGTTACTTGAAATGGCTTTACTCGTATTTAAAATAATAATTAAAATATTTGCGGTACATTCCAGAGTAGAATATTCTATCAGTATCGCCCTGGTGTAAGACCATTATTCAGAATTGAAACGTTGCTTGAAATGGATTCTGCCATGTTTGGTGATCAGATCTGAATAACCAGCTACTTCATCAACTTCTTCAGCTTCATCTACTTCTCCTTCCAAAACAAAATATAGAATAGTTTTTCAACTGTAAGAATGTGCTTTATTTCATCATATCTATTACGACGGCCTCTGTAGTCGAGACTACTGGACTAGCAATGCGGACGTCACGGGTTCAAATTCCCACGTGCGCAAGTAAATTTTATTATTTTATTTTTTTGTAAAACCTCAAATTGTAATATTTAATTATTGAAGTCAATATTGGCGATTCCTAAATAAATATTTGAAACAGAAAAATCATAAAAAGATACGGTCACATCTAGGACTCGAACCCAGGACCCTGGGGTCCTGGGTTCTGGGTTCGAGTCCTAGATGTGACCGTATCTTTTGCTGTTTCAAATATTATCGTTTAGGAATCGCAAATATTGTCTTCAATAACTAAATTTTATTAGATTAATTTCTGTTATTTCCATAATATTGTGGTTTTCACAATGAATCCACCTAAATGTAGAGTTTATGTGTGTGAAAATTTTAATTCAAATTCAGATAATACATATTTTCGAACAGATTCGTCAGGCCTTCCATGATTTTCATTACTCATAATTGAAAAGATACTCACCTTTTTAATGCAAATTTTTTTCCTGATAAGTTAAAACTTTAATGTTAATTGTAAATGTTAACAGGTCGAAGCTTTGATAGCTTTGATTGCTATGGCAATAATAATTTCTGCAGTGGTTTATTTTTATAAAGCGTTTCTTTTCAGTATTTTTCACTTTGCCAAGATACTTCGAAACACAAATCTTGAATAAAAAAATGAATGTTTAACACGAGAAGGATATCGCTTCTTCTATGGGCCATAAGAGTTTAGATAGCATTTTCACAAAATGGTCCCATCCCAGAAATCTTCCAACATAAAATTTCGGATCTGTCGTAAAAATTTGTTTATATTACAATTCTATCCATATCGGATCTCACCCGCCGCTCGCTATACATATTTTGCATATTTATTTGAAGATTCGTATTGTATTTAATATCTACTATGTCTATTTTGGTCGGTACTCGGGTAGCCAAAATTCAAACAAAGCTTTGGCAGTTAAATATTGAAGGATTCTTCGAAAAAAAAACATAAACCCATAAGACCGATATTTTGGAATCGTAATATCAATTATGGTCTGAATGACAAAATCTGCAAAAAGTAGCATTTGTAGAAATTCCAAAATTTTACGGGCACAAATGCAAGACTTGGGATCGATCTTTGACAGCCGTTTACTCGGACTCTATGGCGCCGAACTTATTGAAATATTGGAATCATACTAAGAATTATGGTCTGAAGTGAAATCAATAACAAAATCTGCATTAAATTATTATTACTGTTTTTTTTAATATATATATATATAAATGTATTTATATAATGGAAATAATTAATCTTCTAAAAAAAAAATTATTGAAACTTCTTTACATTGAAAGTACGATTGTACTATCTATCAATGAGAAAATAAAAAAATTTGGGTATTTTGTGTAAATTAAAGGAAAACTTTTGATGTGTGTAAGGATTGACATTACATTTTTGAAGAACACAATTCATTAAATTAAAATACAATTTTGTTATCAATGACAAAATAAAAATAATAAGAATTAGGATATTTTGAGTAAATTAAAGGAAAAAATTTGATGTGTGCAAGGTTTGACATTACATTTTTTAAACCTTTTTTCGTCTTGTCATGAATATATCTTTTAAACTTGAATTTCTTAAGTCATGTAAAATGTAATGGTGTTTTTATAAAGGGGAAATATATCACATTTTTTTATAGTGGAATAACTTAAAGAGTGAAACTGCGAATTGTAAAATTTTATCGCTGAATACAATAGCCACGACTCTCAAACAAAAGATATGGAACTGAAAAAATCGTTTGATAGTCGTGAATATTTTCATTCACCGATTAAATAATAAATTATTTTGGTAGTAGGTAGGGAAGAAATATATCTAAATATTCTATATTTACTGGTTTTGATTCGGTGCACTGGGGATATTATTTCGAGTGATGTATTATTTTAAAACATTCTCTTTGTCGTATAAAGTAATAAAGAATTAATGTTACTTTTAAAATATTTTTAGTAAAATCCTAAAAACATCAAATCATAGGCGTGTCATATTGCGTGTCGATATTCGTAGCAGAGTAGCTTTATTATTTTACTATAGTTGACTTAAGACATTAAAAAAAAAACTTTTTTGGAATGATTTATCAAAGCAATTAATTGGGGCAACAATCAATTACGCCATCCAATATGTTGTTAAGAAAAATTATACAGTTATTTCTTTTGGATTGTGTATTATTATCAACTGTAATTTTTAGAGGACAACATAAAAAAAATTAAATGTTCTACAATATAATTATTTAATATACAAAAAACAAATTGTTTTTAAACAAGTTCTGAATTGTAATTATTACGCTTGACAGCTATTTTACCTTCCGAAGGCATTATCAAACTGAATACAATTATTTACTGATTAATTTTGTAATACGAAGAATTTCACTCATTACAGCAAAATATTGTGGAGTAAAAAGGTACAGCCACTGTCTAAATCGCGTGTGTAAAAAAATAATGACAATATATTAATTTTGTAATTTAAAAAAAGATAAGGCATAGAATGACAACATTATGTGTGTCAAAAGCATCGATAACATGACGAAAATCAACAACAAAAAATAGCGTATGATGACCATATTGTAATTCACCCCGTAAGGCGGCATTAAAACGAGATACATTACTTTGTTTCTTATTTTGTTCCTGGGTTCTACATTGTACATGCAATCCACCAGAGGTGTCATGGGGCCCTAGCACATTAGGAATTCAGCCGGCATCAGGGTCGCTTCGGCAAATTGCCTATATTTATTTTCTGGTCTATATATTACTGTCTTTGGCCGATTATTACTGCGCGTGCAGGCCTAGGAGAGCTTTTCCTTGACAATAAAAAAAAATATCTTTCTGAGCAAGTTGTCTATAGGTATTGCATTATTTTTTGCAGATTTCTTATCATCAAATTCATAAATAAGTGGCAGACGCCTTGGGAAAATTTGTAAGTTTGAAAAATTGGCCTCTGTGGTCGAATCCGAAGGTCTCGGGTTCAAAACCTTCATGCGCAAATAAATTTCGTTGGATTGATATGAGTTATTTAATAATTAAAAATAATATATAAATATATGTTGCACTTTCCAGAGTGAAAGATACTCTCAGTATCGCCTTGGTAGAAGACCACCTGGTGATAATCTGGCTTGTAAATAGCACAGACCATCAGGGAATATTTTAATTCCCTATGAAAAAAATGGATTGATTATTGAATTCATTCTGCAGGAGAAGCAACAACTCAAAACCAGCCACCAAATACATATAAAC
Organism: Hesperophylax magnus; assembly: GCA_026573805.1. Taxonomy (NCBI): domain Eukaryota; kingdom Metazoa; phylum Arthropoda; class Insecta; order Trichoptera; family Limnephilidae; genus Hesperophylax; species Hesperophylax magnus. Next base: position 16,650,405 of record JAIUSX010000049.1, read on the forward strand.
AGAAAGACTCGCCAGAGAATACCACTCGCAATTGAGATTCGGTAGCAGACGGCAGATCAGCACAATAATATATTTGAATTCGCACTATGAGATTATAATGTGTCAACCAGCTCTCAAGAGAGTAGAATTATTAATAATGATGAATTAGCACATTTGTAATTCCACACGTACTGCCACATTATTGGGAAAAAAAATATTTTTAATCATTTTAGTCTTAAATAGACCTCTTTTGACAAACGATACAATCCGGATGAATCCATCTGATCAATGCAAAGGTGACTGTAATTCGTTATCACTCACATGCAGAGCAAAATCTATCCAAAACTGACCAGAGATGTCTCTTTCGTCCATTATTTTAAATTTATATTTTAAAATTAATTCACACTAAATGAAACGTTGCCTGAAATGGCTTTAGCCGTGTTTCTGAATAGCCAGATACTTCCCCACCATCTTTTCCAGATCGGGAAAGTTATAGACTCACTGGCTCCAGATGGTTGGGAGCAGTGCGGTATTCACATTTAAAAAAATGATTCAAATCATTTATTAACTTCTATTCTGTTAAAGAAACAGCAAACACTTTGACACGCGATGTTTAATATCGTGCGTAACATATTTTGTAAACTAGCACATACATAAAATAACAAAGAGGTACCACCGTATAAACAAGATGGTCATTACACGTATTTTATTATTAACATCGGTACATGTTTGTAATGATAGTAGATTAATTCGCAAAGTAAGCAGATATATTTTTTAAAGTGTTAGCAGGCGCGCGATATTTAGATAGTAACGTGAATTTAAATCGCCCATAATGGCCATACTTTTACTGGCCCAAACACCAACTATTTTGTCCAATTAAGCTCTCAACTAGCAGTTAGTTCAATATCCATCTGTACGTTATACGTGTTGTATATATGTGTTCAATTAACATACCAAATTTTCACCACGCATGTAAAACTCAACAACATTTCGTTAAAACTATCGTAATTTAGGCAAATATTAAATTTGAACAGTCAATATGGATTACAATTCAACGAATTGTTTCTGATTAGAGAACACAAAGCCATAGAATTAAATATGCTTTATAATGTTAAATGTTGAAACAAACATATTATATTGTTATGTTATGACATTTAACTGCAAGCAGGGCCATACAGACAGTATGTATTTCATTCTCATTTATTCTGACATCACCAATTTTGCTCTCGTCCAATTTAATATAATTTCTTCGTCTATCCACATTACATAAATTCTTATTTCAGTCTTTTAAATCTTATTCATCACTATATTTAATTCTGTTTTAAATTCATACAAATCTTCTCATTTATGCAAGTAGTACATCACTAAATCACTAGTTGTATAAAAAAAAACAGCATGTACGCGGCAAAAAAAACATTGTGGAAGCAACAAATTGGTGAACAAAAGAAAATGCCATTAGAAATAATAGTTAAAAGTTGCCAAAAGAGCTAAAATAGCAGGCCTGGGTACAAACCTGAACACATTGAATATACCTTTATTTTTGTTTTTTTTTTTAAATGGCAAAATCATTTTTTGGCTTCATTTTAATTAAATGATATAACAAACTGTGTTCTCACTACTACGTATTAAAAATAAACGTGTTTTAAAACTAAAGGTTTCTTCGTGAAAATTAACAAAATTATCAAAAAAATAATTATGCTAAAAAATTTTTTTTTTACTCGAAGCAACAGAATCAAAGAGCGAAATTCTTCATTATTCATTTAAAATTATACGACAGATTATTCATCCATTTACAGTACCTATAAGATTTCTCATTTTAACATTATTTTGGAAGATAGGAAGATAGACGTACAAAAAGCTAAGGTTATTGAAGAGTAATTAAATAATCTGATGTTTTAGAAACCTCATTTGATTCCATTTCTCATGTCATTCTACGATGTGCTAGTACATTTGTTCTACCGTGTAGTATCTTGACTAAGTCATGGTGAGGACTACTGCTGAATTATACACACCGTACACAGGAATGGATACAGTATTGTTACAGAAGAAGAATTAGGGCATCAGGCATTTCATTTCCGATGTTCCCATATGATATCGGCGAGTTATTTCAGCGTGTAGCCGTAGCCTGTAGGGATAAACATTTTCTGATGAGAGTAATATCTGATAGGAAAAGCAGTAGAACTAGAAAAATATACCTGATAAATCAGGCTCTTCCGCTACTCACAGTGCTTGAAGAGCTACAAAGAACGAACACCGGATCAGCGCACTCTGAACATGAATATACCTGATAAACCAGGCTCTTCCACTACTCACAGTGTATGAAGAGCTACAAAAAACGAACACCGGGTCAGCGCACTTTGAACATGAATATACCTGATAAACCAGGCTCTTCCACTACTCACAGTGTATGAAGAGCTACAAAAAACGAACACCGGGTCAGCGCACTTTGAACATGAATATACCTGATAAACCAGGCTCTTCCACTACTCACAATGTATGAAGAGCTACAAAAAACGAACACCGGGTCAGCGCACTTTGAACATGAATATACCTGATAAACCAGGCTCTTCCACTACTCACAATGTATGAAGAGCTACAAAAAACGAACACCGGGTCAGCGCACTTTGAACATGAATATACCTGATAAACCAGGCTCTTCCACTACTCACAGTGTATGAAGAGCTACAAAAAACGAACACCGGGTCAGCGCACTTTGAACATGAATATACCGATAAACCAGGCTCTTCCTCTACTCACAGTGCATGAAGAGCTACAAAGATCGAACACCGGATCAGCTCATTTTGACCATGACTTTTTCTCACGTTAGTATTTACAATGGTATGATTTAGATTACTTTCGATATTTTGGTGTGATTAAAATTGTCCACTGGCCATTGAATTCTGATGTGTCCGAAACTAATATTCTTTATATGAAATTGAATTAATTTCTACACACCACTTGTTGTGTACCGAATCGACTGGTTCTCGAAGAATAGACTGTAATTTTTAACTAGAAAATAAGATTAAACAATCGAGTTTATCACAAGGAAAAAGAGGAAGGCGAAGGGATGCATTTACTTTGTGAATGTTGTTGCTTCAATTGGAAGATCTGATGTTAGTTTTGAATGTTCTGTCGACACTATGGTTTATATATGTACATCTAATATTGTTTCACAACACGAACGGTGTTTGTATCACAAATATTTATTGTTTCACAACATGAACGATTTTTTTATCACTCTCGATAATATACAATCTTTATTTAATATATGTTGATTTGGGTTGGTAATTTATAATGTTTTCCGATAATTATTACCAGGGGGCGACAAATATGCAACAACTACAAAAATAACAAAAAAAACAAATGACAATTGCTGTGCGATATTTGCGTAGACTATTGACACACGGGTTCTATTATAATAGTTATAATCTAGGCAAGTATGTGCCTATGTAAATTAACGCTCTGTTCGCTGAACCAAAAAGATAGGTATTCGCCAATGTTACTTACGGAAGAGTTGGTTGTGACGTTGGATGATATAGTTCTTTTGGTAGCGCTCGTATGGTGGAGGAATTCACAGGCACTCGTATAATATTGAGCTAATTATATCTCCGGATAAAATTCGAATTGACACATCGGTTCTTTTATCGGTACGGTGTCTTTGTTAGCGGTCATTAGATGACGTTTTCGGCTAGATTCAACTTAAAGCAACACTGTGCAGATTCAAACCAGTAAAATTTGAATCCTAGCCTCCTTATTGGTTGGAGCGAAAAAAGCGTTCAGCGTCATGAAACAATTGCCTTTGACTTTTTTTTCGAAGATAAGACAGGAAATGGAATAAAAACAAGGGAGAGGGCAATAAAGATAGGAACCGGATTTTTCAAAAAACCATAAAAGTTTTTTATTATTTTCATATATTTAAAATAATTATTTCCACAAAGCAATTTTGCGACTATTGAAAAAGTAATATTCTTTGCCTGTCGCTAGCTCTGTCAAACAAAGTTTTCACACAGTGCAGAAAGTCGGGAAAAAGAAATGTAGCTAGGTACCTACAAAAAGTATCAAATATTCAGGTGTATCGTCGGAACAAACATTGTCATGTCATATGGTTTACACAACACAATAATAAATATGCTATTGATCGTTGGAAGAATATTTATTAAACATTTACTCCGGAAAATATCTTTATCCTTCCGTGGGAAACTGATGTTACCTGTGTATACTCCCTACCAAGTCCCTAATGGAAAAACGACATTCAATATACTACTTGGAGCTGGGGAACATGGAGATTGCTAGTTTAATACCCATTTTAAATAATATTTACCTCCAGACAATCTGTTGTATTTAGGCAATCTTTTAAGATTAAAAGCGAGCTTTTCGAGGGTTTAAATAAGCGATTAATAGCACTCGTTACTGTCTTGCTTACAATATCGTGAAATTTACATACCTTTTTAGTGTTTTTCAGTAGTATTTAATATTCAAGTAGTTAACAAAAGCAGCACAACGGCAATATTGTTTTATATTCATTATAAACTTGTTCACGAGTTCAAATATTGTCTAAACTTATTCATGAAGTCAATAGTTAAAAAAAAGTGTTGTAGCACTATGTATTTATTCTTTAAATAATAATTAAAACCGGCAGCAGAAGCACAAATACCAGACGAAAAAAATAAATCAAATAAGTTTCCTCTTTAGAATAAAGGGAGTCAAAAGTTGTTGATGTACGGAGCAATGGAGATATTTAGTGAATTATCAAAGGAAAGTAATTTGTAAAAATATATTAACAAATTTAAATTTAAATTACAAAATTAGATGATTAAATCGTGGATACCATTTTTTTATGTGATGATTGTATTATTACATATGTAACTAAACTATGTTTGCATTTGAAACTATAAATACATCGCTAATATCTATGATAAAGCACCTGGAATGCTTAAAAAAATTTAATTCTAACATTCTAAGATATCATCTGTCACCCACATCCTCACGCCTTCTCGCATCCACGATGATCGTTTTCAAGAATCTCGCTACTGAGAAAAATCTGTGCACAAACTGTTGAACGAATGGAATCAAATCTATTGTGATATAAAGCGGGGAAATATTGTGAGGTAACCATAAGCAGGGTGGCCGATCTCAAGAAAAACTACCAAATAAAAAATTCTATTTTTGAGAATAAAATACCGGGATGTGATTTCATTGAACTTCCTTATCTTACCCTCAGTGCGAGATGGGTATTATCAAATTTTAATATTATGTAAATGAAATCCTCAGGATCCTGAGGATATCATTATATATATTTGTTACAAAAAAATGATAATAAAGCACTGATTATTATTTTATTATTAAAATAATGAATAGGAGTTTCCAATTTCAAATAGAACAATTTCCAATTTCAAATAGAAAAAGTTCTACTATTTTTATAAGCAATAATTATTAGCCTGAAACACTCATTCACATTGAAAAATCTCCTGATAAAAGCTACATGACGCCAACGGGACTTGAACCCGTGTCCATTCGATTTCCGGTCGACAGCTCTGACCACTGAGCTATGGCGGCTTATCTCTTATCCGCGAAATAATTCAATATATACTAGTGTTTCATTCAACAATTACTGCTTGTTACATTTCTCTCTCACTCTCTCACTAGATGACGTCGAGACAAATTGTCTACATTTTTTTTTGGTGAAGATACTAGAACTTGTCAAATATTAATTATTAAAAAGTTCTAATGAATTAAGAACTTAGCGTTACTTTTCTAAATATTTATCTTTTATCTTGTGCTTTAGTACGTTGGGATTAACATCATTACATTGGGGTACGTATACATTTGCGAACCGAAACGCCAACCGTACCACGAATTACGGGAAAGAAACGAATCAACTGCAATCTGCGTTTCGCGCCATTTGCAGTTGCTTCGTTTCTTTCCCATAAGGTGAGGTTCAGTTCGGCAGTTTGGCTCGCGGATGTATACGTAGCATTATGGACTCTCTAACTGAGAACTGAAGATCGTTTAACCATAATGTTTTTTATATTGTTCATATCCAATACAAAGGTTCGGAGGTATTGTATGATTGTGGTCTTATTTTATATCATGTCATAAAATAATATATTTATGGTAAAAATAATTCTCCAGTACACTGCTTGTTATCTCCTAGTGGTCAAAAGTAATGGGAGCCAAGATTCAGAGTGAAGGAAACACTTAATGATGTTGATCTGGACGTCAAAATAATTAATGAAACATAATGATGATCAACCCCGAATTTTGAAATATTCTACTTTATCTCACAAAATTTTCAGCAAATATTAGATCAATCAATCATATTTTTTCGCCTTTTACATAAAAACAGGGCGTGAGTTTTTTTTCCTTGAAATATAAAAATTTGACGAACAGGAGCTTAAGTATGGTCCAATAAAACATGCTGAACAATGCCCACCTCAATTTCAACTTATCTCTTGCACCCTTCCTTTGTTTCTTATCTCATTCCTCCGGATCGTAAGTAGAAAAAGGAAGAAAAATGTCGCTTTTTAACAGAACCAGCGATACTGTGGAATGAATTATTGATGTTTTTAGACTTTCCTTTCAATAGACTGAACTGCTTTTCAGAGTGGGGTAGTATGAAAGGATAATGTCTTAATTTATTTTGTTCTCCAAGGAGTTTTACGCAGTTTTTTTTTGTTGAGTAATGATACAAAGTGCTGGGAAATTAATGAACCTGTCAGAATCGTGAGAAGATACATATCTATTAAAGTCGTCGACAAAATAATACGGTCTTTGGCTGGATTTGAGAACTTTTTGAGTCTCTCTTGCCTAATTATTATCCATTAGTGGCACACTAAGAGTAAAACAAGCATTTTCAAATAACTAACGATTGTCAAATAAAAAAAAATATCTTGCAAAAATCGTCAAGCCTATTATTTGATGGTTCATTCAAGGCGAAATCTGCGCCAAAAAAACAAGAGAGCCTTGGTACAAAATTAATGCTTATTTATAGGTCAAATATTATGCGCCAACAACTAAACCGGTGCGAGGTATTTTGACGCACTGTATCTATTCGATTATGTACACTCAACGTATAACCTAAATTGCTCTAATATATTCCCACTCTCTATAAATGCCGACGTACGTCGAGACGCGTGATCCATGCGTATTTAAATATCTCATCCGGATCATCAACATTATTATGTATTTAATATCCGTTAGTAGTTAGTTTAGACATTAAGAGCGTACTTTACTAATAGATTAGCTTAAAATTCACGAATTGAAGCCGGTTAACTGTGCGTAAATTATGATTTAACAGATGTTACGTTTACATCTTTTTTATAACTGATTTATTTAGAACGGGTTGTTTCAGAAAATTTGAACAGTTCTTAAAAATTTCAAAGATAATTTTCAAGTTCTGTGAAAATTCTTTTCAGGTAATAGGACATTCATAGAACTCGTAAATGATCGTAGTAATTTGATGAATTATTCAAATTCTATGAAAACACCCACCCTTAGTGTTAAATAATAAACATGACTATAATACCAGTGGCCTTATAATCAAATCTTCAAATAAAAAGCGCAAGAGGTAGAATAAAATTAATTGTAAAAGTTGTCCTAGTGAAGTCAAAAATTCTAACGTAAAAAAAAGATACAATGTAAAGAAACAATAAATAAATAAGTAAACAATAAATAAATAAAAAGCTTTAGATGAACTGGAACGATCTGCAATACAAAACAAATATTCCAAGAGCTGATCGCTTTCTTCTAAAATATTATACAAAAATACAATTATGTTGAATAATATAATTACAGTGTCCATTAAATGTTAGCGCTTAGGTATAAAGGACGTCTATGATAAATTTTAAATTCATAATTAAACATTGAATTCATTGAAAATGTAAAATACAACATTTAATTCATCTGAAATGAAAAAAATAGAAAATTGAATTCATTGAAAATGTAAAAGAGAACATAGAATTCATTGAAAATGTTAAATGAAACATTGAGTTAAATGAAAATGTAAAATAGAACATTAAATTTATTTGAAATGTTAAATAGAACATTGGATTCATTGAGAATGTAAAATAGATCATTGTATTCATTGAAATGTTAAAGAGAATATTGAATTCATTGAAAATGTTAAATAAAACATTGAATTTATTGAAAATGTAAAATAGAAAATTTCGTAATATTTTTTATTTTTTATTTATTCTTTAATATATTTGTTATACAATGGTATAGTATATTGTCCTCCACGCTAGGAGTTCACCTGTGTTGTGGAGGACTTTTTCAATTGTAAAGTTATATAATTCTAAAACAATACAGTGGAGTTGGTTACACAGAGAAACATTAAAAATTAAAATATAAAATCGATTTTTCCATAGTTATAACAATAGTTTTTTCCATAGTTAATCCAAAAAAAAGTGAAATATAAAAAATTAAATATTAAAAGGATTGTAGCCAGTTCCATATGTGTTTTTTTGTATTCTGTAAGATTAGATGTTTTATATTGTGTTGGAAGTGAATTGTAAAGTTGAGTTGTTATTATTGAGCGTAGTTTGAATTGACTGACCCTTGCGAAGTTGTGTTTTGACTCGACCATTTGGCATCTGTCTGTAAATTTGTTTGTTCCGTTCCGGTTCCGGTTCAGGATGGCTTCCATGTTAAATACAACATTTTTATACCGCCAGAGTTTATAAGTTTAAACTTAAACTTTGGGGCGCGCAGAAAAAAAATTTCATGCAAAACTCAAATTCGTGTTTGATGCCAAAATAAACAACCATACTGATTAGTAAATTATTTTTAAAATCAACAGCTATCGCAAGTATCTAGTATATTAAATAATGAAAAAAAAGCCATTAAATAATTCGATGTTTCATAATTTTAGAGGAAAGTTTGGCAATTATTTGTGAGTTAATGAGTTATAAAAAATAAAAATATTTACCATACAAATATAAAATGACAAATATGTATACTGAAATTCTTTTTTTCAATTTTCAAAGTACCTACAGTAGACAAAATGTATCAAAAATATTCAATACTTCAAATTTACAAAGAAATAGAGTCAAATACTCATAACTTGCAATTCAATACATCAGCAATATACCAGAAAACTATTAAAATCCCAAAATTTAACACTAAGTTCATTCAAAATACCTATCTTTATCTAGGCATAATTTATTTTAATAACCTTCCAATAAATTTTAAAAATATCGAAAATATTCAGGAATTTCACCTTAAATTAAAAAATTACATTAAACTATTATAAACCCAAAATACGTTCACTACTACATCTAGAAGTAATATTGTTTAAATCTTGTGTTGTTTCTTAATAATTTATTTACCTTAATACTAACATAGGTATATATAATTGAACTAAAATTCCCTCACCAAACACAAGAGCATTGTCTCTTTATGGTGAGGAAAGGCTACTTTAATTTCTATTGTTTTCCTCTAAAAAATGTATGGCGTAAATAAAATTACTTGAGATCAGAAATTGGTCGTAGATGAACTAAAATTTCAATCCAAAAAACCATTTTCTATTGCGTTTTTGTTATTTTATATTTCATTGTATTGGCCCTAAACAATCTCTAAAATATCTCCACGTAAATTATTACTTTATGTTAATTGTAAAAATACACTGTGAAAAAAGCAGTAACAATAAGTTTTCCTGACCATAAAGAGACAGGGTTATTAACTCCACACAGAACGCCCTGAGGAAAATTATTTCCCTAAAGGCCTATTCGAACGTCTATAGAAGATCTTTTTTAAGGAAAAGAAGGAGAGGAACTTCTGGAAGGTAAAAAGTATGAGGGTTGGGTAGGAATCTAGGGATAAGTGTGTTCAGGAGTGACGGACAAATGAATATATCCCTCCAACTGCGACGCAAGGCGATGGGTCGAGATACTAGTTGGAGAGGTCAAGGGGTCTCTCCAAACCAGTCTCTCCCCAAACCAGTCTCTCTCTATCTCATCCTTAAAACATTGCACCAAATGAACCCGACGAATGTTTGGTGAGGGAATTATTCTTTAAATAATAAAGTCATATAAGTAATAAAGTATTTTAAATAAGAAAAAGAAAAATGCTAAACCTGTACTAGATATTTGCTATCTTTTAATAAAAATCAGCTTTTTGGACCCAATTTCTACTAACTGTTCACAGAACTACTAATAATACGATTACTCAACTTCCCAAACATCTCGGCTATCAGTAAACCTGCAGCGATAGTACGACTCTATGTAGACATGTAGTAATTTCACAGCTTAAATTATTATTGTTGATATGAAAATCTTGGCACGTAGGATTATCAAAAACAAAGTTTCCTCGCTAGCAGCAAGTAGCAAGTACACTTTCAAAAGATTCGAGCCGATGAGCCAAGTTGTATTTCATAAATCTGCCGAACTCCTCAATACTTTGGTCGTCAAATCGGGATTTCTTTTTAAGTTGCCACGTTTTTCCGATAACTTATATATTTTTGGGTTTCTTTGATGAATACTCGAAATCAAGGCTTCGTAATGTCCCCCAAATTAGTGAAACGATACCTGGAAATATAGTACTTACTTTTATTCTGATATTTTATTTTTCTTTGAACACTTTATTGGCATCAAAAAGAGAGGATAAATTATTCTACTACCGTATTCGTTCTCCACAAAATTTACTGAAAATTCTACAACAACAAAAAATATGTAACAAACCATATCTACTTGTATGACAGTTTTTTTAACGTTTGAATGGATATTGTAAAGCTCAATAGTTTATGATGCAAATCGGGTTATGCACTGAAAATTGTTGATTTTACCAAGATATCATAGATGAAAAACCTCAGTTCTTTTTGGTTCAGAAAATCAGTTATTGCTTAAAACTGTTCCGTGATGATTTCTTCTCAGAAATTCGTATTCATTAAGTAGACTTACACTGATGACGGGTTGTTTCGGAGAATTTGAATAATTATTCAAATTTCAAAGTTAATTTTCAAGTTCTGTGAAAGATTTTTTCGAGTTCTATAATGATATAATAACAGAACTTGAAAAGGACTTTCACTGAACCCGAAAATGTTTAAATTCTCTGAAACAACCAGTCCTTAGTTGTGAGACAACCCGAGGGGAATTCGTACGCGACAGCTCCTTGCTCGATCGTGTGTCGGTTTTTTTTGTTTCGGGTCGAAGAATGTTCCCTACATGGTCAAAAAAACTCAAGCAACAACTGCGAGAATAAACAGAGTATTGGGAAACATTAAGGTGACACAATACGAGACCACAAGAAAATGAATTCTGACGAATTCGTAACGATAATATATATATATTTATAAATTTAAAGTGATCCTTACGGATATAAATAATTAATGTTTAATATTAATAAAAATAGTAACTAACAATATAAATATTTTATTTAAAATGATTCCAAAATTTTATAAAAAGCTTTTTCAACTATAAAATTTGCGGTAAGCACCAGATTTTATTTTTCTAGGGTTTGAATTAATAACTTCCAGTGATATTCCTCTAGAAATATCTCTGATTTTAGTAATACGTTCATCAAACATAATTAAAATAAACCCCAATCAATGGAAAAAGAAAGACCAATTTTCTATGACTCCTAGGGCAAATTCGATCGTAGGTCAATCCTATCGCCGGGCCGCGCGCCGAAAATTGTTTTGACAACTTTATCGCTTATGTCCACTTTATCGTAAAGATTTGCTAGGGCAAGTTCAACCGTCGGTCCAATACACAGAGCCGAGCGTCGCATAGTTTTGTGCATGGTTTCTTCACTTACGTCGTTAAAATTCCGACTTTATTTTAGGGTATTGTCTCGTCTTAGGCTTTGGTACACATGGTATGTCCCGGAGGGCGGCGATATAAGAACGTCACAAAATCTGTTATATGTTTGTGAGCGATCCAGTATCGTAGTTGCTTCCTAGCGGGCAGATTTGTATTTTTTAACGGTTTGATCGGAATGAGCAGTTCGGACGAGGAGCAACTCCTTTTTCCTAATACCCCTACAATTTGTTTTCAATATTCTCGCACGTCACTGATGTATTATGTCTACTCTCACTTTTTCGATAAATAGCTCCTTTTCTTTCGCCTTGCATGGGTCATTTGGTTGATTTTATGATTTTGTACAATTTTATCGCTGCCCGCCGCGATAGGTCGCGTTCTGTGTGCTATAGCCTTAAAGCTCTACACCGTGCCAGGGTGTCAGAATTGTTACGTACATATTACCCAAAAAAACGATCGAAAAGTTGGTATATAAAATACTAATATCGATTGTATGTCTGTCCGTAACACTGGTTCAATAGACTCTTCAATTCGGATTTGCTTTGTATTTAAATGTCATGTTCAAAATTGAAACTGGTTGTGTGAAAAATTCAGACAAGCTATAAAGTAGTTAACAGCTGCATATATTATACAATATATGAAAAATATATTTTTTTTATTTCAAAACAGAATTACAATATCCCATGATTCAAGGGTCTGTGCTAGTTATAACTAAAAGAGTATATAAGAGCCGGGTAAGAAAGAACACACCCCAAGATAATGGCATGGGTAAACACTAAGTTAGTGCAGCGAGTGTGCCTCACGACCCAGAAAATACTGAGAATTACAATTCGATTAGGGGTCGTCTGTCGTGATGGTTTGCGGATATTATAAGAACTCTGTATGCTTTGACACTGTGACGTAAGTTATTGCCGTAGAGAAATGAACTAAAGTAAAGTGGGTTTTAATATTTTTAACAACGCGCGGTGTGAAAAAACTTTTTCCAAATTTTAGAGGGCAATGGTTAGTTTAATAAGAATTTTTAAACTGGATACATAATATATGCTATATCACCATTTTTAAGATAAAACAATGTTGTGGTAGTAATTAAGTAACAAAGTTTTAGGCATAATTAAAAAATTATAGGTAGGTAAATAAAATTGTGGTATTCGGTTTAAGTTTTTTTTTTCAGCTATAGGTGTGGTTATTCTTTTTTTTTTTATTAATACCCCAAACAAGGTAAATGCCCGTATTTTTGTGGTAACTTAAAAAAGAAAATATAAAAACAATAATGCAATGTTGTATATATATTTTTTACGCATGACAACTGGAAGGACATCGTCACAATGGGGGCCTCACCACAGCCGACCACCCTGTGAGGCTCACATTACCAAAAAATATTTAAAATACTTCTAATGGATGGATGGATGGAAAAAATAATATTTTTATATAAATACTTTCTTCTTCCTCCATATTGAGAGACATATTAGCCCAAGAAGGAAAACGTTAATTCTGTTAAGTTAAGATCTAAGTTGAGGAGTTTAAACATGACTATTTTCAGCTCAGCATCATCATCTGTTAAGTTAAGATCTAAGTTGAGGAGTTTAAACATGACTATTTTCAGCTCAGCATCATCCTATTAATTACTTACTTTAGACATGTAATGGTTTGCGTATGGGATATTAAGGTCGTCTTAGGCGTATCTTAAAAAAATGACACTGCATTAGGGACTGAAAGATTTTTAGAAGTGTGCGGCATAAAATATTGTTCCTCCGCCTTGATTAGTACCTACCATAAAAGACTTGTATTTGCAATGGATAATTGGTTGATTGTTAAGATGTTCCCCTAAGCAAGAGTTCATGAAAGTTAAACAAATAGCCGACCCATAAATAATAAAATTGTGGTCATTAATAACTCAACAAATTTAAGATGGCTGCCGAAATTGTGCATTTGAACATAAGAATCGATTTCAGCTCACCGATAACTTCTCTTATAATGATTTTGAACCAGATCGGTGCTGAACTAAATATTTTAAAGAAGGCCGCCGAAATGCACTTTGAATTTAGATTCGATTTAAGCTCCCCCTAACCTCGCCTATACCGATTGAGAACTTGATCTTTATTATTTCAAGATGGCTGCCGAAATTTTGCATTTCCTCTTCAGTTTTGCTTCTTACCCCATATCAATTTTGAACCAAATTTGTATAGATCTCTAGAAATTTAAGATTGGAACCATATGGAGAGAACAAGAAAATCAAGATGGCTGCCGAAATTGTGTTACTTTGACATTGTGTTCCAGTCCAGCTCTCACCTAACTTTCCATATACCAATTTTGAACTAAATCGGTATAGAAATTTAGAATGGTTAGGGATTTGATAAGGAGACGAATGAAAGAGGTTGTGAGTCAAAGTGTTTATTGAATCAGTGTAGTTGCGATATGACTTAGAACCGATGATCACGCAGATGGTAGACTTGATCAATGGTGAATATCCCGGGTGGAAGATCTTCACCACGTCGGTGGATATAGTCAGCGGCGAATCCTCCGGGTCGAAATTCTTTGCAAAACACGGGATTCGTTTACGTTTTTAGTTGGTGATATTAATTTGGATATATCTGAAAATCATCGATCTCATCTAAAGGATAAATATATTAATATGCTAACTGAATTGAATTTTAAATTATGTTTATTTATTTTTCGGAATAACTTTATTGGGTAAAACCTCAAATTGTAATATTTAAATATTGAAGACAATATTAGTGATTTCTAAACGAAAATCTGAAACAGAAAAATCAGAAAAGGAAACGGTTGGAAAGCGCAGTTGGTCCCATTAGTTAATCCCATCAGCGCAGTTGTTAGAGCACTGTCCCGGAAAGACAGGGGTCCTGGGTTCGAGTCCCAGATGTGACCGTTTCCTTTTCTGATTTTTCTGTTTCAGATTTTCGTTTAGAAATCACTAATATTGTCTTCAATATTTAAATTATGTATTAACAATTTTACTCGTGACGTCGCCGGTCAGAAACCTTCCTGTATTGACCATATGTGGGTAAATAGTAATAATACTAAGAGATTTCAGTCTATTGTTTATAAAACCGGTATAACAGACCACTATATGTGCCTACTATATTATAATGCAATAACGCGTACTAATCAATTAAAAGATAGAGAATATATTAAACTAGTTTTAAATAAAGAGCTTCTCCGGGAAAAAATATCTAAAGAATCCTGGGCTTGTGTATTAGACAGCCGGGATATTTTAGAGAGCTCTCTCCTCTTCGAGGAAATTTTAACAAAACATGTAGAGGCGAGCACCGTCTCTAAGGTACAGAAGCTAATTTCTAAATACCTAAAAAATACCTTTGTCAAATATCGAAATATGCTTACAAATTTAATAAGGAATACTAAGGAACAATATTATAAAATAAAAATGTCACAAGTAGAATATGTTAGAAAAAATGTGGTCAACAATTAATGAAATTATTGATAAGAAACGGAAAGGGTCGGAAATACACAGACTGACGTACAACGGTAATTCTATAGACGTAAAAGATGAGCCGACTCAATGTGCGAACTTATTTAATAATTTTTTTGCAAATGTTGGAAAAAATTTACGAATAAGCACATAGACTAGCTCCCCAGTTTGACCCGAGAATATTTCTCTACAAATTGGGTAAACAAAAAATAGTGATGTCTGATATGAAATGTAATATATTTTTACCTCTTGTGAATATTTACTTTTTTTTCTAAATTAATTAAAAAAAAAATAAATAAAAAAATCTTACTGGAAAGCCAAGTAAAAAAGTATTATTTTATTTATACTAGTGCATGTGTAAATTTAATCGCTAAAATGCTCTACCGACTTTACTGTAGATGCCAAGTGTGGGTTTATTTTAGCGTTAGTATAGCAAACAGCCGTACTCAATGATATTTTATGATTGTAAACACGATTTTTACGATCCAGACTCGGTGACCCAGAAAAATATTATGGCACTTGTTATTATTCCTACACTTAAAAAAACTTATACCCTCTTACTAATAAACCTGTTGTAAATTTTATGCAACTCATATATGTATAACCATTTTAATACATTAATGGTTATTTACCATATTCATGTTTATTAGTAGGGTTCAAAGTGACTAATTATTATGTATGTTTGTTTTATAACAATTAACTTCCGTTTGATGTATTTTACACAAAATTTCGGGATTTATTTATTGATTTTTAGATTGTTAAATATGACTCTCTACAACATATAACACATTTATGATGTATTCACAATAAAACCTTTTTGACCAGAAAATCAGGTTAATTAAAGGTAAACGTTGTATATTATAATCAGCACACGATTGTACCATTATAAACGTTATCTGCATTTCAATAAACTTAGTATTATCAGAATATCTACAAACTTATCATTTCAAATAAAACCTAAGTCCGAATAAAGCTGACTTAAAAGTTACAAGCAGCTGATTATTTTTCCATTTGAAATCTTCTTAGAAAAAAACGCCCAGTAGGCGTGATAATCCTTTTATTTTTTTATTAGTGGGTATGCTTCACAGCCGTACTGCGTATTATTTATCTTGAATTGCGTGCAATATTGCTTCAACGGCGCTTGACAAAGATATACGATAGTAATGTTTCAAATATTTGGCTAAAATTAGCTTTAAAATAATATCCAGGAAATGCTTGGTAATTTATGCATAACATTCTTTTTTCAAATACATACATAATAAAATCGAACAAAAAAAAAGAATCGTTTTATAAGTGATGACAGTACCAAAAGTAGATCCACTAGTGCAAAAGATAATAATATTTTAGGACCTACTAACTGCTAGCAATGAAAATGGGGTTCGCAAATCTATGTAATCCAATTTGTCAATATTTTTTTAACATTAGCTCCATACATAAAAAAAAAATTCCTTTCAGGGTCTGTTTCATCTTTAGGGATGCTGAGTGGAGGGTCCTTATAGGGAACGAAGGTTAATAACTTGGAAGGAATCTAGTGGTAAGTTTATCTAGGAATGACGTATGTATGAATCCATCCCTTCCACTGCGGTGAAAGGCGATGTTCCAAGATAGTCCTACTAAAGAGATCACAAGGACTCCCTCAACCAGTCTCTTGCGATCTGGCCTGCCACACAGTCAGTGGGCTGACGCATCCACAACCAAGTCCTGGACAAACCTCACCACATCAACACCGATTTTTTAACATGATCATGATTTAATGAACAGATTTTTTTTTAAATTTCGTTCTGAATTTTGATCAGTTAGCATCAGCCTTAAATACTCACACTGTCTTCTTGGCGGTGACCGGATAAATCATCACAATGATAATTCATCACATCTTTAAAAAGTTATATCAAGTTATAATTATGTTTCAATTACCTTCGGATAATTACAATGATTCTGTAAGTAGCATTAATATGAATATAATTCGAGATCTGGAGAATTTAAACAACTATAACTGAGACTCATATAGTCTAAAAATCATACACCAGAATATTAGAAGCATATCTAATCTCGATGACTTTACAATTTTTCTTGATCTATTTAATTCATCTTTCGATGTTATAATATTAACCGAATGCTGGTTAAATAAATACTACACCGTAAAATCAATACACAATTACTCTGAATATCACACCACAACCAACCTCAACAAATCTAATGGAATTGTTATATACATCAAGGACGGAATTAAAGCTCATGTAGAGGAAATTACTTTAGCACAATCAAACTGTATGAAAATAGTATTGAATAATAACATATGCATATTTGCCATTTACAGATCTCCTTCCTTCATCAATACTGACCCCTTCCTTTTTTCATTGCAAGCAATTTTAAACAATGCGAAAAAATTTGAACAGCAAATTATAATGGGAGATTTAAACATTAACACTATCCCTGACTACCACCGCCAATCAATCGATTATCTATGTCTACTCGCGGAAAATGGTTTCACACAGACTATTAACAGCTTTACTCGTGAACAGGGCTCGAGTAAATCCTGTCTTGATCACATTAATGTAAAAAATATTAACTTTATTGACACTTTTGTTATACACTCAACTATTTCAGACCACTATACAACATCTATTTGTCTTAAAAACAAGCCTCCCACTTCTTCGAAAATTAAATACGTTGCTAAAACTAATTTCAACAATTTAATTGAGGACTTGAGCGCAGAAAACTGGCTAAATGTTCTAGATAAATCAGATACTGACTTAGCAATGATTGAATTTATTATCAAACTACACGAGTATATATCAAAACACACAAGCAATATAACCGTATCTAATAAACAAATTAAATTCACACCATGGATCACCCTGCTAGTTAAATCGATTCACAGAAGAAATCATCTTCATGAAAAGGCAAAAACATATCCTGAGAATTTGGTATTGCAGTGTTATTATAAAAAGTATAGGAATTTGTGTAAGAAATTAATTACATCGGCGAAAGAAAATTATTATAAAAAACTCATTTACGATAACAACTGCAATCCAAAACGTTTTTGGGATACCTTTCGCAACATAACCAAATCTAAAATCAATAAATCTTCTGAAATAAAATCGCTTTACATTAACACATCAAACTCTGAAGTCCCCAAAGATATGGCAAACTTTGCAAACAGTTACTTTTCATCTGTGGGTGACACACTTGCGAAAAAAATTCTCGATAAGTGTAAGAAATCAGAAACCGCTCTCGCCAATTTAACTATCCCTAGGATCGGTCATAAAATAGACTCAATCACAACTTCAACTAACGAAGTCATGAAGATAATTGACGACCTTAAGTCATCAAGAGCATGTGGTCCCGATAAGATTTCATCAAATCTTCTAAAAATCATTAAAGTATATATAGCCATACCGATTGCTTTCATTGCGAATCTTAGCTTTAAATCAGGGAAATTCCCTAACCATTTAAAGCAGTCAATCGTCATTTTACTGCATAAAAGTGGGGACAAATCACTGATACATAATTACCGGCCTGTTTCCTTGCTCAACTCTGTCTCTAAAATTATGGAAAAAATTGTAAAGAACCGTCTCATCCATTATCTCGAAAATAACAACATCCTTTCTAGTAGACAATTCGGCTTTCGCAAAGGTTTAAGCACTGAAAACGCCATCGCTAATTTGAAAAAAATCATCTCTAATAATCTAGATAAAGGTAGTAAATGCATTGCACTTTTTTTAGATCAAGCTAAAGC
This sequence comes from Hesperophylax magnus, assembly GCA_026573805.1. Lineage (NCBI taxonomy): Eukaryota > Metazoa > Arthropoda > Insecta > Trichoptera > Limnephilidae > Hesperophylax > Hesperophylax magnus. The sequence continues at coordinate 16,669,324 of JAIUSX010000049.1, forward strand.
GTTCGACACTATCTCGCACAAAATTCTGCTGAATAAACTACAGCGAATTGGGATACAGGGTCAAATTTTCAAGTGGTTGGTTAGTTACCTAGAAAACAGGAGCCAAAGAGTGGATATTAACGGTACTCTAAGTGATCCAGCCAATATTAAATATGGCGTACCACAAGGAAGTACACTAGGTCCCATATTGTTTAATGTTTATATAAATGACTTATGTAATACTTCATTTGCAGACCACATTATTACATTTGCTGACGATACAGTACTTTTATTCGAAGGCAAAACCTGGAATGAGTCTTGCAGTAAAGCTGAATTTGGCATAAACAAAGTTAAACAGTGGCTAGATAGTAATTTCCTCACTCTAAACTCGGATAAAACGAAATTCATCTGCTTCAGTTCAACTCAAGCGGGTCAACCACAAGAAATTATTAACATTAGAATACACCATTGTTACGACATTATTACATGTAAATGCAATACCCTAGAATGTGTGGACAATATAAGATACCTAGGAATTATCATTGATAAATTTCTGAGATGGGACAAACACATAGCCTTTACTTCCACAAAGGTCAGGAAACTTACACATCTGTTTATAGCAATAAGAAATATTCTATGTCTAAATGATTTGAAACGTATTTACTTTGCAATGTGCAATTCCATATTAGACTATGCTTCCTTAGGTTGGGGAGGTTGTGCTAAAACCATACTCGATCCCTTAGCTAAATCCCAGAAATCGATTATAAGAGTCATACTGAAAAAACCTTTCAGATACCCCAGCGATTCATTGTTCGCAGAGTTTCGTGTTATTGATGTAAGACAATTATACATGAGGAAAATCATATTATATACTCAAAAACAGAGGCACTACTTAGCTTCCGTAAACCACTGTCATAATACACGACATGCAAAAAAAAACCCAACAGTTCCGCCCACCACTTCCTCATCTTTAGCACAGAGACAATTCTCATACTTAGGCCCTAAACTGCTCAATCTCATACCTGATGCATGGAAGGCAAAGAGTACTAATATTCTGCGCATGCAGGTAAACAATTGGCTTCTGGTCTTGGGGAGAGCTGAATGCGAGAATATGCTAAAAAACAGTAATTGAATTGTAAACTTTGTTTTTCTTTACATTCTTTTTTACATTTTAATTTATATTGGTATTATATTAGCATTACAGGAACTGTATTTTTACTTAAAGTAAGTTCGAAAATTGCTCAATTCTTCGTGATATTTTTCCTTATTTATCATTTCCTTGTTTTATCTATTAATATTTCTTTAGTTTATTATATCAGCTAAACAATAGTAAAAAAAAAAAAAAAAAAAAAAAAAAAAAAAAAAAAAAAAAAAAAAAAAAAAAAAAAACATTTGTATTACTTTACCAACAGAATTTCTTCAATTCAATTTCATTTTCAAATTCATTTTCTTGTTTTTATCTATTAATATTTCTTTAGTTTATTATGTCAGCTAAACAATAGTAAAATATGTCATGGTATAACTGAAAGTATTCTAGATTATGTATATACATATGTATTATTTTAACAACAGAATAGTCAACACTATAATTTACATGTAAAAACATTATCATATTGGAATGTCCTAAAACGGGCAATCGCCTAGTTGGACATTTTAAGATCATTAATTGTATTATGTAATATTTACAAACAAACAATAAATAAATAAATAAATAAGTCATGGAAGTGATGAAACAAAAACTTTATTAACTGAGTTAAGTAGGTTAGGTTAAGTTAGGTTTAAAAAAAAAATTCGTCGTTTCTAATGACTTTATATCACTTTTTAAAAGTGTGTTGAATTGTCACTGTGTTGAGTTATCATGGAACCCTTCTTGGCAGTCTTACCCATGAGTCGTGGAGTGTGTCGAAATGTCCCTTAGTATTAGTATTACATTGCAATCCTCTACGTATCTACCATCAATTTTGCGAAAAGGAAAACTATTTTATTTTGAAATAATTGTGGTTTTATATTTTTTTAACAATAATTATAGGAAAGAACGAAAATAATTGGTTTATTTAATAATTATTTTATTAAGTTAACTATCATGGACATTGTTAATTTTGTAGACACAATATTAACGCTAGCATTAAAGCCATTTATAATTAACTGATCAATTTTGATGCTAACGCACTCAATGCTTGTTGTCTCTTGCATACGGGGGGAATCACTAGGCATGACATTGTATTCCTAATCGGTAACTAATCTTCCCGTGTATCGAAAAAGAATCGCGTTTTCATTGCCATGAGAAAGTTATCCGGAAACAAACATTAGTTACAATTTCACCTCAAAATCCAGAATCACTATTAAACCAGTCAGAAATCAAGTAAAGAAAAAAAGTTAAAATTATTTTTAATATAAATATTACTGTACAGTGTTTAATATTATACAACTGTTTGTTTGTCTTAAAATTACACTCCAATATTCAAGAAATCATCTCAAATCAAGATCGGCGTATGTCGACCGGTCAGTGACTGAGTTGGAGGCGCGTCGGGTTCTCAGCCATGTCGGCGCGTGAGTTTAATTACTGCTGGCTAAGTCCTCCATTACGACACAAATAACATATCTGCTTATTGTAGTGGTAGAATCGACAAATGAAGTTATGTGTTAAGTTAAGCTGTAAAAGGTTTAATATGCCGAGCTCAGTGGCGTGCATGGTTCCATGACGAGAGGTAGGCTGTAGTTTTCCAAATACGGGTATTAATTTTTCCTCAGTACAGATTTTCTTAGTAAGGCATGTTATGTGCCGTTTAAATATACCTACTATAATGTTCTCTTTATAACTGTGCTATTATTCATTCTATGACTGTTCTGATATATCAACTCAAAGCACGGAAAATGCATAATTCCTGTAACAAAAACCACTTTTTCACAAAGGCAATACTCATACATCGCACCTAAAATATTCAACACGTTAAAAAACGACATCAAAACATCAAAAACACTTACTCACTTTGCAACCGGTGTGCATAAATGGATATCTGAAAAGGGGAGAAATTTCTTTAAGGAACATATGAACCTATATCACCAGTAAATAATTTAAATAACTTGTATATTACTAAACAATATATTTCTTTTTCATATTCATCATTAAAAAAAATATATATTTACCACCACTGATATGTTTCTTATACTCTAGTGTTTATTACGAAAAATATTGTGACAATAATTCCACATTTGTGTACATATCCTTAGCCGTAGCTCAAACGTGGATTTACACAAAAATTGCCGATATATATATATACACCTATGTTACCATAACACGCACATGCAAATCGCTCATCAAGATATAACTTATCCCTACTTTCTTACCAAATAGTACTTTCTTTGATTTTATATTGTATTAGTATTCTTTTTTTAGAAATACACTTGTACTTAATGTACTTGTATTTTTACTACACTTTTAATTCTATTTTAATTACACAAATGTACTTGTATTTTTTTCTTTTTTTTTGATACATGCTCCTTGTATTATTTTTAATTCAATAATACGTATTTTCTTTGATATACTTTTTATATTATTTTAAATTTTTCTGTTTTCCACACCTATTTTTTATATTCATATATCTTAAACTTATGTAGATATTTTGCATTATTTTTAATTCCTTTATACTTCATACTTGTTTTAGATGTATAAATTATTTTATTTTATTTTTATATTATTTTCTTTTCATTCAACTTATTTTTAATTTGTATTATTATACTTAACATAAAATTGACCACTACAACACGGGCATGTGCCTAGTGTGGTGGCCAAAAATTTACCCGTTTACTGTAATGTATAAACTTTACTGAATAAAGAACATATTAAAAAAAATATATAATATTACTTAGTTATGTATATAATAAGAAAACCGTGCAATTAAAAATTGTCATTTTTTTTTTCATTTTTCGCTAATTATCGTAACCAACTGAAAAAATTAGCGTACAAGTTCCAAATTCATGGAAAAATACATTTTGAAAAATGTTTAATTACTTTTAGGGTAGGGTAGTACGCCACTGCTTAGCTAAAAAAAAGTGTTCCGTATATAAAAATGAATATTAGGATTAACTTATTGAATTTTCAGCCTCGTTGTTGTATTTAAATATTGAAAATATTACAATAGAATCGAAACATCAATACACCAAGTAAAAAGTTAACGGTGCTTATTCTATTTTCAGAATTGTTAATATTATTTTTGATAATTAATTATTATTTTATGTGTTTACACCCAGTCCAAAGTATATTTTTTGACAGTCAAATTAACATCCTGATCGATCACGAGAATGTAATTAATGTATTTCGTAGCGTTTTACCCTAGTTTATTTGAATTATAATTAAACCCAAATCCCGCAGTAAATTCATTACCTAGCTATACTTTTCATTGAAGTGGAAACGATTTCGATAATACTGCATTAACATTAAATCACAATTATGAATATTATGATTCCATTATGTTATTGGAACAAAATCGGATCTGATAATAATTATTTTTGACACGAACTGCCCTGAAGTCCAATTTCAAAATGAGATTTGTGGGTGGTACGGCTTTTAATTTTTTTGATTTTTATTCTTCGTGTGTTAAAAATGTTGCTTAATCATTATTACTAGTACTTTCTATTAAAACTTACAGTAGACCTCGCGTCTAAAACAGTAGGTTTTTAATTTTTTCTTATTTAATATGTCAAAAACAAAATTTTCTCGTAAACTACAAGATTTGTGAGTGGGTAATTTTTAATATACATTTTTTTATTTATACATACAGAAGATTTGTTTTAATTAAATATTATTTGGTAAGTGAGCCTCACTGGGCTACCTATACTGAGGCCCCCATTTTACTATTCTATGTGATAAATTGTACGTAAATTAAATTAAATGCATTGAAATTATGTTCAATCAAATGAAATACTAAAAAACAAAATAAAATAAAAGTAAATGAAATAAAATACAGTTATGATATAATAGTGATTTATTTTTTTGGGTATTATGCCGTGTTGCGCTAATGTAATGAAATTTAAAAAATTAAGGCAGTTATAAAAACTAAGCAATGTGTATGTAATTATTAATCCGGTCCGTATAATATGTGTACTATGTAGGTATTTTTTTAAATTATTTTAAGAAAAAACATTGATATACATCCTTTTTTGTTCTTCAATCCTTTTCTTAATTTTGTTTGTGAAATGTTTCTTCATTTTTTGTGTCGGCTGTAAGATTGTAAAATGCTTTTTTTGCATGATATTCGTGGAGTCTTTGTTCAAAGCTTGTACCTATCAACGGATTTTTTAGTATGTACAGCTAACTGGTCTATCAGTGTTGGCTTGTGTTTGTTGAAATTTAAGTTTTTACTCAAAAAACTTAAATGCCTACTCAGTTATTTATAAACCATTAATATTTTACGTGACATATTATTTTTATTTCAAATAAGGAATTATACAATTCGTCCAAAGAAATGTCACATCATCTCAACGACAATTATTTTTTCATACTTTATTTAGGCAGGTAGATACCATACTATTCCAATTTTACAGCTCGTTCTAGGAACCACGGTCATGCAAACTCTGGCTGGATAAAATAGTATTAATAATAATAATAATAATAATAATAACATAGTATTTATATAGCGCAGTTTTGTGTTGTTTCACTTCAAATGCGCTTAACTATAATAAACTTAAAAATAAAATTTGCTATTGTGTTCCTTTAAAAAAAAATTAATAACATAATATGAAATAAAGAATAAACGGTTTACACAAAAGCAGAGAATAAAATTTAACAATAACAGTGCTATTTTAGTAGAGGACAACAATAAAAGACAATAACAGTGCACGAAAAATAAGAACTTTCAAATTAAAATATTATATAAAACAGGAAAGCATTAAAAAATTATATAATAGGTGGACATTAAACATAAAAGTACAATAAGGAGGAAACCGAAACCAAACAATTTCCGGAAACTTCAAAACCTGGCTTATTATAGTATATTATGACGGCCGGCATAGTCCAGTGGTAACGCATTGGACTGCCATTACGAAGGTCGCGGGTTCGAACCCGGCGTGCGCAAATAAATTTTATTTGATTAATTTGTGTTATTTCACAATTAATTAATTAAAATAATATATAGTATATTTGCGGCACGTTCCAGAGTGGAAGATACTACCAGTATCGCCCTGGTGTAAGACCACCATTCAGAATTGAAACGTTGCTCCAAATGGCTTAGCCGTGTTTAGTGACTAGATCTGAATAGCCAGGTACTTCCCCACCTTCCTCTTTCCCTTCCCCACTTACCTTCAGCCTCACAACATCCCCCGATTGTGGATGCCATAGTCTCACTGGCTCCAGACGGGAGCAGTTGGGACTCTTGTGAGGTATTCACTATAAAAAAAAAAAAAAAAAAAAAAAATATTGAAAAGAAGCTTAGATTCATGAGAATATAAATGATTTTTATATTATTAAATATGATTTTTTGAATAATTTTGTTTTTAAAACCCGTTTAAATTCCGCCAAATTTTGTATATTGGTAAGGGCTGGGGGAAGTTTATTCCAAATGAGTGGGCCAGCTACACGAAAAGAGCGATCATAGTAAACAGCTCGATTTGACCGAAAAAGTTCGATTAAACGATTGGTAACATCTAGATCTGCTGACCTCAGAGTAAGCTGTCTATCGCTTAGGTTTTGTCGGACACATAATTCCGATATATAGGCTGGCGCCATTCCCTGCAATGCTTTGAAGGTCATTAAGCAGATCTTGAACTCTATTCTTTCAGGGCATCGAAGCCAATGAAGACGATCCCTTAGAAGCGGGGTTATACGACAATGCTTAGATTCACCAAAAATCATTCTCGCCGCAGCATTGAAAACGGACTGGATTCTGTTGAATTGTTTTTTAGGTAGGCCAGCATATGCACTATTACAATAGTCCATACGCAAGACAACGAACGAATTTATGAGTGATTTCGCTCCATCAGAAGGAAGGCATCTCCTAATTGATTTTATCTGTCTTAGATGGAAAAAGCCAGCACTTACAGTTTTTGAAATTTGCGATTCAAGAGAAAGAAAATTGTCTAAAGTGAAACCTAGAAATTTTATTTCCGTAGAAGGGATTATATTTGTATTCTGAATACGGATTGGACAGGAGTCGATGAGGGCTTTCCTTCCAGGAGAAGCTATCCAAATAAATTCCGTCTTTGTCGGATTAAGTTTGAGTTTATTAACAGACATCCAACTTGAAACCGTGTCAATGAAACTAACCACCTCGTTTTTAAGGACGTCTTTTTCATCCGGGGAGCAAAACTTGAAAATCAAACGATCATCCGCGTAGCCTTGTGATTCAAAGCCAGCTGAGTGAATGAGTCGTTCGAGACGATTAGTATATAGAATGAAGAGAATGGGACCCAGTACAGAACCCTGGGGAACTCCAAATTCGATGGGAGTTTCAGGTGATGTATATTTATTGAAAGTTACTGAAGCTACTCGTCCAGACAGGTACGATGATATCCATTGGAGTACATCACCTCGAACGCCAAATTCGGTTTCAAGCACATTTAATAAAATACTATGATCTACAGTGTCAAATGCCGCACTCATATCAAGAACAGATACCAAACCCAACTTACCTGCTTCCATCCCGATAATCAAATCTGAAATAACCCGCAAAAGGACAGTTTCCGTTGAATGAAACTGTCGATAAGCAGATTGATTTTTGGCAAATAGACCGGCCGAGTTCAAGTACCCCACCAATTGTTTGGCAACGATTTTCTCAAGCAGTTTTGACAGAAATGGTAGGTTAGATATTGGCCTGTAATTATCTGTATTGTCTGTATCAAGATTTTGTTTTTTTAGAATCGGAGTTATAATTGATTTTTTAAGTGTTCCCGGTACAAGTGAATTTACTAGTGACTTCTGGATAATTGCGGTAATTATAGGCGTTATATCCGGGAGACATTTCTTTAAGAGCCAGGTAGGTATGGGGTCTTGTGTGCATTGTTTATTAGGACAAGACATCACAGCTCGCGTGACATCTTCTTCCGTTACAGCTGCGAAAGTAGTGAAGTTGTTAAGTTGGGTTTGACCCAGGGTACAAATAATAATAATTGTATAAACTTTGTTCGGTAGAACGCGCCAATCTAGGTTAGAATTAATCATCTAGAATGTTTATACTCAATAATCTCAGGTGTGAAAGTTCGCAACCAAGGTCGCGTGTCAGTATCATGATAGTTTCTTTTGTTTTAGGATGGTATCTCAATGTACATAAATAAAAGGCGGTGCATGGATTGATATAACATGTATTGGAAACCTTTTGGACATTTTGCTGATGAGCCCTAGCTCAACAGATTAACAGAATTATATAATTTTGACTTACCCCAAAGACCGACCAGTTTTTAGCTATCTGTATCTAAGCTACGGGAGCCGAACATCGCGTTTTCTAATGCCGAACACTGCTTTTCTTGATGGGAGAAGCGACGGAACGTCCCGCACACCCATTCGGCGGCTGACGTAACTCCGTAGAAGCGTGATCCGTCTTCTGGAAAGGTGGATATACTCCTCCTGGCCACATCCATAAACTCCAGCTATCTATAAGCGCGTAGCCGTTCCTGGGGATGCTGCAACCCATACATAGGGCTCTTTCTCGGCCCGTCGAACACGTGCGATGTCGGGATTCAAACTCCAGAAATCAAAAAGAACGAAGTTCCCGCTTGACAGCCATGCATGGCACAAAATATAAATCGCGTATGATCCAATCCTACGCAGGATTGACCGTTACTTTACGGATTCCCGTTCAATCGTATAACGGCGGTCGCGTGGTCCGTCCGTAACAACTTCCGTCCAGCGAAATCACTATTACCCACTTCGGGAATGGTTATTTTTCGGTCACAAAAAGGTTTACCGCCGTGCCCGTAAGCAAAATCGCACTCATCGGCGACATAAAAAGGGAATTACATTCCGTACAATTAATTATTCAAAAACGAAAAGCACTGCGACCATCGTCTGTACAGTCCACGAACCCACACGTTGACTGTCCAGCCAAGAAGTGATTTCCTGTTTCCGCCCGGTACAGATTTTAAATTTTAAATTATGATTCGAAATTTTACCAAAACCAATACCAGCGACAATCGCCCAGTTCCTAACTAGGTTAGAGAATCGGCGAGGATAAATATGATGATGCAGAACAAATTAATGAATAAAATATTAAAACAAAAGGAGTCTAGCCCTGCATCATAACAAAGTCACCAGAGAGCGGACTTGGTGCTGCGACAGAAGGCGATCCTACTACACTGAGGGCCCGAATGTTTTCAACCTTATTTCTGAAGTGTGTTGCGAGGCTGTTTGCTTCAAGGGAGGAATCAACCTTGATGTTGCTCTCTCCAGACAAAGTCTTTATATTTTGCCAGAGCTTTCTAGGGTCCTTTTCTGACTCAATTTGGTCACAACAAAAGTTTGATTTTTTCTTCGTCACTTCTTCCTTATACACTTTTTGCTTTGCAATCCAAGGCTGCTGATTGCTGAGAGTTGGGTTTCGTCTGTAAGCCCTCTCCAATTTACGCATTTCCCTTTTCCTTTGAAGACATTCTGCATCGAACCATTTACTGCAATTTCTAATGCGGCAGATCTTTTATGTGAAAGGAGCATTTTCATCAATTAATGCCAGTAGCGTAGAATTATAGAGATTAACTAACTCTTCTACCTGCATTTCGCAATACTTTTCCTTATCACAGAGAGGCGAGGTTTTTAATTCGATGCAAAATGTCTCGAAGTCGAATTTTCTCCAATTTCTGGAGATAATAGATTTAAACTCCAGTTTTGGAGGATCGAAGGCAAACACGGATGTGACGAGACGATGATCCGATAGTCCAATGTCCGTAACATCTACGATTTTCGGAGGAAAACCAACCCGGGAAATTATTGCATCAAGTGTGCCTCCTGCATCATGAGTAGGTGAGTTAACCCACTGTTCGCAGCCGAAATCACGCAGAATTTTATTAATTTTTTTAGTCATGATTGGCTTTCTTTTCCAAGTGAATATTTATATCTCCCAGAATAACAACGTCGCAATTGTAATTGGAGGTGCACTCCAGGAGAGATCTAAATTCATTGAAGAAAATTGCGGTCGGTGTGCATGACCCGGGACGATAGATGGAAATTATCACGAGGGATGCACCATTAGCAGAAGCCTTGCAGCCGACAAACTCAAAAGTGGTATACACCTGACGTATTCCTATACTGTCTAAGCGAATACCATTTTGCGCTACAATTGCAACCCCCCGTGATTTGTAAAATTAACGTTGCTTGTGTCCGTTTTGATCGGTCTTGCAGCTTCATACACCGAGAAACCGCTTGACCGAAGTGTTTTGATAGAGTATGAGTCTGCATTCTCGTGCCAAGTCTCTGATAGCGCCAAAATATGAATATCTTTGCCTCTTATCAGATCCACAATATCATCGTGTTTATTAGCAATGGATCTCGCATTCCAAGCCGCAACATTCAGAGACTTAGGTGGACGCAAATTCCTGGTTTGTGCTAACCGCAGATTTTTCACTAATTTTACTTTCCTCCCGGCTCTACACCCTCGTTTCCTTCCCTTACGTTGGGGAAGAAGTACACCATTGTCCTTTTCATTATCACCACTATTAAAACTATTATGATTGTTTATTACCGGTAAGGGTCGTAAGGCATACAGTTCGTCCAAAGTATATCTTATCATGATTTATGACCTTACTACCCATTTCGAAATGTTCCCACAAAAAATAAAACGTAACCTTACACCGGTCATCGCTCCACCCCGGCAGAAAAACATGTGGCATCCATCTGTGAACCCACACTGCACTTTTAAATACAGCTATGTCTGTTAAAAGTTTTTGAATAAAACTCTTACTTCAATATTTTAAATTGTTTATACCTATAATTTCTTAAAAAATGTTCTGCTTAGCTCTTGCTGAGTCCACTATCCGCGAATTACCATTGGAGACATTCTTCTAAAACTAATATTAGTTACTTTCAAACTTTCAAAGAAAATTGCAAAAAAAAAAAATTATCTATAAATTCGCCTTTGCGTATCTCTAAACACCGCATCCAAAATCTATATACATCGATTGAGCTGAAAAGTAAGTATACGAAATTCCCTCGATAGAAAAAAATCGCAAAACATGCTTGTTTTTGTTATTTAACATGGTATAGTTATGAAAAAAAAAACAATTTTTTTCTTTAAATGCTGTATATGTGCACATCCAATTATTTTTCTCTGAGATTTCGAGATTAAACGAAGTTTTAGTTTCAGTGTCAATTATCATGACGAGATGAAAAAAAAATAATAAATAAAAAAAATTAATAAATAAGACATTTGTGAAGAGATTTTTTTATTATTTATTTTAAATAAGTCATTAGGCTTTATTAAATATTTTCGCTAACGCCTATTAATTTCAATCGTTTTTTTTTAGCTCCGTCTAACATTCGTTTTTACATATTTCAAACTATCTTCTTCTTTTTTTTGAGCGCTTACTACGGAGACTCAATTTTTTTTAAAGTTTTACTCTTATTCAATAATATTATTATACCACATAAGCCAGTGGGCTAGACGGAATACCTTCCCTGGTCCTTAAGAAGTGTTCTGCAGAATTAAGTACGGTGCTCTCAAATTTTTTTTAATTTTCACTAAAAGTGCTAAGGTGCCAGATCTTTGGAACAAGGCGATCATCTACACAATCTCTAAGAAGGGAGACGTCGCCGATCGATCCTTTCAATAACCGCCCCATGGTCATCTCTTCCACACTTTCGAAAGTATTGAAAAGGGTGGTTAGTAACAAGTTGCTCACATACCTTGAGAATAACAACATTAAAGGTTTTCTCAGAGGAAAAACAATTCAAACCGTAGTTGACGACTCTTCAACCCCTCCCAACCAAACCACCCAATGCGGGGGTGCTACAAGGATCTGTGCTGTGGTCGATCCTGTTTTTTTAATGCACATCACCGTTCACAAGGGTTATCTTTTGACAAGCCCCTTTCCAACCTTGATACAGCTCCGGAAGTTTTGAGACAAAAAGTTGACCACCACCTTGAGAATATTCGTGCATGGGGTTAAGCCAACCTGGTTAGTTTCAACGTCTCAAAAACGCAAGAGTATCTCTGAAGAGCGAGATCAGTGACTGTCTGGTGCAATTTTATGGTATCACCCTCCCCAATAAAGACTTCATTGAAATGCTTGGAGTAAGTATATCAGACCGGCTCAAGTATCGGGGCTCTATAGAAGCCTGAGTCAATCTGTCTTCCAATAAACTTGGCGTTTTTATAGGGGTAGCAGATTCTTCAATAGTAAACACCTGCTAACCCTATACACATCTTAAGTACACCAAACAATTGAATTTGGGAGCCACCTCTTGGATGGAGCCCCAAAATACTTGATAAACCTTCTTGATTCTGTGCAAAGTAGGGCAGTCCGTCAGATTTTCAATCCATTGTTAAGATACCAATTGCCATGTCTAATGCAAAGACGCAAAATGGGAATGCTGAGTCTGTTCCACAGGTATTTTAATATTTCCTGCTCTAAGGAGCTAGCAGCTCAGATCCCTGGTACACCGGTTCACGTGCGTGAAACTCGACGTACACAAGCGGAACACCCGTTCACAGTTGATGTTGGCTTTGTGAGAATGTTTACCGCTAACATAATACAAGATTCACTCAAAATGAATATTAAATAAACTACGAACGACCAATATACCGCTGAAGGCAAATATAATCCAAGAAGGTGGCTATTAGATACAGATGATTTATATTGATGCCCTTCTAATGCCCTTGCTTATTGGAATTCACATCACTAATTATAATTTAATTATAAGTCCATAAATCTATTAATATCATACTTCATCTATACTTGTTTGTTATACAATACTTATTTTAAATGTATTCTATTATTGTATTAAATGGGGCAAATGTGTACCTGCTGACAAACTACAAAAGTAGTTTGGCAAGCTTTAATGATAATACGGAAAAAAATAGATGGACAAAATGCCAATACACGAGTTAAAACAGAACTTCGGAAATGTCCGTCTACATTCAGCGACCAAAACTTTGCGCAAAAAACACGGTCTGTACGACAGTGACTTGCATGCGCAAACAGTTTGTGCAAACCTGTTGCAATCATTTAAAGTGTACGCAAGTTTTTTTTGCACATTATACAGTTTTGGCGTCTTTTTTTCGCAGGGGTGCCTGTGTTCCCGGGTAAGGTTTGTTAAGGTCTACTGAGTGGCGGGCCGGATCGGTAAAGCCCGGTTGTATGGAGACCCTTTGATCTCAATAGCCGGATTCTCTCGACCCATCGCCATCGCCTTGTAGTGGGGTGGGAGGTGAGGATTCATATGTCCGTCACTCCTGGTCACACTGACCCTCGATACCTATCCACACCTCATTCCTTTCTCCCCATCCTTCTCTTTAAAATACCCTCTATACAGCATCCCCAAAGAAGACTCCTATGTGCAGATAATGTAAAAAATATATATTTGTTTATATAATTTAACTATAGTTACCGTATCGAAGATGATGTATTTCGTCAAAAACAGTACCACCATGAAAAAGAATTTAGTACAAACGCCAGCCGCAGTGCGTGTTTGTACGTGGTTTGGCTTTTCAGCTCTTCCAAAACCGCTGCATTTAATCGCAGTGCGTGTTAGGGCTTAGTGCAAATTAAGTGTAATGAATTCCAATTAATACCTACTCATTTTATAATGCGTTGATAAAATCAAAACAACGTATGATGTAAGTTCAAACAGAGATTGCGTAAGATGTAATGTTTTAATGACATTGACAAAGAAAACACAAAACATCCCTCTCTTAGTAAACAATCGTCAATTTATTAGGCTAATCGATCTACTTCTATTACGTACGTAACACTTGAATACCTCTAGTTTCCCCTTGGGTTAAGAAAAACTTCATCGAGTTAAATGTTTTAAACACCCAATCTTTTCGGATTACTTTGCTAAAGGAATTTTTCCAACAAGCCTCCCATTGGTAAAAAACAGATTGTAATCAACTTATTGTCTGGAGTTCATAGAAAGCTGAAAATTATGCTGATTCTGGGCCTCGTTTCTCGACGAAGTCATTCCACTCGAACAACGAGTGGTTTGACCCACTCTTTGTTCGAGTGGAATGACTTTTGACGTTTAACGTATGTAAGTATGTCCCTTCGACGAAACCATTCAAAAATAAAAATGTCGACCAATGTATGTACTTTTGACGGCATTTGCGAGCGGCTTGGATTGGAGAATCGATACCCTGGTCGACAACAGAAAATCAGCTCGATGGTCTTTCCTTTCTAAGTCAGATTAGAGTCTTTGTAATACTACAGAATTATTGTAATATCCACATAAATTCACAAAATCTAAAAAAGTAGGTCCTTAAACTAAATTTTAAAAATTTATCATCTAAAACCCAATCTTGTTGATCTATTTCAATGGTTTAAAGTTTTTTTTTTAATTTTGGGTTTATTTATTTTACTAATCTTATCGGGTAGTTTTATAACATGGTAATAATAATAATAATTACTCACACTCGTATTAATACTTAAGATAGATAAACTATGAGATGTTATTATGATTATATGGTATGTAAGTAAGTACTACACACGCAGATGAAGATTCAGGTAGGTAATATTATGATAACATCATTTAGTATGTACCTTCACCACAGGGAGTAACGTCGTCTCTGATTGTTAATGATAAAAACAAAGCAATCGTTTTATTCATAAACTCTTTTCAAAATAAGGAAATTAGTTGAATTTCTCGCAGTATGGAAAATTGTCCACAAATAATTTTATTCAGAAATCTAACAAAGTTTTCAGGATATAAAGTATAAAATAGTGTTGTGTTCTTTAGGCAAGCATAAATAATTGTCTAATATTTTCAATCAAAAAAACTGAAAAATGAGTTCCGAAGTCCAAAATATCACTAAGCCGAATAAACAGTGGCCACAATGGTTGTCTGCAAGTTGTGGTAAGATTAACACTTAACTAATTATTTTATTTTTAATTTTTAAGCATTCTTGACAGCATTTACAGTCTATGGGGGAAGCCACAGGAAATGGTGGATTGCGTAAATACATTTTTTTAAAGGCCTACTACAAAGAAGGTAATTTTTTTCTATTTTGTAGTGGTTTATTTCATTTTTCCAGGTTTCATAGTGAGACATTCGATCATTTTTTTAATGAAAGGCAAATTGTTTTTTTAAATCAGATTTATATATTACCTATTATTTTTTTGTTTAAATCTTAATAAATTACAATACATAGCGCATTCGTATTAACATTATAATATTTCCATTCCCAGCTACATGAATGCAATTCAATTTATCCATATTGGCTATAAAGCAACAGTAGAAAAATATAAGAATGAGAGAAACATAACAAAATAAATCAAAGTAATACAGGTTTTTCAAAAAATAACAAGAGAGAGCTTGCCTAGAGTGAATAGCAAAAATCAACATTATACGAATAAGTTTATATGATACGGAGTACTCATAATAGATAATACGGAGGGATAGGAACAGGCTAGTAGTAGAAAACGATACACATAATGGGACTGCGTATACCGGCCGTAATACCGCAGTATTAGTGGCTATAACAGATTTTTAAACTGCCCTGCTCCCAGGATTAGGGATGTATTACCTACTATGGTATTTAGACGGAGATCGCGAAACCTGTTAAAAATTTGATGGATTTGACAAATATCAATAGGTCGCGCAATGAAAATGTAAAAAAAACAGTATTACCCATTGGCAGCACTATCAGAAGAATATTTAAAATCGAAATATCAATTTACCAAAGCAAAACGGAACGCATAGTCAAATTTTCCAAATTTTAAAGCTTGACCCGGTCTGTCAATGACATCGCAAATGTCATCTGAAGAAACTTGAAGTTAGCAACTAAACGCGAAATGCAAAAATGACCGTGTTTTTAAGGATTGAAAAAAATGGTGGCAGCGTCTAAAAAAAATCTTGCATGAATATTATTATTTGTACATTTTTTAACCCGAGCAGTATACGGCCCTTCTCAGCGTATAGCTATACCAGCACTGCAGCGGCGAATTAGGGAATCTTTATAAGTAAGACTGATGATGTGTAATACTCTAAGCAAAACCAAATTTTAAACATTTCTAATTAAAATTTTAGTATGAAATAAATGAAAATATTGTATTTATTTCCAAGCCTGTGTATCCTTTGGACTTCAAAGCCTTCTTAAATAAAAACTCCTAATAACACCAGTAAGTTTTTTCGCCATATACATACAGTGATATACAGTTACTGATTACAGTTACTGTTAAGAAAATTTACTGTACCCCTTTTTTCTACCAGTATGTAGTGTTTCCGTACTATTTCAATTTTTAAAAAGTACGAAAACATAAATAAAGAGTGCAAAGAATTATCAAAAACATTATTCTAATTCTTTTTCAATGTTTTCAGCATGCCTGGGAGGATTTATGATAGCCGTTTGTTTCGGATGGTCTTCGCCATCAATGACAATTCTCCACTCTCCTTCTTCACCTATTACTATCACGAATGACGAAGCATCTTGGATAATCTCACTGTTGCAATTTGGGTCAGCCTTTGGACCAGTTGTCGGTGCAATTCTGTGCAAAAACTTTGGACCTAAAATGTGCATTCTTATTTCGACCATACCATACTCTTTAGGGTTTATACTCATAATTATTGCTAAATCACCAGAAGTGCTCTACATCTCACGAATAATATCTGGTATAGCGGTTGGAATAAGTTTTATTTCGACGCCACTTTACCTCGCTGAAATTTCAGAAAATCACAATCGAGGAGGCCTAATATTTCTTTTTACAGTGAATATGTCTTTAGGTGCAATTTTTATTGCAGCAATTGCTCCGTACGTTTCTTTGGCTGCCATGGCAGGTATTATGCTTATTTTCCCAATGTTATTGTTGACTTTATGGTTTGCTCCTGAGTCTCCGTTATTTTACATAAGAGTCCAAAAAGGTGATGAGGCACTTAAAGCATTACGTATGCTACGAAGGCAAAATGACACAAAGGTTTTGGAAGCGGAATTGGATTCGATGAAAACAAATACAATTGAGAATATTAAATTTATAGACTGCCTAAAAGAATGTGTAAGGGGTTCTAATTTTAAAGCGTTTATGATTGTATTTTTGACCTCAACATCCCATCAATTGTGTGGGGCAATACCAGTTTTGCTTAACCTTGAAAGTGTCTACTCATCCACAAATATGGATTTAGCCTCCAATATCGGTATACTTCTGACTGCAACATTAGGTTTTGTTATAAGCTTAGTTGCTATTAGGCTTCCAGACATACTAGGCAGAAAACCTCTTTTGCTTATGTCGATTACTGGATGCATTGCCTCAAACGCCATGCTGGGAGCATTTTACGTTATTTCCGAAAGCAACGCAAATATTCCTAATATAACTATTCTTGCATTGGTGGCGATAAATATACTACTATCGTCAGCAGTGATTGGTCTTCAACCAATGCCCTTCATTTTAGCTGGCGAGTTATTTTCGGCCAATGTAAAAGAAATTGGTATTTGTGCAATTACGGTTGGCAGTGCTTTCTTGGGATTTGGAACATCAAAACTATTTCAAATAGTTGAAGATGCATTCGGAAAGAGTACAGTTTTTTTCGGTTTAATGGTTATCTCAATAATACTTGGTATTTTAATGTTCATTGTCGTTCCAGAAACTAAAGGTAAGAGCTTTCACGAAATCCAAATTTTATTAAAAAGTTCTGAATCTCCGTCCAAATGTAACCGTACTAATGAAACAAACACAAATATTAATGAAGGATTTTCTCACACCTATGACTGAAATTTTTTTTACATTGTTAGAGTTTTACAATGATTTCTTATTGACAATGAATTTTATAGAACAAACGTCATAAAGAAACAACAAACTAACAATTTTTTCATGATCTTATGGAAATTGTAATCCAATCTCTTTTTATTATCTAATTTATTTAATCATATAAAAATAAATACTCGATGTCATTTACACCTTTTGACAGATCACTATATTCGCAGCGCGTAGATATTCGAATCTCAATGGTCGTATTCGCGTTTATTATTTAAACAAATTGTTCAATTTCTTAAAAATTTAACTAGTATCTGTTGCAAGATATGGGAAAAAGTAAATCATCAATAATAATTGTTGTTTTTTATCTTATTTTATATGAGTTGGAATTGCTAGCTGACAGAATACATGATGCTGATAAACAGTACTATACTAAGTAGATTCTAGAGCGACCGTGCTACGAAGTGAACCTTCTCGCGGCCAGGACATTTTTCCACTTTCAGCCCGGTTTAATCTAATCAAAACTGGTTTGACTACACTAAGAGTAAATAATAGATTGTACGTTTGATTAAATAATATAGATGGTTTTCCATCTGGGAGTCAGTCAATGTTTTTCCCAAAGCAATATAACTAGCCGCGCGGGCGGTGTATCTGGTAAAATTATTTTCCCGGTCAACCGAGTATTTGCGATAATTTTTGATATTGAAACTTGATGCATTTTCATATAGCCGAAATTCACATATTAAAAATATAATATTCAATGTGAAATTCAGAACGGAGCCATTTAAGCAGACATTTTCCAAGATGGCGGATTTTTCGCGGGATCCTGAAAATATTTCAATAAATGTTATTACTAGAACTTCACAAGCAACATATTATTATGGTTACAAAAACTATCACATTTAATAACAATGACCTAATTTAAGGCCCAATTTTGATCTAAGATGAATGACCGATATTTATAAGTGATAATTTTACTATGTAAAGAGCAAACATTCAACGGCTGGTGAAATCCAGATAAATTTACAGTTATTATTAGTTTCAATTTGACAAATCCCTAATAACACTATTTTGCTTAGAAAAACATTTATCATTATTGATTCAAACTTTGTAACATTCCTTAATAAAGTTATTTTCACCGACCTATTACTTTTTGACGTCGGTGTGCATGATAATAACACAATAATTATAATTTTTATTTTTATTCGTAGGAAGCAATTTCTTTGTGGTTAGACATTATATTTTTAATAAAAGCAAACGCTTATCTAAGCAAAACTAGTCGATGTGAAAAATAATAAAAAAAAACAAGTGGTTAAAAACAAAGTGTTGAATGTAATAAAAAAAAAACAATAATAATTCTTATTTTTTAAATGATAAACTAATGTTTATAAGACAAGGTTTTTCTAATGGATAACAAATTATTATAAGCAATATTTAGTCGCTTGAAATATCCATACAGATTGAAAATATCTACCGAGTAAAAATAAATGTCGCCGACGGCATATTTTCAATTAATAATTTGTAATAATTATACTGTTTAATTGGTGTTTGTGAATACCTATACATGAATAACGTTATTTTTTATTGTAATATAAGGAATTTAGAAACATAAATATTTAACAATATTACATTTTAGATAATCATTGGTTATGTATACCTTATCAGAATAGAGGAATTCTTGGAGCCACGATTCTTAGATAAGTTTTATTCTATAATAATATTTTTTGTATAGAATATAGATTTTTCAATGTAATGTTTAATTTTATTTTATTTTGAAATTTGTTTTTATTTTATTTACTTGTTCTGATTGGTTGACAATAGAGCGCAGTTCAGAAAGTTGATTATTGTAGTTTTTTTATGGCTTGGTAAATATAATGGTTTTGCATTTGTGTTGTTTTAAAATTAGGTACAATAAATTGATTTCCATTTCTCATTAGTTTGTAAAATTCTTGGTATTCTTTGTTATTTTTTTCTTGAAGCTTGCTTAAATATGTCATTGACATTTGGTACTGGATACAATTTAAAATGTGATTCTGTTGAGAAGGTAGAATTTTTGTTTAGTATTACTTTTATGATGATTCTTTGTGAAACTTTTACAGAGTTTAGATTGTTAAACATAAAAGATATGTTTGTCTTTTATTTGAATTTATCTGACTATAAAATGTGGTATTGATATAGTTTCATGATATAGTTTCATGCGTTGAACACGAATTTAAAATTCAATCGTAAAACTTGTCACGTGTCATGAGAGTGTGTAATATTAAATCATTATTTTAATTTTTTTCGTTTGTAATGAAATCTAAAAAAATGTTTTGTAATAAAACTGTTTTAATATTACCTTTTGTTTTATTGTACCGTTATAATCATATTTAAGTTGTAGACCTTTTTACTGAAAACAGTATTGACAACAAGGTTAAGGCTAACCCTGAATGCTAAAGGCCAAGAACGGAAAAAACACACATTGAAATATGTTGTATAAATATCCTCTCTAGTTGTATGAATGTTCGCAACATAGAATTTTGCATATCTTTTTTGAAAAAGCCTTGTTCAATTTGTAAGTGAGCCTCTATTTATTTCCTATTTATTGATTCTATACTGGCTAATAATTAATTATACAGGATGACCGGCGTAAAGTGCACTAACTTCGGGAGGTGATTCTACATGATGGTAGAAGTAAAAATTAAATAATAACTTTTATATCATACGAAAATATTTCACCATATACGAATATTAACTTTTTTTACATAAAAACTACCTTAAAACGTTGAAATTTAAAAAAATTAAAACAACCTTTTTTACTTGTACTGTCGTGTAGAATCACTCCCCGACGTTAGTGCACTTTATTCCCGGACACTCTATATGCTAGTTTAATTAACATGCTCTTTCGCCGAAGTTGCAATGTGTTTTATTTGTTAAAATAAATATTTTAAGAACATGATTAAAACTGTAAATCATAGTGAGAACCAATAAAAAAAACGGATTTGAACATTAATATTGTATAAAACTCTCAATCCCTACCAACAAAACTACTATCATTTTTTATCGTCTCTTGGAACCTTCAAAACTTGCCTCCCAAATAAATAAAATACAGCTGTTCTTTACAAAGATGAAAGTGAAAGTAAACGCATAATGGCGACATTGAAACTGATGGTACTATTATCCATTCATCGATGGCCTCGGTAGTTAACATAGGTTGTGGAAGGGACATACTAAAAAACTCGTACATTACACCATAACAGGTTTTATTGTATGCATTTGCAGGTGATTTGAATGCGGACTCGCGCAGATCACCGGCGAATTAGTCAGTCTGGATATTTCCAAATCGGTAGACGTTGACTTCATTGTACATCACGTTATGCATTTTAACAACTTTACTAATCGAAAAGCAGCTAACGTATTTTGATCGGTGTCCATGATTAAGAGTACAATCCTTCCAAAAAACGAATGGACTAAAGCAAGGTTGTGACAATCACTGACGTGATTATCACGAATTTTGAATCTAGTGAGTTGCAGGAATGACAGTGAAAAATTTGTGAAAAATCAATTAAAATGAGTTCCGATGTACAAACAGTGACACCAAATAAACAATGGCCGCAATGGTTGACTGCAAGTTGTGGTAAATAAAAACTCGTGATCTTATTTAACATACACATAAAAATTGAAATGTTACGTTTTTGGCTGTTAAACTTATACTAAATACATTTATAACCGGTTATGAATCCTTGTTGAGAGCGTCGTACTTAAATGCATACGCAAATTGAATCTTTATGCCGTTATGTGTTTTGATCGTGGAATTTTATCAGCTTAAAAATGCTTAGTTATCAAAATTAGGACGCTGTTCAATCTACAATGCAATCATCGTACCTGTGTACCTATACACGGCCATTTTAACAGGCCAATGACCTCGCTATTATCCGCGTGACCTCAAAATGTGATTATTATTTGCATATTACTTAGCATTGAACCTACAAACGACGCGTCGTAGGCTGCGACGTTAATTATGTAATTACAAGATTAACAAAGCTATATAATAATTATAAGGCTATATTAATACATATTTTTTAATTAATTTAAAAATAAGACAAAAGAAAAAAAATGAACATATTTTTATTAAAAAAAATATATATCTCTTGAAGCTTTGAAAATACCAATATATTCCGTCTTAAAAATACAAAGCGATGTCAAATGTTAAAATAGGGACTATGAAAACTAAAGAATATTTTTTTTTTTTGTTAACAAATGTATTTAGTTGAAATATTATTTAAAAATGATAATCTAAAAAAAGTTTTACAACTCAACGGGTTTGTAACTTTTGCATTGTGGCACACAAATTGAAAACGATCAAAACAAAAGACCGAATTTTTTATACATAATATAAAGTATTAATAGTTTTAAACCGATCAAAGAATTATTCTGCTTCAAAATTGTCAATAATTTATTTTCCAACAATTAATTTATTTTTTTAATTTTTATTTATTTCGCGATAATCTATTTTTAACGACATAAGGTAACAGAGGTGCAAACTTAAATGCTGTTTTCAATACCATAAAAAATAATAAAACCTTCATCTTTGTTCTTAGAACTGTAGATCGTGATGTATTTTTCTAATTTTCATATTGATATTTTATATTCCAGCCTGTCTTGGCGCATTCTGCGTCGCTCTTTGTTTTGGGTGGTCATCACCATCCATTGCAATTCTCCAGTCGCCTTCTTCTCCATTCCCGATCACGAACAATGAAGCATCTTGGATAACGTCTTTGATGCAATTTGGCTCCTCCGGGGGACCAATCCTTGCTGCAATTCTGTGCAAATACTTTGGACCCAAAATGTGTATAATCTTATCAGCTATTCCCTACTTAGTGGGATTTTTACTCATCGTGATAGCTGAATCCGCCCAAATGCTCTACGCATCAAGAATAATATCCGGCTTAGCAGTTGGATTAACATTTACAGCGACGCCGCTTTACCTTGCAGAAATATCAGAAAACCACAATCGTGGGGGATTGTTATTTCTCTTTACGATAAATACCTGCTTAGGGGGTATTTTCATCTCGGCTATTGCCCCGTATATTTCGTTAAGCGCGATGGCAGGTATAATGCTCATATTTCCCTTGTTGATGTTTACGTTATGGTTCGCGCCAGAGTCTCCATTATTCTACGTCAGAATTCAAGAAGGTGAAAAGGCACTTAAATCCTTACATTCGCTACGCCGACAAAACGATACAAAGGTGCTGGAGGCTGAATTAGACTCGATGAAAACAAACACGATTGAAAATATTAAGTTTACAGACTGTCTAAAAGAATTTATCAGAGAATCAAATTTGAAAGCCTTCGGGATTGTATTTTTGACAATAATAGCTTTTCAGGTATGTGGATCCCTACCAGTCTTGCTCAATCTTGAAAATATCTACTTATCTACCAAGATGGATTTGCCATCAAATATTGGTATTCTCCTCTCCTCAGTATTAGTATTTGTGGTTAGCTTAGCAACCATAAGACTTCCTGACATTTTGGGAAGAAAGCCTTTATTGCTTATTTCTGCCGCAGGTTGCGTTATCTCAAACGCAATGTTGGGAGCATTTTTTGTAATTTCTGAGAATAAAACCGAGACAGCTTATATATCTGTTCTGGCTTTATTATCGATTAACACCCTTATGATATCAGCAGTCATTGGTCTTCAATCAATGCCTTACGTATTGGCTGGAGAGATGTTTTCTGCAAATGTAAGAGAATTTGGCATTTGTGTAATTTCGGTTGGTGGCGCTTTGTGCGGATTTGCTACTTCAAAAATGTTCCAAATTATCGAAGATTCTTTTGGAAAGAGTTCCGTGTTCTTTAGCTTAATGGTGATAACATTTATTTTTGGTATTTCTATTTACATATTTGTTCCAGAAACTAAAGGAAAGAGCTTTCAAGAAATTCAAGATATATTAAAGATTTCTAATTCGCATTCAAAACGCCATGAAACAAAAGAATTAGAAATAAATATTAATAATGCATACACCCATACCGAATAAATATTGAATAGAAGGTACATTCCAAATGCTTTTTAAATACCCTACAATCTTCGATCCGATGGACCAATAACGCTTATAAGCGGTCATTAAATATATTTATTTATGAACATTGGACATTAATTCTCTTATAATATTTCTTTATTTTCTTTTGTTTCTTTGTTTTATTTTGATACCAATGTAATGAGTTTTATGAAGGCTACGATTATACCTATATGTTGTTTGTATGTATATGAACCCAAAATTCCTTACCAAATCGGTAATTTTAGTTTTAACAATAATTTTAGATCTAATCTGGGTACTTACTTCCTAGTTTAATAAAAAAACATTTTTGTATTTTTTATCCGTGATATTTCCATAGCATATCAATAAAATTAATATTAAATATTTGTGTTGTACAAGTTCCTGCAAGTATTTATTATTTCCTATTTCCCATCGTGAAACTTCGAGATCCTTACGTAGGTAACTGAAAATCAAACTAATTTTTGTTGTGTGTATGCTTACATGTTTTAGTGCGTGAGTAAGTTATTCCTGATTGAACTCAGAATTTGCTTTGAATTTACTAGCCATTTTCAAAATTGGTAAAGGTAGTTTGAAGAATTCAGAAAAGAGGTAAACTACCTACCTATTGAATCATTTGGTGGGTTGGAAATAAGCCGACATAGCTCAGTGGATACAGAGCACCTGACCGGACATCAGAAGGCACGGGTTCAATTCCCGTTGGCGGCATTTATTTTTACTCGGGAGATATTTTCAATTTGTATTATTTATATTATATCCTATTTCGGACGACTAATTATTGCGTATAATTATTTGTTATAAGTTAAATTGTTTGTATGGTAAAATAAACTTTGTTATATCTAAAAAAATTGTTAATTTTTTTTAACTTCTACCATCATTTAGAATCACCTCCCGAAGTTAGCCCACTCTACTCCCGGACAGCCAGTATAATATTCCCGCCAAACATACGCCAGATTCGCATAAATAAATAACAAGATCCAGGTTCCAGTATAATTACTGTTTCTTTATATTTAACTTGTTAGAAAAGTGTTTCGTTCTCGATGAAGATGTGTAAAACTAATGTAAATAGCCTAATGGAAAAACCGTTTATAGTTGATAGATCGGTAAAAACATCACCTGTCTTGAAAGAATAACGTGTACATAAATATATAAAAGTACAAAGAGTATTATTTTTGCGACTGAAAAAAACGCGACTACAAATCGAAGTGGAGTCCAGATCTAACAGAAAGAGGTGTTAGAAGTGAGGACTAAGCTGTCAGCGACACGACCGACACGACCCACACCAACGTCATTTTTGAAGAAAATATATCAACAAGGTTATAGTTCGTATGAAAAATTACATTATTTGGTCGTTTTATAAATTGTATTCGACAGTTGGCGCCGCCTGGCAACACTCACCGGAAGCTGCCGCAAGTAAATACGGCGCGAAAAGGCAAAAGTTCGCACAGGAAATGACGTCACGGAGACTCGGTCACCTCGCGACTTCCGTTCGCATTGTGAACTTTTATCACACAGATTTTCACGGAGGAATAGTTTATAGTTTTATAGTTCCTTTGCGACACTATAAAAATAATATCTCTCAGAAGTTTAGCGGAAGCCTTGCATTGAATAAAAATACCAAATAAACTTTAGGAGTTGTGTGTTGTAAGTATAATTTATTTGTTTTTGTTCGTTATACTGTTGAAAATCATATCTACCAAATGTCTGTTATAAGTAAAGTTACTGTTAATATTCACCTTATTATTATAAAGGCATTATGTACAATGTTTTTATTAGCGTATTGTACACGGAAGATATTATAATTGTACGATGGATGTGTTTGTTCAAGAAATCACGAAATCGGTCTTGTCGAAGATCCCTAACAAATAAAAAAAGAAAAACAATTTCGAATTTAGAATTAAAATAATTCTCGGGTAATAAAAAATATTATATAAGAGGTAGGTACCTACTATATTGCTTGTCTAAATTCTTCACACAAACAGTTCCAACTTTTCAAATTACACTTTAATTCAAAGAAAATTTGAGTTCATTGGACCAGATTCACGAAGGACAGACAACTGAAATTGGTATATTAAATTGCATTAAATATTTGTGATTAATGACGGACAGGAGCAAGATATTGCCATGTTTATTGATATAATATGCACAAGTCCCAGCGAGCGTTTGTGTTGACGTCATCGACGTATGTCCTTTTTCTTCTCATCTTGAAAGATACTATAACGATAAAGTCACGTACGGTCTCTCGCTGGGACTAGTGTACCTGCTTTGTTCGAGATAATAATGAAATACACATATTTACACTGTAAACATACACTTTTTCGAAATATATTTAGTTAGAACAGGTTATTTCACAGAATTTGAACAATTCATCAAATTTAATATTCAAGTTTTGTGAAAGTCCTATTGAAGTACTTATGAAACAACCGGTAGGTACATGGTGAAATAAAAATAGAACTTTCACAGAACTTGCATCTTAACGTTTAAGTTTGATATATTATTAAAATTCTATTAAACAACACGTCCTTACTTAAATAACATTTGAAATCTATGGAACAAGCAATAATGTGATGTTTTGTATAATTCCTTGAGTCTTATTACAAAGCTCCATGGAAGCCACTATAGTAATGTTGTTAGCCAAAAAAATATTTTCTTTAATCTTTGCAAATTTCATGACACGCTTTATTGGTAAATTTTTAGTCTGATGTATTAACAGATCTTTTGCTACTTAGTTATTTATTAATTTTCAAACAAAATCGTGTTAACTAATAAAGGTACTATGTACGATGATGATCTTAGCTATTCCGTATTTGTTCATTAATATTGTAGTCAAATGAAGTAACGAACAAAAGAGTCGTCGTTAACTGATGACGATGATTCACTAATTTTAATTTGAAACATGCAAATGCAAATAGTGTAACGCGGGCATTAGCCTAGTATGGTAGTTAAAAAAATGTAACATGTAAACATTTATTAAATAATAAATTTAAAAAATTTTAAAAAAAGTCTAAAATATTTACTTTCATGCAATCCGAAGGTCGCAGGTTCACATTAGGCGCAATTAATTTTTATTTGATGAGTGTTACTTCACAATTCGTTCATTCAAAATAATATTTAGTATATTTGCGGCACGTTCCAGAGGTGAAGATACTCTCAGTATCGCCCTGGTGTAAGACCACCATTCAGAATTAAAACGTTGCTTGAAATGGTTTTACCCATGTTTGGTGACCAGATCTGAATAGTCAGGTTCTCCCCCACCTTCCTCTTCCCAATATTCTCCCCTCCCCGCTACTTACAGCCTCATAACTTACCACAATTGGGGATGCCATGGTCTACCTGGCTCGGTTGGGAGCAGTTAGGACTGCGCGGTATTCACATTTAAAAAACCTTATGATAGATAGAAATTAATATATGGCCGAGAAAACTTGCCAACAAAATAAAGACAGTGTAAAGACACGTACTCAATACAAAAATATTAAAACAAAACAAACTACAGACCGCCACAGAACAGAAAACCTTAGTATGGGGGAATGTGAACACTATAAAATTAATCTTCTAGTCACCGCTTATGCTTTACTCTCTTATTCCAACAAACAGCATTTTCGCTTTTCGGTACAGGTCACATGATGTCATAGAAATCGTTGTCTCCCTACCTATCGTGCTTAGAAATATGATCTAAACGGTGCTGGAACGAGGAACACCACGTTTTATATTCGAATCTAAAATTTTACCTCAGAAGAATTAAATTGTGCACCTATATGAAACTAAAGTTCCGACCACAATTTGAGAACTTAATTATGAACCATTTTTATGTGAAACATACACATCTAAATAACTATGTTTTTTTTTTCGTTATCAGTAATTTTAGTTCAGTTTTTATTCGAAAAAACGAAGGGTTTTATTTTTATTTTTATAAGCAATAATTATTAGTCTGAAACACTCATCCACATTGAAAAATCTCCTGATAAAAGATACATGACGCCAACGGGACTTGAACCCGTGTCCTTTCGATTTCCAGTCGACAGCTCTGACCACTGAACTATGGCGGCTTATCTCTTATCGGCGAAATAATTCAATATATACTAGTGTTTCATTCAACAATTACTGCTTGTTACATTTTTTCACCTGAAACAACCAACTTTATTTTATATGGTTTTTTTTATTTAAACTTGACTAAAAATACTCGTCAATGCTTCCTTCTTATTTCCTTCATATGTTTAATGGTATTCTACCGTGGAGTCAAACTACTGTTGATTATATTAAAAAAAAATCGTCTACTCATTGCCATCTATCGGATAATAACTTATTATTTTAATCACATTCAAAGTTGACTCTTATCATTACTACAAGTTTTTTTGAAGGGCCCTTTTTTAAAAACACAATTAGTTAAAAAATCATATATTTTTGTAGTTTCTGACATATAACATACTAAGCGTAGGTCAAATTAATATTCTCCATAGAACTTTTTTATCGGGAAACAACATTTGGTAATCATTTTCGACAGTGTAAAGAAAAATATACAATCTTTGCAAACCTTCTTACACTGATATTTTCTTAATTTTTTAAAACAAATTTTAAATTAAATTCCAAATATAGAAAACCTAGAATATAAGGACAAAAATATTATATGCTAGGTTTTAATATTTCTTGGCAAGAACAGAAATATTATATGCTATGTTTTAATATTTCTGTCCTTGTCATAAGGACAGAATTATTACATGCTATGTTTTAAAATTTCTTGGCAAGGACAGAAATATTATATGCTAGGTTATAATATTTCTGTCTTTGCCAAGTTAAGGGTTAAAAAATTTTTATATTTCCAAAATATAGATCATTTCCAATAATTAAATTCATTGCATATTTCATCACCTTTCTAAAACAGTTAGTTATCGGATAAGTTCAGAAATACCCCATTTATTTGGATTTTATTGAGATATGCTCACCAATTTTCTGACTTTCTGACATCATCTTTAAAAAATATAGCGGTCAATATGCCAGTGGACTGTAGGGTAAATAATAGGCTTTATGCAAATAACTTACTGTAATTATAACTTAAGTCATAATAATGTATTCACTTTACTTAAATATAAACAATTAATAAAAAATAAAAAAGTAACGTTAATAGTTATCTACTCTTATGCAAAATTCAGCTTTAAATTATCCAAATCGTTCTGTCCAATATATTCAGTGGAATTAATCCAACAAGGCAATACACATTTGCACAAGTATTTCACCCTTGGTCTATAATGACAAAGGTCACCGGTCAGTTAAACTGCTCGAGAGGAAATATGACCGGCTCCCTAACGATTATTACGTTAACTGGGTGTGGGGGAGGGAGACGGCGGTGTTGGATGGCACTCCGAAAGGGGGGTGGGAGCACAGAAGATGTTAATTTGTTAGGACACCCTAAAAGTACCCACTATTGTGTTTTCGTGATTAAATTTTCCAGTTAAATGTTTGGAAAATGGTAGTTTACGTTGTGTAAATTAGACGCCTCGAATTTTATGAGAATTTATAAATAATATAAGGAATGGATGTCACTTTTCTAAGAGGGTTTACCGTGAGCCTGGAATGACTTAAATAACAATAAAATTTAAAATTAAACAATAACTTTGTAAACATCACTTATAGGTAAATACTTAATGCCGACCGGGTTTCGCTACAACCGTAACTTCATCAGGACAGTATAATCAGGACAGTATTATACTGTCCTGATGAAGCTACGGTTGTAGCGAAACCCGGTCGGCATTAAGTATTTACCTATAAGTGATGTTTACAAAGTTATTGTTTAATTTTAAATTATAATGTCACATCACAAAGTAACCGCTTCATATGAAGAAAAAATAAAATTAATTAATTTATACAAACGAAAATATAAAAAAACGTTTTATTTTGAAATATATTACTAATTGCATCACATAAAAGCATTATGTCCTTTTGGTGCGCAATCTATTAATCTATCATGCGAATATTTTTCTGGATGTAGCAAAACGGTGCACTAACCGTCTACTGGTGCCGAGGACGTACATTCTATCAGGAACTGTAGTACCATTATGTCCTGCGCTCATCATGATGCAATGTTTCACGGTAAAACTGTGTTCAAAGCTCAAGCGTGTTAAAGTTAGTACCTACAGTGAGTTTATTCTTAAATGTTCTCATATTACACAATTTGTTCGCATCAAGTGATTCATTATTGAGTTAGCTTACTTTTGCACACAGTGCTATACTGCGTTGCATACAATTCCCATTTGCAAGTTGTTGTGTTATTACAACTCCTCCCAACGTATGGTTAAGTACATAGTTCTGCATTGCCATTTAACCATTTTTCAAGAAAATTTAACATATATTATTATCTCTCGCATGAACACAACCCGTCGTTCGGTAGCAACATGACCATGATAACTCTAGTCTCCAGCCTCTAGGCTGCCCTAAAACTAGGCACTTACGAAATATTCATATTTGGCAGAAACAGATGAAACATGGAACCAAGTAGAAGAAAAGCAGCTTAATGTAGTAGTGAAAAGCCAGTAGTTGGATTAGTAAGAGACTCTCAACATTATCAATTTTTTTTAATTAATTAACCGCTCACATGGGGCCTAGGAAAAATTATTATTATGGGGTCTTTATAAGAAAAGGAAAGAGAAGAAGCTCTATGAACGTAAAAGGTATGAGAATTTAGGGATCAGTATACCCAAGAGTGACGGTGGTATGAACGATGAATATATCCCTCCGCTGCGGTGCAAAGCGATGGGTCGGGAGACCAGTTGTAAAGCCCTTCAGGCGATTTTGCACAGAAACGGCGCTATACAAATCACCTAAATAATACTATTATTATTAAAGGTCAAGAGGTCTCCAACATCTGGATGGGTTAATCCAGATCGGGATCTAGCACGCCGCGTAGCTGGTGTGCGGCGAATCCTTAACACACCTCACTCGTTGAATCTCTGAGCACCCCTGCTTAGTCACCAAACGTAGTAACGTAGTACGTAGTAACTTTTCAAAATTCGTAGAACATCTCTTAGTAAATAATCACGTCCCGCTTGACAACAATGCACTTAAACCCTTACACATAGAAAGAAAGGGCCTTAGATTAAATTTACTTGAACAATTAGAAATCAATAAAAGAACCAATGACCCTAATATAACATTAATTAATAAAGTAAGGAAAATTATTTATTCCCCGCTTCTAAGTATGTTTACAAAACCTAAACAATATAACACATTTAAATAAATTATTAACTGCTACATCATTATTGAACAATTAAGAAAACATTAATGTGGGGAAAACAGACTTCAAAATACCCCCCCAGAATATGAAATCTATTATCACAATTATTTTTATCAATAAATTGGTTTAACCGGTAGTAAATCATTTTAAATTTGGGAGGGGGTAAAATAGAATTATATTAATAAGTCGTCTAAACGTGGCTAAACCACAGTTTGAAAATGGCCTTGAAAGCCGAAACAGCTGTAACAATAACAAAAACGAAAAAATACCTGCAGAACTTAATAATTATATTATTAAATTAAAAAAAAAAAATCAAACGTAGTGATGTATTTATGGTGACCTGCAGAGGGGTTTGTCATCCAATAAACAGCACCCGGGGCGGCGGTACTTAAACCCACCTCCCTATTGGTAAAATTAAAGAAGTATAAATTTATGTAAATAATTATCACATATTTTGATGCAACGGTTGTTTAAAATTGCTAAACTATATTATAGTGCCTTCAAATATTATGACAGCGGTAAATATTTTTCGTTCAATTTCACCCCAGAATGGGTTGTATTTGACCCTTTTGTTGTAATTACATTAGAAGAAAGTGCCATCCTACTACGGAGGCCACAAATGGCTTCTGTAGCGTGGCGGTGGCAGTTTGTGGGCAGTAAAATAGAAGTAGGCAAATATTTAGGTCAGTAGGTACCTATGCCTTCTGCTTTGTTATAGTATAACTATTTTAAACTGATTGCGTTTAAATAATGTGCGGTCAAGAATTGGTTCGTATTAAGTTAACTTATATCATTGATGTCGCTATTCCAAATTCCTGTAATATTTAAAAATCTCTTTCTGAAAAAATAAGAACATACATAGACTTAGGAAATGAGATTAAAAGAATTTGGCATTCTCAGACTATAAAAATATTACCATTTGTTATTTCGGTTACTAGCATTATACCTCGCTCTGTCATTCAAAATTTAGGGGTATTAGATGTGTCAAAGAATTTATATATAAAAATGCAAAAAAATCAGTCATTTTAAATACATGTAGGATTACGAAAGTGAAAATGAACCTCAAAATTGTAACTTATTGTATCAAGAATTCAGACAGGCTAGAGTGTACCTTCCTTAAGTAAAATATTTTTAAATAGAAAATTGTTTTAACGGTCATTTTAAAAATTGGAACTGATGTGTCAAGAATTCAGACATAATTTGAAAACTTATATAACTGATCAAGAAAAATGTTGTTTTTTTTTTTTTTTTTTTTTTATATTTACTCCACACAGGAGGCCCTGAAGAAAATAATTTCCCTCAGGGCCTATGTCATCTTTGGGGATGCTGTGTGGAGGGTCTTTTTGTGGAGAGGAAGGAGTGAACATGGGTCTTGAAGAGTCCCATGTTGTAGGAGGGAGGAAACACAGAGGCCGGCAGTTCGTTCCACAGCCGAGCTGTTGAACTTAAGAACGAATCGTAGAAGCGACCCGTTCTCATGTGACAAGTGTCAACTGTGTACAAATGTTGGGCGCGCGTTTGGCGTGTATCCCGACTACGCACCGGTGCCGAAGGGATCAATGACGCTAGTTCCTCAGAGCATCTTCCATTGTAATACCGATAGAACAAGGACAGCATACCTACCTGACGCCTGTGCTCCAAAGATTGCAGTCCGTTTGTTAAGATTGGGGAATCTATCAAACGGACCGCCCGTTTCTGCACAGAGTCAAGGGTTTTTTTCAGGTATTTTGGGGCTCCAGACCAGAGATGGCTGCCAAATTCGACAGTAGGGCGCACTTGCGATTTGTACAGGGTGAGCAGTTGTGTACTATTAAAGTATCTGCGGGCCCTGTACAGTACGCCCAGCTTCTGAGAGGCCAACTTTACTCTGGCTTCGATGGAGCCCCCGTACCTGAGCTGGTCACTTATAGTTACACCAAGCATATCAATGGAAGGCCTGTTCGGAAGATTGCTTCCGTTGAAGGAGACTAGATTATCATTTGGATCCCTTTTAGACGTAATCAGACAGGATTGGGTCTTTGAAACATTAAATTCGACGAGATTATTTTTACCCCAGGAGGAAATACTCTCGAGATAACCGTCCATTCTCTGCTTCAAAGCCCTCCGAGCCGTTGGAGTTTGTGTGCCCTTTGGGGGCTTGTCAAACAAAAAGCTATCATGAACTGTACTGTCATCCGCGTAACAATGAATCGGTGCACATGTCAAAAGGTCATTGATGTGCAACAAAAACAAAGTCGGAGACAGAACCGATCCCTGTGGGACGCCAGCATTTATGGAGTGCGAGGAAGAGGTGAAACCGTCAGCAACCGCCTGAATCGACCTATCCCTTAAAAAGTCAGCAATCCACGTACACAGGGATGCGGGAAGTCCGTAAGAATGCAATTTGTTGACAAGTCCTCGGTGCCAGACCCGGTCAAAGGCCTTGGATATGTCTAGTGCGACCGTTTGGGTCTCACCGTGACGTTCCAGGCACCGCCCCCAAACATGCGTCACATACGCGAGAAGATCACCGCACGAGCGGTTCCGCCGGAATCCGTATTGACGGTCGTTGATAATTTTGTTCTTCTCGAGGTATGTGAGCAGTTTGTCGTTGATCACACGTTCCATCACTTTGGACAGAACTGATGTGATCGCTATGGGGCGGTAGTTGGCCGGGTTGGAGCGGTCACCTTTCTTGGGAATAGGGTGAATTACCGCTTTTTTCCAACCAGAGGGCACAGTGCCACACTTCAGGGACATTTTGAAGAGCTTTGTCAAAACTGGAACTATTTCCGCAGCACACTTCTGCAATACCAGGGCAGGTATTCCATCAGGTCCACTAGCTTTGTTAACATCGAGCCCCCGTATGACGTGGAGTACATCCCGATGCCGGATCCTCAGCTTTTTCATAAAGAAGCCGCAGTGAGGAACCGACGGCGGAACAGCACCCCCGTCGTCGAGGGTCGAGTTTTCCGCAAACATTTTCCCTAAAAGGTTTGCCTTTTCGGTGGCGGTGTTTGCTAGTGAGCCGTCAGGTCTGGTAAGAGGTGGCAAACTGGGTTTGCAAAAATTTCGACCTATTGAGCCCGCAAGCGACCAGAATGCTCTGCTGCCATGCGGGCAGGCAGCCAGCTTTTTGCTGATCTGCAGGTCGTGTTCGAATTTTGATCTATTGATGATTCTCTTGCATTCCTTTGCCGATTTGTTGTATGCTGATCTGCTTTCGGGCGTTCGAGATGTGTTGTAGGCTCGGTAAGCCGCGTTTTTTCGTCGAACTGCTTCGGAGCATTGTCGACTGAACCACGGCTTTGAGCCCACGCCAGTTTCTTTAGTAGTCGATTGTATGAAGCCATCCATCGCCGATTTGATGACTTCACCAATCTCCTGGGCACATCTTGAAGGGTCCGAAGTCCGAAAACAAACAGCTGACCACGGAAAAGCATTGAAATGGGCCCGCATACCGAACCAATCTGCTGACCTATAGTGCCACACTTTTCTCCTCAGCCTCTCATTGGTTGTTGATGTGTTCTTTACACAAACTTTCGGCTTCACAAATCCTACAATTATAATATACCTTTATTTTTTCATGATTCTGCGCTAGTTCCTACATAATTTCGGTACTAATGATAAGTGAACAACGACAATCGACACAGTGAGTTAAAGGTAGACTCTTTTGAAAAGTTTTCAGAAATTTTCCAGGAATGTCGAAATCAGAAATATGAATCATGTACCATTTTCCAGGAATCTCGCAATCAGAACTATGAACTACGTACCCTTTTCCAAGAATCTTGCAATCAGAACTATGAACTAAGTACCCTTTTACAGGAATCTTGCGATCACAACTATAAAGTATGTACCCTTTTCCAGGAATCTTGCAATCAGAACTATGAACTACGTACCCTTTTGCAAACAGAACTATGAACTATGTACCCTTTTCCAAGAATCTTGCAATCAGAACTATGAACTACGTACCCTTTTCCAAGAATCTTGCAAACAGAACTATGAACAATGTACCCTTTTCCAAGAATCTCGCAATCAGAACTATGAACTACGTACCCTTTTCCAAGAATCTTGCAATCAGAACTATGAACTACGTACCCTTTTCCAGGAATCTTGCGATCACAACTAAAAAGTATGTACCCTTTTCCAGGAATCTTGCAATCAGTACTATGAACTATGTACCCTTTGTCCCCTGATCCGGTCGTTTCATTTAACATGTTCACAATTTCACATATCCTCTCAAAGGAATGCTAAAATACGTAAGTAATTTATTCCTGCGTTCAGCCGCATAAAGACCCTTAACCGTCGGGCGACAGGAAGGTCGGATTTACCCTATATGTTTCACGCATTGTAGGTTTTATTCCCATAGCAAGAATTATTCATGAAACCGCACAAAAAACGTATATTTCAGCGAAATTCTCGGGCATTTAACTCTTCCGTTAATTAAATTAGTACGTTATCTTGAATTTCGAATACGAGCCATCCCGTTGGCAAGGACTGCTCTTTTTCATACATCTGTTCCGCCTTCCTACGGGAAGTCTTGATAATTTAACCGAATGGTTGGTTTTAAATCAGGATTTATTAATGTAATAAACCAACAAGTAGTCAAGATATACAATGGACATTTTCGTACGTAGATCACAACTCTGAGCCATCTGTTTATCTCATCTTCGTAGCTCCTTGTTCTTCTAATTGAATTCCCGAAATACCTACATAACCAACTCAATTTTTCAGATATTTAATATAAATGCCACACCCTAATACAAAAAATTCAATAGAATATTAAAACGGCAATACGTATATTTTTTTAACATCCCACGCGAAGATAAATGAATATTGTTGATTTATTAAATTCCGGTTAAAAATGGGATTGAAGGCCGTTTCCTGTTAAACTTTTAGTACATTCCTAATATATCAAAACACGTGTTCATATAACTGCATTCGCACTGACAATATACAATAACAGAATATAATATCAGAATTTTTATGAATACGTGTTCCAACATCGCGAAAACACGTGTTTTACTGAAACTTTATTAGAAAACCTATCAATTTATTCGTTAAATGCCTGCAATCCCATTTTTAACCGGATTACGAATAATTTCAAGAGATTCTTAACAATATTTTATATCAGTGAGTTTTCTCCATGCAAACAGATAATTTTCAGCATTTTCAAAGCCCACCTAATTTGCCTCGACATTGAATCTTTCTATCTTATCTTTATATTTCTGTCTCCCAACTATTTAATAATTTAATAATGTAATGTATGCCAAATGTAGCTGGTGCTAATTCGATGTAGAGGCTGAGTATTATTGTAGCGGGTGAAGGTCATACTCAATAATGATACTTGATCTTGTACTGATATTTGTTGGGGAGCTGCTTGTAAAAAAAGAGGCACACAACTAACGGGCATCGCCTTTTATCAGATCTTGGAAGCATTCCATCTCCCTTGCACTCATCCACATTCGTACAAACATCACAACAAGGTACGTTTACAATCACAGTTTATTTTTAAATTATTTACCTTCTAATTACCTTAAAATAGTACTTTCATGCCATGTCCTAACGCAGCCAAATCGATCTCCCTTACTAGAAACCACCATATTTAACGGTGGAGGTCGACAACAATTTTTCTCAGCCAGCGCAGATTGTTTTTAAAGGCGTATTTTTCCGGTGCCTGTATATTCTGTATATGTACATCCGTACAGACATATTATAGTATGATAAATGAGTGTATATACATGCACGTGAGTATGTAAATAAACACGAACGACCGTAATAACTTGACCCTCGTCAAAATTGTGAATATGAAATACAACTCCACTGTTTTCCTTTACACGGTGTTTATCCGCGTTTTGCGCACGGAAATGCTGTTATCTGAAATCATTGTTCCTATCAAATAAAAACACCTACCATTTAAATTAACATCTGGTCGCGTCTGTTACAAAGTGATCGCATTTTTCCTGTACAAAGCGGTTGGGTTTTGCAAATTAAAATTACTAAGTGTCCTACGCAACGTAAACCTTCAATTTTTTATTTATTGTTTTTGTGTTTAATTCGTAGAACTCTATTTAATTTTTTCTTAAATTTAATTAAAATCAAATTTAATAATATAATTATTAAGTTCTACGAGTATTTTTTGGTTTTTTGTTATTATTACAGCTGTTTCGGCTTTCAAGGCCATTTTCAAACTGTGGTTTAGCCACGTTTAGACGACTTATTAATATGATTCTTTTTTACCCTCTCCCAATTTAAAATGATTTATTACCGGTTAAACCAATTTACTGATAAAAATAATTGTGACAATAGATTTCATATTCTGTGGGGGTATTTTGAAGTCTGTTTTCCCCACATTAATGTTATCTTAATTGTTTAATAATGATGTAGCAGTTATTAATTTATTTAAATGTGTAATATTGTTTAGGTTTTGTGAACATACTTAGAAGCGGGGAATAAATAATTTTCCTTACTTTATTAATTAATGTTATATTAGGGTCATTGGTTCTTTTATTGATTTCTAATTGTTCGAGTAAATTTAATCTAAGGCCATTTCTTTCTATGTGCAAGGGTTTAAGTTCATTGTTGTCAAGCGGGACGTGCACCTTTTCAAAATTCGCAGTGCTTGTAAAAGCACTTTTTCAAAATTCGCAGAACATCTCTTAGTAAATAATCACGTCCTAAACGTGGCTAAACGTGGCTAAACCACAGTTTGAAAATGGCTTTGAAAGCCGAAACAGCTGTAACAATAACAAAAAACCAAAAAATACTTGCAGAACTTAATAATTATATTATTAAATTTAATTATAATTAAATTAAAAAAAAAAAAAAAAGTAAACCTTTAAGGTTATAAAAATAAATCCGTATGTTGATTACCGCGAAATATATAAGGACTGCTAAAAACGATTCTGTACTACTTAATAAGGTAAGATTAAAGAGAGAGACCCATTATAATGAGACAACCTCTTTGGCAGAGCGGGGAGATCTTTGATTCCAGACTCAAAAGTTGCTTACTCGAAGCTCTGCCTGTGCAAATCGTATTGAAATACTTTAAATATTATATTCAAGTAAATTTTATTTGATCAATTTGTGTTACCTCACAATTCACAAGTTTAATGAAATATATAGTGTAGATTTGCGGCACGTTCCTGAGTGGTAGATACTTTCAGTATCGCTCTGGTGAAAGAGCACCATTCAGAATTGTAACGTTGCTGTAATTTTGCTTCAGTCATATTTAGTTTCCAGATCTGAATACCAAGGTACACCTCTGCTTACCTCTTCCCCATGTCATTCCCCTCCCCCACTACCTTTAGTCTCACAATATATCCCAATTGGGTATGCCATAGTCTCACTGGCTCCAGAAGGTTGGGAGGAGTTGGGACACTTTTGTGTCCCAACTCGTACTCATGTTAAAAAAAAGTACTTCAAACTTGTACCGAAACCAAATTGACGATTGAGAAGATTCAAAAATAATACAAGTCCGATGTAAAAGTAGGACAAAGGGAAACTGCGATGGTTTGAATTTGTACATCGAATGGACGAGAAAGTAACGTCGTAAAGCGAATGGTAGACAATGCAAGTGTCCAGAATAAAATATCGGGACATCCCGGGAAGAACACAATGTAATACATCAAATACAAAGTAAAATAATATAAGAGAAGGGATACTTATTCGGGAAACTGAATATGAACAAAATTATTTGAATGTGAAGCAAATAACAGGACTAAGTTGTCAAATCATTTATCTGTCTGCGGAGAAAGTAAGAGTTGCTTAAATAATTTTACTCCTAAACTACGACATGAAACAACAAAATAAGAGCTTATTTTGTGCTTTAATTAATAATATATAAATCGGTTCTGGGATCTTTCACAATTTTAATTGTTGACTTTAAATATACAGAAGATTGTTCCAAACAAAAAACCTCTCTTCGTGGAATGAACGAAAACAGCGGAGATTTATTTATTCTCGCTGATAAAATATGTTCACGAATAATTTGGTTTTTAATTTGTATTTTGAATAGATCCCGAACACACATACTCTTGACCTTCCTCTGCTGAACTGGTTGACCCTCTTATTCAATCACGCTTCTAATGCAAAATTTATCAAAACTTTATGAAAACGTATGACTAAATGACCCGCTGCTTTAAAAGTATTAATCTAGTAACATTACGTAACTATATTTAGTCCTTACAGACGGACTATGTGTTGGCATAATTTGTATTTTCCTATATTTAGGCATAAAACACTTCAGGAGATCATGTTTCAAGATTGTGATTTTTATATGGATTGAACAGTAAAGAAAATTGGCAAAAACGGTTTTATCTCAAACACTTTTCATACCCGGTGTTCGAGATTTTCAAAAGTCTTTCTCAAAAAGTGGTCAGCATTAGTTGCGTAGCTATTTAAGCTACAGATACATACAATAAAGGTAGACAGTACGAACGGAAAGTATTTTTATTCTGTATTGTAAATTGGTTTTGGATTCACAAAAAAGGAAACGAAATACCAATTTCTGTGAATGAAAAAAATAGTATCCAATTATTGAAAAATCGACGGACTAGTAGCGCCCAGAGATAACAAATTCGAATAAACAAACTTCAAATGCTTCCATAAAAGAAAACCCATTGAACATTGTAAGGAAGAATACCTTCATTGAATAGATGGCTGTTATAATAACATGTGAGAGATAGCCTCATTCTGAAATGGTAGTTTTTTATTACTATTTCATTGCTCGTGCTGACATAAAAAATTACAACTTTGACACTATTTAATATTATGTTAAAAAAAATTATTTTATTAAGGAAGGAAAAAACTACTCGGAACAAATTTTTTGTAAATGTTACTTGGAATATATTCTGATTCTTATCAATTGATATAAAATGTATAACTTTACGTTTGACAGTAAAAAGTTGACACGGTCCACTGATATGAAACACACAGATGGGTTTACAAATATAATTAAGAAAAAACACTAATTTAGACAGTTACTGTCTCAAAATCATCCTGATATGAGTGTATCGACTTTGACATACTCAGTTTTTTTTTTCTATCTAGTGATATCCACTCTAACAACTAACAAATTCCGTCAGTAAAGTGACATTCTAACTGAACATTGTATGTGTATTCATTTCTAGAGAATTACTATGTACCATAATTCCCGAATAATAACTAATATATAATACTAAAGTAAGGGTAAGTGAGAAGACTTTAAATTCTAGTATATTTTCTTCCGCGCGTGAATAAAGGTGTGGGTACGTGATATGTTTCAGTTCATATTAATTCAGTTGATAATAGCGCTGAGTTCACCTAGATCGCTCTATATCATGGAGTTTAGTTAATTCTTGAGCCCATGCTCGTATCTCCGGCAATTTGGAGTCACGGTGCTTTAATTTAAGGCTTCTTCGCATCCTATAGTCCCATTTCCCATTCTCGGGTATTATCTCCTGAAATGCTCCCGTAAAATTGGCAGACTCATTATTATTTCGTATTCATAATCCGGATTGTAAAACTTGAGAATTTCTACCATAAATCTGAAAGTTTGCAGTAGCGATCTCTCAAATATCTTCTTTGTCTAAATTCATAATCTTGGTTTAAGATTCGCGCAAATCTAAGCGGGTTAGTTTTTCAATAGTTACATTGAAAAGAATAATCCTATGTCGAAGTGCATGCAAAATTTTGATCGAAAGCTAAGTTTCAAGTATCGTAAAGAAAATTTTTTTGCCAATGTCTTAAGCGATATAAAAATATCATTATGGTTCAGTTTTTTTTATAACCCGAAATCGATTAAATCTTCTGACTTTTTTAAAATTTCTTAGAAAAGGGAATAAAATGGTCTTTAAAAAAATGATGAGGAGAATCACTTCCTTTGTGATTATTTTATTTTTCTTGTTTGATGCTGAAAATGAATCTCATTCAGGACCAAAATTCGATTTTCCGAAATCATTAATTGAGTTCTCCTATATCTTGAAGTTTTGACGAATTATTTTAGTAATCTTTCTTCAAATACACTTCTTAGCCATCTCACACATTTCTAGATAGTGAATTATACTCCATTCCAACAAGTCCGATAAAAGTATATAAAATGTTTGTTTATTCGAACTCCTTTTACAAAAACAACCCCTCCTGGCGCCACACGAGCGTACGGGCAATGAAGACAACAATCTCCCGAGCAGAATGAAGCTAGATTGGGATGAATATTACAAGAGTTTATAATAAGTTTCCCACGTGGAAGTGCAGGGCTGATGAACCCTAAATAGATAAGTGATAAAGTACAAAGATGTGAAGTTACAATACACGTCATGTACAAACTTACATGTACATGTAGGAACTAGGGAGAACGGCGGGTGAAATTTGTGGCCTGAAAGTTTTAGTAACGTCATAAAAAGACGATTCCACTAAATTTGTTTTAGCATACCAAATTTTTATGCTTTGATATATCAAGTTTTTTTTTCTAGTTTTGATATCATATAATAAAGGTTTTATACCAGCTAGATTCATATATTTCTTGCTAAATTTTATTTTTTCCGCTTCAAATACCAGCGCAGGTTTATTTACTTTAAAAAGAAAGAAACATTCCAGGGTTACGAATAACCTGAAAATATTTGAAAATCTTTTACTATTATCACAGTAAGCGGAAAATGTTGCTTTTGTCGTAATGTTTGAGGACTTAGCCAGCCAAGGAATTGAACTCAGGATGCTATGTATTGAGAGTTTATTTATTTCTTATACGAAATATGGAAGTACACCATGCGAGGACGTACCAAGACTCATTTTAATAACGACAATGTTTTTTTTTAATATTTTTAGAGAGAATATCTGAATCAGCAAAACAAAAATTTTTTGTACACAGGTCAATTTTGCATATAAAAATATTTATTTATGTGTGAAAACTATAATTATTTCGCTTTATTGGTAAATAGGAATAAATGGCCGTAATAATAAATACATTTTTTTTTAATTAAGGGAAGATTTTTGTGGTACTATTTGTAACAGAAGCATTGTAGTTATTTTACCTATTTGCGCGTTAAATTTAATAGTGACTTTTAATTTGACGATCTTCCCAAGTCCTAAGCCCTAAATCTCATAATTCACGGTTTAATGCGAGGATAATAATTAAGCTTGCTTGAATATGACTCCTTTTTCCAAATGGGAGCATTTAATACTTTAAAACTTTAACGTCCTCTTCTGTTTTAATGAGGGCCGGCATCACTAACTTTATAGTGTTAAAATGGTGTATTTAATTGTGTACAAACCTTGTGGTAGCACATTATAGAGAAGCATTAAGAGTTTTGTGCTTTAGAAGCCGACCGCTAGGGACCTGCTAGATTTAACACCTTATTTACTAAGATAGAGTAGTTGTTTTTATGACATGGGTACTAATATATAATCATGATCACACAAATTATAGAGTTCGTTAAATAAACAAAGTATTATAAGAACCTACGCAATCAAACAAGAAACATATTTCACATTTTCAAAAAAATTTAATTTAAATAATATTAAATATATTTAATTTAAATGTTTATCAAGTACAATTTAATAAGGAAAGTACCAAAGATTATAACTAAACAAACGATTTATTTCTTATGTCAGCGTATTTCAATAACGCGTTATAAAAATAAATAAAAACCGAAAATATTTGTTGTTTAATCAACCATTAAAAAACATTTTTTTAATTTAATGGTCAATTTTTATTAATAAATGTTTTATTTTGAAACAAATGTACAGATTTATTTTTGGTTTGACTAAAGATTGAACCTTCCCCCCCAGGGCTAACAGTTAAGAACTGCTGTGAACTTTGATGTTTCTTCTAAAACTTCATATTTATATATGGTCATCAATTTCAGAGAATTGCGTGTACGCACGTGTGTGTGCCACCAGTTGATAGACGGCACTGTCATCAACAACGAGTTAATCTGCCGAGTTGCAGCTTGATCGGATGTCGAGTAGTGGTTATGCCTTTTAATTTCCACTTCCAAGATTACATTAATTCATTCCTTCAAGAAAAAAAAAATCTTACTTCAAATGGACGTATTTAAGAATATCACGATTAACCACATTGTAACTACGTTGAAAAGATCCCGAAACCTTCAAAATCACCGAGACAGATCGTACAATGACACATGACAATCAAATGAATCCAGCCACGTGTGACGGAAGTGGATCCGCACGTGGCAGCTAAGGTGTTAACAAGTAAAGCACATGTGTAAGAAGGTAAGTGATCCTTGATTTATAGTTCGGTGAGCACAATCTCAAATGCCCTGGGGAGCTTTGCTATGCGCGATAAATCCACCTCCACGTTTCAACTTGCAAATTACTACTGGATACAGGGATGCTCTTAGCCGCCCTCATACCAACCCACCCGGTCCGCCCATCCCGCCCAGCTTCCCTTACGGCCGGGATTAGGGTACACTGATACATTACTGCTTAAATAATAGCCAGTTATATCACACAATAAACCTTAAAT
This sequence comes from Hesperophylax magnus, assembly GCA_026573805.1. Lineage (NCBI taxonomy): Eukaryota > Metazoa > Arthropoda > Insecta > Trichoptera > Limnephilidae > Hesperophylax > Hesperophylax magnus. The sequence goes on from JAIUSX010000049.1 coordinate 16,712,825, forward strand.
TATTCTACAGCTATTCCTCATTCTCATCCAAAACATCATTTGGTATTAAATTCGAACTTACATAGTAATTTCTTATCATAAAAAATATCATTATAAACTACTACGAGGACTTAAATTGTTGTACATTCGTACGTGGGTTTAGTTACTTTGGACGAATCTTCATCAATCCACTTTAAATTGTTTTCATCAACTTAAATAAGTTTAGAGTGTTCATACATTATGTACTGTCAATAACAAGAGCACAACTTGTTACAATTTGTTACGACGCCAAATGTGACGGGGATACAAACACCTCAGCATAATATTTGTATAATTCAAGGATTAACTTTAGGTTTAGGTGATTATAACTAACTAGCGGAAGTATCCGGCGTTGCCCGGACTTTATTCTGTTTTAAGGTATGATAAAATAGGATGGGGTGATTTTCCGAAATCTCACATTAACATATTTTTACTCGGGAGATATTTTCAACTTATATGGATATTTCAGGAGAGTAGTTATTCCTTATAATAATTTGTTATCCTTTGTCCCATGCATAAAAAACCTTTTCTTAAAAAACATTAGTTTATCATTCAAAATAATAAGGTTTTGTTATTGTGAATTCTAGTAAGCTGGATGTAGTTTTAAAGTGCAAATAACAACATAATCAAGAATTGAAAAGTTTATTTTTAGGTGTTTGATTCACTTCATCATGTTAGTCTTCCTCCGGCATCCCTGACTTCTTCTAACATTCACTTCCACGTTTAATCTCTTAACACTCCTTTGTTCATTCATCCGCTCTCTATTCCCAAACAATCTAAGCATCCCTTTCTCATCTCGGTATCACCTCACTTTTCCACAGATAAGTATTTGTTTCATGTCTTCCTGGTGTGACCTCAATTTTTACTATTCGCTTCCATGTCATACATTCTTCCAACACCCGTTTTTAGTTCATCACATACGCCTCAATTTACCACACTTATTAAATTAAATTGATTGTGACATGTATTCTTCGCGCGGCCTCAACTTTTATTACCATATATTAATTATCCTTATAAACAGACAGTGCAATCCCAGTCAGCCATGTTACAAGAAAAAAAATATGTGCAATTACGTTTTAAGAAAAAAAATATTAATGCAATTGAAAAACAATTGGTAACGATCATAATAAAACACGGAAATAAGTTATAATAAAAAATAACTGATCGTACCTCAGGGTGCTCGCCGCATCATCTGCATATATCGCTAATTAAGTGGCGAACTGAAGCACGAAGTCGGTCGATGTTTGTTTTGAGATTCGAGCTTTGAGCTTTGAGGTTAAAGCTTTGAGCTTTTACATTTGAGCTCAGAGCTTTGTCGAGTTTTGAGCTTTGAAGACGCATATTTGGCACCAGACGTAGAATTTTGACCGTCAAATGTTCAAAAAAATCATCCGTCCGTCCCGCCTACCACAAACAGATCTAAAACACAAAACAGACACTCTGCTTATTATATTAGACTTTCATCCGTACTAACAAACTCTAGTTTTTTTCTTAACATACTTATGTTATGACATTAATGGATTTTTTGTAGGAGTATATATACATAATACTATGATACAAACTACCTGGTTATCAAAACTGGGTTATAACGGCACATTGATTTTTCTTCTAAATTAGATAAATTCAGAATACATGGTCTGAAAAGTGGTCGTTAGGACTTTTTTCAGGCCACTAAAATAATATCACCGTCCATTAAACATATATAAGTTTCTGTTCTTCGGTTTGGCTTTTTTAATCGAGCTCGATTAGTTTTTCATTTATTATGGTTCGGTTATTATAAACTGCTCAATGTGCATAAACATACACACACTATCCAACACACGCATGCTCTCAAACCTATACACTACACACGTCACCCGGCAATTTCTAAATATTATACTTACTACATTATAAGACAATACAAGGAAACATAATCACAGGTACCTACATCTGTTAATTTGTTCATCACCGTAACCAATGCACTGTTTGTTTCCATAATATAAAAATAAAATAATATAAAATCATATCTGCCAGTCCGTCACAACCTAAATACAAAATGATTGTGTAAGTCTATTATTTAAAGGCTTTGGTAAATGTGCAATTTATTACCGGTTTTCGGTTGAAAGTATATTTTATTTAAAATGAAATATAATGCTTTTTGTTTAAAACCACGAGTTTTTAATAATTTTTTAACCGACCGGTTTCGCTTTACTCAAGCATCTTCAGGGTACAAATTATTACTAGACAAGAAGTACAAAGTGTGAGCTTATATATAAAAATATTTTTGAGGAAGACAACATGATAAGTCAATAAGATCAATAATCTAGAAGCACTGGAAATAAAAAAAGCTGTAAAAAGCAAAAGTCCTATTCTTAATAATCAATTAGATATATCAAGTAGTCCAATATTAAGTTTGTTCCCAATAAACCATTAAAAATTTTCTCCTTATCACCACATGTCAGTTGATGCTTTGTTTCTCCATATACATTATTATAATCCATTAGTCTACATAATTATCGTTCGGTTTTTCCCATGTCTTTTGTACTTGTGTAAATGTATTGTATGATTTCTCTGTGTTTGTTATATTTATATCATGTTGTCTCCCTCAAAAATATTTTTATATATAAGCTCACACTTTTTACTTCTTGTCTAGTAATAATTTGTACCCTGAAGATGCTTGAGTAAAGCGAAACCGGTCGGTTCAAAAAAATATTAAAAACTCGTGGTTTTAAACAAAAAGTATTTTATTTAATTTTAAATATGTCAAACCACAAAGTGATTGCTTGCTTTCTACAATAATATATTTTATTTAGTTATAAAATTTACTTGTATACGCCAAAAAGGAAGAACTAACTAAATAAATTTAAAAAAATAAAAAAACAGACAGAGACATTTGTCGAGTATCTAGTGTAATTTATGTCTATTCAACAACTACTATAAACTTATTCTATTACCTACGTACTAATATTTGGAATTCGCAACACTGAGACATAACCCACACAAAACTGCAAGACTTTTGAATTCCTTATCATTTAAAAGGAATTCATTGAACATTTTTTTAAGTATTGCCCTGTCTTGGCGGTGAGTTCACCCAGTTACAAATATAACCACAATATTGCTGGACAAAATTTATTTCACTCGCGCTCTGTTACAAAATGTGCGCATTTGTTTGCCACTTATCGGCTACCAAATCTGTCATATGATTAATACTAGTAAATAATTTTACTATACTTTTTCAAGTTTATACAAGTTATCTTTGTCTTAAACATATACGGCAATATTGAAGGTGTATGACAATTGACTGCAAACACCTTTTCCTAAGACTGTTGACGGCAAAGACAATTATTGTTAGGCAATAGGCAATAATAAGCAATGTATCTTCGTTTACCAGCACCTTCCATATAGCAGATCTTTGCATGAATTCATTGTGTGGAAAAAAAAAAAAAAAAAATGAAATTAAAAAAACATGTCTTGAAAAGACATGTTTCTGATTCATAAAATTTGAATGATTTTTTCTTTTCTAGAATTACTATATAAACAATGTCATTTATATAGCAATCATGAGCTATGCTTTTGGAATATGCACGTTTTTGTCAAAAATAATACAGATAGCAATAATAAGTCTCTCCATCTTCAACATATAATTATTATAATTGTTCCTTAAAGAAAAAAAAATCGAAAAACTCAACTACCTGGTTTTAAAACATCAAAAGTATAAACATGTTATAATGTCTATCTAAATCTATTTCTCTTTGCCACGTCAGTTTTTAGGTTTTCATTATTTTTCGGAAAAATCAAAACACATTAAAGTATATTATAAGATAGTACCATCCGATCATAATGTATAATCTCATTTCCTGCAATATCATTATACCTTAAGGCCTTATTAGAGGCGCGTCACAGTATTTACCTTTAAGACAATAAGGAAGACTTCTCAATTATAAAGTGTCTAATTACTGCAAAGTATTTGTCTAAGGAGACACTTTGCTAAACCAACTTAAGTTTCCATTTAACTTCAACTCAGCCTTCCACCCCTTGCTGTTCGGGAGAATTCAATATAAGATCACAATAGAACTTATGTTTTGAGTTGATGGAATTCGAAGAAAATTTTCAAGGGTAAATTTCTTAACTATCAATTTAGAAATATGTTTACGTATTGTCGTAATTTTTTATTGTTAAATATAATTGCCATTGAAATAAAGTTGGTGTATTATTTGTAGACAAACATATTTATTTTGAATGCTATGAGCTATTCACATTATAACAGAATACGAAAATTTTAATTATTGTTTTGAAGCAGATAATGAATTTATTTACAAGGTGAATCCAATCATAAATATGCCAGCCATTTTCTAGGAACTACGACGAGGCAGGAAAGCTCAAAGTCACATAACTAACTTAATGTTATCTTATAATTGCAAGAATCTTCGAAAAGGTCATCTAAAATTTAACGGAAGACAAGCTCAATACAGAGGACTCTCAAATGGGCTTCAAAGCTGGATGCTCTACTGATACGGCCATATATAGCATGAAACAAACAATCGAATACCATAAAGCCAGAAAAACAACGGTGTACGCATGCTTCCTAGACTTAAGTAAAGCCTTTGACAGGGTCTGTCATAATGCGTTGTGGAAAAAACTGACCAAACAACAAGTTCCACCACAAATTGTTTATATATTGAGAACATGGTACAACCAAAAGGTAAACTTTTCCAGATGGAATGATAGCCTATCAAAAGCAGCCAAATTGAAGTGCGGCGTTAGACAAGGACGCTCAATGTCCCCAGTGCTTTTCAACGTGTGGATAAACTTAGTAAAACACTAAATACAACAAGAATCGGATGCCATATTGCCGCGGTTTGAACAATATTAGCTATGCAGACGACATGGTCATACTAGCTCCATCGGTAAGAGCGATGAGAAAATTTCTGGCAATATGCGACGCTTACGTTGATAGTCACGGGCTGATGTTCAATACTTAAAAGTCATCCCTGCTGATATTTAAAGCAAATATTGGTCCCACTGTCATTCCACCCATACGTCTCGGCGGGGCCAACCTGAAAATCTGAAGCGAAATCAAATATTTGGGGCATATCACCGATGACCTAAATGATAAAAATAACATAGTGTGCGAGCTAACATGCTTGCCAGAAGATTCAACAAGTGCAGACCTCCGGTGAAGAAGCAACTTTTCCAAACATACTGTATGAGCTTCTATACTAGCGAGCTATAGACGACATACACACAAGGCATCATGAACACACTCCGAGTACAGTACAACCACGCATACAGAGCCCTATTTGGCCTCCCTGGCGATGCAGCGCCTCACAGATGTTCACCAAAGGAAGGGTGCATGTGTTTGCTGCTATGATTCCCCACAGAATAGCCGGGACGAGTCAGCGCTACCAGAGATCGGACAACACTCTTGTCCAGGCCGTTGACCAGTGGCAGGGAGCGCCTCTACACCAGAGATGGAGAATTTCACTCAAGCCACCATAAAGTCCTAATGTGTTCATCAATCTATTCATTTTTTTTTTTTTTGTATTAAATTAAATATAAACTTTTATAGCAGGCACCATTGCACATACCGCTCTGTCCAGCTGAAATAAACATTATTATTATTATTTATAATCTTTTCAGCTTAGCTTTGATTTACTGAGATCTTGTGAAAAGCCTTTATTTTAAATAAACCTAATTATTTATTAACCCATGCCCTTTTCCATAAGAACGGTTACCAAAGCAAGCTGACACCAAATGTTGCTCTCATTGGTATTATTCTGTAAGGAAGCATATTATTGGACAATGCCATTTTAGGATACGTAGATATAAACTAGAAGATATCGAATTAGTGTAATTAGGATTGATTTAACATTTTTATATCTGTTACATGAGTTTCAAACAGAACTTATGTGTTATTACGAGTACAAAAAATAATTGCAAGTACGTAGAAAATTTTCAGTTTCGGGGAAACGATAAATTAATTCACTTCACTTTGGTGCAAAGTTATACTTACAACCTTGGTGCACTAAGCCGTGGTTGAAAAGAGTAGTATTTCGTTTGAGGCATTTGTACCAACGTGGCCTTCTACTTTCCATAACCGGAGGCAATTTCGTTAATATTGTTTCATTCTTGCCGATTCATGATGCGTGTTTTCATAACAAATTTCCGCAGAAATCACTCTGTAGTTTGACTAAATTATTAGTTCTTCCAAAAAAATCCTCTATTTAAAAAATTAGTAATCAAATTTTCAATTAAGGTTATTAGATGTTGCTTTTATCAATTATTTGAAAACGCGTTGTAAATACGTTTACGTACACGTTGAAATTTGAAACGTGAATAAATATTATTTAAGTGCTTTCAAATAACTAGGTACAACAAAATCAGGTTTTATCTTTGTCTCTGTACGTTAACCATACTCTTTTTGTAGGACAACTGGCAATCAACTTGGATCAGTGGCGTGCTTTATGACCAAATGTAGGCTTCATTTTTTCAATTGTAATAAAAACATGTAGTTAGTAGCCTACGTATATCAGACTGGCTCAAGTATCGGGGCTCTATAGAAGCTAGGGTAAATCGTGCTTCCAAGAAACTGGGAGTCTTTTATTGGGCTAGTAGATTCTTCAATAGTAACCAGTTGCTAACCCTATACAAATCTCAAGTATGCTAAGTAACCACAACAACCCCAATAGTTGTGTCAAATATCGATTACAGTTCACAATAAAACCACAAGCAGATTCGCGTACAATATTGCGACTCCACCATCTATAATTGCTTTAAAAACAACCGGTTTACTATTATTCCGAAAAATGAAATAAACATGCTTAGATTATTTTCTAAAATTGTTACTCACTTACTTTTGCCTTTAAAATGAAAAAATAATGTATTATTCTTCTCTTTGGTTTTTAATCAATTTGTTATACTGTGGTTACCTGTTCTTGAAAAAGACGAATCAATAAATTAATTCAATAGATGAAAAAGTAATCATGGCATTTACTTAGTAATCATCATATAACATTCATAATTTAATGCTCCTGGAGAGATGTCCTGATTGCCATGACGGCAAATATTTGATTGTGATAATAAAGGTTCTATTCAAATTTTAGTTTGAGGATTTACCGTTTGCTGCCAGCGACGCTAGCGGTCTTTCACCCCAGAAGACAGGCGTTTCCCGCCCATCGGCGAATTTAAAATTCTAATTTGGAAATGGATAGTAATCACCGCAGAGTGCTGCCGCTGGAGATGTATGAAAAATTCAGATTTTGCTTTAATGGACGTAGATTGGTTTACTACAGGATTTTTTTGTCAATTTTTTAAAAGGTTTTATTGAAATTTAAAGTAATAATAGTTATCTCGGCACCGCAGGCAGCGCGAAGCTTTTCTGAATATATGAATTCGGGATAACATTATTTTAGAGGGATTATTGTAAATATTGGTGGAAATAGGTTATTTTCAGAATTGTGTTAAATTACATTAATGTTACTTAAAACCAATTGGTTTTTAAAATAAATATGAACGTATGTGCGAATAAAGAATCTGAACTATACTTCTATTAATGTGTGCGCTAATATTGTACCTATAATATACTTCTACAAATATAGTACGCCGAACAATTGAATTTGGGATCCACCTCTGGGATGGAGCCCCACAATACTTGATAAACCTAATTGATTCTATGCAAAGGAGGGAGGTCCATCTGATTGACAATCCATCGTCAACTGATCCATTGCCATCTCTGATGCACAGACGCAATGTGAGCAGGCTGAGTCTGTTCTACGGGTATTTTAATGGAGTCTGCTCTAAGGAGCCAACAGCATTGATCACTAGTACACGTGCGTAAAACTCCCGTTCACAGTTGATGTTGACTTCATGAGAACGAGCCGCTTCTTCGACTCGTTTTTGTGTATACGGTATAGCTACCGTCATCTGTTTTTCCTCCTTCGTTTAATCCGGGCCTCTTCAAGACCGCATTAATAAAGCCCTTCCTATAACCCCTAACTTCACCCGCCTCACAACGCTGCCCAACCCGATGATGCCATAGATCCCCTGCCTTTACACTCTTGTGAGGTGTCACATATAAAAAAGTGCCTGAGCTATACTTCTGTGAATATAGTATATATGCGATTATAGTACCTGAACTTCTGTGAATGTATGTGTCAATATAGTAGCTGAGCTATACTTCTGTGAATATCTGTTCGAATATTGTACCAGAACCATACTTTTATAAGTATATATGCGATTATAGCACTGTCTGTGAATGTACGTGCAATTATAGTAGGTACATGAACTAAACTTGTATGAATGTATGTATGGACTTAGTACCTGAGCAATACTTCTAAAGAGCTATACTTCTAGGGGTCTATTGGCAAATATAGTCCTTGAACTTCTACGAATATATGTGTGATTACAATACCTGAACTATACTTTTATAAATGTATTAGTGATTGTAGTACCTGAACGATGCTTCTATGAATGAATGTGCGATTATAGTACTGAGCTATACTTCTATGAATGTGTATGCGAATATAGTACCTGAGCTGTTTTGCTTTTTGAACTATTTCTATTCTATATTTTGCAATTTTTTGACATATATATTAAAAAACCAAAGCCAATCGATTTGTCGGGAGTTAAAGTCGGTTATATAAAACGCCATAGCAGTACAGTCAAATACTTTGGTCTGTAAAAAAAAGAATTGAAAACCTTTTTTATTTCTAATATTTTGATATTTTTTCGTGTGATTATCGTCTTCACCAAAATATATCCCTTAGGTGGCGTACGCTTATGATTAATATGTAATTATTGTCTTCACCAAACTATATCCTTTAGGTGGCGTGCTCTTATTATTAATATGTGATTATCGTCTTCACCAAACTATATCCCTTAGGTGGCGTGCTCTTACGATTAATATGTTATTATCGTATTCACCAAACATGTCTTAGGTTGCATGCTCTTATGAAATAGGTAAGTAAAACAGTTTTTCAGAAAACTTTCTGTATCTTGTGAATGTTTGTTCCCTTTAGTACTTATAACTCATGTTCTTTGAAACCGTTAAAAGAGTACGTGCTTCAAGTAAAATGTTATTTTCCGCCTTTATCCACAAAGGGGTTGTCATTATTTTTTAAACTTGGTTTCATCCAGTCATCAAATTAATAATATTGGAATTATTTTCTACTTTGTCCATCTTTTTATAAATAGTTCTTATCTCATAAAATAATCCTCCTGAGATTCTATTATTTAACAAACTTTTTACATTAATCCCCGAGCGGATTTTCAAATAACTTTAAACTTCCACATTTCACTTATCAAATTTACCGACAATTTAAGTCTTGAATGTGGTACTTTCCTTTTTGATAATACATAAATATATATATATATATTTTTTTTTTTTGTGGAAATTTATTTACACAAAAATATAAACATAATTGATAACAGGGTATACTCGGATGTATAATACAGTAATATTTAATTTCATAATTATGTATCTATAAGTTTTTTGTAAAGATGTACCACATAGAAAGCTATGCCTATATTTATGAGAGAGGTGTGTTATTTATTTAGTAATTTAGAAGATTTTTATTTCTGTTGTCGTATATTTTTAGTTACATTTTGAATTCCTTAAAGCACTTAAGGGATCTTATATTTTCTGATAATTTATCAAAGAATCTTTTTCTATGTATTTGAAGTTCTGTTTTTTAAACGTTTTTTACACATTGGAATCGGAACAAGTATTTTTTTCCTCAATTTTTTTTGTGTTTCTCAATGTTTTTATCTCCATAATGCCATATTGTATTATTGATTGGCAGAAGGCAAAGTGCGTCATTCTGGTAAATCTTTATAGTGTATTATTGATGGCAGAAGGCAAAGTGCGTCATTCTGGTAAATCTTTATAGTGTATTATTGATGGCAGAAGGCAGAGTGAGTCATTCTGGTAAATCTTTATAGTGTATTATTAATTGGCAGAAGGCACAGAGCGTCATTCTGGTAAATCTTTATAGTGTATTATTGATGGCAGAAGGCAGAGTGCGTCATTCTGGTAAATCTTTATAGTGTATTATTAATTGGCAGAAGGCACAGAGCGTCATTTCAGTAAATCTCTATATCTTCCATGCTCAATTTATTATGAAATTTATTATACACTTATTATTGTACTACAGCCTTCTTGGTGCAAATAAATAAAACCTCTTTTGTGTTATCTACGGATTATTTTAAATAATTTAAGGTGTTCGTAACAGAAGCCAGGTATCACAGAATCAGAATTTTAATAATCATCCTTTTTGTGTGGTGTAATATTTCTATACACAATGTTTACCGATATATAGTCGTTGTTTCCTCAGAATAATTCAAAAATATCACGAATCCACTTAAATTGGACGAAGACCTATAGCAAAAAGTATTGTTATTCTCTCAATAACCAAAAAATATGTATGTAAATAAAGACTTTAACGGTGTGATTTTTAATACAGCTTACCTAATCATTATTTTATGTTGAATTTGGCTTACCTTACAAGTTTGAATTTACTTAAAATGTTCAATCTATTTTTAAATATTTTGTGGCTTGTAAAGTTTGTTTGAGTGAAATAAATTGTGAAAGTTGACTTACCTTATTGAAAATAAATTTTGTTGAAAAGAAAACGTGAGCTTTTCATTTTGTCGATTCTCTTTGAAATATTTATCCAAGCACCGCATTTGGCGCTGACCTCCCTCTAATAAAATATTTGTGTTTCACCCGCCGAGTCAACCCAAGTCAAATAAAATTAAATGTATGGCGCTCCGGAGCAAACACGTGTCATATTTCAATTGATTGGAGTTGTATTATATATATACTTAAATATCAAACGAAACAAGACAATCATTTAACCTAAGCTCCGAATTTTCACCGATTTATAACATGATTCTCTTGAACGCTTTAGTTATTTATTAAGTTATTTTTAAAGATAATATCTGCACATTTGGTGCTCGGAAGAAATAATTACATGAAATTATCTCGATAAACAAAAAATCCCAAACCATTCTCTAAAAATTATAAAAAATACATTTGCTTCTGTTGTTTAAGATGTTATGGGTATGAAAAGATTTCTGTTCTATTTTAAATAAGTCATGCTTTATTAAATATTTTCTCTTACGCTAATTAATTATAATCATTTTTTAATACCCGCGCTTCCGCTAAATATCTTCTTCTTTTTGGACGCTTACTAAATAAAAACAGATCTTACTGCGCTAGCCAGTAAAAAAAAATTGATAAAACTTTTATAAAATATATGTTCATGTATTAAGCTACATAGTGTGATTTCAATGATTTCTAATACCAACCTTGATTAACAGAATATTTGAAGAGCAAAGGGATTGAAGAAGAAGTCACGAACGTCTCACTAAGACACAATCAAATGCTGGATCCGGACCAAATCAAGATTTCAACGACTAGTATTTGTGTCATTATCACCATCGTAAAAAACCACTATTCAGAAAGAAACGTTTCTTGAAATGGCTTTGGTGACCGAATCTAAATATCCAGGTACTTCCCAACCTAATATTATTTTTTATTTTCAGTTTCTTTTTTTACATTTATAATATTCAGTTTGTAAGAAATCGTTCATTTTTTTAATTGCTTTAATATTGTCAGTATATTTTGTTTCTTTTACTTAAGTTTACTTGATACTTGTTGAAGTTTGAATTAAAATTAGGTTTATTTATGGCTACTAAAATTTTATGTGATGCATATTTTAGTGTATCAAAATTAGGTTTTAGATACATATGTATTTGTTTCGTTCTACGGAGGTAGAAAGAAAATATTAACTTAATATTTTTATAAATTTATCCCCTCCCCCCTCAACTATAAATGCGGTGTAAATTTAAGGCAGCGCGTAAGGTTAAAACAGTGAATAACTTGACTTGTTTCCATGGCGTTTTTTTGGTTAAAACGGTCTTAAACCGGGCTCAAGGCCGGCTTCACCACATCAACGTCGAACCGGCGTGTAAGAATCTAATTAGTAACAACCTAAAAATAAAGTTTTTGTCTATCTATCTAAATAAAAAAAAAAATCTAAATATTTTTTTGTTCAAAAATTTTAAATCTCCGAAAGTTTTTCACCGATTGTTTTGAAATTTTTACACACCGTTGCATTCTTAAATGCATGTGTTTTTAGATATATTAAAAAAATAAAATAAATAAATATAAAAAAATTGTAAAAAGTGAGAAAATTAGAGTTTTAGTGTTTTTGACATTTGTTGTAGTAAATATCATTTTCATTATTGGCGAAACGATGACTACAGGGTTAACATAAATACATAAATATAGGGTTTTCAAGCTGATTTATGAATGTGTTTAAAAATAACTTAATCCACTTTGAAGCTGGTATATGTTGAAATCACCTTCTAAGGGTATAAATCACCATCCAAGGGTGGAATACCATATTCCATATTCCACCATACATATGGTGGAATCACCAGCTAATACTGAGTTTCTCTGGGCGGCCACACACAAACGTCAACATTTCATAGATGATTCACCTATTTTTATTTCCGGCAGCGATATCATCCCAAAAACAACAATCAAACTTCTCGGTGTCAAATTAGATTCGGACTTTTTGTTTAAAAGTCAAATAAATAGGACTGTAAACACCGGTTTTTTCATCTAAGACAACTCAAGTCTGTCCGAAGAAACCTTCCTATGGAAATAACAAAACTACTTATCAACTCTTACGTAGTCTCACGTCTCGATTACTGCAAAATATAAAATAGGCAAACTTCAATCATTGTTTAATGCAGCATTACGGCTCATAACCGGGGTTTCTAAATATTCGCACATTTCAGAACACCTTCGAAACCTTTACTGGCTAAAGTGCCCTGAAATAATCCAGTATAAATTGTGCTGGATGGTGTTTAAATCCATCAATGGCCCCACCCTACGTCTCTGAACTATGTGTCGCGGAAAACACTGGTCTGAGGCAGTCAACTCTTAATCAAGTCAAGATCAGCAACATCATCAGCTGTAGGCAGACTGCGTAAATACTTTTGGTGATCGCGCTTTCGGAGCATCTGGGCCGAAGGCTTGGAATAAATTTCCTCTGGAACTAAGATCCATAACAAGTCCAACAGAATTCAGTTCTATACTAAAAACTTACCTTTTTAAGCTGTCATACCATTAAATTAAATATACCATTCCTAAGAGAAAGTCCAAATATATCCAATTTTATAATTATGTCCTAAGTCCTGTATCTAAGTTTCACTAATAAACAACAAATCTTAAGTGGTAAGTATGGTACTGTATATTATCTCCATATATAGGTAGTAATAACATAGATCATTGTAGAAATGTATTATATATTTGTACAGTGCCCTTGAGGTGATTTTCCACAAAAACAGCGACACACAAATCATCCAAATATTATTATTATTATTTAATGGTATAAATATGTTGAAATCACCAGCAAAGGGTACTTTTTTAAAAATTTTATTCCAGAGAAAATTACATTTCCACTTAACTAAAATAAATACATGTTTTTATTGCATTAATCATAGTTTAATAATTTAACAATATTATTCACTTTCAGTGTTTTGCTGATTGAGCATTAAAATGAACAATTTTTTTTAAAGGTACCTAAACTTTTCATTTTTAATGTTGTCTCGAAAGCAATTATATATGTTGCCCCCTGGTAAGCAGTGGATTGCTTGCCATAGAGAGTATGATGTATTTGTTATCGTGTTGCCGTGTAAAGTGTGTGTTTGTACTTAGGACGTTTTAATGAATTCTGTATTTGTATGTATGAGTTTATTATTCATTTTGTATATAAAGAGACATGTATTATGTTCATATAGTTTTCTTAATGTTAACAGTTTTATTTCCATATATAATTTTGTGTGGATGTTCTATGTTTGAAGTGAAATATCTTTTTGATTAAATATGAAATAAATAAATATTAAAAAAATATTTTTGGTATAAATATGTTGGGTATAAAAAGAGTTGCTCTGCTAGAGAACTGGCACTGAACCGAACGTACAAAGATAAGAAATATGAACCGTTATGGCCGTCACTTAATAGAATGATTTGTTTTAATTATTTTCCTCTTACATCTTACAAATGGAGAAGGTCTATTATTTTAAGTGGCTTAATTTCCAGATTTTTTTTTGTCATTACGTTAATATAAAACAATTATCATTAGATGAAAATTTTCTTTCTTATTAAGTAGATAACATTCGAGATAAAAAAATCTGAGAACTCGTATTAAAATCTTCATTTAGAAAACGTACACCCAGATCTGGTTTAATCTCGCCAGTGACCTTTTTTAACTCAATCTTAATTTAAAATTATTATTTTACTTTGATAACTCCGTGAGCGAAGATTACTTAGAAGCGATTTTAAATTCAGTTAAGCAATTCAGTTATGCCAGAGATGGTTCTGCTATGTTGTACAACTACATTATGCCAGAGATGGCTCTGCAATGTGGTACAACTACATTATGCCAGATATGGCTCTGCAATGTGGTACAACTACATTATGCCAGATATGGTTCTGCAATGTAGTACAACTACATTATGCCAGAGATGGTTCTGCAATGTGGTACAACTACATTATGCCAGAGATGGCTCTGCAATGTGGTACAACTACATTATGCCAGAGATGGCTGTGCAATGTGGTACAACTACATTATGCCAGAGATGACTCTGCAATGTGGTACAACTACATTATGCCAGAGATGGCTCTGCAATGTGGTACAACTACATTATGCCATAGATAGCTCTGCAATTTGGTACAACTACATTATGCTGGAGATGGTTCTGCAATGTGGTACAACTACATTATGCCAGAGATGGCTCTGCAATGTGGTACAACTACATTATGCTAGAGATGGCTCTGCAATGTGGTACAACTACATAATGCTAGAGATGGCTGTGCAATTTAGTACAACTACATTATGCTGGAGATGGTTCTGCAATGTGGTACAACTACATTATGCCAGAGATGGCTCTGCAATGTGGTACAACTACATTATGCTAGAGATGGCTCTGCAATGTGTTACAACTACATAATGCTAGAGATGGCTGTGCAATTTAGTACAACTACATTATGCCAGAGATGGCTCTGCAATTTGGTACAACTACATTACGCCAGAGATGGCTCTGCAATATGGTACAACTACATTACGCCAGAGATGGCTCTGCAATGTGGTACAACTAAATAGTTTTTGGAATAATATACATAAATAAATATTAAAGTTTTTCATTCGTTATAATTTAATAATTCCAGAAATTAAGAGGAACGGCTGCGCGGACTTTTTCATACACATTTTGGATTTGAGGGAAAATGGAAAAATCACTTTTTGAAACAAAAATCATGGCAAATATTTTTTCTTTCAAAGAAAAAATACAGCCAATTGAAGAATTACATTTTTGGTGATTATTGCGGCAACTTTGGCTATTATTTGTGATTTAATGATAATTGTTAATAATTTTGCTCTGCCTAATTTTTAAATATGATTAAATAAAAGGGTCTAAAAACATTTTGATAGGCTTAAATTTAACTTATAAACCGAAAACCGATTTACGTTGAAACAGAAATTAGTCGTGCATAAATTAAAATTTTGACCCAAAAAACGCTTTTTTATAATATTTCGTTATTATATTATTTATTTCATTGCATTTTATTTTATTTTTCTTTTGTAAATGCCATATCTGCCTCTGAAGTCATTACCAAATTTAATTCCAGTTTAAAAAAAATAATTGCCTGTATTTTATAATTTTAGACAAAAATAAATAAAATGTCTCACATTCGTACTAGACATTTATTAATACTTTTTTAATTTTTTTTCGTTTTTTTTTACCTCAAATCCATATTTTTATTTTGGCCATGAAGCCATTCCGTTTAATGTGCGTGGATATTATAGTGAGTGTAGAATGATTTAACGTAAAATCATGCCTAAAAATATTTTTTTAGGATATCTGTCAATTTTTTGATTATCACACAAGAGTCCCAACAACCCGGAGCCAGTGGGACTATGGTATTCCGCTTTAGCGATAAAGCACACACCCTGCGCGCGCCAATAACCGAGTAAATACAACAAATCCTTGGGTAATAAAATAAAATCAAAATGCGTTCAAACGAAATTCTTCAGAAATCAAAAGTCTCTCCCGCTATCGTAAAATAATAAATTACATCAATCAAACAAACACCAACTAATCTAGGTTATCCAGCAAATTTGGCAATTACCGGAAAACTTTCAAAACGCGTTTTATAAAGCTCTTCCACTCCTATCAAGCAACCTCCCTTCATTATATCTCTAGTTCTAGAGTCTAAATTCCGCAGTTATCCAGAAAGAATGAGCAAAATTCAGATTACATTCAAATGATAAATTAGGAGAGATTTAAACTTTAATTAAATTTGAATAATTAAGATCCGCGCTGGAAATTCTCCAAGTTTTTATTAACATTCTTGCTGCTTCAAATATTCCTTTGTATCGCTTAAGTCTTAAGCGAATCGGTTGTTACTAAAATATGTGTTTAATCGATTTAAAGATTTTTAAAATAGGTCTATCAGTTCTGAGGTTACTCTTTGTAAATAGGTCTATCAGTTCTGAGGTTACTCTTCGTAAATAGGTCTATTAGTTCTGAGGTTACTCTTTGTAAACTCCCCAAAGAATAAAAAATACTATCTCTGATACTCATTTTTTAATATTTTAGAAACAAAGATAACATAAATGAAATGAGTGGTAAAAAGTTTTTATAAATTATTACAGGGATCGGTACCAATAACATGTATCTATGAAATATCTAGTGAGTGATTATGTAGCATTTTGTATATGCCAAGGAATTATTTAATGTACAAAGGGTGGAATGTGTGAGTCTATGTGTGAACGTGTATGGGAATCTATGTATCTGAATTATATTAAGTAGTGGGCCATTGTGAGTACGCATTGATTAAGTTAACAGTAATGTTTTTTTTTCTAAAATGACAATAGATAGTAATTTTTTTTTCTTACGTGAATACCGCACAAGAGTCCCGAAATCCCCAAATATGGTATGTTGTGAAGCTAAAGGTAGTAAGGAGGGGAAGACGATGGGCAGAGTAAGGTGGGGAAGTACCAGGCTATTCAGATCTGGTCACAAAACACGGTTAGAGCCATTTAATGCAACGTTTCAATACTGAATGGTTTTTTTACACCAGGGCGATAATGAGAATATCTTCCACTAAATTATGAAGAAATAAAAAAAATACATATGTTTAATCTAGGGAACACTAACGTTGGGCTGCGTTTTTTTCAATTTTTCCGGATTTAAAAAAAAACTAACACTTTCTGTTACTGTAAAATACAATAGTCTTTAATATTGTTTTTTCATCTGAGTGATCTGAAAAATATTCCACTACAACTTATGAATGTTTTTCTTTAGCTTTAAGAAGATAATTTGAAAACAGAGGATGAGACTGTAAAATTACCTAGATTATTATGCTTCAGGTACGATACACATAAATTTTGCGTAATGCGAAAATTATTCACGCTAGTTCAAAGAAGTCGCAATAACAGGTCGGTTGGTGGAAATGACGTTAGCACAAGCGTATGTTTCAGCAAGACACGTGTTTGGAAATATAATATGTACATATAAATGAATTTCTGTTTAAAACCATCCACAAAAAAGCACGACGAGGAGAACAAGTCTCAAGGAATGACGCCACACCAATGAAACGATATATTTATGTGAAGAGTGTAAATTCAAAATCAACGTAATTTAATTTCAACATAACAGTAGAACAGCTGACCGAGCGCGGAGAAATTTAGTAACAAAAACGAACAAAAATGATAAATTCATCATAACTTGGATACTAATGAAAAAAAATATTTCTTAGTTTTTCGGGAACGACCCTAAAGTTTCGCGGTATTAGCCTAGAGCAGTGTATATTTGATGAGGAAATGAACGGAAAAATTAAACGCGGATACCTGGATGATTTGGCACTATTTAGTTAATAAATAATATTTGTTTCGGATCATATCTGGACAAAACGACACACGAACCAAATCAAAAAAACACCTTTTCACATATTACTCACTTTTTGACATTACTATTTGCGTGTCATAAATATATGTTTGTATAACTGTCAAATATCCAAAAAATGCATTGCAGATCAAGAATTCCGAAAAGATGAAAGAGAGGTTCGTGTAATGTTTATTAGTTCTGTGTGTATCCCAAACAAGTAAGCCTATTTTATCGAGAACTCGATTTATACCTTTCTAAATATTTTTCTGATATTTCGCAAACTTATTTAGATCAGTTGTTACTAGAAATTGTTCCGTTTCTCATGAATAATAAATCGTTTAACACCCACAAATGGGTCTTTATAGCATCGCAATAAGTCGTTAGCATGTTGTATTTAAACTGTTTTAGTTATTCTCTTATTTTGAGCATTTTTTAATACATAAGTGTGATATCAAAAAGTCGACACGTGCTTCGCGACTGTTTGTTTCAACGTATTGATGGTACATCTTCATACAAATTCACTGCTACGAGTGGTGTTCCCAAGGGGTCACATTTAGGTCCAATCCTGTTTTTATTTTTGTTAATATAATTTATATATTTTCAATGATGTTCAAATATTAATGTTTGCAGACAACCTGAAATTATTCAAAGCAATGTATTGTCAAATAACTTGTTGAAATTTATTATATTGTGACATGATAACCGCTTGCAACTTAACATAGGCAAATGTCAAATTATAAGGTTTTATCGAACAAAGAATCCAATTTTTTTCGATTATTCCATTAAAAATATGTCGTTAGTATCTGTCCCGGAAAGTAATAACTTAGGTATTTGGTTTGACACGAAACTCAATTTTATCAAGCATATAGAAATAATAACCAATAAAGCTTTGAAAATGTTGGGATTTATTTCAATAATGTCAATACCGTAAAAACATTATATATGTCACTAGTAACGAGTCATATACGAGGCGTATCCAGAAAGTAAGTGTACTGAGGCTTTCACGACCAAATGAATTTTATTTACGATGTGTTAGCTGCATTTACGTGTAGCCTGACTCTTTCCCTTCGCAACGAGACCGGTTCAAGGTCAGTACGTTGAGAAGTGTCGACGCAACAACACGTTTCGTGAAAAATGTCAATCCTATCTCCCGCCAAGTGCTAAATACGCGGCGTCATCCGTTATCTCGTTTGGAAGGGAAAACCTCCGTTTGAGGTTTATAATGAGGTGAAAACTGCATATGGTGATAAAGCTATAAATTGTACGAGTGTGTACAAGTGGTATCGCGAGTTAAAAACGGTTCTCACCTCTTCACCCTCCGTCAAAAAGTTCAAAACCACAATTTCAGCCAAGAAAATCATGGTATCCGTGGTTTGGGACTGTCAAGGCATAATTTTGATTGAATATCTGCCTCAAGGGGAGACTATCAACTCTGCAAGATACTGTGAGACCCTAAAAAAATTGCGGAAGGCGATTCAAAACAAAGGGAGTCAGCCTGCTGCACGACAATGCCAGACCACACACGGCCAACGCCACGAAGGAACTGCTTGCCTCGTTTAAATGGGATGCCCTGAACGACTCCGCGCATTCCCCTAACCTAGCACTTTCAGATTATTATCTCTTTACCTCCCTGTACATGGGTGGAAAAAGGTTTTCAACCGACGAGGAGGTAAAGGAGGAGGTGGAGAATTGGACGAAGGGGTTGGCGGGAAACTTCTTCGAGGAAAACATCAAAAAGTTGATCCCCCGCTCCACCACCTGCATTGAGAGGAATGGCGACTATGTCGAAAAATAGCTTGCATATGTACTACGGTAACCATGTAATTTTTTTGTTTCAATAAAAAAATTTGTAACCTACAAAAATTCAGTACACTTACTTTCTGGATACGCCTCGTAGAATACAATTCCACGGTTTGGACCCCAAATTATGAAGTTCATTCACGTGCAATTGAAAGAATCCAAAATAATTTTTAACATATGTAAATTTTAAAATGGGCATTCCAAAAAAATACATAAATTACGATAACGTACTTTGTTCATTAAATTCAATAAAATTATCTGATCGTAGAATCATTTCCGATTTAACCTGTTCGTATAAAATCATTACTTCAATGTTTGATACCACTGATTTATTATGTGCAATCTCTTTTCATACTCCAAGCAGGTCAGTTACAAGACAGTAGGTACCTACCATATTATTGTAGCAATTCTACATCAACTTCGCAATATTACACTCCTATGCGACGGATTCAACAGCTAGGGAACACATCTCGATGTTGTTGATATATTTAGTACATCAATTTAAATATATAAGCATACCTTGTGGAATTTTTTCATCAAGTAGGGGGATATTTTGATAAAGCTGTATAAATTGACTAACACATTAACAGTATTTTGTCGGCTGAAAGAAAATAAATATTTTGGATTTTTTATAATTGATACCTACATACTGTGTGGATCAAATTAAATAATATTTTTACGTGATATTTATTTTTGTTCAAGTGTTTTAATCATTCGTTTCCTGCACTATTTACGAGTATAATTTCATAAATATTGTTATATATGTAAAAGCCTTAATAGTCGTAAAATAAAAATAAATACATTTAAAAAATAAAAAAGACAGCTCATATTTTATAGGCTAATGTGGATTCCAAGAAACATTATTTTGTAGGCTTTGGACTCCTTCTGATGTCTGTGTATTGGACCTGTGATGTATTTATTATTATTTGTTTAGGTACCTACTTTATATTTTCAGGTGCTTGAAGTATATTATTGTTTTGCTTTTTAATGTTCATTATTTATTTAATAATTTAAAAGTATATATTATATTATATAAGTATAAATAATTTTGAAGTATATTATTGTTTTGCTTTCAAATGTTCATTATTTATTTAATAATTTAAAAGTGTACTCTAAACTGTCTTTCCAAAAATAATTTTCCCTTTTGTTCCGTTTGATTAACCGCCCATTTTCTACTATTTAATAACAGAATATTTTCCAACAAAGCAGTTCTTAATCCTGGATACCAACATGGCAATATGTAGACAGGCGAAGGGCGCCGGGTTACCCTCACTGCCTCTAATACTATTCGACCTAATGAACCTGTGAACATTGAATGTTCACTACATGCTTTGATAACTCCCTTATGAAAATAGGTCCCGACCCGCTGATCCCAGGCTTAAACTAATGAACCGCATGCATTTTGACCATACACATTAAGACTCGAGGTAGTCGTCCATACTCTGCATTGTCTCTGTGATTTAATTTCAAAAATCACTACACATATTTTATTTCAAATCTCCCCCCCCCATGATGTAAAATTTATCAAGGTCAGAAGCTAGGTAATGAGTTTTATTTAGCAAAGAAGTACTTGATACCATACAGCAATAATACTGCCCAGCACCAGTTAAAATATGTCATTTCATTTGGGGATGTTTTGTAATTGAAGGAAATGAGGGAGGGATAGGAGATTGAAAGTTTCTGGTTATCCAGATTTGAAGCCTACATAATTTCACAAAAAAATATTTAATTCAAGTATAATTAGATGTTAATTTATTTATAAGTGCACTTAGCTCAAAACGATGAATATTTTTAACAATACGTAATAAATAATTTCTGTTTTTCACATGCTTCCTCTCTCATGCCACCTTGAGGGTGATATTAAAATATTAAAAGCGTGCTCTCCTTTAAACTCCTTGGTGCGGCCCTATAAAGCCAATATCTTAGGACATTGGCAGGGCCAGCTCAAGTGAAAGGCAAACAAGAAGATCCCCACAAACACTTAGGTTGGTGCCAAAATTCCTATTCGGCGAGGACCACGAGAAGGTTACTTAGAATTTATACGGATTGTTTTTTAATCCATTTTGAGTTCAATATTGTCGCGCGTTTTTAGTCGTTATGTGATATCAGATTTTGTAATCCTTTAAATCAGTTATTATGGGTAGTAGGGTTGGTACGGTGGAAAATTATATAATTTAAAAAAAAACATTTTTCATTACTGAAGTAAGACGTGATAATATTTCATCGGTAAAATTTGAAGTAATTTTTGATAATACATGAAGTTGTATGAATATAAGTTAGCAGGAGAATAATAAATTTAGTCAACCTCAAAAATATGTGACACAATTGTTACATTTGGTTCATTATAATATTTGTAATTATTTTTTCAAAGTTAGGTTATTTATGTGGGTGTAAAACCGAAGAATATCGATTGTTATTAAATCAGCCGCGCGGGGTGAAATATTAGTAAAATAAATCAGATTATTGAAATTTTAAAATAATTAAGTTAGAATAGTTTATCAAATTAAGTTTGGACAGACATTACGTTTTATCTCCTACGCGGCTTTGTAAATACCTTGTAATGTACTTTTCTAATTGAATTAGAATAAGGACGGGTTGTTTCGGAGAACTTGAAGAATTCTTCAAATTTCAAAGTTAATTTTCAAGTTCTGTGAAAGATATTTTTAACTTATGTTTTTATTTCAGTTCTGTCAAGCAACTAGCCTATAATGATATAATAACAGAATTTGAATAGGACTTTCACAGAACCCGTAAATGAACGTTGAAATTTGATGAATTGTTTAAATTCTTCAAATTGTATGTCTAAGCCCTGCAACTTCGAAGTAAGCGGAAATGGGTGTCCATTCAACCCTTAATAACTAAGTCTTCAGCAGCCTTTGTCTTTAGCCCCCGAGGGCCATAACATTGATACCAACAACAATTCGCCGGGCCATAAATGCAGAAGGGTCGTCGAGGGAAGATTGTTCGTGACGTCTTTATGGGAGCCACGCCCTGGAAGTGTCATTTGTATCGGAATTACGCCGCATCCATCATCGCGAGGGCGGGAGGTGACAACCCTGACAAGCGCTGAGGGCAAAAAATAATATTTTAAGACTTATGGCGTCGAATTGAAATTCTAGCAGCGGGTGCTGCTATTTCTTGAAATAATGCACGCTCAGCTAGGCTTTATTATGTAATGTAACGTTTTTAGTACTGGCAATTATCATTTCGAAAAGGTCCAGTCTTAAACTTTCCCATCTAATTTTTGACGTAAATTGCATAAATGGTGGACTAAAATATCATCCATATTTATGTACATATTATATCGTTTATATATACATAAGAAAAATGTATTTATTGGTCGTACCTATCACCCACTAGGCAATTCTAAGAAATGTTTCCAAAGATGCCTGTATCGAACATGAAAACATGATATAATTGCATTAAATATTATAAAATTTGCCATTTGAAAAATGCAACAAAATATTCGGTTACTAGGCGATTCAACCTGGAAAAAAAAGAATATTGAACACCTGACGCTGACTAATACAAACACCTGCGTTTAAAAGAGTAAACAAGTTTTTTTGTTTGACGTTATTGCTGTCAGAAATTATAAATACCCAGTTAAAACAAAATATTGGTCAGTCAAATTTCAAAAATTAACACCAGTGGACGGAACACCTCCAGTTAAAACGCGATCTGTTAATTATAATTATAAATTCCTCAGTGTCAACTGAAATCTGTAGTCGCTTCTGTTCCTCCATCACGGCAAAATCATTTTAAAGATTACAACCATTTCTAACGAGCTGTTTACGGCCGGCACTCTATCAGCTGAGCCAGACGCATCTGTCATCATTACAATAATGGGGCGTCTCCGTGTGCCGGCTCTTATAATCAAATGCCCACTGCCGATGATCACCTAGAGGCTGGCCAATCCCTGCTGCATTGATGCTGACAACCTAGAGGCTGATCAATTCTTCCTGGCTACCAACTGAATTAGCCATTGATGCTGAAAACCTAGAGGCCGGCCAATTCTTCCTGGCTACCGACTGAATTAGCCATTGATGCTGACAACCTAGAGGCCGGCCAATTCTTCCTGGCTACCGACTGAATTAGCCATTGATGCTGAAAACCTAGAAGCCGGCCAATTCTTCCTGGTTACCAACTGAATTAGCCATTGATGCTGAAAACCTAGAGGCCGGCCAATTCTTCCTGGCTACCGACTGAATAAGCCATTGATGCTGAAAACCTAGAAGGCGGCCAATTCTTCCTGGTTACCAACTGAATTAACCATTGATGCTAAAACCTAGAAGCCGGCCAATTCTTCCTGGCTACCAACTGAATTAGCCATTGATGCTGACAACCTAGAGGCCGGCCAATTCTTCCTGGCTACCGACTGAATTAGCCATTGATGCTGAAAACCTAGAAGCCGGCCAATTCTTCCTGGTTACCAACTGAATAAGCCATTGATGCTGAAAACCTAGAGGCCGGCCAATTCTTCCTGGCTACCGACTGAATTAGCCATTGATTCTGAAAACCTAGAAGCCGGCCAATTCTTCCTGGTTACCAACTGAATTAGCTATTGATGCTGAAAACCTAGAGGCTGGCCAATTCTTCATGGCTACCGACTGAATTAGCCATTGATGCTGAAAACCTAGAAGCTGGCCAATTCTTCCTGGTTACCAGCTGAATTAGCTATTGATGCTGAAAACCTAGAGGCTGGCCAATTCTTCCTGGCTACCGACTGAATTAGCCATTGATGCTGACAACCTAGAGGCCGGCCAATTCTTCCTGGCTACCGACTGAATTAGCCATTGATGCTGAAAACCTAGAAGCCGGCCAATTCTTCCTGGTTACCAACTGAATTAGCCATTGATGCTGAAAACCTAGAGGCCGGCCAATTCTTCCTGGCTACCGACTGAATAAGCCATTGATGCTGAAAACCTAGAAGGCGGCCAATTCTTCCTGGTTACCAACTGAATTAACCATTGATGCTAAAACCTAGAAGCCGGCCAATTCTTCCTGGCTACCAACTGAATTAGCCATTGATGCTGACAACCTAGAGGCCGGCCAATTCTTCCTGGCTACCGACTGAATTAGCCATTGATGCTGAAAACCTAGAAGCCGGCCAATTCTTCCTGGTTACCAACTGAATAAGCCATTGATGCTGAAAACCTAGAGGCCGGCCAATTCTTCCTGGCTACCGACTGAATTAGCCATTGATTCTGAAAACCTAGAAGCCGGCCAATTCTTCCTGGTTACCAACTGAATTAGCTATTGATGCTGAAAACCTAGAGGCTGGCCAATTCTTCATGGCTACCGACTGAATTAGCCATTGATGCTGAAAACCTAGAAGCTGGCCAATTCTTCCTGGTTACCAGCTGAATTAGCTATTGATGCTGAAAACCTAGAGGCTGGCCAATTCTTCCTGGCTACCGACTGAATTAGCCATTGATGCTGAAAACCTAGAAGCCGGCCAATTCTTCCTGGTTACCAACTGAATTAGCTATTGATGCTGACAACCTAGAAGCCGGCCAATTCTTCCTGGCTACCGACTGAATTGGCCATTGATGCTGAAGCCTAGAGGCTGGCCGATTCCTGCTGGCTACCAATTGAACTGGCCACTGCTCCAGCAGTCGCCTATGCCATTTGCTGTATCGTATGGCGCGATGATGCACAATGTGCTCCAATCTGAAATTATCGCTGAAGGATTTCCGATTGTCTCTGTTTTCTATTTGTGTATTAAACCCAGTTGTATTGAAATTCATATAACTATTTCTTGTGAATTAGGTTGGCTGTAAAAAATAGGAAGTACCTATAAGCTACACCCCTTTGTACGTTCTGTATACCAGTACAATACTTGTAATTAAAATGTGAATTTTGATTCGAATCGTCTTTCTTTTATGATGGTTTGGATAGAACACCTCACGGTGTTTTACTTAAATTATTACCCAAGTTGAGGACTGATGTGTGCCGGTGCTTATTATTTACAGTCTTTTCTTGTTCAGGCAAAAACGTCCCGTACAATGCCCATTCTCCAAAAATTTTAAATCTATTAATAATATTATTATGATGAGATAATATCTTATATCATTTTGCTTTGGCATTGTCCAAATTCAACAAAAAAGCTATGCGCAGCCCTAGCCAATGACCCTTCTAAAAAAGGTTCTCAGTGACGTCTCAAAGTATTTATTTCTTAAGCGGGTACTTTTCAGAAATGATTCGAATGTTTTTTTCTGTAAAAGTTGGTTTTCACGTGTTTGAAGGTAAAATATTTTTTCTGAGATATTTTTAACTAAAGAATACGGATTTTAATTTACCATTTCGCTAAAATTGACTTGACAACATAAAATGAAAGTGGTCAATGTAAAAATACTTGGAAACCAGAGGAAAAGTTTTCGGGCAAAGGAAATGCCATATTATCAGAGGCGTTTTCTAAAAATATAATGCTATGTTCCTACGTTGAGAAAGTTAAGAGAACCAAATGCGAAAAGACTGCCCATTGATTATCTAAAACTACATAACAGCACAATCAATATTTTTTTCATAAAATTTGACACATAAAGAAGGAATGACACACAGTTAATATAACATATTTATCACAT
Organism: Hesperophylax magnus; assembly: GCA_026573805.1. Classification (NCBI taxonomy): domain Eukaryota; kingdom Metazoa; phylum Arthropoda; class Insecta; order Trichoptera; family Limnephilidae; genus Hesperophylax; species Hesperophylax magnus. Next base: position 16,739,167 of record JAIUSX010000049.1, read on the forward strand.
TTTTACAACATCAAACATAAAAGAGTGATATCACAATCAATATTTTGTATCAAAGCATATTGAGTTTCAGAGAAAAATTCTAACATTTTCAAAACGTAATTCAAGTTTACTTACCCTGAAATATAGTCAAAAAGAGGATAAATCATAATTTTATCTACATCATGGATAAAATGAATAATTATTCATCAAAAATGTGTACAATTTATTAATATCTCGACGAAATACAAGAGAGCAATTCTACGCTATATTATTAATTTTTCAGAAGGAAAAATAACAATATGCTTTCTTAAAATGATGTCATCATTTCTTCTCCTTCAAGGAAATCCGGATTGTTTTATTGGTTACAACGCCCAAGCTATTTTGATAATAATTAATTATTACAGCTTGTCTGAAATATTGGTGACAGATAAACCACTCAGATATAAATTCAGTAATTAAACTTATAACTCTATTCATCAATCCCCAAGATGTAGTTGGAATTGCAGGTACTGTTAATCGGGAAATAATTGATCATATTTTTTTTTAGAATTTGAAATAAATTGTTCTCTGCAATGAATGATTACTTGCTTAATCCTTGATATTTAAAACATCCAAGTTAAGTATTAGTAAAGTTATACAAAATACGGTGAGGCTGGATAAAATTAATTCTTCGGTGGAATCACAAGAAATCGATATGAAGCTAAAAATCACGGCACTACGCCCTCTTGAATATCGATGTGGAGTTAAACGCTGAGTGGAAAAAAATATTTTAGCCTCAATCCCATGGCTCTCGTGAATAGCGATGTGAAGGCAAACGCTGAATGAAAATCTTCCTTCAGCCTCAATCCAATGGCTCGCCGCCTTCTCGAATATCGCCTAAATAATCTGTAAAATGAGAGACAAAATCAGAAAAAATAAGAATCCAGTGAGTTGTGATATTTCACCATAACCTAGTCAAACATCACCTCTCAAGAAGCTGCACGTAAGGTCTTTCAAGGAGAGGGACGAGTAAAGCAGGGACACAATATGAGCCGATAAGTCGTTAAAAAATCCAAACTTTTGAGCAAAAGTTCTCTTGTGACAGCATCGTGCGGTATATCAACCGTACACCAGTGCCGAGAAGACCAATAAGCATATTCTATTAAAATATTGTAAGAACAAATAAAAAATTCCAACTTAACGCCTTTATTCCGAAGATTGCAATACGACAGTTATTGAAATTCGGAAAATTTGTGAGATTCGAAAAAATTCCACGGCCAACTATTTCAAACTAGTTTTCTTTCCAACATTCTGCAGTCAAACAAAATATTTTACCTTATAGCTTTTTAGCAGGGTTTGTAAAACACGCACCTTTATCAAATCCTGCGGGATTGAGGGATGGATTAAATGTGATTATTACCTGCAGACATTAGAATCACGCAAACCAAAACTTCCTTTAAAAGTAAAATCATTGATTACCTCCAATAAACATATTCATCTGTAGTATTTCTTACCACATTTTTATTTATGCCTACTGTGTATATATTCATACTTGAATTGTATAATCTAAAAAAAATACCGATTTTATTTTATCTGTCATTTTAACAATATCATATAAACAAAAACCTAGCTAGCAACCACCCTTAAAATTGCCATCTCAACACAGACGTTTCACACCTCCTGAGATGGGCAATAAGTGATTTCTGTAACTAAATGTAATATTAAAAAAGAAAAAAACAAAATGAATTCAGAAATCTCGGGGGATATCACGAAATGTGCAGGATTTATATTAAGAGTTTTAAATTTGTAACAATGTCATTATTTCATAAAAAAATGTATTAGTATTTGGTATTTTGGTACAAACATACATATTTTACTTTGATACAAGTTTATTATAAAAAAATCATTGTAATTTTAAGGTAAAGTAATTAAGTAATTTAAGAGGATTTTGCTAAAATCATATTTGCTACCAGTAATATTAAAAAGGTAATATAATAAGTATTTTAAGAAAGCTTTGATAAACATGATCATAAAACACCATAAAAAAAGATCAAATATTGCTGAAATCCCGCGGGATTGCAAACCCTTCGTTGAGGGACAGTATTGTAGTTTGTTTCAGACAAACCACTTTCTTGCACATAAAAGCTTACTGAATTTTTGTGCAGGAAAGTGGTTCATCTGAAACAAATATTGCTGAAATCCCACGGGATTTCAAACCCTTCTTTGAGGGAAAAGATTGTAGTTTGTTTCAGATTAATCACTTTCCTGCACATAAAAGCATACTGACTTTGATAATTATAATTTTTTTTTAATTTCCGGTTTCAAGTTTATACAAAATAATTATATTCTGTTCATTTCTTCTGAGCTGAAGAAGTTGAGATATTTTTCCATTAATTTTAAATATAATTTGACTTGTAATAGGTTCACTTAGATCTTTGCCAGTCAAATAAAATTTTCATTTGAATTCTATGCCAAAAATACGTTTTTCCTTCCCCATACTTGTACTATTTCCCCTTAATCGACGTCAGAACTTTCTCTAAATTCTCCCTTGGAAGGTAATAGTAATATTTCATCCCTGGATTTGTCTGAGCGCGCATGGTTATCAAAATAGAACGGATTTTAATTTTAATATTTTCTCGTTTCCGCGGAAATCGGCTTAAACGAAATATAATGAAGGTAGAAAATATGAAAGTCCTTCTTAATTCAAATAGGAAAGATGTGCAATCGTTCGCACTTTAGACTAAAATTCACTCTCACAAATCCAGAATAAAGAGTGTTCTTCTTTAGTCTGTGATTAAATTATTTTTAACAATATACTTCTGTCAACTGACACTTTAGTGTAATTATCTAATCCACTAACCATCATGCTATTTCCACCAAAGGGGTAGGCAGAGATAAGAAAACACCACACAACTCTCTGCTTCATTCACATTCATACATTTTCTCAGGCAAACTCTCCAGTTACTTTGATTCTTGACATGGTCCGAATGAATTTTTATTTCGTTTGAACATGCCTTATCTTCCTTAGGCGTTCCTGATTTTTTCCATCCACTTGAGCGTCATACAATCTCCTGGCTGTCTTCCGTCCATCCGTCCACATATTGTGAGAAATTGTGGCACGCGTGACGTACTCGAAGAAGAAAGAGAATAGTTGAATATGAAATTTACAACTAACGTCAAAGGAGATTGTTCGTGGATTATTAAAAATACCTGAAAATATTCCAAAAATATATTGTAATGCCTTTGTTCTCCCACATAAATAATAATAATTTTCCGCAACAAAACATACATCAGTCAAAGGTCAATACTCTGTAGTAATAATAGTTTTTGAAAGACCTTTAAGACCGCAGCAAACCTGACAGAGCTTGACGTGTCAGAAGTTGAATGATGTAGATCAAGCAAAGTTTTAGGTTGGCGGTTTATCCTTCCTCAACATTAAGTACTTTTCTAGATAAGGGTGTGAGGGTTTCGTGTGGTGTCGAGCATAGAGAGGTTACATTTATATTTGATTATGTTTTAGGGTAATATTATATTTATGTACCTAAGTACTAAATCTAGGCACGCACAAATTAAAATGCTTGATTTTCGCCGCCATGCAAACAGAAAAGAGTATTTTTAAGACATTTAAAAACTTGACAGATTTTATTTTTATTCCGTACGACTTATCTTATTCTCCAATTTCCATAAATTATTAACACTTTAACATTATTTCTAAATTATTTACACCGATTGTATCACATAGTAAACCAACAAAATTCGTGTAAAATGTACGTTAATTTGCATTATGGATATACTCTTGCTTAGTAGGTTTTTCATAATCCGTGTCGAATCATCTTGCTACTTTAAAATCTTTAAATTTGAGGTGAAAAATCATTTGGATGATATGGTATTCCGATTTTACTCATGGGCAGTGTCCGTATAATACAAAACACAAATACAACTAAGCCTTTAGAAGTTTGTGTACTAACTACCCTGAAGAGCTTTATACATTTTATGATTAAGACGTGTAAACAAAGGTACAGTTCTTTACATATTACCTTATTTTACATACAACAATTCAAATCAAAATACGCATCTCCAAAAATTACAATTCCCTAGGAGATATTGATATTTTCCACTGCACCCTTAATTTTTTTTAAATCAAATTAACCTTACAGTGTACTTAAACCACTAAAATACTTCATACTTTTCGTCTACCCTTTTCATAATTTTTTTCCTTCACGTATATAACTTTAAATATCTACTTTCTTTGTAACCTGTAACATATTTTAAATAGAACTTGACTGGTTTATTTTATATTCAACAGCTTAAATGCAAAATTAATTTACACGTATAACTGTTTGTTTCCTGAATATACTCAAGTAAATTTTTAAAAATTCCACCACCTCGAATATTGCATTGACAATATTAATAATTATTATTAAACGAAAAAACCACTTTGTAGTACACCATTTTGCAGTAATTATTTTTTTACTCAAATAATAATTTAGTTGGATACGTAATGAATACGATCGACAGTGATGACAAAATGAGCCACTCTGGCATACATAAAATTAATTGCAATGATCGTTCCGCTTTTTATATCGAAAAAGCGGTTTGGAATATCAACATTAGCGTAAAAGAACATATACGATTTTGAAATGATAAATCATTTTTTAGAATTTGCGAAATTTACGAAACCCTAAATAGAAACATATCGGTATTATGATAAAACCTCTGAACTAAAATATTACTTAAAATGGAATAAGAATTAGATTAAATACTTTAGAAGCTCCTGAAATTGAGAAAGCTGTCAATAATAACTCCAACATAATTAAAAATCAAATAAATTTAACTAATAGTCCTATATTTATTTTTTTCCGTTAACCCCCGCTGAAAATGTATCCCCCTCCCTTTACTTACCGCTTCCTATAGTAATTTGTATCCAACTTTTCTAGTTGTATCTCTTTCTGTCGCCAAATAACATGTCTTCATCTTTTCTATTTTTATATCTCTCTCTCTTTGTAATATGTTCTTATATGCTTGTGTCCATATGTAACTATTATTAGATATAGCCCTGGTGAAGCTTGCGATAAACGAAACCAGATTGTCTGTAATATATTAATTCAATTAAAGTAGTGTATCATAAAGTGTGTTTTTTTTTATTTTCATATACAATCTCACACCAAAAAGTATATGTTTAAATTTATTCTTGGTGAAGTTCTAGAACGGCTAGGTGCATACCGCATACTGCATACTACACATGCGAGCATCTCATGGGCACACGTACTGGTAGCACTGAAATACTCCGGAGTTCCTGGCATATTCTCGGTTTGCGGCCCACAGACCACAGAAGCTCCTTTTATTAAAACTTCCTTCAGCCGGCCCCGGAAAGCGGTTTAAAACCCCACTTTCATCAACATTGAATTCCAGACGCATATTACATGGTACCTACTCATGCATTTTGTGAGTATGATAGTACCAATCCTTAAAATATATTTAAAAAATAATTCAATTTTCTCCAAAAGTTATATTATTTTCTTTCCATGGTAGCGTTTCGCTCTTTTAATGCTTTATCAATCTGTGGTTCGGCCACATGCACTGAATTATTTTATTAATGTTATTACAACCACACAATTTTTTACAAACGCATTATACATAGGTATTAATGTTTTCTTTCACTGCCTCGCAAAACCTGGTCCGCCATCAATAGGTTAAGGTGCTCCCATAGCCGCTGTGCCCACATGATGCACAGATGTGGCCTTAAAGAGTCGGCAATGTGTGAATGTGGTGCGGTGCAGACTACCGAACATGTGGTCAACGAATGCCCGCTCCATTCATTCCCCGGCGGGATTGATGAGGTTCACATGGCGACGCCTGAGGCCCTAAAATGGCTCGCAGATCTAGATGTCCCCCCCTGACCCCCCACCATACGAAAGAAGAAGAAGAATGTATTCTTAAAAGCAGAGTTTTTTCGTTAAATTTTAAGTAAAACTATTTACAAAAATAGTATTTCTATCAAGAAGGTGCTTACCGTTAAAATCTATAGTCTGTGATAAACTTCCTTAAATCTAATTATTTATCTTTGGTATAAAAGTACAGGTATAAAAGTTCCTAAAAAATTGTATTTTTTGTAGATTGTATGACAATTTAGTCTAAAATTAATAAGCCTGATAGTAATTTCAAGTCTTAAATATATTTACAAATTTAGATCTACATTATGAAGACTAATGAATCATAGTTCTGATATTTATAGATCAGTGCACCGTACATTGCATAAATGTTATACCGATGAAATTTTCACGTCCAGAATATCCAATCTAATTAAAAATGTTAATAATGTATTAACACCGTTTGTCAATTATTATTAACCATAATTATAGACACGCTGAAAGCTCTGTGGCCTAGAAAGCTCGCTATTCAGTCGTGCGTCAATAACTAAATAATTTGTCCCGTTATTATTTTATGTCCAATTAATATGGGCATGTCAATTTCTACGTCTCCAGGATGGTAAAAGTTCTCTATGTCAAATAAGAATTTGTTTCGAAATTCCTGATCTCGATAAAAAGAATTCCTTATAACGAACATAACTCTTACAGCATGCAGTTTTATAACTCAACACAATTCATTTACAATAATAATTAATTAACTGAACTTTTTTTAGGGGCTCAGTGAATGATCCCATGGATATTTTATTAACCTAGTGGTTGAATGGTTTAGTGCCATTCTGTATTTCTAACGATTTATTACGTATTTCTCTTGAACACTTGGAATGTTTGTAAGTTTATAAAAAAGCATATGTTGTTTATGTCGATAATATCTTTCCATCTTTAGAGCTAAAACGGTAATTATATGATATTCCCTCGACATAAAAAGATCGCAAAGTATGTTCCGCTGTTATTTCACATTTTATGGGTGTGAAAAAAATTTCTGCGTATTTTGCTGCATAATTATAATCATGTTATAACTACACAGCAATATTAACCGTGACAGCTGTTTCGCCTTGTGAAGGCATTATCAAACTGACTAATTAAAACACAGAACTTGTTTATAAGTAAACCTTTTTTTATAAATTGAATAATAATATGATTGAATATATCCAAAAATATATACGAAAAATTACTATATTTAGACATCTTTCATGATTCCTTTCTAACATATAAAACGAACTTATTAAATTTTTTAGCGTAACATATTTCAAAAATACTTTCACTTCATTTTTCAAAACTTCTATGTATTAACAGTCAATTAAAATTCGTGAGCATATTAAAGATTTCAATTTATTTTTTTCTCTCCACACACTTTCTTCCCTTTATAAATATTACCTATTCATACATCAATTTAAATAAAATTAATTGGTTTTAACTTAAAATCATTAGTTAAGTTTTTAGAACAATCTCAAAATTATGTAATGATATTTTATGTACATACGTAATAGATACAACAACTATGTAATAACTAAAAATATCCTTAGCTGTATCTTATTGTACTCTGTATGTCTTAATAAGTAAATAAAAAGAAAAATTAAACTAAGTAATAATAATTGTTCGATTTATTCCGATTTTTCAGTTCATTTTTAGTTGCGTCAATTGCAAAAATACAAGACATAAAAAAAAATCTGGTTTTAGTCGAAGATTTTTTCAGAGAAGATTACAATATCAATGCAAATCGCATAAGTTACGCCATACATTAAAAACGTGTTATTTCTATGTGCGAGGTTAGCGCATCGCGTACCCTTCATATATGCAGTTACGAGATGCCCCGGGAGCTTCCCACGAATTTCCATATTGCAGCCGATGTAGCCATAATGTGGAGCTTTTAATATGCGATTTACGAAGCCTTCGGGCCCCAAACATCCACGACCCATGACAGGAACGTTTAGAGGCAAACAGGTTTTATTCGGGCTGTACGATCATTTTTTTCCATTTGACACAATTATTAAGGTGTACATAAATTACATTTATATATTCGTACGTATATTCAAATAGTAAAATCCTCTGCTCTGAAATGTGGCGAATAAGATTCCAAACGTCTCAACTACTTCCAACCCTCTGGAGCCAGTATAACTATGGCATCCCCAATAGGGGTATGTTGTGAGGCTGAAGGTGTTGTGTGGAAAGAGATGGGGGAAAGGAAGATGTATAAAGTACCTGGCTAATCAGATTTAGTCATCATTATTACCACTATTTTTATGTCTTTATTGATACCTAACTGAAGTACCAAGAGTTGTATTCTATTTTAAGTGGTGGAAAAGGGGATGGGGGTATTTTTAAGAAATCTCATGTAGATAATGAGCTTTCTCTTGTTTTGAAAGTCAAGTGTGCAAATTTTCATCAATTTCGGAACAAAACTGTAGATTCAAGTGAAATGTAAATCAAAATTCGTCTTTACAAACAAAAAATAATTGAAAATTTAAGTGGTGGAAAATAATTGAAAGTTATTGAACTAAAACATGATATCAAAAGTTTTGCGAAATAGGTATTTATTATACACATAGGTACTGCTAGGACTTCCCTTAAATAATTGGCAAAATATAAAATGATGATCGACAACAAAATGATATTAAAATCTCTACAATTTACTGACTTTTTGCCTATCAAGATGAGATTTTTTTCATTTTACATTAACAACTTTAACACCGATCCACCAATCTCTAAAAGCATTATTTGTACAAAATAACAAAGATACGTTCCCATTGAACCATCTAATATAGTTTGTATAATATAAAAGGAATCCGAATATATAACAAGCAGTTTGTTTTATGAGAATTGTAAAAAGATAGTCCATGTTGGTTGCCTTGACCAGCCCAGATTCAGCCAGCATTGCATTAATCTAATACGTCACGCCGCTCACCGCCAGGGAGAATTGGCTTAGGCACTTCTGCTCCGTTGGCAGCGCCGCGAGTCGAGAATAATATTTTCATCGAGTTATACCTTACCTGACTTTACACCTGGTTTCCCTGGCTGGGAATGAGTGAATGATGCGGAAGATAGATTTTCCTAAACATATAATCCCAAATATATTTTTATATATTTATATCTACTGAACATCTCAAAATTAAATACATCTTTTGGCCATAAAAAAACATAAATTTTATGCTTTAAAGTTCAAATTTATTTATTTATTTATTGCATCTCACTATACATAAAACAGTTTTTTTCTCATATAAATCAACCTCACTAGGACTGAGCCTGTATCGAGGTTAACAATTTACATTATAGTGAAGCAAACATAAGAGTAATCACAAACATAAAGTAATTCTACATACAAACACAAAATATTTCAAAATTAAAGAAAAAATAAGTATTAGATGTGTTACCAGATGGGTAATTTGACAGTATATTGTAACAATATTTGAACCATAACTAATCATTAATCATTATTCAAAAGAAGAAGCAAAGTAGATCATAAAGACAGATAGGGTGACATTCAGTTTTTAGTAAATGGGACTTATATAAAATCTTATTATTTAAGAAAGGACAAGGATGAAAAAATATTAAGACAATTGTCTGTCAATACAAAATTCTTAATTAAATTTTTTAAATTTAACTAAGGAATCGGTAGACTTAATATGATTTGGAAGAATATTAAACATAAGTGGTGCCTGATATAAATAATTTCTTTGACCAAAAGAAGTTTTAGTATGTACAGCCACAAAGTTCGATGTAGAGCTAATTCTAGTTGTCCGCATTTGTTGTGTTCTTTCAGCAAATTTAATATTGATAAAAAATCGACAAAGTATTTGAGTGATTTGTTGAGCAACTGTTGAGCTGTTTTATATTCATTCCATTTATTACATTCCTTATAAAGTAGGTTGGATGGATAACAGAATTTTTTTTTGTACATTACTTTAAGGATCAATTTTTGAGTAATATTAAGTGGTTCAACATTGGACTTTAGACATGATCCCCAGCATACTATGTTATAAGAAAGTCGAGATTGGACTAAGGCAAAATAGACAGTTTTTAATTTCTCTTTGTCCAATATGTGTCGCAGTTCTTTAAAAATAAATGTAAGTCTCCTGATATTCTTTGTTAACATATCGATATGGTCATTCCATCTTAAAAATGTATCAATCTTTACACCTAGATACATGATACAATCTACACTTTCCAAGGAGTGGCAATTACAATTTAGCTGACAATTATGTATAATTAGATTATGAGGTATTTATTATATAATTATAATTAATTATTATTATAACATGGTGCCTATCCGGAAGAAATAAACGGAGACTAGAGGCTTTTGAGATGTGGTCCTATAGAAGACTGTTAGGAATTTCCTGGAGAGACCATATTACAAATGAGGAGGTTCTCCAAAGAATCGAAAGAGGAAGGCACCTGCTCAGGACCTTGTCCGAAAGGATATATAGCATAATGGAGGGTATGACCGAGGGGACCAACTCTAGGGGACTCCCACGCCGAGAGTACCTGGAGGACCTGCTGGTGGACGTGCGCTGCTCATCATATGCAGAAGTCAAAAGAACCGCACAAGACAAGGAAGAATGGAAGAGGAGATTAGATGAAATTGCTGCAAACCAATCCCAGGATTGAAACCAGAGAGAGAGAGAGATTATGAGTGTCAGAAGGCTGACTTTTTGATGATTTACTAAATGTCACATATTTAGTTTTTATTGTATTCAAAGTTAAGATGTTATTATTCAGCCAACTCTTTACTGCTCTTAATCCTAAGTCACATTTGTTAAAAGCATCTCTCCAGGTTTTACCCTCAAATATTAAAGCAGTATCGTCTGCGAAACTAACAATGTTACCTGGAATATCTAAATTACACAAATCATTAATGTAGATTAAAAACAATATTGGTCCAAGCACACTACCTTGCGGAACCCCAAAAGAGATTGGTTTGCTATTGCTTAAATGATTATTTATCTCTACTTGATGGGTTCTATCACTTAGATAGGATGTGAACCAGCCTAGTGCTGTACTATGAATGCCAAGAGAAGTTAATTTTTTGAGGAGTAATCTATGGGACACCGTATCAAATGCCTTTGATAGATCTAAGATCACAGCCAAAGCTTTGTTTCCATAGTCTAACGCACTAATGACTTTGGACAATACCCTCAACACTGCATCACTTGTTCCCATATTCTCTCTGAAACCAAACTGATTGCTAGAGAGTATATTATATGTTTCTAAGAATGATACCAATCTCGACTTAGCCAATCTCTCTATTACTTTTGAAAGAGTATTGAGTAAGGATATAGGTCTGTAATTATTGACATCTAGACGATCTCCACCTTTAAAAAGGGGAATTACTTTAGCTTTCTTACAATGAGAAGGGAACATCCCACTCTCGAAGCTAATATTTACAAGGTGAGATATGGGTCCAGCTAATTCGGATACATGCATTTTATACACCATAAAACTTAAAGAATCAATACCGCACGAGAAAGACATTTTTAAATCATTTATCACATTTGTGACTTCAGAAATGCTAGTTGGTTTAAAATAAAAATTGTCCCCTGTAACGTGATGTTCAGATTTAAAATCATTCACAAGACACATCTCACTAGTTTTATTAGCACTGCACAAATTATTAGCGAAGCTTGGACTAATGTCACTGAAGAAGTTATTTATATGATTAGTAATTGTATTTGGACTCTCTTCCATTGAAGTAATATTATTATTAATTTTCAATTTTTTTATTGTAGTTTGTTTCTTTTGTAGGTTGATAGCCTCCTTTATAATCATCCACTGTTGTTTAATGTTACCATTGACTTCATCCAATTTTCTTCTGTAGTATGCTTGTTTTGTTGTTCGTATTATCTTTGTACACCAATTCCGATATCTTTTATAGTATTCCAACAGTTCTTTGTTATAGATTTCTCTTCTACATTTATTGTGCAATTTATTCCGTGTTCTGAGGTATTTGATTATTCCAACATTTATCCATGGTTTTAGATATTTTCTGTAATGTTTCTCAATTTGTACTGACGTACAACTTTGCACATGAGTTTTCAAACATTTAATGAAATTATCTGTTGCCAGATTGACGTCTTTCGTTGATAGTACTGTATCCCAGGATTCCTTCTTTAATTTGGTCTTCAAAAGGTTGTTGTCAACAATAAGTTTTGGTTTTCCATTATTATTTGAAATACTTTTAAGAGTTAAGCTCATAAACTTCATCAAAATTGCAAAATGGTCCGTTATGCCAGTAGTAAAAGCTGCTCCCTGTGGTTTTAATTTTGATTTCGCCATAATATGATCAATACAACTTGATTTGTTAGGAGTTACTCTTGTTGGTGAGTTTATTTTGGGCTTAATACCATGAAATTATCTAATTAAGAAGTGATAGATATTTTTGTGTTTTTATGTTCTTCAAATCTAGAGTATCAATATTTAAGTCCCCACATAATATAATCTCCTTATATTGCAAGGATACAGAGTCAAGCAATTCATCCAATGAATCGAGAAAGTTATCTATATTAGTCTGAGATGGAGACCGATATATAGCTATTAAACATATTGTATTGGAAAATTGCATTTTTAAGCAGTTGGCATTAGGCAGAGAAATTTCCTCAACATCTTTGTTTTGTAGACTACATACTCAGGAATGATAGGCATATTAATCACACTGCCCAGCCAAGCTTCTGTGAAGACTAGTACTTCTAGACGATGATTAATGCAATCAAGTATAGTAACAGTTTCATCAAAATTTTTGCTTAAACTTCTAATATTCATGCACAATAAAGAAAATTTTGAATCCCTTAAAAAATTTTTGCAAGAATGTGAATCATCTAATGTTATGTTAGGTTCATTATTGTCAACCAAATCAATTATGTTGTAAATATCATCCATTTAATTTATTTTTTTAGATAAAAATGACAGTCTCTGAGTGATGATTAAGACAATTGATTCAAGTCATCCGCGTGTTTAATGATTAGAACTCTTGAGGATTGTTCCGGGTTCTTTTTCACACAAATTTTATTGTTACGAAACCATACAAATTGAAACTTAGCTTCTTTAGCTTTTTGTTTCGTTTTCCAAAGAAGGTTTTTTGAATAAGAAGATAAAACTTCACCAATGAATACTTTACAGTCCTTCAATTGCTTAATTTTTTTGCGTGCGTTAAGAAATTCAGATTGGGACTTGTCATCTTCGAAATGAATTATCATCCTCTGAGCTCCAGGTTTATTGATAGATTTATCAGGATATTGAGTAATTTTATTGATTCTACCTGGTTCAATCGGAATGTCAAGTTGTTTTATAAATCTTACAACGGTTTCCACAGAATTTTCTCCCATCAAAGTTTCTACCCCAGACAATTCAGCACAATTATAGCTTATGTTTTGTTGTTCCATTTCAGCTACACGAATTTCTAAATTTTTATTTTTTAAATTTTTGATAGAATTTGCGTTTTCTAAGTAATCAACATTTTTTTTTAATTGCATCATGTTTCCAATATTCATAGTGATTTCATCATATTGTTTACTGATAAATTCAATACTTTTTCTCATATCGGATATCTCCGATTCAAGATTTTTTTTCAAAGTACTCGATTCGAGTTCAATTTTGGCAAAAACTTGTTGCTTAAAATCGTCCATTTTTTTATCCATGTATTTAACAATTTTTCCAAATTGATCCTCATTAGATGGAGAATCCAATGCTTTTGATCTAGTTTGCACTAGATTCTGATTGCTAGGCATTGTATATAATTATAATAATGTGACTCACAAATGGCAAATTAAAGATGGTCACCCCACAGACTTTATGCTCACTGGTAAACAAAGTGTAATATAGTAGGTACAAATTTATTGTTGTGAATACTAAAAGTAGTAAATAATGGAATATCACAGAGCAGACGTCTTCACTCAACAACAGTATTGTCGCAACTCAAATCATTCATCAAAATCAAAATAAGACTTAGGATGGGTTGTTTCGGAGAATTTGAACAATTCAACAAATTTCAACGTTCATTTTCAAGTTCTGTGAAAGATTTTTTCAAGTTCTGTTTTTATTTCAGTTTTTTCAAGCAACTAGCCTATAATGATATAATAACAGAACTTGAATAGGATTTTCACAGAACCCGAAAACGAACGTTGAAATTTGATTAATTATTCGAATTCTCCGAAACAACCCGTCCTTAGTGAACATGAAGATGAGGAAATCATAAATAATATGAAATAACACCAACACGTCAAGGAACATGAAGATGAGGAAATCATAAAAAAATGAAATAACACCAACACGTCAAGGAACATGAAGATGAGAAAATCATAAATAATGTGAAATAACACCAACACGTCGAGGAACATGAAGATGAGGAAATCATAAATAATATGAAATAACACCAACACGTCAAGGAACATGAAGATGAGAAAATCAACAAACATGAAGACGGTGAAATCAATAAACATGAAGTTGATGAAATCAAGAAACATTACTAAAAAACACCAACATAATCTACGGTCAACAAACATAAAGAAGATAAAATCTACTCAGTCAACAAACGTGAAGTTGGTTAAATCAACAGACATGAAGGAATATGACATATATAATAACAAAAATAAGTCATGTTACATGGAAATCATAATGTAATGGTGCGTATAAACAGTAAAAAAAATCGCGAGCTGAGCCACGAATAAGAGGATTTTAACCTTTGTAACATTTCGCGCGTTTGCGCTTGCTTCGTTCCTTAACACAACTACCTACAGTCTGCCTCGGAACAGGAATCTCTAGTCTAGTGGATTGTGTAAAAAGTTATTGTCAATAAATAATTGTTTTGTACTCCACAAAATCAATATTTTTACAAACTATTTATGCCTCCTGTATTTTATTTCTTTAGTGTGAACATATATTATTAATATATTTAACCCAATTAATATTTTCGATTGAGGAAAACGGTTTAATCTTCGTTGTCATTTTTCAATTTCCGTATTTAATAACTGTTCGAAAAAAAAATGTTTTTGGAAAAAAAACAGCGTATTATGTCACATAACGGACATTTCACTGATTATTGCTATAGGTAAATAATGTTCAGTTCCAAATAACCAAAAATATCATGAAACTAAAAAAAATAATGTCACCTATGATCGAAATGATCTCAACACTCTGCAGGGAAAAAATGAGGGAACATTATAAAATTTTACTGCTTTGATAGTAAAACGATATGTATTTTTTACGACGCAACGGGGTGAGTTATATTTCACCGATCATAAAATGAAACAGAGGATTAAAACCTGACAATTAGAAAGACCATGTTGGTTAAATTCTTCAATATCTCAAGTAGACGGATACCATAAATTTTCCCTAAAGCGGTTTTTTCGCCAGAGTTTACCCACATTTAGATATTTATATTATACGCCCTTACGAGTTTTTACAAACATGCGATATATAAATAATTTAGAGGAACATTACAATAAAACACTGGCAAAAATTTGTTAAGGAAATTATAAAACACAAGTAAAAGAATAATAAAAGCAAAGATTAATATTTGTTTACGAGGTATGTTATTATAGCCTTCTTCTAAGTAAAATCTGTTCAGTTAGTTGCAGTTATCTCCATAGTATTGATATTATGATTCAGCAAGCAATCGAAATGAAAAGTAATTCCTTATTTTGATTGTTTTTTGGTGTGTTCATCTTATTGAGTTTCGTTTCATTTCGATTCAGGCAGATACCCTGATATAACAAAGAATTTTTTTACTTTAACCTCACAATGAAAAATAATTTCCCTTATATTATTTTTGGGGATGCTGTGTGAAGGGTCTTTTTAAGGAAAGGAGGGAGAGTAAGTTCTAACTGGCAATGACAAGAGGGAAAGTATGAATAAGTATTAACAAAAAATAACAGTAAGTAAATGTTGAATGATATGTTTCACATAATACATTGAGAGCAGGAAGTTGATGCTCATTCGTGTGTGTGGTATTTTATAATGTAATCGAATAAATTAAAGATATTATTGTTAAACCACGAAGAGCATCGTGGTACCAAAACACCCCTATATTATCAAACATTACAAGATTAAGTACGCCATAACCGCTGAGTAAGTGCCGTTTACGAGTTTCCTTTAACTCTTGGCTGTACAGAGACATTACTGTGAAATTACATTTGCTATTGCAATTGCCTCGCAGTTAGATAAATCATTCGAGAGGAAACCATGAATCTGTAGCCAGCATGAATGGAAGAAATGTTATACGAAAACACTGACATAAAACACATAATATTTGCCCTTCATGATATAAAAGTGTAAAGTATAAAGCATAACGCAAGTATAAAATTAAACATATTAATGAAATACCGGTATTGAAACAAAGCAGACGAATTTCCATTTCAACATTTTAATTTTTTTGCTATATTTCTGTAAAAATTTAAATTTTTTGTTTTATATAATTGTAAAAATGTAACTTTAAACTCAGTATTATAAGATTTATAATGTAAAGAACCTGTTAGAAAAACTGCTAATTTAGCTGTTTATCGGGACTTATGTTTGTAAAGTGTGTGTAAATAACATCAAATTTTTGATGTAATAACATCAAATATTAATCTTGGTGAATTCATTGACTTTCAATCTCAGTACGCAGTTCATATGTTTTCCTATTAATATTTTGAGGTATGATATTAATTATCGAATGGTCGAATCAAAAATCGTACACCCTGAAATCTCCATCAAAGCTATTTCAAGCAACGCTTTAATTCCGAATGGTGGTCTTACACCCGGGCGATGCTGAGAATATGTTCCACTGTGGAATGTGCCGTAAACATACTCTATATAATATTTAAATGAGTAATTTGTGCAATAACAAAAACGACTCATATAAAATTTACTTGCCCACGCCATCAAGGGCCTTACCTATCGACCACGTAGGCCGTCAAACTCTTGAGTATCTAATAAATTGAATGGAATTCCTTGTATATTTTAATTCAACGTATTAAAAATTCATTCAAGCAATATGGAAAAAAAATAAAAAATTTATTGTTATTAAGTTTAATTTGTAGAACTCCATTTTATTTTTTTATTTTTTATATATTCAATAATATTATTATTGGGTTTATAAAAACAGTTTATTTTTAAACAAGTTCTTCTGTGTAATTATTATTACGCGTGACAGCTGTTTCGCCTTCTGAAGGCATTATCAAACTGTGGGTAGCCCACTTACAGACGATACATTTATATTATTTCTAGGTATGTATTTTAATTACAATTACTGATTTCTTAATTGATTTCTGAGTAAAATATTAGAAATTATTAATAGTTTTACCCCAGTAAAGTTTCCCCAATTAGTGTAAAGTTTAAATTTGACTGAATGTCTTTATGTTAGTTATTCCCAAACGATGACTCATAGGGTTATTTTAATAGCATAATTAAGTACTTCATAGTGCACTCATATGTGCACTAGGTTTGAAGATATCTAGTAGGTTCACCCCTACTAAGAAATCAATTAAGAAATCAGTAATTGTAATTAAAATACCTACCTAGAAATAATATAAATGTATCGTCTGTAAGTGGGCTACCCACAGTTTGATAATGCCTTCAGAAGGCGAAACAGCTGTCACGCGTAATAATAATTACACAGCAGAACTTGTTTAAAAATAAACTGTTTTTATAAACCCAATAATAATATTATTGAATATATAAAAAAAAAATATGAAAATAAAAAATAAAATAAAAAAATATGGAAAATAATACCGTAGAACCATTCCGTAATTGCCGTAAATTACAAATTTTGAAGGTGCTATATTTTACCTACAATATTTTAATTCTTGGAAATATTAGATTGTTATTTTTTTTTTTTTTTTTTTATAGTGAATACCTCACAAGAGTCCCAACTGCTCCCGTCTGGAGCCAGTGAGACTATGGCATCCCCGATTGGGGGATGTTGTGAGGCTGAAGGTAAGTGGGGAAGGGAAAGAGGAAGGTGGGGAAGTACCTGGCTATTCAGATCTAGTCACTAAATACGGCTAAAGCCATTTGGAGCAACGTTTCAATTCTGAATGGTGGTCTTACACCAGGGCGATACTGGTAGTATCTTCCACTCTGGAACGTGCCGCAAATATACTATATATTATTTTAATTAATTAATTGTGAAATAACACAAATCAATCAAATAAAATTTATTTGCGCACGCCGGGTTCGAACCCGCGACCTTCGGAATGGCAGTCCAATGCGTTACCACTGGACTATGCCGGCCGTCAATAATTGCTCAGTTTAGAGTTCGACGTTCACTACTCCACCACTTTTTATTCCGTTTTTCGTGGCTCGTTTTCATTGTTTGTATTTGTAGATTTAGGTGCACTTGGATTGTTCCATAAAGTTTTTTCATTCTCGAGTGTGTTAATGTCTTTTACTCGTCTTACCATTGCTTCTCAAAGCATATAAAATATATAAGAAGTTTCATCGTTTGTGTAACCATTGAACGTTAAGGGTTTGGGAATTTTGCTTCCCTGCACCTACTACGGCTATTTTAAGAAAAAAAATTATTTCTAAGGGCTAATAAACGTGTTTTAAATATTACTAATTTATTATTAAGGGGGTAAGAATAAGAGCAAGCAACACTTTTGTTCAATTTGCAATGTTTTCTTGTATTTCAAATGGGCTATATACATATATTTTGTTAATTTACCGTAAAAAAAATACTGTTTTAGAAACTAGTTAAAATTATGTTTCTGGTGTATGCATTTAAAATGAACTATACTATTTCTAAATAATAACATTTTAATAGCAAACGTAAAAAAGTTATCAAAAACGCTAACTACATTTTTACTTAATTTTTTATTCCAATAGTAGAAACTCGATATTTCGAAAACAAATTCGTTTTGTTGGTGAAATTTGTAAGAAAACTATTACTTCACTTTTATATTGTTTATATAATAAAAAAAATATATATTGTTACGATGTTGATGCGAAATATGAATTTTTCATTTTGGATATTTTTAGGATTATATTAATTAATTGAATCCTGTATAAATAAAGTCAAAAAAAAATTACGTACTTCCGCATGATAAATTCAAGATAAACATATGTTTTGTAAAATATGGACGCCCGTTCATATATGACCCTAAAACGCTGGAGGGGTTTAATTTATGTAGTCTTTTGTAGACTAGCCAGACTGCATAATCTCAACTTCTCTCAACCTCAAGTGGTACACGTTTACCCCTATATTAAAACAGGAAGAAAAGTGGACATTAAAGGACACAAAAGCGCATTAAAAGCGTGGCAATACTTCCAGACTGGAATATTAAAAGTTTCCAACAATGTAGTATGCAGCAGTTAATAACACCTCGGATAGTAGGAAAGACAAAGTGTCATTATTATGAAATGAGCACGGAGGAGCAATACAAACTCGTAAGCCGCAACTCTCGTGGCGTTAGCTGAACTTAGTTGCGCAAGTCTTTAAAACTATTGTTGGAATATCTTCAACGTTAGAAAAGAACATTAGCACTTACGGTGCTCACTGCCCCGCACCCCCGCCCTTGTACGGTATTTTAGCCCCGCCCCGGCCGCTTACCCATCTGATAATGGAACTTTTTATTGTTATTCTTTGTTAGATTTTTTGTAATAGTTGTGTAAACAAGCACTTTTCTTAAATAAAAATCAGGAGGTCGAAAAAAGTTAAAGATTATAAGAAACTTATTTTAACACGTTTTACAAAAACACTGGTAATACGCTGTAAAATGTGATAACAGGGTGGTACTTTTTTTCAACACTGCGGAAATACAGAACCAAATTACTTGTGTTGGAAATTGCATTAACCCTACGCAGAAGGCTTTAAGGAAAATAATTTCCCTCAGGGCACATGTCATCGTTGGGGATGCTGTGTGGGGGTTATTTTTAAAGAAATGAAGAAGAGGAAGTTCTGAGAAGGAACAAGGTTTGAGGGATATGTAGAAATCTACGGATCAGTGTGTCCAGGAGTGACGTACGAATCTATCCATCCCGCTATGGTGCAATGCGATGGGTCAATAGAGGCCAGTTGGACAGGTCAAAGGGTCTCAACAAACCAGCCTCTCCCGATCTGGCGGGCTACGCAGCTGGTGGGCAGGCGTATCCTGAACGCATCTCACCGGATGAAACCGGACACTCCTGCCAATTCACCAAACGTAGCGGATCACTTGGGGCGACCTATGACACAAGTGATAGTTATTTTATTTATTTTTTTTTTTTATTTATTTATTTGTTAAGACATACACAGTACAATAAGATACAGTTAGATATTTTTAGTTATTACATAGTTGTAGTACCTATTACGTATGTCCATAAAATATCATTACGTAATTTCGCCTGAGATTGTTATAAAAGGAAGGAAGTGTGTGGATAGATAATAATAAATGAATTGAAAACAAGAATTATAATAAGCTCACGAATTGTAATTGACTGTTAATACATAGGAGTTTTGAAAAATGATGTGAAAATATTTTTGAAATATGTCATGCTAAGAAATTTAATAAGTTAGTTTTGTATGTTAGAAAGGAATCATGAAAGATGTTATAAATGTTACAAATGTAAAAAAAAAAAAAAAAAAAAAAAAAAAATGTTACAAATGATTCACGGGGCAGCGGTACCCATATTTGCCGAATTCTTGTTAAAAGTCTAGCAATAATCATAGATGACACAAATCAGAGGGATAGAGAGGGATCATAGAAATACCTCATAAAAAACGCTTCCCAAATTTTTATTCGCGTACCGCACAAGAGTCTCAACTGCTCACAACAGTCTGGAGCCAGTGAGACTATGGCATCCCCAATTGGGGTATTTTGTGGGGCTGAAGGTAGCGGGGGGGGAAGGTGATGGGAAAAAGTAAGGTGAGGAAGTATCTGGCTATTCAAATCTGGTCACCAAACACGGTCAAAGCCAACAGCGCGATACTGACAGTATCTTCCGCTCTGAAACGTGCCGCAAGTATACTCAATATTTACAAACTAATAAAATAAAATTTACTTGCGAATGTCAGGATTTGATCTCGCGACCTTCGGCTCGCTAGTCGAGAGCTTTACCCCTCGATTACGGAGGCCGTCTGTTTGATTAATTCGTCTAAAATCAACAAGAACCTAATGGGGAAACATTTAAACAGTAACGTTAGAGTAACATTCAGTCAGGGCGAGTACCGTTTAGCGCACCTTTGAAGTTGGGCTGTCACAGCTGTTCCAAGGTGGTTGGCTGCTGGCCGATCTTAATGGTGAATGGTAAGTTGCGGCAGTATTCGCGCCGCCCCGTGTGGCTTATAATAGATGGGAAACGTCCGGAACTTCCACACAAAACGGCTCGCAATGCTGGAAATTTAGAGCCCCGTTTGAATTATTATTATACATGGGATGATGTACATCGGAGCGGAACACACAAGGTGGGCTTTGTAAGTATATCAACATTCAGCTATTTGCATTCTTTACTCGAACTCTAAAATTAAAATCCCATATAATATATTACAAAATCTTGGTAAATGTTTAGTGAAAAGCGAATTACAGAGCAACAAATAACAGTTATTTTGTTAATACTGTCGAGGATCTTATGGATGCTCAAGTAATTTTTTTTTGTTATTTTACAATTTATTCATTAAAAAATAATATATAGTATACTTGTTACACGTTCCACGGTGGAAAACACTCTCAGAATCGCCCTGGTGTAAGACCACCATTCAGAATTGAAACGTTGCTTGAAATGGCTTTGACCAGATCTGAATATCCAGGTACTTCTCCACCATCCTCTTCCACAACTCCTTCTCCTCCCTACTACCTTCAGACTCATGACATATCCCAAATGGGTATGCCACAGTATCACTAGCTCCAGGTCGTTGGGTGGAAGCAGGTGGGATGCTTGTTCTATAAGTCCCCGAATACCTAATTTATAACAAGTTTCTCGTCAACTTTTTGAGTTTTTAATTTCCAAAAAAAAATTATTGAATATAATATCGATACATTATAAAGCCGAAACGTTAATTACATGAAATTCGCTCGATAGAAAAAAATCTCAAAGTAAGCTCCGAAAATTATTAAAAACAGTTTTTGTTTTGTTATTTAATATGTTATAGGCATGGAAAATTGTATCTTTATCATTTCACTGTATGTTTAAAAACAACTAAATTATTTGTCGAGAGATTTTTGCTCTATTTCAAACGAGTCGTGTTTTATTAAATATTTTCAGCATTTTCGCTTAAGACGTTGTGTAATATTTTAAATTGAGCCGCTATCAATAACAACCCTTACGTAGATGGCGATAAGGTTTAAATTCCCGCTTAACACCATCCGCCTGTTTTGATTTATGCAAGAAAAAAACATGGCCAAAAAGTGCCTTTTATTTCATTTTGTGGATGTTCAGGCATAAATATTAATATTTTTTCCGATCGTTTTATAAATAACTTAATTTGCCACATTATACAATAAAATCATTACCGAAAATGGGTTCGTAAGTAGGAGATTTTGAACTTTAAAGCAGTTTTCATAGGCCTTTACATTATTTTTTTCTGGGCTTATAAAAAGACTTATCTAAAAAATACTCGATTATTTCAAAGACCAAAATGTATTCTACTCGCAGTATTTAATTAAAGCATCTTAAACATTTCTAGGCGACCAAATTTTCAAACCAAAAACATGATTTTGCATTACTACATTATTCGCCTTAATGATTATCGTTTTGTAATATTAGCGCGCTCCCTCTAACATTCGTATTTACATATCTCCTTTTCAAACCATCCTTGAACGCTCACTAAGTGGCCTTAAAAAATTACAATTAAAATCAGAATTACAGGCAATCTCGTAATTCATGTTTCAATGATTACATAGATGAAAAATTCAACTGCCATTGTGACGCTAGTACCTACCAACGTTAGGTAATTACTATAATTGGATAATTTATGGCACCTGTGACCAAGTGAGTACGTAGTTTTAGATGTTCATACGTTAGATTACCTACTTTATAATATCTTTCTTTACATTACTCTTACATAATAATGTATGATACAATAGGCCTTCGGTGGCCACGTGTGTTTTTTTCGTACTTTGCACGGGGCTGCTACAGATATATAAAATAGTATGTTAAATCTACCCCCTTAATATTTCTATCAGCTCCCTCAATACTTAATTTATAATATTGTTAATTTATTTATAATTTGGTCAAATTATTGGTATTCTTGTTAAAAACGGGATTGCAGGCCTTTAACGAATGAATTGACAGATTTCTTAACAAATTATTAGTAAAATGCGAATCTGTTATGAAGACGGCGGAATACGTGTTTATAAAAATACTAAATCTGTCATTATATTTATCAGGAAAAGAACACTTGCATGAACACAAGTTCCTATTTATAATCTAAATACGCTAAGATTTTATCAGGAAATGGATTACCATCACTTTTTAACAGGATTTCAAGAAATCAGCCATTTTTCTCCATTTTTTTCAGTTTTGGTCTTATTTTAATCGGAAGTGAGTTATCACCGCTGAGTAACATTTACAGGTAATTTGTAACCAGAAACTGTTTGTCTTTCTTTTTTTAAAAAAACCGGTTATTAAAATTATTTATTTATTTAATTTTTAAATTAAATAAATAAATATACCGGCTGAGTTGGCATCACGTTTGGATCTCAGCCAGACGTAGTAAGTTCAATTCCTCGGCTGACTTAAGCTAACTGTGATGGCTGTAAGAGATTTTCAAATATTGTCAGGTTATTCGTCACCTTAAAATATTTGTCTTTCTTTTATAAAAACAAAACTATTTAAAATAAGTTTTTTGGTTGTTAGATTCTGAATAGATATTTTATAGCCGGTATAAATAGCAAAATTTTGACACAGCACTCTGACTCGCCTTGTATAATTTAACCCGATTCTCCTTTGAGTTTGTTTTATCAAGGTGCTGTGATTTTCGAGGATTTACATAATATATCGGACGCCGTCTCAAGGACTACCGGATTTGCTTCGGTTTCAGGACTCAATTCAGAAAATATAAATGTTCAAAAAAATTATCTTTGCCGTGCTAAAATTATTGAATGTGGAAATTCTACAAATTATGATAAATGGAAACAAATTTATAACACCTAATGTTAAAACAACCCAAATTCAAAACCATTATAATTACCAAGCCATAAAAAATTACAATAAATGCTGCATTATTGACCAAAAATAACAAATAAATATAAATAAACATTTTTTTTAAGTCTTTATAATATTGTTTCTTACAAATATATTGTATGAAACATTATATATTTGTAATACATAAGAATTCTTACAAAAATTTATTTTATTTGCAATATATAATATTTCATACAATATATTTTTTCAGAATTCAATTCGATTTCAAAGTTAAAATCGTGGCTCTCTTATCAGACATAAGAGTTCATCTTTTCTGATAAATTATACATGACTAATAACGCCCTTTAATATAATACTTTGTAATATATATCATCTATAAATGAAACTCATATATTTTTATTAAAATTAAAATTGTGACAAAATATGACATTTTCAACGATGAACAAGAGTCGTCTAAAGTAGATCTCCTCAACGTTAAACAAAAATTGTATTGTCTGCATAGTGTACAAGTGTACAAGTGTAATAAGAATAAAAATGTGTTTCCCCAAGAAGTAAAAAAATTCAAATATAAAATACAAAATGCTCGTAGAAGACATCCACGATTAAATTTCAAACTCCTAGAAAATTTTGTGTACTTACAAGTGAAATGCCAATCTCGAACTTGTGATTGTTTTATATCGCATTCTACCATTCGCTAAACTTGCGCATTTTACGTCAGTTCGTTTCTGTGTCATTTTAATCCCTAACGCGCCATTAAATTAGAGAAAATTCGCTTCCTAGGATGATTACTTCCTACAATTTAATAAGGGTGTAACATAATGTATTACGTAACTTCATAATTAATACGGCTATGTATTCCACCTTGGCAATTCCCGTATATTTCAAACAAAATGCGAATAAAATTCTAGGGCGAGAGTATTAAAATGAATAATTTTTATTCTTTTTCATACGCGATGCCCTTCGCGCAAAAATCTGATAAAATCGCCCTCCCGTTCATTTGTTTTAGGGAAAATTTATTACGTCGTTATTTTGAAATGGAACAATTTAAATTTTAAATTTTATTCCTGTGACGCAATGGAACACATTATTACGCTAGTGAGTTTAGTGTTGAAGATTTTCCTTCTGATTATCATTTGGAAAAGTAATAAGAAATTTTCGCACTTAAAAGTGTCGTCTTCAGCAAACTTGAGACTTAAAATTTCATCAGAAAATTGCGAGCCCAACATAAATTACAGCTCAAATGGACGCGGGTACATATAAATCTTTTTCCATGACCTTTTTTCAATTTTTATTGAAGAATTTTAATCAATTAAAATTAAAAGTTCGCAAGTAAAACAAAGCTAATGGTACAGCAGTCTTCCCAACCGAGACGTTATTCAAATCCGTTAAATTTCTAGTCGATGCAAATTAACTTCAAACTATAGATTATTCTCAATAAATCTCTTACATCATCTCTAAGAAGTGAAAGATAAAGCACCATAAAAGCTGAAACTACCCTGCAGTAGTTACAAAGTACATTTTCAGTAAGTTTCTATATTCTATGTCAATATAAAGGGTAAGTAACTAAATCATTGGTCGTGCTGCTTTAGAAATAAGCTAAACAAACATATTCCATATACTGCGGAGGACACTTTAACATATCAATGGACCGGTATTGTTTATCAAAGTACTCTCCAAGGATATAAAGATATGAGTTATTGTCTCGTGTTTCGGACGTTTTTTGTCGATAACTGTTTTTATTGCCTTTATTGTGAAATACAAAAAGAAAAACCCATTGTTCTTAAATCCTAGTTGGCAGTTTATTATGTGAAGCAAACTTTTTTCAAAGCCAAACAACACTTTGGCAAGCGGTCTATTTCACTAATTACCTTCAAATGTTATTGTGTGAAGTAGGTTCTCCTAAAAAAACTGGTTTCTGTCATAATATTAAATTATTTGCTTCTGCTGTTGAAACCTTTAATTCGTGGATGTATACCGTTTTAATGTGACTTGTAACTTAAGCACAAGTTTAGCTTTCTTCCAATTTTATTATTTATGACCGGATCGGGTTCACGCCAGTCTGTAGATACCCGTTATAAGGTGAAATCGGTCCTCGGATCGAACCACACCGAGACCAGTCTAAAGATACCCGTCATTAGGCGAAATCGGTCCGGTCATAAATAAACAAGTGGAAGAAATTTATAAAGGCTTTTAAACCCATAAAAAAGTAATATTAACATTACATTAATTATGAAAACATAATAAGTTAATGCAATGGCCGCGTGGAAAAAATATGTTTGTTTCTAACGATCTTTAAACTGGTCTATTCCAAGATTCTAGGATCGAAAAACCTCTGGTAATTTTAACTATTTAGCTTTAAGGCGATTCCATACGTAGTTATGCAAAATCATGTGTTTTTTTAGTAAAGTTTTTTTATAAGCCCAGAAAAAAATAATGTAAAGGCCTATGAAAACTGCTTTAATGTTCAAAATCTCCTACTTACGAACCCATTTTCGGTTATGATTTTATTGTATAATGTGGCAAATTAAGTTATTTATAAAATGATCAAAAAAAAATTTAATGTTTATGCCCGAACATCCACAAAATAAAATCAAAGGCACTTTTGGGCCAAGTTTTTTTCTTGCATAAATCAAAACAGGCGGAAGGTGTTAAGCGGGAATTTAAACCTTATCGCCATCTATGTAAGGGTTGTTATTGATAGCGACTCAATTTAAAATATTACACGACGTAGTGCATCGCCTTAAAAGAAATGTGCAATCCTTATCAAGAAAATCATAGAACCTTTTTGAAAATTGTTAAAACTCGATTAAATAATGAAGGTTGTTTTCTACATCAAAATTTACAGATATAATTCCTTGGATAGTCGTACAAAGGAATGTTTTATGTTCAGAAATTAATACAAACAAAAACTGGACAACTAAACTTTCCAACCTGAATTGAACAACAATTTATCACTAATAAATTACATCACGCTGTCTTAGTTCTTGTATGTTTAATAGACCTTTTTTTGCAAAACTGAGTTATGAATGCCAATATGTACATTAGCCTATTGCGCATTAATGAAGTTAAAAAAAAACATATTTTTTTGGTTTTTAAGTGACATTTTAAGCATTTTTCGAGTGCCAATATCCACTCACGGAATAATGTTTCAGTTCTTATTTGTTCAATCTCCTGGATATTGAACATTCAAACACTCAAAGTTATGAATATAATATTTTTAAAAAAGTTCATAGATATTTGTTCAACATCCCGCAGAAGGTTGAGGTCTTGAATGTTCTATCTCCACTGTCAACCAATCAGGAGCCGGCTAGTTAAAATGTGCGGCCATGTTGATTTTTAGTTGTTTTCTAACAACGAAATTGTTCCACTAAAAATACGTTATTGAACTAAAAAATGACTTCACCGACTCCGGAATCAATAAACCTTAGAACAGTAGCTCAAATAGAAAGGTAAGTCTTAAAATTATGTCATTTATAGGCTTTTTCACCATATTTTACATGTACTTCTTGAATTTGCTGAATTGAATTATCAAATGTAGGTAACGAAACAATGAAAAAAAAACAAACTTTCAACTGAAAATTGAACTTCAATAATTTTACCCATTTTTTTTATGAAATACCGCACACAGTCTCAACTGCTCCCAACCATCTGGAGCCAGTGAGACTATGCAATCCCCAACTGGGGTATATTAGTATATTGTGAGGTTGAAGGTAGTGTGGAGGAGAAGGAGATGGAGAGGAGAAAGAGAGGAAGGAGGGTGAAGGAGAAGAGAGATGGTATGTGAGTATCTATTCAGATCTGATCACCAAACACGGCTAAAGCTATTTCAATTCTTATGGTGGTCTTTACACCATATCTTCCTCTCTGGAACATGCCGCAAATAGACTATATTATGTTATTTTAAATTAATAATTTGTGAAATAACATAAATGAATCAAATAAAATTTACTTGCGCACGCCGGGATTTGAATCCGCGACCTCCGGATTTCTAGTCAAGAGTACCCCTAGACTACGGAGGCCGTAATACGTACGATGTATGAATATTTCACATCACGCATGCACTGACAACCGATAGTAGTATATTAGCGGTAGGTAGGGAGGTACCTTTGTACTTGTGCATTGTTTTCAAACTTCCAAAATATTGGATGATTTATATAGAGCAGTTTTTGTGAAAAATCAACTCAAGGACTCTGTTTGTACATTTTAAAGTAATACTTTAAGTCAACTACTAAATAAGATAAAAGTAAAGTATTTGAAATCTGAAAATCACCCTGTATATACAATTTACCACTAATTGGCTAATTGAACAAAAAATACCTCAAACTTATGGGAGCCGAATTGTTCAATCTCCAGACGATATGTTCAATATCCAAAATAATCATTCATCATTTTCAAGCCATGTTCAACGTCCACATTTAAAGTCATAATATGGGCATATTATAGCTTCAATCTTCGAAAAATGATCTTTAATAATTTCCTGTTACACATATTATGTATTAAACGAAATGACCAAAATCGAGAATTTTTTAGAATTTGCCTGTAAAAACAAAACAAAACGTCTCCTGTAAAATTTGCTAAATAGTCTATTGAACATACAAGAACTAAGGCAACGATTATATAATTTCTTAAACAATTTTCTATTACTGCATGACGCCATTGAATTAAATAAATTAAATTATCTAAAAATGGATTTCATCAGGAATCGATTTTTTGATTCCCGATTTAAAATCATAGGTTCTGCCCTGGTAACGCTATGAGTATTTAGATCTTTATCGGAAGCAAATATCCAAAAACATAAAATATTTATTGTGGCAGTCTTAAATGTGTCCTCAAAAAGTAATTTCGATCTTCAATTTTACCCACAGTTTCAAAAAGCTTCCACAAAATGAACTGACTGAATGCATTAACATCCAGGTTGATGATCGGGTTCATCCTCGGAACCATTAAATGCAGTATTATACGACTGCGATCCCACAGACAAAAGCCAGCTTTGATAAAACTCTTTACTCTTAAAAGCTAAGTCGTGCTGCAGGAAATAATGCACCGCTATTGCGGGGCGAAAACAATATTTTACATCCCTTAAATAATAGATGCGGGATAGTTTCTATAGTGTACTCGTATAAGAACTACAGACTAGCGTTGGTGGAGTAAGTGATAAAGAACTAGCTTTATGACCACTAGGAGCACGGTTCAAATCCTTTATTACGTTCGTTGCGTTTTCTCACTTCGCGTTTGAAACTAGAAAATATGAAATCAAAAAGGGCAATAAACTCACGCCAGACTTTCGCAATATATTTACCTTTACTCAACTCGAAAATATAAATGATAAAGTTATTCCATATATATACGTTACTTGTTGCTAAGAAATATGTAACGTTTGGCTTATCAAATGCCGATAAAACTATGCCTTTCATTTTTTTTATTGTGAAAAGGGCACAAGAGGGTAAGGTTGTGCTGTGGAACGCAAGTGAAGGGAAAGTGAGAGTTGAGAGGACCTAGCAATTCAGAAAAACTATTTAGAGAGATCAAAAACTCTTCCTTTCTGAAACGAGAGCTTTTACGATTGGAGTATGGCAGTTTAAATCTATCAAAACCGAAATGTCAGGTAATGTCAGCATAATAACTGTTTTTTTTTTTTAAATACATGCTATAAGGTCAGGTTTTTTCACACAATTTTAACAATTCGTTCTTTGCTAGTTTTATTCAAGTTCTGTTATTATTTCACCATGGATCGCTTTTTACAGTACTTGGATAAAAACAGAACTTAAATAGGACTTTCACAGAACTTAAATATCAACCTTAAAATTTGATAGATCGTTCAAATCCTGCGAAACGACACGCCCTACGTTTTACTAACAGGCTTTGCCAGAGACTGTTATAAAAAAATGTGATTAATCAATTCGTATTTTATTTTAATTGGGACAGATTATTAGCATATTACTGGTCAATCCAAGGAAGCCTGCTATGTCTCAATACAAATTACTATCTCATCAAAACCGTGGTTTCAACAATTCCCCCATTTCTCCAAAAAAAATATTTCTTCACTTATTCGAATGAGGATTAGAAATTGTTCCGTTCCTTATCATATTTTTAAAATTCACTCACTTGACTCCACAGATTGCACATTCTGTGGTGTAAAAATGGGAACTTTAGATAATATT
Source organism: Hesperophylax magnus (assembly GCA_026573805.1). Lineage (NCBI taxonomy): Eukaryota > Metazoa > Arthropoda > Insecta > Trichoptera > Limnephilidae > Hesperophylax > Hesperophylax magnus. The sequence continues at coordinate 16,769,243 of JAIUSX010000049.1, forward strand.
TTTTTTTGGTTGTAACTTTCTAAACAAATATCATCTTTCTATCTAGCCTTATCTAAAATTACGTCCTATTCATTGAACATCTCATTTCTTCTAAGTCTGAATTTGATAATTAAGAATTTACCAATTTATACAAAATTATTATACAAATTAACATTACCCCTCTGATGGCCTAGAAAAAACATTTTTCATGGAAGCACTATTTTTTTAAAAATTGAGTATAAAACCAACTAATAACTTTTGCTTTTACGTTTTGTGTGAAAAACAATTATTTGTTAAGGATCGCGTGAAAATCAGCTCCACTTTGTTATGTTAAATTCAATTATTACATTTTTATAAATCTAACTCATAAAAAATCCCGTCCAATTAACTTTATTCAGAGCTGTTTACTTCTATCGACAAATCTTCACAGGGGACATAAAGCAGGCATTCACGAAAACGTAAAAACTTCGGAATATTATGATTTGGAAATATAAAAGTCATTCGCCAGTAAAATTATGGAACAGTTAAATAAATTGAAAGAGTCATAACTTTTTTTCGCTGAAAGGTTCCAATGTTTGTGGAATAAAAATATTTACATGGTTTCATAGAACAAGAATTTTTTTTTTAAAATACAAATAACATAGAATTTAACATGATATGCGAAAACGTGTTGTTGTGCTTAACGGAAAGATTTTTCATTTTAGGACTCTCTCTAAGAGAAGAATGGTGAAAAAAAATAAAAATAAAACGTTTTCACGTATTACGCCGACTTACGTGGCAAATATAAAAACGGGCTCAGAAAAAGATTTTTTTTAAATTAATACGGTTTCCACAGGGTTACCTGCTGCTTTATACGTTTGACCTGCCTCTTGTACCATCTTGTACCAACAATAACATGTCAATGATATCTGTCGAGTTTTGTTTTGCTCTTGAATAAGTACAAAATATATCTAAATTTATAAAACATTGTCAATTCCTCCTTTAAAATCACTAAAGATCAAATAGTAAAAATACTCACCAAACCATCTAACCTCTCTGTAACCATGCAGGATCTAGGATTTGATGTTGGAGTCCTTGAGGGAAAGTTATGGCATTTAAAAAGATCATAGAAAATGATGAATTAACCCAAGAAACAACGTCAATCTGTGACTTGCTCGCTGAGATATAGGAACGCAAGCCTTAGTTGTCGTTAGTGAAATAAATAGCGAGTTCAAACCTGAAGAAGTAAAAGTTTTCAGGCTTGGTAGTAAAATTTCAAACAAAATCAAGCCCATTAAAGCAGAATTTGAAGATTTCAAGCCAGAAAAACTTATTATTTTAAATAAAAATACTTTGCCTAATAGAATAAAAATAAAACCAGGTAAGAGCCTCCAACAAAGAGAACACTTAACTGACCTCTGGAATGAAATGGAGGAGAGAAAATAAATGGGTGAAATTGATTTGTAAATCAAACATTTTAATAGAAAATTCTCAAAAGCCATACAAAAAACTGATAAACAAACATTACGTACTCTTAAGACTCAGTGGATATTATCATAATGTTTGAGGAATGCGTACTAAATTGCAGCAACTTAAAATTAATTTACCCACCTTCTTATATGACTTTTTAATACTAACTGAAACATGGTTAAATGCGGATATCGACTCGTCAGAATTAAACCAAAATCAATATACTACATATCGCCTTAATCAAAGTCCCAATTCGATCAAATGGAGGAGGTGTGATGTTATGCGTATCTAAAAATATCTCACGTGTAGATTACCGGCCAAGCACACAAGTGTTAAACACATGTTTGCAATTACTTAGTGGCAAAATTATTTTCGGCTGTATCTACATCCCACCTGCATCGAATTTGCAAATATATAAAAACCCAATGAGGACATAGAAATACTGAAACTTAAATATCCCAAAGCAAAATTCATATTTATTAGTGATTATAATTTGCCAAACTGGACCAGCCAAGATAACATCGGATCTGCAACAAAACGAAGTCGAATTACAGTGCGCTAAATCCAGTGAAATTCGTGAAATATCCATATTACTGGGACTAACTCAATAAAACAATGTGTTTAATTCTAACAATCGAATTTTAGATTTAGTGTTTTCAAGTGATCCTAAAATAGTAGTTCAGAAACCTGACTATTATTACCTCGCGAAAAAAACCATCGACCATTAGATATTATCATAACAAATATGTCTGGAAGATCTTCAAACCTAACTAGCACATCGTATAATTTCTCCAACGCTGAATACTGAGGAAAATTATTTTGAATAATCAATTAGAATAATTTTACTCAATTTTAAATACCTCGATGGAACGCTTTGCTCCCGGGGGCAACTTTACACCATCTAAATATCCCAAATCGTTTACAAGGGAATTTAAAAAAATGTATTTATCGCAAAAAATATATAAACATACCAAAAATCCTAATGATTACATAAATTTTACTAAATTACAAAAACAGTATAAATAATTATCAATAAAATGCCATAGCGATGATGTTAGCCTAATGGAAAAAGTGGTACATTACTATGTTTATAGTGAAAGTAAACACAATACATAAAAAAGACACTTATTCATGCAACAGTCAAAAAAAAATAATGATAAAATTCAATAAATTAGTAAATCAAATTAATTGAATAAATAAAAATCGTAAATCGAACTACTTGAGCAAATAAAAAATAAATTTAAAATACGTTATTAACAACAGAAGAGTTTGTAATTTTTAAATATAACTACAATCACCATGGAGGGCGTCAAATGTAGTAATTATCTAGGGCATTAATATTATGGCTAAATATGGAACATGAATTACAATCCTATGGAAACTAAATGAAAGAGTATTGAGATTATGGATTAAAATTTTACTATTAAATGTAAAGCTAACAATTAAATAGTTAGTTTGCTCTAAATAAAGGATGGAAATTATAGATTGTTAATTATTTATTCTTATCATCAATGATGTGGACAGGACAAGACTCTGATGCCGAATGTATACGTTGGCGCCAACGTGTGAATACCGTCGCCAACATTGGCCGGTTAAAAACGGATTTAGTTTAGCGACAAATCGAAAATGGCACATTTTAAATCGTTTATAACAAAATAAAATCAAACAAAAAAAAGAAAGTGGGGGAAGGGAGGGGGAAAAGGAAGGTGGGAGAGTACCTGGAAATTCAGAAATGGTCACCAAACACCGGCTAAAGCCTTTTCAAGCAACGTTTCTGCATGGTGATCTTACACCAAGGTGATACTGAGTGTATCTTCCACTCTGGAACGTGCCGCAAGTGTACTATTTATTATTTTTAAATGATAATTTATGAAATAACACAAATTCATCAAATTAAATTTACTTTCTCACGCAGGGATTTGAACCCGTTACACTCAGATTACTAGTCGAGAGCCTTAACCCTCGACCACGGAGGCCGTCAAATATAGATGGATGTGGATATTAACGAATTAATTTACACACCTTCAATTATTTGTACAGCACTTTAAATTATGAATCGCAATGACAAAGTAATTAATAAATAATAATGGTAACCTAAGTTTGCAATAACGACTAGTTAGGTGTACTGGTTACGTGTTTCACTGGTGACGCCATGTTGGTCCGGCTCCCGGTGATCTGTCGCTCAACCACTCCTCCCTTCTGTGAACTGAAAGCAGAGATCCTGTCCAGCCGTCAGCCTTTTGGCATCTTGTCGATCGATTTTTAATGCGTATATATACATTTGTAACGAATACCGGGGGTTAACGTTCCAATTCTTTACAAGTTAATCGAGCAATTAAAATAAAAAATTTAAAAAAAAATTATTTTATTTACATTCATAATTATTATTCAAATGAATACCAATCAATGAAAGAAAATAAAGTGAGTAAGTATTTAATCTTCGATAAACCATCAATTCAGTATTACTTTTTTATGGTAAACTAATGTTTATAATTCAAGGTTTTTATGCATAGCACAAAAGATAACAGTTTATAAGGGTAACCCGATAAATCATCTCAGTGATAATTCAACACATCTTTAAAAAGTTATATAAAGTCATGGAAAGTGATGAAACAAAATCTTTATTAACTGGGTTATGTAGGTTAGGTGACGTTAGGTTAGGTTAGGTTATGAAAAAAATTCATCGTTTCTAATGACTTTATATCACTTTTTAAAAGTGTGTTGAATTGTCACTGTGTTGAGTTATCATGGAACCGTTTATAAGATATCTTTTTTATGCATAGCACAAAGGATAACAGTTTATCATTAAAAAATAATAATATTTTACAAGTCAAAATATTTCATCAACAAATGTAGATATAATATATCTCGACGCCATCTAGTGGTAAATTCAGAACTAAGAAAGCCTTTCCTACAAAACTAAATTTGGTTGTTTAGAGGTGAAAAAAATATAATAAGCAGTAATTGTCGATCAAAGTACTTGTACATTTTGAATTATTTGGCAGGTTGGTTCAGAGTACCTGACCGGACATCAGAAGGTGCTGGTTCAATTCCCGTCGGCAGCATTTATTTTCAATCGGGAGATATTTTTAATTTGTGTGGATATTTCAGGCAAGTAATTAATGCTAATAATAATTGGTCATCAATGTATTAATTAAGAGTATTAATATTTATTTTGATGAACTTACCTATTATTCCACTGATAAAGCAGCATTGATAAAAACGTGAAAACAATACAAACATTGAATACATCGATTACCAGTTTCTAACGTTTCGTTTATTCGAATAAAGATAAACCGATTATGCCGTATCACCAGCGAAGGCGAGAATGTATCATTGGAAATCCCTATTTTATTACAATTGCGGGCCTCTATAAATTGAAAATGCTTTTAAATCCTCCAGTCATCATCAGGTTTCATTCTGAAGTGGTATGCAAAATTTTCAAACGGCGTCTAAAACATTCTACAACAGAAGCCTTAAACATTTTTTTTAATGTTAAGAACATTTTGTTTTCCGTGAAGTAGTACAATAAAGGTGTACTTCAGTGGTTACATAATATAAATCATATAAAAAATAACACGGTATTATGATAATATATTAACTACTGCATATTTTTCAGTACTGAAAATATTGTGCTTTGAAAACTGTTGCTTTGACATAAATATTTACAGAGACATTATCCCCATAATTTGGACTTGGTCACACTTTGAAATATTCTCCACCTCATAACTCACAAAAAACGTTAATCAATATTATTATTTATAATGACAAACTAATATTTATAAGACAAGGTTTTTTATGAAGAGCACAAAGGATGAAAAATTATTATTCGCCTAAAATCCCAAACAAATTGAATATATCTGACGAGTAAAAATAAATGCCGCCGACAGGTAATGAACCCGCACCCTTCTGATTGCCACTCAGATGCACTAAACCACTAAGCTAATATACTACTATTTATTGGGAATAAGCCTAAAATAAATAAAAGAAGTTTAGAACACCTAACCAATATCTTTTTTATTAAACCGTTTAATTTTTTAAAGATTTACTTTTTATTTATGTAATATCTTTTTCATTAAGCCATTTAATTTAATTTAATTTAAGCCCACCAACGTCGCCTGGCGTGACGTCAACACCGCCGAATTCACAATTAAAAACGAACATTTTGTTTTGGCGGCAAATCGAAAATGACGCAATTAAATCGTTATATAAAATTAATTCGTAAAGAAAAAAAAATTAAAATACTTTGTAATAAATTAAATTGAAAATATATATATATTTTTTAACTATGAAAATACCCTATTGGTTTAAGTATTTTTGTTGCTTTTGATTAATGCCTACAGTTTTGGCTTAAATTTAATATAAGTGTAATAAATAATAACAACAAACTTTATTACTTACAGTCAACGTAAAATTCTAAAATTCTAAATCTTCTAAAACTCTAATAGGTTTTAAAAACAAACTTTCTTCTTACATTTTTTTTAATAATATTTACAAACCACTGGTTGGTAACCGCTTTTCTTTGAGGTTTTTCCACGCCTAGCTGGAACAGGGGTGGCGTCTTTTTGATGGTGAGCTTTTATCGCTCCGTTCTAAAGCCGTAAAGCCTTCAGCGGCCGAGTCGTAATATGAAATAATGCCCGCTGTAAGAATCCAACCTCAATAAAAAGCGAGCAAGTGATTTTGAGATAGCTATAACCAAAATAATATTCAATAAACACAGATTATTGTGAATTTAAAGGTTTTCATGAGATATTTTCAAGAATATCTAAATATTCTCAAATCTTGTCGAAATGAGAAACATTTGCAGAACTTTGAAACAAAAAATATTTCTAAATTAAAAACTAAATATTCTATATTATTTTGCTACATATTCGTGTAACTATATTCTGTGATTAAAACAGTTGTTTCTATTGACACTGCAGAGCATGGTTTAATTTGCAGGTCGCAGACAGACGAACTAAAAATATTTTCGATTGATTTTCTCCAAGCATAACTTTTTTTATTTTTAAATATACGCATATCTCTAAAATAGGAAGACACAACATCATTTCAAATACGATATAAATAACGGCACTACCCGATCGGCATTTGGCGAGGTTGCTAGAGTTGTCGACTCAAGTTCCTGGGTAGGAAGGTTCAATCCTCAGTCAAACCAAAAATATATATGTATATATATATTAGTTTAAAAAAACCTTGTTTTTTTACGGGATGTTTTTTTTTGATTTAATGAAATAAAGCAAAGCAATTGGGAAACCTACATAATGTAGGCAGTAGACTAAGGGTTGATTTATAATAAAGCTATAATAACCTTTGCCCTTTTCATAAAAAGTAAAAATACGTTCGCAAAAAAAAATATTTATAATAAACAAGTTTTTTGCTGAATTCAATCAGATCGCTACCGAAAATTGCTTGTACTTTGGCATATTATTTTTCTCCCATAAATAACCAACGACGTGTGGTATGCGGTGTACATATTTGTTAATTAACGTAAAATACAATGTTGGCCGTTGGCCACCCTACTCGGTATTGGCCATCGGGTGATTTATGCCGAAGACTCCGTGCAGCCCAATAAATAAATATTGGTCCGGCGCTTCCATTAAAGCTTACCGGAAAATGTTTTTCAATCCGCAAGGCGCGCTTTAAAATGCCATTGGAATATTTGGAAAAAAATACTCGACGGTGTAACACACCTTTCTCAACTTATGAACTTATTTTTTTTAATTAACGCTGTTCGTATTAATAGTCATTTTTCATTATTAACCTCTCAGGCCTCTGTCATTTTGATCATTATATTTCTTAAAAAAGCTGTCAGAAGATCGGAGAATTTGAGTGTGTTTCCGTTTTTTCAATAAAATCCACATAAATGGAATATTTCTAAACGTATCTGAAAACTAATAACAGCTTTTGAAAGGTTATAAAAAAAAAAATTACTGTCAGAAATAAATATATAATTTTCAAAATATTAAAATTTGGAATAAAAAAAGTTTATAAAATGGCTCACCTAACATATTTTCATCTAAACACTGAATTAAAACCACGTTCTCAAATTGCGGTCGGAACATTCGGATTCATATAGGTGTGCATTGTAAATCTTCTGTAGTTAACTTCCATATTCTAATTAAAAAGATAGCGTTTTCCCTTTCTAACACCGTTTAGATCATATTTTTCACTCTCCTTAGAGTGAGAAATAAAGGATTCTCCTTATAGTGAAAAATAATAAGGATACGCAAAGAATTCTAAGAAACCATCTGAGCTATTGAAAATACATAAAATAAATATTGACTCTGTTTGTTTGTAGCTTAAAATTTTGCCTGAGGGGTTAGCCGTGAATAGAATGTGTGTGTAATTTTTCAAAAAGCAATTGAGCTTTTTAGATAGAAGTTAAATCTTTACCCGTAGTTCTTCTCTACAAACTATTTTCGTAATAAATCAAATTCAAAAATATATACTTGGTGTGATATATTGTTTTAAAAGGTACAATGCAGCCTTTAATAAGACGATCAATAAAAATTGAGTCTTCGATTTCATGAATATGCATTTCGTAAACATATTATGTACGGGTAAAGAGCCGTATAAAATATCAGGAAGATTGGAAAACGTCTGAAATTCTAATCAGTGTTTGAGAAGTTGAAGTATCCACTTGACTTAAAATGGTGGAATTAGGTAAAGTAAGAATCAAAAATGGGCAAACACCGAAAAAAAAACTCTGGAACTGAAAGAAAAATAACAAGCCTGCAGTACATTGAGTGGAAAACAAACTAGAAAACATCTGAATTCAACATTGTAAAAAAGTTTTTGATTTTTAATAATTCAAGTCTTTTTTTAATTTTTTTTGTAAAAAGTTTTTGATTGTTTTCATTGTAAAAAAGTTTTTGATTTTTAATAATTCAAGTCTTTTTTTAATTACTGTTTCTGCTATCGTGGTACGAGAACACGCCGTCAGATGGAATGCAGGAAAACACTTCTTCTTCTTGACTTATAAATTTATTAAATCACAATATAATTGCAGAGGATCTTATTTTCCTCTGCTCAAACTTAAACTGAAAGAAATAAAGGTCTAGTTTCCTTTATTCTTCAGTTTTCCCTAGGTTTACATAAACCTAGTAATTATCTCACGACTGACTGCGTAGGTACGCATGTACCTACCAGTTATATCAATACTAGCTCCTGCGTAGGTACGCCTGTACCTACCAGTTATATGAATACTGTCCTTTTTCTGGGAGGTATCTGTATTTAAACTAAATTCTGAAGGAAATTTTACCAAAATAAAGATGTTCCACCCGCTCGTTGGCAAACAACATTCTTAACATAAAATAAAATGCACTTAACTATTCTTAATGATACAGACGTGATTTAAACAATACAAATATTTTAAAGGAATTATTTTAAGGGAGATGAAACTTTATTTGGGGCTTTTATTACTATGGGACAGGGGTGGGAAAGGTATTGGAAAATATTTTTAGGCATAATGGTTTAACTAGGGTCATCATAAAATAGAGAGCGAACAGCTCTATTTGAAAGCTGCCGCTGCTTGAAGTAAAATGTCACGAATTCTTAAATCATAAATGATACACAAACAAGGCAATATTTTTATAAAAATACCAGGCCAAAGAATTGTTTTATTGTAGGGTCGAATCTGCAAATGTGGGAAACTACACTAAATTTGAAAATACGAACTATGGGAACTGGCTTGAAGGCTAAATTTTATTGAGCAATATGTAATAGTCGCATTCTGGAAGATACAATTACGTTACATCCATTCGTTGACTGTTTGTATTTTGTTAATATTGAAGGTCTCTACTATACGGTTCCGAACAAATATTTCAAATCTTTCTAAATTTTCAAATTGAGAATGCACAAAATCCGGAAATGAAAGTAAGGTATGTTTTTTTTAAATTGACTGCCTGTATTTCAAAAGCATATTTGTAAATCAAAATACTTGTAAAAAGTAGTACCTAGAATACGCTCGCTAAACTTTCAATCTCGAAATGAATAAGCATGTCTGTCAACGAGAGACCTAGTAAACATTGAAAAATCTTCGTTCAATTTTTCCGTGAATTTTATGAATGGTATTACAGTTCGGCTTCTTTTATTCGCTACAGAAAATGAACTCCAATAACGAAAATATTTTCTACTATAACATATTCAAAAAAATTTTAGAGACTTTTTCTCTTAATTTACTAAAAATATGTTTTATTATAAATTAATAAAATTAAACGTTCAGTTTTTCAGAACGATGAAAATCGATTTTATGTTTTATGATAACCATAAAAAAATTATTTTTAAATTTACAAAATACAACTGACATGCTAGTCTCATGCGCGTATTATGGTAGTTGTACATGATTTAAAATAAGCTTAAACATAACTTAATTTGACTTTTAACAATGCATATTCACTGTACGCTATCAATCATCAATAATTACTTAAAAATTGTCTGATACGTAAACAAATTCGCAAAGAAAAAAAGTTCATAAACTCCTGAAAATCGTACAATGATCACCCTTTTTCTTATATTCATAACTTAGGGAAAGGTTAAAAGTTTCAACAAAACAATAAAGCTATAAAAATGGATGATTTTCCCATTGTGTTGGATCAAACATTCGCGAAGTTGTACGAGTAGATAGCGATGTATACCAAGAGCTATTGTAACGGAAAACGTTGTAACGAGATAACGTCACGTCTGCGAAGCCACGTGGCTAATTCAATTAGCTCGCATAATATTCTGTAATTAGCGAAACGGAAAGATTAGTGAAAAGCCTCCGCGGCGGAGGCAGCTTTCGATGAAATTGAAGGGCACATTTACAAAAGCTCTCGATCGGGGTAAGTGCTAGAGATTCATCACTTTGTGTTCTCTCTACTTGCGCTTTTTGGGATTTCTATACATTACGTACGGGACATATTCTACACGGTTTGTACTTGAAAGTATGGGTTTGAAACGGTTATGAATGAGTCCCTTTACATAAAGGTTGGGATCGAGAACCCATAGGGTTAATTGACGGTAGGTAAAACAATCATAAAAATCATCGTGCATCACAAGTTGAAGGTATTATTAAATTTTATCTTTAAATTAGTTGTAAACGTATTAACATTTTTAAAAATTAGAATATGTGAAATAAACAACATAAAAAAATTTCTAATCTAAGAATTTTCTTGTATAACCTCTCATATTTAATGGTGTAATTGGTTTCACAACTCATTTATGTAGAACTTTTAGAATTAATAAAGCTTAAATTAAATGTAATTTATCTGTGAAACCGTAAAGTTTTCATATTATCTATGCATAATCCAATACGTGTTGTATTAGGTACTCTGCCTTTGAAACACGAGATTTTAAAATTAGTCATCATTTATATTTTTTACAACTTATATATAAAAATATATAAAATCTTTTTTGTCGTAGGCACATCGTAAAAAACTTCCAAAGAAGTTAATCGGGTTTTAGCAAACACAAAATACACACACGTTGATAAAATATTTTTAATATCCATATTTTAAAATACCCCGTGTAGCGTTCGGTGATTGGTACTGTAATGGACTGTCATTTTAGTGAGGAAAAAATCAAACGATCGTGTTTATTTATCACAAGGCAAATTAAGGAGTCGTGAAAAGGAGGATTTTACGTTGTGAATTATATTTGTTTCATTTGGTGTTTTCTGGAAGGTTCCGTGGGCACTATTAGCTTATAGATGTACAACTAGCATTGTTGTTTCCACACCGCGAACTGTTTTGTGATCACTGCACGAGAATATTTAATGCATTTTCACTTCGGGATGATAATTTATACCCTTTTACAAACTTTTCATGAGATTAATTTTTACGAGGGGCGAAAAATATGCAACTGTATCGAAGAAGAGTATTCGAATATCCAAAGCAAAACAACACTTTCTTCAGGCTTTTTTAAATCTTCATTCTTGCTTTTTTCAAAGGTTATATCCTTTGGGAATGGAACAAAACGGAATGGAACTGGAATTTTGTGATAGTCATAGAAATGTGTGATAAAATATGTTTAATATCCATGTTCCAAAATACTCAAATAAATCAAAAATATATCAAAAACGGTGACGCGGACTAACTAACATAATAATTGTAACAAGCAGCTACATCAGAGCAGACATGATGCAGTCGAAATACAAAATTTCGAATAATTTTCCATCGCAATTTACATCCCGGATATGAATGTAGGTATATTGCAATTCGTCATAGTATTACCGAAAAAGAATAAATGAAAATTTTATGCGATGGTATGAAAAAATTAATCAAAGATGATCTAAGGATTTTTCTGGAGGGATAAGGAAGTACACTGTTTTAAGCGAGTAAAGAGTAGAAGAAGATGTATCTATCATAACACATATAATAGGAATAGTACCTCAAACTTCCGACATTTCACATACATTATGACAGCAGCATGCTACACTAGCGCCTCCTAGCGGCGTGAGTTGTGCGCCTTGGTTTTCTTTCATACATTTCAATTTATGTAAAAAATATTCTTCATTATACGTTAATAAATTATTGAAATTTATACGACTTTGCTGCTTTTGTGCTCATACATAAAAAAAATTAAAAAGGCCATCAACTCTGTCTTTGATGGTAATAAAAAAATTGCGAGATATCTTCTTATTTGGGGATTTCACATTTTGCACATTAATGTAACCAATTATGATAATTAATTACATTTATACCTGCTATGACGAGGAATGAGTATTTATTATTTATTATTAAATTAATTCAATTCCCTCAATTATAGCTCACCTGTCAACGATTTTTGGCATTCCGATATACTATTTGGAGTGTTGTTGTTATTTGTAATTATTACACCAATGAACACACTGTTTTATTATTTTTATTAATAATAATCAAGAATACAAATTAGAAAGCACAAAACACAGTCCACGAGTACAAAATAAATTCTATTTTCCGCCATTGAAAGGAATGTCAATGTCAATATATTAATTAGCTAAAATAGTAAATTAAGGAGTATTTAAGAAATATTTTTGCACATCCTTGATTGACCTATTCAACTCGTCCGTAATAATTTGTAAACTCGCTATAATGTACATTTAAACACTTGAGTTGTCGTGTCCTTTCCACAAACAGAACGCACAACACAATGTAGGATGGTTTGCAAAACATCCATTTGAAATATATAATAAATTAACTGAAATCGGGCCTGGAAAGTTTGGAAAGTTCATGCCACTGAAGTTATCTGATACAGTCGCGAGTGTGGTTTCAGGTACAAGACTATTACATTATCAAACAGAAATGATACACAAATTACCACTTTTAAACAGAACATACTTAGCACTCACCACAAATTATCGTGTAGAGAACCTTATTTGTAATATGGCACCATATTTTATGAAACAAAATACATTATAAATAATAACAAAACATACCAACTTAAAGCAGAATTTAGAACGTATTAGGTACCAGAAATTTACAAACTTTTTAATTCTGGTGTCATGAAATTTGAGGTTTTTTCTGACTGAGAATCTAGGTCAGCGTGACTTTACAATCAACAGATTTGTATATTCAAAACATTAATTTAAGTGTCAACTACAACGACAAAATTTTATTGTTTATTCGATAATATTAAATCGAAGTATGAAATAAGAAAATGTGTGAAAAAAAAAAGAAAAATAATTATTTATAATTGACCAAAGTCGAAAGTAAAACAAACATATCGATAAATTAAATAAAGTAAATTAAAGTTGTTTGTACCAACTCGTGCCTACTCTTTTTTCTCCAATATGCATGGTTTTTATGCATAGGAAATATAAACTCTTTTTTTTGCAAGTTAAATTTGAAAATACAGAAACAACATAATAATAATAATAATTTCAAATAACCTACACGAAAATTTAAGTGCATTTAATATGATTAAATTTGCATTGTGCACGAACACAAAATATAATAATGGAACAAACGAACAATGAGCACATGTTTTTTCTCCTGAATTTCACCTTGGATGAACCACAAAACCCAAGGCCATTTATCCCCCGAACAACAAAGGGTAAAATGGGTAGACGTAGGTCCAATGTTAGCAAAGATTTCATTATGTTCATATTTCCATCATGTTTGCTCATTATTCTGGCGTTAGCCTCAGGGAAATCATACGTTTCATGAAAGGCCGGTTCCATAGAAAAAAAAGTATGTAACAAATATTTCATCTACCTACTTGTAAGTATTCGACTTGACTTTTTTCGTTGGTTTTAAAAAAACTGACAGGTCGGAATACGAGTGAGAGGAAATATCAAACTTCTTAGAAATAAAACCCCTTCCTCGTTAAATCGGATTCAGTGACTTAAATAAAGTAATTGTATTTTTTCGGTACTTCATTTCATCGGCAGAAGTTAATATTGATGAACACAAAGGACGCTGAGACGTTCTTTGGCGGTACAATCTGTTCATCTGTATTTGACTTTGAAGTGGTAGGTTGCTTGTTTGATTCCAATATAGAATTTTGATACAGGTGCTAGACGTGTAAACGGAGGCTACAAATAACAATAATCGCATCCGGAGGCTCCCTTTAGAAGTCCAGTAACCATGTACATCAGACCTTGCGTCTTGGTTTTGAAAATGTTGCGTTCGGAATCTAGGTCGGAAACTTGGATTATTCATTGGACCAACATCATAAACAACTCAGCACGAAATCAGAACTAGCAAATCTAACGCAAGGGGTAACCCCTCTTTCAGGCGACAAAGTTAATTAATGCCTTTGCACAACTTCTTGCAATTGTGAATCAAAAATAAAACTTTTATATTATTTTATTTATTTTTATTATATTATTTTATTTTTTAATCCAATTTAACTGTAAATCTTGAACTGTATATAATTGTTTTTTTAATACATTTTTAACTTGTATTTTATGTATTTTCGTACTAGATGTATGAAAAAAAATTACATATAACAGATGTATCAGACCTGCACGATTGATTAGATTTTTCTTGTATTTGCTATATAATACGCTAATTATATAATGCGTTACATAGCCTGAAGTAAAAAATCAGAAAGTTCAAACTACAAAAAAAAAACAAACACCACCTCCCACTAAAGCTTTTCTTACAATTTTCCCTGCAGCTAGATGCAAAGCTCTACAAATAATGATATTGACTACATGAAGTCGCCTTTCGCGGTTTTCTCGTAAGCTGCTGTTATAAATATTGCACCGCAAGCAAGACTTTGCTGCGAGGGTCGGGCCGGATCGCCCAGAATAGCAAAACTTTACTGATACAGAGGTCCATTCATCGTCATATTTGGTGGCCGACCGAATATTACGGTGCTGTTATAGAAATTCTAAACAAATATTGAACTCAGGTAATCATTTTTTAATATAACGATTTCAAGGACATTTCATTTGCGACAGAATTAAAAAATTCTCTGAACATAAATATTGTACGTTTTGATTCTGACACTGTTTTTTTTCAATCATCCATACCTACTATTGTTATTGCCCATGGTGAAGCTTTCGCATTTCAGCAAAAATGTACTCTTTTCATAGGAACAAATACTTAGGTACAATATAAATATATAAATATGTTTAAACCACTCTATTTTAACAAATTGCTCAGCCGGTTTCAGAAGTACTCTTTCTTCACCACGATAATATTAAAATAAAAACTAGCGTAACATACAAAATATTGACAAATAAACATAAATAAAGTTGTTGGAGTGAGTGGCCTATAAATGGGAAGGGGTAATTAGGGGGATTATGAGAGGAATAGATCGATTTACTGAAAATATGTTTATAATGGGTTAAAAACTAATTTTATTTGGTTATTCAATATTCTAGAACTATTTTTTAGGGATTTTATAATTTTGCGGCAAAAAATTTGAACTCCTCTGTTTTTATTAAAAGTGTGATCGGTGGAAATGAGATGATTCAATTTAATTTAAGCCACTCAGGCATAATTTATAAAAAAAATTACAATAAAGTGGTTTTAATGAAATTAATTTGTGTATGTTGTAACTATGGTAAATTATTTTTACTTAAATTAAATAATTAAGAACAACATTAATTTTTTAAATATTTTTTTCAATGATTTTATATACTTGGATAATGAACTGAAAATTGATTTGAATTTAAGGTTTTTTTCAAAATTGGATAGGATTCAGACAAGTGATGACAATATCTAGATACTTACCTATCTACAATAGAAAATACTTTTAATTTTATTAAAATTTGTAACTGATTTGACAGAAAATTCAGCCTATCCTTAGACTTTTCACGGGTCTGCTAATTCATAATAAGTTTTTATGATATGTAGTTAAATTTTTTTTTAAATATATCCTCCCATTTCAAGTTCACGGCAAAAAACTGGACAGTGGATGAGTTGGCATCGCGTCATCCCGGCGTTCACATCTGAACCGATTTTACCTTATTTTTTTCGTAGTAATGTAGGTTTTTAAACACCGGTAAATTGTTTATCAGTTGCGGTCATAGATGTTTTGTAGCACTTTCGTTCAATACAATAACATTAGTGACGATATTCTAACATTTTACCTAATATTCTGCAAAGTAAAAAACAGGTAATCTTGAAAATAAAAAATGTCTCTACTCCCATAAAAAAAACGTTGGCTCTTTGAGACTAAGTGACTGGTGACATCCATAGATTTGGTGAGATTTTTGAAGACCGGAAAAATTACAACTTGGAAAATTATTTTAACTATTAAAACTAACTATAACAAAAAAATATATACTGGTATTTTAGTAAAAAGGGTAATTTTTGACAAATAAAAATATTTTATAAATGAATTGGAGTTCCTTAATGCAAATTGATAACAATAAACACAAATGTTTTTTTATTAAATAATTGCGTATTCAAATTTATTTATTATTAAAAATATATACGTGTATTTACAGATGTACATTATATTATTTCGCCAAAACATAATTAAAAAATAATTCAGTCTCAAATATATGCAATAATCAAAAATCCCACGGTACACCCCTGAAAAGGTGTTGTGAAAAAGACTAGGCAGAAAAACTCTTTTTCAAGATCATTTTAATCATACTCATAAAATCAGAGAATAATGTAAAAGCACGAACAACTCTGACTCAGAATTGACGGTTTTATCTTCCCTAGACCATACCTCCCGGAGCACAATACAATAATGCCATCAAAATGATTCCCACATGTCTATATCATCCATGGGCCTTCGAAAGAGAGTGGATAGTGGATACCCTCATTGAAATCGACATTTCAGAAGAAAATACACACCTGGAATTACATTTTCAGGTAGTCTAAATAGGCGTCCTCCGTGGTATCGTAAACTTGGCTTATCTTCAGATATTATATTTTGTCCACACATACAAACACGTTTCAAACACGTATTGTATTGTGTGTCCAATGAAAGATTTCTTATGTTTGAACAGTAAAGCTCAGTTTTCACATATGTTATCCATACAATAAATAGAATTAAATTTTTCATAAAAATATTTCGAAGCTTTTTTTGGTTTTATCTATTATATACGTATTTGAATTTCAAATCCTAATAAAAAAATAATTTTAATAAAAAACAAAAATGCAATCTTGTGAATAAATTTTTAATTAGCGCTAACATTTTTCTATTTTATCCTATTTCCTATTTTTAAAAAGCGCATACCTGGCAGTACTGCAAAAAATAAAGTTAATTAAAAAAATATCTCAACGTTAAAATTGAAATACCTTTGAAGATGTGTATTTTTTCACACGTCTTTAAGTAATTTTCACATCGCTATGAAAAGTTGAACACTTTGAAACAAAAAATGACAAAATAAATGCTTTATCTCAAAATCTGTTCCGAAAATGAGATATAACTTCCCGCAATAAATAATTTAAGCTTCGCCATAATAATAATTGTATCCGATATATTTCCCGACGAAACGGCTATTACGTTTTTTTCCTGTGAATATAAAGGAGCTTGTGACAGATGTGGAGCGGGTGTAAACCCGGCTTTGGAATAACGTTGGGTTACAGAGATTGCTAGTGTCGTGAGAGGTGGCACTTTTATAAATCCTGCTTTACTTTGCTCGATGGTTACCTTGGGAAGGTGAATGAACTAGTAATGGCCAACAATTTTGCAATAAAAATATTTTATTAAGATAACAGTTTTCTCTAAACTTTAAAAAGGTAGATCTTATATTAATAACGTTTCATTTGTGAACATTCGGTGTTGACTTCAGAAAAGTATTGCAAATATTTTAACCCTTTCAAAACCAACCATTTTTTTGTTATGTATTTTATGCTAACTCTATGAATTTGAAGATAATTCATTTCTAAAAACTTAGCTTTACTAATTTTCACCGGGTTTTTACACGAGCTTTGCCCTCTAAAAAAGTTGCAAAATGATACACAAAATTATCAAAATAGAATGAAAAAGTATTTTGCTGGTAAAAGTCTTATTCTATCTTTGAACACTTACCGTCTTACTAATTAGATTCTTGCACGCCGGTCCAATGTTGGTGTGGCAAAGCCAGCCTTGAGCCTGGTTTAAGAACGTTTTAACCAAACAAAAGCCATGGTAATAAGTCAAGTTTTTTACTGTTCTTTACATACGCGCGGCGTAATAATTACACTGCGTTTATAAGTGAGGGGGTTATATTTTAATCTGGCATTACATGCAAAAGATTATCGTAATATAAGTTTAACAATGTAATCCTTATGCATTTTTGCACAGTATTTTGCTGTAGGTATCTATTAAACATCCTACTCAGATATTCGAGATAATTTATGGAAATAAATATTTTAAGATATTGTGTTGCCCATAATTGATGCGCTTTCCCAACGTACTTGGGAAATATTTCAAAGCAATCCCACCAGATGCATTTTGATAGTGCTTTTCGTGTAAATAACGTCTACTACGTCCGGGGTATTATTAAGCATTGAGCCTTTCGGACGTTTCCGCTGATTTGATACATTATTTTTCGATTTTCATTTCGTACAAATATTTTTACTACGACTAAATACTGTTACTACTAAAATTTAATTTTTACTAAATCTTGAATATTTCTAGACTGACACAAATATTTTGTTTAGTAATATATTTTTTCTTTAACTTTATCTCTACATTATTGGTGTATTGAATCATAATTACAAATTCAACCCCTTATTTTAAATACAATAAATTTTGTGCACGTGTCGTTTATGGTAAAAGATTTGTTATTTCAAAATAGAAAACGAATTACAGGATGGGAATCAGCTACATCCAAGTGCAAATACAGGGTGTATCGGCACTAACCCGACAAACTTTAACCAGCTATTCCTTAGCACATTTGGAGTAAAAAATGTTATGGGCACTTTGCTGTCCGGTAGCATTTTTTTTTCAATTAAAAAAAAAAAAATCAAAAATTTCTACACTCCATCACTGTCATTGGCATTGCTTTTCACGTTCAACAGCTGTTATTAGCAAGTATGTCGAAAAGCGTCTTCGCTCTTTCGCACACACTAAATAATAATAGTCAAAAATGAGACGAATGGTGCCGTGCCATTTCGTTGTGATTGTAAAAGTGCGCCAATATAGGTACACACGTACATTATTCAACGGAATTCGAATAAAATATGGCCAGATGGGTTTTTAAACTTTGACAAAGGATAAAACAGTGGTGACATGTGGTGAAAATATGACTAATATTTTTTTATTAAAAACAACGTTACCGAACAGCAAAGTGGCTTTAAAATTTTTTACTCCATATATGTTCAGGAATCGCTGGTTAAAATTTGTCGGGTACATGCCGATACACCCTGTATACATCTGCTACATCTACGTACAAATATACATCTGCTGCATCTAAGTATAAAAATACATCTGCTACATCTAAGTACCAATATACATCTGCTACATCTTAGCACAAATATACATCTACTACATCAAAGTACCAATATATATCTGCTGCATCTAAGTACAAATATACATCTGCTATATCTAAGTACAAATATACATATGCTGCATATAAGTACAAATATACATCTGCTACATCTACGTACCAATATACATCTGCTACATCTTAGCACAAATATACATTTGCTGCATCTAAGTACAAATATATATCTGATAAATCCAAGCACAAATACACATCTACTACATCTAAGTACAAACAAACATCTACCATATCTAAGTACAAATATACATATGCTGCATTAAAGTACAAATATACATCTGCTACATCTAAGTGTAACCTAAATACAATTCAAAAAGAAATCATAAAGACAACACGGAAAGTATCCATAAGAATGCCTACGTTGAAATTTTCAAAAGTTTCGACCTTCCAAATGAACGCTTAAACAAATATATACTAATAAAACTATTAAAAATACGGATTGACTTAGTGTGATGACACTTAATCGAATCAAAATGACATCAAAAACATTCCATGCTCTAAAATCGCATTCGGACAAAGAAACTAAATATATTTTGCAAAAAAACTCCACAAAATCCTTCCCCCAGATATAAAACGAATAAAAAAGTTTAATTCAAGAATTAAAATCTGACTGAAAGAGGTCTGTGAAAAAACTATAAAAATCACTTAAGGCGAAGCTTAATGATAAATCACTATTTGGAATTATCTTAATAACGAATTGGTGTACATTATGAATACAAAAAAATATGCTTTAGATAAATTGAAGGTTTTCCTATCAATTCGCTTGAGTAGAATATAATTAAAATAATAAATTACTCAGTAAAAAATATAAATGTTAACTGCTAAAAAGTTATTATTTCAATGGAAATATATGAACGCGTAAAGGAAACAATTTTAAAAAATACAGTATTACAGCTAAGATTATCCGTGACAGTTTCACTTGATAAACTTTATGCTTTCTTATAAAATTATTACAAAATAAATATAAAAAAAACAGTTTTGTGCTTGAAATCGAACGTTTCTAGACTCCGTTTGTCAAGCGATTTTAATTCCTATTACCTACAATATAAGGTATACCAAGAACATACACATTTTTGGCTTGTAGCTTCCTTTTAAAACGACATAGAAGACGCACCTAATTAAAAATATTAAATAACTTGCATTCGAATACGCGTGTGTTTTACATACCTATATATAATATAGATATCACCTGTAAGAGGTGACAACATGCTTTTTTTAAAACAGCGTAATCCGTTGGACAAACATGTTGTTTTTAAACACCGCTATTGTTTTTCTGTCTGCACATCTGTGCTGAGACTTGACTGAGCTATAGAAATGAATGGCGGGGTACATTTTGAATTTGTATTATAATTTTGGTACAAATCATTTTAATAACGCTTTCAGTAATGTACACTTTATAAAATTTTACAATAAATACTTCTCGCATATGGGTTAATAACTAGTTAATCATGATAGTAATATTAATTAGTTGGACATATTTTGATGTTCTGATATTCTAGCGGTTAGCTTCAATTTAAACTAACTGCAAAATGATTTGAACAGCAAATTACAGGAAGTTTTTCAACTGTTTGTGTCCGAAAAAATTTTATTTTAATTAATTAGCAAAAGCTTTTTTAAAGTACACTATAACTGAAACGCGAAAACGTAAAATATTAAAAAGAATCCGCAAAGAGGTTACGGACCCCAATTTCTTCCTAAAAAAATATGTCTCCATTTTTCAATTACGTATTTAGACTTCTTTGTTGGCACCAATGTTTTTTTTTTCTCTTTGCAGTGAATTCTTTCTGAAGTAAATGTCTTCACATACAAAAACTATTTATCTTTAAGAAAAGAATCTGTCAGGTAATTTAACTTTTCTTTAAAAATATCAAAACATTTAGTTTAATTTGAAAAGTTGCTTTTTCACATGTTTCGCGGCATAAATTAAAGGGGGAGGAAGTAAATAAATATTCAGTCAAGGGAAGTTGGAAATTTATGTTTGGTGCGACTAGGTAAAAAGTTTTCCTAAAATTGTTATTTTTCTCTCGGATAATTTATGTTCAGCTGTTGTTTTACTTTAAGTATTAAGGTAGTACGACAACAAATGTTTTTAATACACAAATTCACCGTACCGTTTTTCTGTCATAATTTAGTCAAAGACTTTTTAAATCGAATTTCCTAGAAATTTCCGTAAATAATCCAAATCGTTACTTTTCAGGCTATATTTTCATTACTGACTCATTTGAATGGTTATACAGTCTTTATTTGTTTATAAGATTTTTTTATAAAGCATGTCAATTTAATAACTGTTTTACCTTTTTGTGATTTTAATGGAATTTAAATGATGAATACACCTGCCAAGTCTATTAAAATCAGCATTAAAAAAATCGTTTGCATCATCATACCCATCGTACTTAACGACCGCATTGTTGAGACAACGTTAGGTGAGGTAACGTTGAATAGCACAAATCATACTAAAAAGAGCTTGAGTCAGACGAGAGAATTTTCTTTCTGATTTGAGGTTTGCGGCACCGTACCCCATATTTACGTATATAAATAATATAGTAAATTGTTTGCTACTTTCTTAATTTTCCATTAGACGTTTCACAAATACATTCGTCATTTATTAACGATACATATCAAAGAATTCCAGTTTATCATAAAGTGACGCTATAAAGTATGTATCATAAGGATTGAAAAAAGGCATTTGGTATTTAACCCCCCGGTAGGCAATATTATTTTACCCCTTAGATGGGCAATTTGGCCTGGCTAGGCCATAAAAGAGATGTAGGCTATCAAACTAGTTTTAAATTAAGGCAAGTGTGCAAATAGTGTGTATAAACGTGTCAATATGTTTTACATCAGTTGTTTAACAATATGTATCAGTTGTTTCAGTGGCTCACGTATAATGTTGAGTTGACAAAAATAGTAAATATTTGTATATTTTGACAACGTACGACAACATTGTCACATTTTCGTTGGGAAAAATATGAAAAAAAAATAAATAAAAAAAATATTAATAAAAAAACATTATAAAAATATAAAAATATTCAAATGCAAACAAAGTTTGATACAATGGCCGGGTTTTTTTTAAGGTTTTGTATTTCTGTTGAGTAGAAAACACAACGGGACAAAGACCGTATTTTTGCGTACAGTATAAACGATGTCAATTCCTTTTTCCATCGAAATTCTGGCTGAAAGTCGAGAGACATAAAAAAAGTATCGCAGTATACTGTTCAGTCGGTATTTTGATACTTTTCAACTAAATCCAGCACCACTCGTACATCTTTTTTCACTTCACGATCAGCATCTGGAAGTTTTCCAGTGTAAATTTACCTCTAAGCGGGTAGTTGGTATCCGAATCGCAAACCCATCTGACCTTGATGCCGTATTTGGCCGGCTTAGACGGAATATATTGCGCAGATTTTTCCTCTTTACGTCTCGTGTGTAACTCGACTAACTCAAACTGAGCAGCTACGTATGTATATATGCTGTATGATGTACACAGAAGCCAAACCAAACTTGTTCGAACGTGATTGATGAACGTGTCGAGATAAAGAACACTGCAGTCAATGAAAAATATTAAACGCGTGTGGTGTGTCCTTGAATTTTTTTTCTTATTTTTTTGTTCTACCAACCAAACGCAAACTCATCTTCAACAGCACTATTCGACGCAGCTCGCTTTCCAAAAATTTAAGGGAAAAAAAGAATATCGCTTTTGATAATCTAAATGGCCTGCCCAGGCCACATTGCCCATCGGAGGGTTGAGTCGTAGGTTTTAGTGAATTCAAGTATGTAGTTAACACTGTCTTGCGATAATTTTCATAAATATTCAAGATTAGAGCATAATAAGCCAGCGTGGGAAGACATAATAAGAAGTATTGTAATTATTTTTTTATTATCAAGTTTGATTCGTAGAACTTAAATAATTTTAATATTTAATAATATTCTTTTTTCATTCATTTAACCGAAAACGGTTGAAATTAGTTAAAATGTTTGTTTCGGAAATATTTCCCAAATAGGTCAACCCTTTCGCCCAAACTCTCAAACCCACCCCATCACGTCTAAAATAAATATGCATATTTTATGTGTCATGTATTTTTTGCCATTTCTATGAATATTTAGTTCTGCTGTGTAATTATTGTAATACATGACAGCTGTTTCGCCGATCATGGGTATTACCAAACTAATGAAGTTTGTTGAAGAAAAACTGGTGAAGCCACTCTTTTAGTCGATCTATTTAAATTACTTGTATATCGGTACCGTTTATCACGAACCGGTTGGGCAGTATTGTGAAGCGGGTTAAGATAGAGGCTGTAGGAAGGGATTTATTATTGAGGGTGTTGAAGTTGCCCGGATTATAGGTTCCACATACGAGCCGTGTTACGCAACGAGTCGAACGAAACGACCCGTTCGCATGAAATCAACATCAACTGTGAACGGGTGTTCCGCTTATATCACTTGAGTTTCAAGCACGTGCACTCGCGCACTGGGATCAATAGCTAGCTCCTTGGAGCAACAGCTGTTAATATACCAGTAGAACAGACTCAGCATGCCAGAATTGCGTCTGTGCATTTGAGGTGACAATATGTCTTTTCAACGGATTGTCAATCAGATGGACCGCCCTCATCTGCGCAGAATAAAGTAGGTTTATCACATAGACATATGAATATTAGTAGACCTGCCCTAAGTGATTAAAAGCGTATTATCCCCACTCCCCATACCGGTTCCATTGGAGCCGGCTGTGCTCGCGTATGGCCTCAAGTGAAATTTGAAAACGTGACGTCATCATTCTTGTGCGAACTATGGTCGAGGCATCATCGGTTCATTTTACGAAATAAAACGGCAAAATGTTGACTTGTACTATGAAAACTTGTAAAAATAGATGTGAAAAAGAGAATAAACCCAATTGTCGTATTACATTCCATATATAAGCATTATTTTACTTTATTTTAAGCATATTCACATCGTATAATATAGATCAGTTTTAGAAACATATAGGTACTATCACATCGAGAAACGTCTGGACGCGAAATACAAAGCTGGTTGGTTGCTGGGAAGTAAATTATGAACATTTATAAAAGTGTCTTAACTAAATACTTAAACGAAATATTCGACTCTGAAAATAAAACCGAATTTTTTTGCCGAATTTGGACTTCGCAAATTTGTTCATAACGTGGCGAGTAATTTGCGCTCCCATGTAAAAATTTCTATTCATTCAAAAGCAGATTTTACTTTTAAGAAGTAAATGGTGATATTATAATGCGAGATGCCTATTTACTGTCAGATTGATTTATTGACGAATCACAGTCAGCCTTACTCCCTTCGTTCTTCAACAGTTGATTTTACCCCTGACCATTATCTTCTCGTCTATTAATTCCTATGTCTGTGGTTTATCAAGTATTTTGGAGACAGCCCAGACATGGCTTCCAAATTCAAATGTTGGTTGTACTTGAAATTTGTACAGGACTAGCAGCTGTTCACTATTGAAGTATCTGCTAGCCCCTTATACTAGATGGTAATGATAGTAATATGATAGTCCTGTAATAGGTATTATTAAGTATAAAAATCTTAAAATTTTAAATTAAAAATATACATTTTGGTTCAAAGCCTTTTTAAAGTTTTCAATGCAATATAAGTCAATTTGCAGATATTCATTAACTAGGTAAAACAAAACTCAAGTCATCTTTCTGTTCGTATGCTCGCCCAAGAACTTCATATTGAATAGTTACATGGTACATCAAGTAGCGGTAGGTAGGTAATATTTGCATCGTTTTGTGTTCACGTAAGAAAGGAAACTTGGATGACCCGGAGGGAAAATGTATTATGGCCAAGTTCTAAGCCAACAGCTTCTAGCCAGACCGGCGAGTGAATACTAGTTTTGTTCCTTTACACAGTTTCCGCTGAAGTAGGGAACTAAGGGATATTGTGTTTATTTAACGTAACCGTTCTTCATTATAATACAAGTCACGGCATCAACTTGAAGCAGACGTATTACAATAACCTTTACGAAATAGAATATAGTGCCTACGAAATACAGGGTGTCCGGAAACTCGTAGTACAAGCGGGAAACTGGTGAATCTACATCACATTTGGAGTCGATTTTGTAGTATATTTTTTTTTGATTTGAGCTTTCGTTATCGAGTAAATCGAGTTAGAAGTTCATTTTTTTATTTTTTTTTTTTAATCAAATTCTTATAAATTATTACTGAAGATCAAAGTACCCAACTAATTAAAACTATTTGAAAGTAAAACAAATGAAGAAACTCGGATTTGAAGCATTATTTTGAAATCACCCTTCATTTAATCCGGTGTAATCATAAAATATTTCTGCTCTGCAGGGTTAAAACATCTGTTGTTCAACCCTAAACACCAGAAAAAACTTTAACCCAAAAATAGCCGAAAAATATTTTTTTTTGGTTTTTTTTTTTTTTGTGAAAAAGCTCAAATCAAAAAACTTTATGTTTTTTTGGGTTCCCCGTGTGGTGTAAATTCTCCAGTTTCCCGCTTGTACTACGAGTTTCCGGACACCGTGTATATTTGGCTAAGCACCATAATAATAATTATTTTCGTTTCGGTTTGTTTATAATTTCCTAGTATTTTAAATACCTCAAAGATTATGGTTCATCTTTCTATGTATTTATAATGCGCACTAATCTTGTAGGTACTTGCTTAAATGCATAACAAATGGCTTAGTCTATTTTAAATATATTTTTATATTTTTGTCTCTCCTCACCACATATAACATTTTGATTCTAACATATTCACATTTAATTTTAAATTTTTTATACATCAAAAACAATATTTTCCGTCGATTTATATTACGCCTTAGGGACGCTAATTATAACCACTTTTCTGTACTATAATATTGACCGAAATTGGTTCCAGCTCGATGAACCATTGATTGCGTTGTTACAAGTAATTTTAGGGTCTATTTATTTAAAACAAATAATTATTTCCTTCTTCGAAAAGCGAATTTTCCTTTCGAATCTAATCCTAATGAAGGTAATGTCGCTAATAAAAACTTAAAACAGAAAAAAACGGAAATTTGATTAATAATTATTAATTCGTTCGAAGTTACCCGCGTTGATTTTACAAATTTGTTGTGAGTGGAGTTTAACACTATCACAAAATTTTATTGGTTTGCATGAATAAGTTTTTCTATTGTTTTAAACATCTCTCCTTCTAGTAGCCAAACACGAAAGCCTTCGCAAAATAAACAAAAGCCAACAAGGAAGTCATTATTCTTCCACGTACTCCACCTCATTCTCTTCTCTTAATCCTTTTCATTCTACATCAAAGCACTGCATCCCCCAGCCAGCGGTGCCTTGCCGCGGCGGGCGGTTCAGCCCTCACGTTCGCATAAGATTTTCCTCTGGAAGGAAGTTAGAGCATAAAGATAATCCGGTTGGCAGTTTAACTGTCTTCCGCCCTGGCCCTGGCTGAAGGGAACTAGCTCTCCCCTCCTCCCACATCCTCTTCCTTTGCGGATCAGCCACCCTTTGGCAGGCAAATTTCATTAATTTTTATACGTTATTTAATGATGCATCTTAATATTTAGTCCCTTTGTTGCGTAACCTGATTTAAAACTAGCAAGAAATCCGTTCAAATTCATTGCCACAACAAATAAAAAATTGAAGAAAAGGATACTCTTGACACTAATAAATTCAAACTAGACATGAAACAGAACAAGCTAAAGAAATATAAAAAGGTAACGGTCTCATCTGGGAATCGAACCCAGCATCTCTGTTCTACCATAACAACACCTCTTATTCTCTTATATTATATCTGCCTTACGTCTTTGCTTTCATGTACCTTTGTCTAATCCTGTATTTTTCATATTATTGTTTTCGTGTTATTATTTTGTAATTTGGACGATGTCCGTTAATAAATAAATAAATAAATAAATAACTCGGCCATAGGGGCTTAATTATTATACGTAATTTTTGTCAATCTCATACCTGATAATAATTGAAGGTTTAGGATATGACAGTAAAGTAATTTGGAATACAGTAAATGACATCTTAGAAAATAAAAAGAAACTCATATTAACGGGAAAAATATTCTGGTCCATGATGACCCAAAAATCTTAGCTTTACCATTACTTTAGCAACATCGGAACGAACTTAGCCAACAAAATCCTTGAAGCCACTAATAAAACTCAAAATCTAACCACAAGGGTATAACAACACAACTGTTATCATCCCGAACTTTTCCTAGCTCCCACAACTACTAAAGAAATTGTCAATAGAGTATTCTCCATCAAAACAAATAGTGCTGCTGGAAATAATAAAATTTCACCATGTATACTAAAACACATAGTTTACTTTATTACCGCACCATTAAAGCATATTGTTAATCTAAGCTTCAAAAGCGGATGCTTCCTAAACCAACTAAAACATGCAACGGTTATCCCAACTTATAAGAGCGGCGCTAAAATAAATATTGAAAATTATAGGCCCACTTTATAGCTAAGCGAATTGTCGAAAATCATTAAACATTGTCGATAATCGTCAAAAATGTTAAAAGTAGACTTGTCTCCCATCTAGAAACCCAGAAGATTCTTTAGATTAATCAGTTTTGCTTCCAAAAATAAACTAAATACAGAATCAGCAAGCTTAGATCTGACGGAGAATATTACCTAGATGGAAGGGACTTCTACCAAGCCATATTCCTAGACTAAGGCAAAGCATTTGACACGGTTTTCCATCCAATACTTCTCATATAGGAATCCGGGATAGAACTCTAGACTGGTACTTCTCATGCCTAACGGGCAGATCGTAAACCGTAAAAAATAACAATAAGTAACCCTCAAGCAATTCAATTCGGATTCCCACATGGAAGTATCCTAGGCCTTATTCTATTCCTCATTGTGATTGATGTCTGTGCTAATTTGTATCAGTGCAATCGAGATAGTATGCTTGCAAGATCTTATAATAGGCGATGCACCTAAGTTGTGTGCCTCTTTTGTTATAACAGCTAATATAATATAATAATATAATATAATATATAATATAATATATAATCTGATATACAGATACAAGATTAATGTTCCGAATACGTCTATCATACGTCGAAGAAAGTCTATTTTTGACATACAAAAAATGACACATCTGTGACGAAATATCTATGTGTTAATTCCAGTAATAAACAACACTACCCAATTGTTATTCATAGTATTATCTATTGTGATGACAGATTGGCACACCAGTGTAAATAAAACGTTTGTCATCCATAGTATTTCGAAACGTCAGAATGACGGAAATACAACATTATACCTATATGAGGTTAAGGCATGACTACTTATTTACAGTTTATTTATTTCGCGCCAAATATTAACGTTCTTCCAACGAAGCGTAAACAATCAATTAACAAGTACATGTTATTTATTAAAACTTGGAATATGCTGTCGAGTATCTAACATAATCGAATCGGGAAAAGGGATACTAATAAACCGAGGGGTGTAAAAGTCGAGTTCGCTGAGTCTAAATGGCCAAAAATCCTACTCGGCAAAAAACACTCGCTGAAGAATAACATCCGCATGTACCCTGATCAATCAGTTGCTCAAAGGAACTATCTAAATAATTTACGAATCGAACTAAAAAATAGGCAATCATCGGGTGAGCAAGACATTACAATCAAGTACATTAATAATCACCCAACAATTGTAAAATTAAATCCAAAAAACTGACCCACAAACTAATAATATATTATCAAAATGTAAGAGGACTGAGAACGAAACTTCAAGAACTAAAATGTACATTACCAACGATGAATTACGAAATTTATGCCCTTACTGAAACATGGCTAAATGCTGGCATAAACGATCAAGAACTGGGGTTTTTAGATCATTTCATTTACAGAAACGACAGATGTCAAAGTTCCAGCAATAAAACAAGAGGTGGCGGCGTACTATTGTCAGTATCTACCAAACTGAATTCGAAGAAACTGAAATGCCTTCACAAACATCTTGAACAAGTGTTTGTAATGGTTTCCTTAAAAAATGAAAAACTTATAATCGGTTGCACATATATACCACCATCCTCCGGCCTGCAAACATATAAGGAACACCACCTTAAAGTTGAAACTATGCGAAGAAAATTTCCTGATGCTACATTTATTCTGATAGGTGACTACAACCTCCCAAATATTGTATGGGACATTGAGAACATCGCGTCCTCGAGTCCGGACAACATCAATTATGGCTCCCATGAAATTATAGAAATGTCGAACTTTTTAAATCTGCATCAGAAAAACCATGTGTACAACATCAATTCTCGTCTTCTCGATCTTGTCTTTACAAATTCTTCTAGTGTTAATGTGTATGCCTCTGATGAAATGATTCTTCCATTCGATAAATACCACCCCCCTCTAATAATCAATTACATCAATACTTATGTTGAGGTAATTGACCCCACGATTGTCAAGCGTAATTTTGAAAAAGCAGATTACCCAAAGATAATAGAATTTTTATCTACTTATAATTGGGCTTATGATCTCACTTATAAAAGCTCAAGTTTAAATGAGGCCTTAGAATACTTTTACAATGTAATTTATCAAGCAATCGATAGATTTGTACCCCTACAAAAATATTACTCTTCTAAATTCCCTAAATGGTTCGATTCTGAACTAATTAATCTAACGTACGATAAAAAAATTGCCCACAAACGTTATAAAATAAATAGAACGCTAGATAATTATATCGCATTCTCCATTCTGCGTAAAGATTGTACTAGGAAATCGAAAGTATGTTTCAAGAAATACACCAACAATGTTGAAAATTCTATTTTAACAAACATTAATAAATTTTGGAACTACGCTAACTCCTTTCGGAAAAATAACTCTAACTTTCCCGGTACAATGTTTTACGGGAAAAAAGTGGGTCATGACAAAAACGATATTGTAAACTTATTTGCAGATTTCTTCAAGAGTGTATATGTTGAAGACAATGACAACATATTATCTGATAAACCTCAATTTACCGAAAGCTCACTCAACTTGCATAACATCCATGTGGTAGTAAATGATGTTGTGACTTTTATCAAACAGCTGGATACCAGGTCGAATTCGGGGCCAGATATGATTCCCTCAATATTACTTAAAAACTGTATTCATGTTCTAGCTCTTCCTATTACTATAATTTTCAATTTATCCTTATCTACAGGTTGTTTTCCTGAAATTTGGAAAAGTAGCTTTATAACACCTATTTTTAAAAAAGGAGATAAATGCCAAATTGAAAATTATAGACCCATATGTATTATGTCATCACTACCTAAACTTTTAGAAAAGATTATATTAAGTAAAATCATGCATCAAATTAAACCAATTATATCAACATTTCAACATGGTTTTATGCCAGACAGATCTACTTCATCTAACTTATTGCTTTACGAAAATTTTATTTCTAATGCACTGTCCAAGGGTCTTCAAGTTGATACAATTTATACTGACTTTAGCAAAGCCTTTGATACTGTTTCTCATCGCATTTTAATGGAAAAATTAGAACACTTGGGAATAGGCGGCAACTTTCTCGAATGGCTTAGAAGTTACTTATCATACAGAAAATTATCTGTAAAAATTACATCCACAACTTCTTACACTTTTTTTGCCTCAAGTGGGGTCCCCCAAGGTTCCCACCTAGGACCAATTCTGTTCCTACTATTTATTAATGATATTTCACTAATTTTCGATAATATTCACTTTCTTCTATTCGCCGACGATCTAAAGATGTTTAAATCGATCGGTAATTCTTCTGATTGTTTAACTCTACAAATTAACTTAAATAAACTTTATGAATGGTGCATCGTAAACAAATTACATCTTAATATCAACAAATGCCAAACGATCAGTTTCCATAGATCTAAAACCCCTTTATTATTCGACTACTCAATTAACAATGCCAATCTAAAAAGAGTTTTTGAATTCAATGACCTTGGAGTTATCTTTGACTCCAAATTACGCTTCTTGAATCACATTAATAGCATTACCAGTAAGGGATTACAAATGCTTGGATTTATTCTCAGAATCGCTAAAGACTTTAATAACATAAAAACTATAAAATTATTATACACGTCTCTGGTTAGAAGTCAGGTTGAATACAATGCAACCATTTGGTGTCCTCATTTCAACTCTCATTGTTTACAAATTGAAAAAATTCAAAATAAATTTTTACGTTTTATTAATTTAAAAATTGGTATTACTATTATTGAAATCAATTATGTCAATTTACGCAGTAAACTTAACTTATCGAAATTATCTGAAAGGCGAAAAATATTTGATCTCCTTTTATTATATAAAATTGTTCATTCAAGGTTAGACTGCCCTGACACTATAAACATGCTATCTTTACATATACCTCCAAAATATACTAGACGGAATATTTTATTCTACAACAATAACTTCGCTACGAATTCTGTGTTAGAAAGAATACATAGGTTGGGCAATGAACTTAGTGATGTCGCTGACATATTTAATTTAAATTTCAATACATTTAAAGCCAAATTAGTCCACCACTTTTTAAATGTAAATAATGTATGAGAAATCATTATATTTTATTTCGATTTTCTATTGTTTGTTTTATACTGTTGTAATTTAAAATTTGTAATTTTTTATGTACTTAAAAGCCCAATAGGGCGTCAATAAATAAATAAATAAATAAATAATAATTTATATTTTTCAAGGGATCATAATATCCCACACTTTTTTGAAATACTCGTTCGTAGTATTATAATAATTACTGTCGATAACCAAAACAATGCAATAATTGCAGGTTATATTTGTGATTTGCCGTTGTCAATTTGACACAAGATGTTATGTTAAATGTTGTTACCAACATGACGGAATGATACCAATTCAAAACAAAGCAATATTTTAGGTTATTTTAACAATACAGATTTATAAGCCTCAATGTGAACAAATGAATTATGTACCCTATACAATTATAATCTGACACATTTATAGCCGTGTTTTAAGTGGGTCGCCAATTGCTACGTTGAGTAGTTGCTATGGTTACTTGCTACGTGCAGCCTACAATACTCACCAGACATTTTAGGTTATAATAATGAATGTGGAATCACAAACTTTATCCAGTACTGGAAGCGCCAATTCTTGAGGGTTAGATACCCACAAGAATGTTTGTGATCCCAGGGTTCTCAGGGGGTTGGGTTCGAAACCAGAAATGTGTCAGGTTACAATGTGTACTTTAGAGTCAAGGAAAGAAGATTTAAAGAAACATTATTGTATATTATTTCGAATACAATATAAGTCTATACACTCTACCGTGTGAGTTATAACGAAAACAATATAATAAAAGTTAGATATAAGCTTACCCCCAAGGTTCCGACCACGCTTTAACTATCTAGCTAATTAAGTAACATCCTACTCGAGCTGGAGCAGCACCTCCTCAGGCTGAGCTCCTAGGGACTCCAGCCGGAGCAAGAGGAAGATTCAGTTCCGCCTCCTGGCGACTGTCCGTGGCAGGAAAATGTGTAATCTGGCGACTGAGGAAGAGGTATCTGGTGCCCGCGGTCGCATCCGTGTATCCTGGCGAGGATTCCCTTTATGTAAGGAAAAATAGGCCTCAATACGGCCCTGGTGAAAATGCGGTCGACGTAGTGCCAAACCGCGAGAAAGACTACTATTCTTAGGTTTCCGGGAACCGGGCACAATATTTTAAGCCACTGGCTTCTTCATCCCATAAAGGATGGGTCGGATTCAAGCAGATCACACCCGATAACACTTCTGACTCCGTTTGCGATTCATGATGCCGCGTGGTTACAATATTCGAACGAGCCACCGAACTAATTCCACTATGGAACTTCGTATTTTACGCCATTTATACGATTTTATTATGCAATCTCCGCGTATAAAATTAGACTTCGCCACTCCGATTAAAGGGAAACCATTCCCAAACAATTTCACTCCGGAAAACTGTGACTGTCGTCTGCCGAGAGATCAGGCCCACTCTCTGGTTTCTCTGCAGGCAAGGAAGTGTTTTGTTTTTTTTTCTGTTTCCGCCCGGTACAGATTTTAAATTTTAAATTATGATTCGAAATTTTACCAAAACCAATACCAGCGACAATCGCCCAGTTCCTAACTAGGTTAGAGAATCGGCGAGGATAAATGTGATGATGCAGAATAAATTAATGAATAAAATATTAAAACAAAAGGAGTCTAGCCCTGCATCATAACACTCCACACGCCACAATAAAGGCATAATACTCCATACACTACATTTGGCGCAGCCACGGAGAAAGAAGAACCTGAAGGCGAAAAATATTTAAAAAATTTCACGACAAAATTGAAAAACGGAAAGAATCGGAAACGCCAACATCTTGGAATAAGAAGACAG
The DNA here is from genome assembly GCA_026573805.1 of Hesperophylax magnus. NCBI lineage: Eukaryota > Metazoa > Arthropoda > Insecta > Trichoptera > Limnephilidae > Hesperophylax > Hesperophylax magnus. Next base: position 16,802,863 of record JAIUSX010000049.1, read on the forward strand.
CACAAGCAACTTGCATTCGCAGTATATTGAGAGAGCATTGGCGTAGGCACGCGAGCACATGCGCGCTTCAGGAAGAAGAAGACATTGAATTGATTCGACATTGAAGATTTCAACGGGAGAAATCGGAATCCGGGGCCAGGGCTCGGATTCTGTTCGCTGCAGCAGGACAAGCGGAACCGGACAAAGGGCTGGATCCGGCAACTGCGGACACGTTCAGGATCAGCGGTCAAAAGGGGCGGTTGGTGACGGAGTTCCGGAGTTGGTAGATTTTGGAGCGGCGTGCGATCATCGGTTCAGGAGCGCATCTTTCCGGAAGCGCTGAGATAAGTTTTTTTATAAAATTATTTCAGGTGTTCACCAATGGATGCGATCTGTAAAGGTCTGGGGGCAATCTGTCATAAGACAGGAAGCTGGTTTCTATTCAAAGAGAGGCTGGACCAAGCTCTCATATTATATGATGAGAAAAAATGTATATATATATCTGAATCAATTTGGGAATTTACAATTTTTTTATATACACATCCCTCTCAAGCCATCGCAATCAATCTCCTTATTTTTATTTTTTTTATTTATTTAGTACAGGAAATACATATTGTACATTTGTAAAATGTTTTCACTGGCCAACTAGAAAGAATTTCCGTTTTAGGACAGTCGAATTTTGGACGAATTAGCATACATATTTTGTACAAAAAAAGGACTGTATAGAAAAAAAATAATAAAAATATGTATATAAAGTTTGTATTTGATTTTATTTTTTAAAAAGAAAGAGTTCATTCACCTTTCTCCCTAATTGATGTAGCCAAGAAGTGGTTAATTTACGAAGAACACCTTTAAAATAAAATAAAATAAATATTGGACAATTTTTATAGCGCCGCTTTTGTGAGTTATCACCTCAGAGGCGCTTTACAGTTGATGCAGGTATTAAAAAATATATAAATATTTCAAAAATAAAGTGAAGTTAAGTAAAGTAAAATGAAGAACAGCAACAGGTGACATGATTATAGAAGATGGAGACTCTGCAGCAAGAATCCTAGGTGGTGAAGAAACTGGACCAGCTGCTGCAGCGAAAGTGTCCACCAACAGTGCCAACACGAGGTTCATCATCCATCCAGGTATGTGTCTGCTGCTAATAAAGCGCTGACACAATATCCTCACATAGATAACAGACCTTGGTAGCACCACTGTGACGTTCAACGAAGATAGAAGATGGAGACTCTGTTGCAAAATTCCTAGGTAGTGAAGGAACTGCACCAGCTGCTACAGCGAGAGAGACTACCGGGGTCCACCAACAGTGCCAGCTCAAGGTTCGTCATCCGTTCAGGTATGTGTCTGCTGCTAATATAGCGCTGACATGTGTCTGCTGCTAATAAAGAGCGCTGACACAATATCCTCACATAGATAACAAACCTTGGCAGCACCGCTGTGACGTTCGACGAAGATAGAAGATGGAGACTATGCTGCAAGAATACCAGGTGGTGAAGGAACTGTACCAGCTGCAAATTAGTAAATCCATTTGAATTTCACCTTAGTTGTGCAGAATGAATGAGTGAATGTAAATATTGCTAGCAGAAATCAACCCACTTCACGACATTCGATAAAACTGAAACTCGGCTGGTAGACTCGTTGTCGATGACAGTGCATTTTACCAAATTGCCAAATTTGGTGGCAATCAAGTACACACCCGAAAATTTATATGCATTTCTCAGACATCGAATGACATTGCAACAGTTAATATACGAAACAAATGTCGGTCCTACCCGATCGGCATTTGGCGAGGTTGGTAGAATTGTTGACTCTAGTTCTAGGGTAGGAAGGTTCAATACTCAGTCAAACCGAAAATATATGTGTCAGTATTAAAAGTAGTTTTATAATTTTAAAAATCTTCGTTATTTAAGTGATGTTTTTTTTGTATTAAAACTTAGTCTTACGGGTACATTTTTAGCTGCTAAAAATGTTTTATATTATATATTTTCGCAAAAAAATTGCACATGGAGCTGGATTATTTAAGTTTTTTGTGACTTTATAGAATTTTGACATACAAAATATAAACTTTTCGTTTTCTGTGGAATGGGTGTAAACCTAAATTCATTTAAAAAAATGTTTCAATTCTGAAACCCAACTCCCGCCAAAGCGATACTGAGATTTTTAATAGAAACGCTCAAAATAAATAAATATTATTATTTCTTAGTCGAAACTCTCTTTTAGGGAGAGAAAGATAAGATAAAACATTTTAGAAAGTAGAAATAATTGTAACTAAACTCCCCATACCCTAGCATTTTATGACATAATTTAAAATGCATATACATTAGGGTGTCCCAAAAAAATTAAAGTTGTTATTTTTGAACGCATACCCTCTAATTTTGTTTTTATAATGACAAAACACTTGTACAAATTTTTTTGTTTACTTTGGACAACTGCAACCCGTGCCGACTTGCATCGAAAGATGTCAGTACTTGTACATTAAGACGCCAGCGAGCAAACGTGTTGATGAGCTTGTAGTAACTTGCTATTTTGTTAGTAAACGAAAATCACTCGTTCAGGCAAGATGTTGTTAGATTTACGCACTTCTAAAAAGAGTATATTTTTAATAGGAGTCGTAAAACACCAAATATCGGGTTCTAAACTGCCATCTAATGGACAAGTTCTTGAAGTTTTGTTCTACAATATCCGGAAAGTGAATTTAACTGTCAATATATACCAAATATAGCCATAGTTGGTATTAAAAGCTATGTTTGAAGTAAAAATCAGTCAAGTGACTACAAGCCCTGACATACCACTCTTCAAAAAGTTTCGAGATAACTGTAAAAATGTTGATCCGATAAAATTCAGTGCTTCATTGAAAACCTCACATTGCACCTAACCGCTTCCGAAATCGATGATTTGCTTGACTTTTACCGTACTGCACTGACAACAAAAATACTTGGAGATGACTATTGAGAGTTTTTAGAGCTCTGTGTGATAGTTTTAGGAGGAGATACAGCGAGAAAATTTAAGATTCGGCCTCCAGGTGCTCGATGGATGGCAAAGGCGCTTTATTCCTTGAAAATATCTTTAATTTGTGCGCAATTTAAAATTACCGGTAAGGATAAGGCGGCACTTTTAGACGTTTGCCTGTTCATAGTAACATTCAATGTCAAGCCATGGTTACAATGTATTATAGCAGTTAAAGCACCTTACAAGGACTTGTGCTTTTTGAAATCGATGAAGGCTTAAGAAAAAATTGATGAAAACATCTCAATGGCAGCTTTATTTCTGTTCAGTAAGCAGTTATGGTATTTGACCGATGAAGGATCTATTTTATCGCTGTTTGACGACGCTGTGGAGCAAACAACTAAAATAAAAATGCTCGAAATATCAAAAAAAATAATTTATCAACCCATGACAAACGTTACATCCCATCGAAGGAAGATCTTGATGGTAAATTGTATGGTAAGTTTATTAAGTAGTTTAAATTATGTTTTGTATTGAGGTTTTAGTTCATATCATAAGTTAGTGTCTTTTGTTTCAGAGAAAAATATTTACGACTTCATTTCAGTCAAGAGCGAGTATTTGTTTGATCGTCTGAAAACAGATGCCAGTTTTCTTAACGAATTCCCTACGATGTAGTCAAATAATGCTACGTATCAAGAAGTCAGAAAGAAGGTGACGCCGCTGAGGGTAGTGAATGATACAGCTGAGAGAAATGTTAAGTTAATGCAAGATTTTCATGGCTTAATCTCACGGTCAAAGAGGAACAAAAATAATTTTTGTTACGATGCGTTCAGGAACACCGGAAGATTTATCCTGACTGTAAAAAACCAACTATGAAGAACAAATTTAATCAATAAACCATTTTTAAATATAAAATACTACATAATTCAACATTTGTGCATTTTTAAATTTTATTTATCCGACAAAAATGAAAGTTGAAAATCCTTCCATATTAACTCTGTACCATATGTTTGGCATCAAGTCGGCACGGGTTGCCGGTGTTTAATCAAAATAATATTTATTATATGAGTTATTGGGATCAAATGGAATAAAATAAGAGGGTATGCATATTTAAATTCATGAAAAAAAAATTCTTCCTTATGTCCTGGGACACCCTAATATACATAATAATTTACTATCCCGTTAAACTACAGCTAAGCAAATGTAATATAAGATTTTCACGGCGAAAAGTATTTTTGTTATTTGTTTTTAGTGTGTTAACACATCTGTCCTGATGATGGACACTGCAATGCTGTCCGAAACGTTGGCTAAAGAAGGAGATAGCGCAACACGGCATAACACCCAAAAACAAATAACAAAAATACAGCCAAGAATTTTGTCGACTGGATGTAAATGTTCAATTACAATTTAAATATGTATACACAATATTATTACTAATTATAAATATACATAATTTTGTTACAACTTTTCATATATTCAGATTATTATTATGGACACACATAATCTAAAATAACACTTAATCTACGTGCTAATAAATAACAACTATTGATTGATAGTGATGACAAGTAGGTATAGAGTATTTTTACTTATGAGCCGTGTTTTTAGCATATTCCTGAAACTATTTGGGAATTTATAATGTTTTATGTTACTTGGCAACATGTTGAACATTTTGGATACGTTATATTCTAGGGTTCGTACATGTTAATGACAGTTGTCGAGTTTTTGTTTTGCTCTCAATAATTAATGTTTTTTTAACAAGTATTGAGCTAAAATATATCAAAATCTATAAAACCAAATAAATAAAAATATAAACTAACAAATAAATAGTGTTTGCAAACAAGTCAACAATTAAAACTATCATTTAAACTTCTGTGTGCAGTGAATCTGTTTCTTCTTAATAATTATATTGCCAAATTCCGCCGAATATCGCTTTCAAAATGAATACGAATGAAGCACTTTCTCTTCTAAATAAAGCCAAGGAAGAGATTACTGGGATCCATAGTGCCATTACCGATCCCTCTTTAAAAATCACTAAAGATCAAATGGCAAAAATACTCACCAAACTATCTAACCTCTCTGGTACCATGCAGGACCTAGGAGTAAATGTAGGAGTCCTGGAGGGGAAAGTTATGACATTTGAAAACATCATAGAAAAGAAAGTATTACCCCAAGAAACAACACCAATTTGTGACTTGCTCGCAGAGATAGAGGAACGCAAGATCCGCACCAAGAACGTGATTTTACTTAACGTTCCCGAGTCTAGTTCCAACTCAAGCATGGAGAATATCTTGGAAGATAAAAAAAAAGTTTTAACTATCGTTAGTGAAATAAATAGCGAGTTCAAAACGGAAGAAGTTAAAATTTACAGGCTTGGTAGTAAAATTTCAAACAAAATCAGGCCCATTAAAGTCGAATTTGAAGACCCTAAGCTGTCAAAACTTATTCTTTTTAATAAAAATACTTTGCCTAATGGAATAAAAATGAAACCGGATAGGACCCTCCAACAAAGAGAACATTTGACTGACCTCTGGAAGGAAATGGAGGAGAGAAAAGAAAAGGGTGAAATTGATTTGCGAATCAAACATTTTAATGGAATTCCTAAAATTATCAAAAGCCACGCAAAAAACTGATAAACAAACATAACACACTCTTAAGAATCAATGGATATTATCAAAATGTTCGAGGAATCCGTACGAAATTGCAACAACTTAAAAGGAATTCACCCACCTTCTCATATGACATTTTATTATTAACTGAAACATGGTTAAATGCAGATATCGGCTCGTCAGAATTAGGCCTAAATCAATATACTATCTATCGCCTTGATCGAAGTCTTAATTCGAGCAAAAAGTCTAACGGAGGAGGTGTGATGTTATGTGTGTCTAAAAATATCTCATCCTGTAGACTACCGGTCAAGCACACAAATGTTGAACACATTTTTGTAATGCTCAACATACCTTATAGTAAAATTATTATAGGTTGTGTCTACATCCCACCTGCATCGGATTTGCAAATATATAAAAACCACAATGAGGACATAGAAATGCTGAAATTCAAATATCCGAAAGCAAAATTCATAATTGCTGGTGATTATAATCTGCCGAATTGGACCAGCCAAGATGACATCGGATCTGCCACAAACGAAGTTGAATTACAGTGCGCTAAATCCAGTGAAATTCGTGATATGTCCATATTCCTAGGACTAACTCAATCAAACAATGTGTCTAATTCTAATAATCGAATGTTAGATTTAGTGTTTTCAAGTGATTCAAAAACAGTGGTTGAGAAATCTGACGAATTATTATTGCCTCTAGATAAACACCATCCACCATTAGATATTATTTTAACAAATATGTCTGGAAGATCTCCAAACCTAACTACCACATCGTATAATTTCTCCAAAGCCGAATACCATAATATTATTGAGTACCTTACCTCGGTAGATTGGTCATTTTTAGACAACGAAAATAATTTAAATAATCAATTAGAACAATTTTACTCAATTTTAAATACCTCGATAGAGCGCTTTGTTCCTAGGGTCAACTTCACACCATCTAACTATCCCAAATGGTTTACGAGGGAATTAAAAAAACATATTAATTATAAAAAACATATCCATAGAATATATAAACATACCAGAAATCCTAATGATTACATAACTTTTACTAAATTACGTAAGCAGTGTAAAGAATTATCAATAAAATGCTATAGTGATTATGTAAGCCTAATTGAAAAAGAGGTACACCAAAATGTTAAAAAATTATGGAGTTTTTCTAAAAGTCAACAAAAAAATGATTGTGGATTTCCCAATAACATGTACTTGAAAGAAAAATGTGCCGACAGTATCGAAGGTATAGTTAATCTATTTGCTGATTCATTTAAAAAAGTTTACGACACAGATATTCGTGTCAATACGATTCCCGATATTTCAGTGGAAGAGGTATTAAATCTAAGCCAATGTTTCATCAAAAAAGAATCTATAGAAAAAGTCATAAAAGAATTAGATAGCAATAAATCTGCTGGACCGGATGGTATTCCTCCAATATTTTTCAAAACCTGTGTTAGTAGTCTGATATATCCTCTTTATAAACTCTTTAACAATTCTTTAAGTTCTGGTTCTTTTCCAGCTCAGTGGAAAAAGAGTTATTTAACCCCTATTCATAAAAAAGGAGATAAAAGCGATATATCCAACTATAGACCAATTTGTATAATGTCTGCTTTACCGAAAGTTTTCGAGAAATTAGTCCTAGATATCATTGTAAAACCTATCAACAACATTATTGTTCCTAACCAACATGGCTTCATCACAGGTCGCTCTACCTTAAGTAATTTAATGATCTATGAAAATTACATATCTGAATCTCTGAGTCTCAAACAACAAGTGGACAGTATATACACTGACTTTAGTAAAGCTTTTGATAAGGTTCGACATCACATACTTATTTATAAACTTCGATTGTTGGGCATCAAAGGTAAATTATTGAGTTGGATTGTTAGTTATCTTAGCCATAGGGTGCTTAGTGTAAAAATTAATTCTGTACAATCTTATATATTCGAGGCCACAAGTGGGGTTCCTCAAGGGTCCCACCTCGGCCCAATATTTTTCTTATTATTCATCAATGACATTGTTGACCAATTTAATGATGTAGAAGTTCTGCTATTTGCTGACGACTTAAAAATATATAAAAGAATACGAAATGTATACGATTGTCAAATTTTACAGAGTAATTTAGAACAACTTCATCAATGGTGTGAACAAAATGCTTTATTTTTGAACATTCAGAAATGTCAAGTAATACGATTTTCCAAAACTCGTTATAATATATTACATGAATATACATTAAATAATATTAAATTAATACCAGTATCACATATTCGTGACTTGGGTGTAATATTCGTTGAAAACTTGTCATTCATTGAACACATCAACTATATAACTAACAAGGCTTTAAAGATGCTTGGCTTCCTTTGCAGAACTTTAACCGATTTTAAGTCCATAGATTGTATGAGAACCCTCTATATTTCAATAGTCAGAAGTCAATTGGAGTATAATTCACCTATTTGGTCCCCTTTATATAAAGTTCACTCCAATAATATAGAAAGAGTTCAGCACAAATTTCTTAAGTACGTAAATTTTAAGCTCGGAATTCCTATTGATTACATTAATTATGTCAGTTTGATGAATCAATTGCATCTAATAACACTGTCTGACAGGAGAATTATTTCAGACCTGGTTGTGTTACACAGAGTCATTAACAACTTAATTGATAGTCCTGCCATCCTTGCCACTATTAAACTACATGTGCCGACTAGGAATACAAGACAAAATATAACATTCTTCTGTAATACATACTCGACCAACTATCAGACACACTCACTGACCAATAGGATGCACGATCTGGGCAACAAGTATGGGGGTGTTATTGACTTATTTATTGACTCCATATATAGAATTAAGCATAATCTACACCAACACTTTGTTGAATCCTACAAATTAGAGTAGCTTTGGTAAATTAGTTTTAATGATTTGTTTTATATGTAGTGTTTTTGTAATTTCTTTTTTACTTTATGTTACTCTTACGTTTTACTAATATTGCTTCATATTTTTTAATATTTTCTCATTATACCTGTAATCACAATTTTACAAGTGTGTATTTTTTACCTTCTTTAAAATGGATTACATCTATTTACTGTCAATATCTCCTGTATAATACATATTCTCTTATTGTACTGCATCATGTATCACTTCTATGTAAAAGCCTTTTTAGGCGTATATATATAAATAAATAAATAAATAAATAACAACTATTGATTGATAGTGATGACAAGTAGGTATAGAGTATTTTTACTTGTGAGCCGTGTTTTTAGCATATTCCTGAAACTATTTGGGAATTTATAATGTTTTATGTTACTTGGCAACATGTTGAACATTTTGGATACGTTATATTCTAGGGTTCGCTGTCCGTATTTATTGTTATGTTTTGGAAAAAGCATGCCTTCATTCTGTGTGAACCTAGTGTTGTATTCATGATCCAATTTATTTTTATATTCAGAGTCAGATATATGATGAATCAATATTTTGTCCCATAGTAAGGCCTGCACACGCAAGATATTTATGTTTCGATACAGCAATGTACTGTTACGTCTCTACGAAAAAATACTCTTTGAAACAAGTAATTTATCCATAGAATTTAGAACTGATTGTAGGTAATTTAAATTAGTTTTGCAAGAATGTCCACAAGTGGTTATTCCATATCGTAGAGTTGATTCTGCGAGTGATAGGTAATTGGTTTTTTAAGTTGTGATATTATTTCAGGTGTAATTAAAACTGAGGTAGGTATTTGCATAAATTTGGTTTTGTGGTATTTATGATCAGGCCTGCGTCATGTGACAATTTTATTAGGGATCTAAAGTCCTGTTGCAAATATTTAATAGCATCAGATATGACAAGAACCGTGTCGTCAGCATATTAAAAATGTTTAACATGTGAAAAAAGTTTTTTTCATTAATGATACAAATATAATGTAAAGCGTTGGTACCAAATTGGCCTTTGAGAGACATCAGCACACATTTTTTTCCCCACTCATTTTTTCTAATATTTTTACACATATAAGTCAATTAAATAAATATTTGTAACCAAATTTTGAAAGTTTCTTCGTATTCCAATTGCTTCTGAAATTATAAATAATTTTTGGGGATCAATTGTGTCAAACTCTTTGGAATTATCGATAGTTTATCGATAAATAATACTAACACATTCCTTTTATGGTTTAATTCATTCTTTATATATTTCTAGAAGTCCTGTAGTAATTTTACTTATAATAATACTTATTAAAAGATTTGGTTTTATTTTAAAGAAGCTCACAAAAATGTAAGGATATATAATAATATTTATTCACAGCGCCAATCTGTATATAATATATAATACATATATAATCTGTATATAATAATCTTCAAACAAATATTTTTTTAAAAACATGTAGGTATGTTTACCATAAATAAACAAATTTTACAATTCTGTTTTGGAGAAGATTATTTTTAGAGGTGGTTGATTACAAAAATGGGTGTTCACTGCGGCTCTCATTTCCAGAGAGCGATGTGGAACCGGTTCCTCGTAACCGGGACAGGAATATCGACCATCTCTATTTAATTTTTCAAATTATTTTTCCATTGACGAATGAAAAAAAGGCATTATTTTTTTAATGAATATTTTAAAGGACTACCGGGGATTGCAACAATAACATTTGGCTGTCATCAGTTGTTTTGTTTTGCTCCATCTAAAATTAATTTTTTACCATTCTTTTTTGTTTTCTGGCAAAAAAAAAGTGTAGTGTGTTGTGCCTTGAGGTTTCTTCTCCCTCCTGATCTTCCAGGAGTCACTTTTCGCTGCTGATTTCCAGATATTTATAAACTTTTTTTACTTCTGTCATTTTCCATACTATTGTTGTAGTTGTTTACTGTTGTGAATAATGGAGGAAGATTTCCCTCCTGGACTCCCTACAAAGCCCCCAGATCCCTCTCCAGACCCCCCAGATGGGGAAAATGTAGAAATTTCTGACAGTGATTCTGTCATTTTGACTTCTACCAAAAAAAGGAAATTTACTCCTTCTTCCCCAATAAAACTTGATTCGCCTTCGACTTCACAGTCCCCACCAGCACTTTCTCAACTTCCTCCAACAAACTTTTATTCTCTTCATTCCCGTGGCCCATTCATTGTATACGCCCAAAAAACTGAGCAAGGAAAAACCATCCACCCTCTTGAATTTGGCAAATTCCTATCAAATAGCAAGAATCTTTCAATCAAGCCTGGAGGTGTAAAAGCCGAGGGTCGCTTCCGAATCTCCGTTGAATTCCTCTCAGGGTCAGCTGCTAACAGTTTCATCAAAAATATCTTCATTTCATCAAATTCAAAGTTCAAGGCATATATCCCTACTTTCAATGTCACTCGCATGGGCCTGGTCAGAGGTATCTCGACTGATCTGTCCATCGAAGAAATTCTGTCTTCACTTTCAACCCCCCAACACATTGGCAATCCCATAAAAGCCAGGAGGCTAAATTACAAGGACTCCTCTGAGGGTATAATTTCCTGGAAGCCCTCCCAATCTGTCGTTATCACCTTTGAAGGTCAATCTCTTCCCTCCCATATATATTTATTCTTCAACTCATTACCAGTTGAAATGTATACTTATCCCACCACTCAATGTTTCAATTGCTGCCGTTTTGGCCATACCAAAGCTGCATGCAGATCTCAACCTAGATGTTTTAAATGTGGAGAAAACCACGCAGCTGACCAATGTCCTTCTTCCTCCTCACCCAAATGTTTTAACTGCTCAGGCTCACATACAGCTATCAACACTTCTTGCCCAGAACAATCTCGCCAAAAAAATATTAAAATTTCTATGGCCTCTCAGAACTTGTCTTTTCTGCAGGCTTCTAAACTATTCCCGCCTGTGAAAAAATCATTTGCTGAGGCTTTATCCAGCAACTCCTCATCCAACCCTCTTCCCTCCTCTACAACAACTTCTTCTCGTTCAACTAAATTCTCATACAAAAACGCTATCTCTAAACCGGCTCCTGGATACGATCAGCAACAACACAACTCACTGCTCTTAAATCCCAATGGTTCATCTCTTTCAAATGCCACAAATGGGTGTGCAAATAATTATAATCCGTCCTCAATGAACTCTCTAAAACTTTCTGAAAAACTCTCCCAAGACAATTCTTCATTTATCCAAACTCTTATTATGCTTCTAATTGAACTTATTTCTTCTCAAACTAATCTACCGTCCAACGCTGCTACTATTATTTCCACATTAAAATCATTTATTCAAAATGACTCTTCAAGATGTCAGAATACTTCAGTGGAATAGCCGAAGTGCTATTTCTAACAAATCTGATCTCCTTAACCTATTAAATTCCAACTTTATTTCTTTGGCTGCTATCTCAGAGACTTGGTTTACTCCATCCACCCACTTTAATGTGGGAGGGTATTCCTGTCTCCGCGACGACCGCCCGGAAGGTTCGGGCGGTGGTGCTGCCCTTTTTATTAAAAAATCCATATCATTTTCCCCAATAAATAATATCAAACCCCCCAATGCTGACTTCCAAATGGTTGCAGCTAAAATAAAGGACACATCCTTTATTTCAGTCTATCTTCCCCCAACAGCCCACTTCAACAAACAAACTTGGTTGCAAATTGTAAGTCAACTAAGCCCTCCTTTCTTTATATTAGGCGATTTTAATGCCCATTCCCCCGTCTGGGGTTCTGCTTTCTCCGACCGAGATGGTCGAAGTGTGATGGATTTCCTAGATCAATCCAACCTTTTCCTTTTGAATGACGGATCTCCTACTAGGATCTCACGCCCCAGCACAAACCCCAGTGCAGTGGATCTCTCGATATGTTCCACTAGTCTGGCTTCTCTCTCCTCGTGGGTGGTGTCCCCCGACCCTTGCTCCAGTGATCATTTCCCGATCACCATTACTTATCAAACTTCTTTCCAATCGGACAAATCTCATATTTCGACAAAGATTAAAACGAAACACACCAAATGGGATGAATTTAACTCTCATATGGACAAGTTCCTACTAAATTTACCCGCCACCGATATATTTTCCGTCAAAGATGACTATAATAACTTCAAATCAATGCTCATAACTGCAATAAATAAATCAAATCCTCCCCCTAAAACTAAATCTCTCAAAAAACTCCCTCCAACTCCCTGGTGGGATGAGGAATGTTCCAAAGTAGTAAGAATTCGGAAAGCTAAATCTCTTTCCTATCGTTACAATATGACTATGGAGAACTATCTTAAATACAAAAATGCTGAATCCAATGCCAAAAGGGTATTGAGGTCAAAAAAAAGATCCGGGTGGTACAACTTCTGCAGTTCAGTATCTCCGAACACTCCAATTTCGGAAGTTTGGTCTATGATCCGAAGATTTCGATCCTCCTTCAGTTCTCCATCTCCTCGAGCGTCTCATTCTAAATGGATAGATGAATTCTTGGACAAAATTGCCCCCCCTTCTGTTCCTAACTTAGATGAAATAACGCCCATCTATAATACTCCCATGTCTAATCATTGGCTAGACTCTCCATTCACCTTAATTGAGCTAAAAAATTGTTTATCGACAGTCAAGGACTCATCTCCAGGCAGAGATGGTATACCTTACAGCATAATCAAAAATAGTAATGATAATGTTCTAAACCACTTCTTAAGCATCTTAAATAAAATCTTCCAGACTGGTATAATGCCTGATGACTGGAGTTCTCAAATAATCATCCCTATTTTAAAATCAAACAAATCTCCAAATTTTGGATCCAACTACAGGCCAATCGCTCTTTCATCCACCCTCAGTAAACTTTATGAAAAATTAATTAAAAACCGATTAGAATTTTTTGTCGAGAGTAAACAGCTTCTCTCTCCATCTCAATTTGGATTTAGGAAAAAAAAATCCACTCAGGATAACCTTGCCATCATCAGCACTGATATTAATTTATCAATTTCTAAACAGGAAGTTTGTCTTGCCGTCTTTATAGATATAGAAGGCGCCTTTGACAATGTTTCCATCCCAATCCTGAAAAAAAAACTTCTAGGCCTTGGCCTTCCCCCCATGTTTGTCCAATCTATTATTAATCTATTTCTAGATAGAAAAATTTTCATTGAACTTCCAGATATTTCTCCTCAAAGTAGGTCTATTTGGAAGGGTTTACCACAAGGCGATGTATTGTCCCCCTTACTGTATAATATATACACATATGATATGCATGTCACTATTCCCCCACAAATAAAAATTATCGAGTTCGCAGATGACATAGCTTTCTTCTTATCATCCAAAATCATCCCTCTTGCCGTCAAATATCTTAACGAAGCCATGAATGCCCTTTGCACATGGCTCACGTTAAATGGTCTTGAACTCTCAATCCAAAAGACTCAGTGTGTCACCTTCTCAAACCGCCATAAAAACCCCCCCGTTCAAATTTTATTTAAAAATTCTCCAATCTCCAACGCTTCTGAAGTAAAATTTTTGGGAGTAACATTTGATAGGAAACTTAAATGGTCTTCCCATATTAATAATTTAGTTACTAAATGCGAAAAAAATTTAAATATCATCAGATCATTATCTGGCGTTTGGTGGGGAGCTCACCCTACTTGCATTAAGTTGCTTTACAATGCACTTATTCGAAGCCATCTCGACTATGCCTGCCCACTTTTTAGTACTGCCTCAAAAAATGTACTTAATAAATTAGACAAAATTCAATCTAAATCTTTGCGAATAATAACTGGAGCGATGCAATCGTCACCCATCAATTCCCTTCAAGTAGAATGTTCTGATCCTCCTCTTTATTTAAGGCGTCAACTATTTGCTGACAAATTTGTTCTTAAATGTTTAAATTCTAAATGTCATCAGGTTATCCCCAGCGTCTCGTTGTTCATTGACTCAACCCATTCATCTACAATCAGAGCTTCAACTAAACCTATTCCTGACATCTGTAAAAATTTTAAGTCTCTCTCAGAGCTCCACATCATCCAAAATGATCTACTTCCCTTATACAAACTAAAATATAGTCACGTCACCTTATCCCCGACAATATTAGAAGGGATCGGAATCTTTAAAAGTCATTCCAATCTCCCGGCCCGAACTGTCAATAATATGTTCAATGACATTATTTTATCTAAATGGCCCAACTTTTCTCTTTTATTTACTGATGGATCCAAATCTCCCGACTCTCCTAACTGTGGTATAGGTATTAACGTTTACCACAATAATTCTAATGATAGAATATTTCATTCAATTTCAAATCAATTTTCAATATTTTCAGCTGAGTGCATTGCAATAATAGAATCTCTCAAATATATAATCAAAAATAATTTTGAACATTCCCTCGTTCTCTCTGACTCTCTCAGTTCCCTCCAGAAACTTAAATCCAGTCCTCTTCTTCATCCTGATGATCACTTTGTATGCCTTATTCGAGTGATGATAGCCTCCATTCAAAGCTCTGGTAAAACTGTAACTCTGATTTGGATTCCTGGACATGTTGGTATCATGGGTAATGATATTGCGGATGCCTTGGCAAAACAAGGAGCGTCCAACCCTGTTGTTACCCTCGTAAACCACATTCCCTTATCTGACATTTTTTCCATCATCAAAGAAAGATCCCGCAATGTTTGGGCAGAGTATTGGCACATTGCTAGTCAATCCAAGGGAGCCTGCTATGCCTCAATACAAAGGACTATTCCATCAAAACCGTGGTTTCAGCAATTCCCTCATTTTTCCAAAAAAGAAATTTCTTCACTCATTCGAATGAGGATCGGACATTGTTCCGTTCCTTCCCACCTTTTTAAAATTCACGTCCTTGACTCCCCAGATTGTACATTCTGTGGTCTAGAAGTGGGAACTTTAGATCACATATTTTTTGGTTGTCCCTCTCTAAACAAATATCCTCTCTTCTATCAAGCCTTAACTAAAATTGCCTCCCCTCCATTCAACATTTCATCTCTTTTAAGTCTGAACTCGACTCCAATTTTCATTATAATTTTGAAATTTGTCTATTTAAATAAAATTAATATTTAAATTCACCTTTCATTTCTCAATAATTTTAAATGATGGCCAAGAACACCCTTGAAGGGTGAAAGCCAGAAATAATGGAAAAAAAAAAAAAAAAGGACTACCGACATTCGTATGAAGTTCTAAAAAATCTGAAATAGTAAAAAGTTAATTTTTCATTTCGCCAAACTTCACCTTCAAAATTTTTTAATATATTTTTTTTGTTTTATAGTTACGATCAGTTTCGAGAACACAGAAGTCATCTTCGAACCCAAGGGATATATTAAATGATTAAAAATCAACCCGAAAAAAAAACAAACAATAAACCTATTTTAAAATGGCTAGCAAAAAATTGGTTTAACTGAGGTTTGAACCTTCCTTCCCGGGGAACGGCGTCAACCGCGCTACTGATCTTGACAGATCCCGACATTTTTTTGTATATTAACTGCTGTAATATCGAATGACTTTATAGAATTGCGTAAGTGTCCGCATGTGTGTACGTGATTGAAACCAAAAGTTGGTAGAATGCATTGTCATCGACAACGAGTATATTTGCTGAGTTTCATCTCGACCAGATTTTGGGAAGGGGGTTAATTTCCACTTATTATATTTTATTTTTATTCATTCAATATCGAAAACGAAAGTGAAATGCAAAGAGATATAAAACCTATGCAAATAAGAATAAAGTTTTTAATTTACGTTAATGTTATGAAATATCTGCGTAACATTTGTACACGTAACATTCTTACCTTGAGTCATTAGGAAATAATTTTATCTATCTATATAAATAAAAATCTCAATGTTCGTTTGTTCAAAATCTTAAATCTCGGAATGTTCTTCACTGGTTGCACGAAAATTTTGACCCAACGTTGCATTCGAATACGCGTGGTTTTATATACCTATATAATATAGATGTCACATGTGACAGGTAAAATCATGATGTTTATAAAAACAACGCCATCTGTTGAACAAACATGCATTTTTGTAAAACAGCGCCATCTGCTGGACGTAAAAGCAACACGCGCTATTGTTTCTTAATCTGAACAGACAGACTGATCCGCAGCAATGCGTAACGGAGTAAAGCGAGTATTTATAAAAATAATATTATTACAAGTAAACCAAATAATGAATTAATTAAAAAGTTAAAAAATTAACTGTGAAAATTAGTGACTTAAATTTAAATATCGTCAAAAACGCAAGACTCACTCCTATACCACTAGAGAAGACATTACCAAAGCGCTTTGATTGAATTAAAGAACCTCTTTCGCATTTTACGTCAGTTTAAGTATTCCTCCCAGGAAGTTCGATAGAGGAGTAATTAAACTTTTATAAATTGTCAAACAGTCGGGACGGCGGCAGGTGCATTTTTAATGCACTTATCAAAGTTTCCCTCTCTTGTTCTTGAAGCCGCGTTACTATAGTTTCAGTTTAATTCTAAATCTACAGGATGTTGATTAAAAAATATGTTATTTACATGTCGTCTTTGGCTTACGATGAATCCTTCCTGCTTAATGAATTTTTTTCTGAAAAATCTGGGCATCTTTTTTGTTATTTAATATTTGTATTTTTTACAAAAAATATACAATGTTTACATGTCATACAGTATTTTAATGTAAAAAATAGCTTTTCCTCGCCATAAAGAGACAAGGCTCTTGTGTTTGGTCGGGGAATTCTAGCTCAATTATAAAAATATATGTAATTAATTTATAAAATAAAAATAAATAAATAAAAAATAAATAAAAATAAATCTTGTTTCAAATATGTTTTTCTAATTTTAAATCTCTAAAGGACGGGTTGTTTCGGAGAATTTAAACAATTCTTTAAATTTCAAAGTTAATTTTCAAGATCTGTGAAAGCTTTTTCAAGTTCTGTTATTACTTCAATTCTGGCAAAGCAACTAATCTATAATGGAATTATAACAGAACTTGAATAGGACTTTTACAGAACCCGAATATTAACGATGAAATTTGTGATGTATGGTAATAAGTTGGGTATTCAAGCGATAGATGGCACTAGTCATAAAGCTTACTTCACAGTCCGACAGATGTCGCTAGAGTGTGGCAATTGCCTGTGGGATATTATTGACAGACAACAAGCTTCTAGAAAGAGAGAATTACCAACCCTCGGGTAATGAACAGTGTAGCTAAATCCAGACCTATTTATTGTAACGTAAATAAACGCAATTATAAGCAGAACCAGTTACTTTATCAAAGAGTTCCCAACACATTAATCTGCAAGTAAAGCAAAGATATAACAATTGGCAATTTTAAATATTTTATAGATTCAGGAATACAATAATATGTGTATAGAATATGTCATAATAAACTGAGAATTAACGATATAAGCAGTTGCAATACTATTTATCATAGAGAGTTCTGTTGTTCAAAAGAGTTAAATAATTGTATACAATAACAAAAGTAAAAAATAAGTATAATAATTAAAATAAAATAACTTTGTTTGAATACCACTTTATTGTATATATTTATAACCAACCGGTTTCAGTTCAACCCGAACCTTCATCAGGGCTAATAAAAACATATTGGTATATCAATATGTTTTTATTAGCCCTGATGAAGGTTCGGGTTGAACTGAAACCGGTTGGTTATAAATATATACAATAAAGTGGTATTCAAACAAAGTTATTTTATTTTAATTATTATAATTATGTATACCCACAAAGTGTTTGCTACAAGTGAAAAATTAAAAAATAAGTATTTAAGGTACTATGACAGTAGTTACAGAGCAATGTGCAGTAACTTTGTTGATATTTGACGGCCTCCGGAGTTTGTTAAGAGCATTAAAGTAATAACGCAGTTAATGAAAGTTTTTTTTTTGTATTAGGCAATTCACCCTAAAGAAATGAAAGTTTGTTAAGATAATTATAAAAATAAACGTTAACAGTTCTTTGTACAGCACTTTTGTAAATATGTTAAGCCTGATCGTGTGTTTAACTGAACATAGATGAAAAGTCGACATAAAAAATGATAGAATTAATATTTAATAATTTATAGAACTTAATATAAAACATTGTTTTTATAGTGCAGTTTTCTGCATTACCTAGTGACTTATTTTCAGTGGTGTTGATACCGGATTCACTGTTGAAAAAAACTTTTCTAACGTCTACATTGTTGAAACAAAAAATCAGTCAGTCAAAGTGCTAAAATGTTCGATCGCAATTTTTTCATAAATATATTATTTAAAAAATGTAACGCCTCATAAAAATTCCCGTCTGTTAAGCATGCAACCGGTAGAATTATCTCGCCATCCGAGCGGGCGACGTTGTGAGACGGGTTAGAAGGGATGTGTAAACGAGGATCTTGAAGAGATCTGAATTAATTTAGAGACGAAAGACGAATGCAGGTTCTTTCGCTTTAGGAGTCAGAGAAATGAGTCTCATTTTGTTCCACCGGAGTAAAAACTATGAAAAAATATAACACATTTTAATTTTTTTACAGAAATATTTGGTATTGAATCGTGATCTCTGGGCCCAAAACCAGAATGTTTACCGTTCTGTAAATGCTGCACTTTTACGAGACAATTAGTTAATATAAAATAAATAAAAATTATTACAAAGTCGTTTTATATCATAACTCTCTTACTGATACTCAACTCATGAAATAAATATTTCGTAGATAGTCTTCGATAATATTTTTTTTTCACATTCAAATATTGTTACCAACAAAGCAATTAAAATGCTCGGTTTCATAATAAGAATTTCCAAAGACTTTAAAATGTTTATATACTTTATTAGTCCGGATGCAAATTGAGTATAACTCTATTTGGTAACCGCATTATGAGGTTCATTTAGATTTTATTGAAAAAATACATCACAAATGTTTAAGACACATAAATTACAAACTCAATACTCCGATCGAAAGAAGATTGGTATCTGATGTCATTTTTTTTAAATTATTAATTTCATTAACAGCTCTGCATTAAAGAAATTGATTTCATTTCATGTTCATTAAGGTCACACAAACTTAAAAAATATCTTTCACTGCTACAATAATGTCAATTCCAATTTGTTTATAAACTCCCCTATACCACGCATAGACGGCCTAGGTATCAAACATGCAGAAGTGGCAGATATTTTTAATGGCACCCGAGAACTTATTAAGAAGATTTTCACATGTTTTTTTTTAAATAGTTCTCAGTTTTTTTTTCCAATAGCCTAATTGTAAATTATAATTATAGCATGTTTACACTGTACTCGTATAAATGTGTTGAAATCATGGAGCTACAATTAGAGGCGCCACTGCGTACTAATATCTCGTCGAAACTTGTTCCACTGTTAGAATGCGATAAGTGGTGCGCCTAGACCGGATTCGTTAGTTTTAGTTACAGCGTTAGGAGAGTTGGAGGTCAGTTAGAGGTAAAAAAGCGGAACCTATTTTTACGCTTCATGTCTCATCTACATATAATACATCAATGGTTGTAATCCTTTTTTTTGTAAAAATTAATAAACAAGTGTTTAAGAAAATTGGTATGCATGTTTAAATTATTTTAAAACATCCTGTTTCTACAAAATACGAATCTATCTCAGCACTCCAGCTCTAATGAAGAGACAAAGTGCAAGGTTATTCGGTTGATTAGGTTATATGATACACCACTTTGGCGGCACTCAATTTTCCATGCAGCAAGCAGCAGGCACATCAATAAATCTCGTACGCCCTCGATACAATTTTTTTACAAAATGCAATAAGTTTTCTGAAACTTTAACAAAAACTAATACAAAATACTGTTAAAGAACCGTTTTGCAAAATTACTATACAAAAATTTTTAATTACTTGGAACGTGGTAGTTTTAAATTGTGATGATTTTTTTTAAATGAGACCAAATTAATTTTCTTATGTTTCGAATAATTCAACAGTATTTGATTTCTCCCTACTCCATTGACTAAAATCTGAACTTGTTGTTTGTAAAAAGACATTAATAGTTTATTCATTCCTAGTGGAGGTCATTGCATTATAATACCGGCTCGGTTGAACAACGTTTTGAGGAAATAGAATCAAAATGCATATAGCTAGAGAGCATTCTACGAATATGGCGAATGTGATGGTCGAACAAATGACGGCTTAAGTTATGCTCCGGAGTTCAAAGTTTCCCGTCGATGCACATTGGTTCGATGTTCAAGTCTCTAAATGGCGGAAAGTGGCATCACTTACCCCCTCTCCCTCCGCCCCTTCTGCTGCGTAAAGCAACGCGCCACTGATTTGCAGTAAACTAGATACCATATTATGGTCTTTTTTATGTTATTTATTTTATAAGTTACATATTAGGCCAAATAATGATACATGTATATTGGATATATGCACAATGATTTTGACAAGTGAAATATACTGCGAGGAAAAGCTGAAAAACAGGCGTAAATACATTGTGGCCCAGTTAACAAAGCAATCAACATTAGTCTCTTAATAGGCAGTGTCTGTTCTAAGAAACTAATCATTACCTTAATTTGTGTTGTTTGGTGCGTAATATCAAATTAAATTTATAAATATATATATATATATTACTAATCCAGTGATGAATTCAGCGATGAAACCTGTGATGAACTTCGAGGTTAACATGTTACAATGACAACACCAAAACAACGAACTTGTTTGTTTTTAACTACAGCGATTTCATCTTCCTTCCCCATATTTTAGGTATGAGAAAGTAAGAAGAATGAGAAAGAGGGTAGTAATCAGAAGATCTAGTTAGTAGAATGAATAAAGCTATTTCAGGCAACGCTATCATTTCAATTTAAAATTATGGTCGTTACTCTCTGCTACAAGGGGGACGATTGCGGATCTACTTAAATATAAGGAATTGTCCTTAACCTTTAAAATAACGACTTTTTAGCATTCATCCGAGAGAACTGCAATCGAAGTTGTTGTATTTTAAGGCGAAATAGGTAGACTTGACCTGAAATTTGGCGTTTTTGAGGCCACTTTTAGACGTATGGACACTTTTCTAGAAAAAAAAAACAAATTGATTTCCAAAGATCGTTACTTTATCTAGTAAAGTAAGATGTTAAATTTTGAAAAATAATATTATTTTGAAATCATAATAAAGTGTTACCATTGGACAATGCGCAGATTTGTTGCATTTTCAAAGGTGAATTTGTATTATACAACAAATATTTCAAATCATATAATAATACAGTATAAACAATAAATAAATTATCTACCAAAAATATGTATAAGAATTTTGTTTTTATTTCAAATAAAACTACTAATAAATAAATCCGAGCACGCGTTTTGTGTTGAAAATCCCTCAATTGGACTATTTATTTATGGTCTTACAAATTGGTATAGTTCAGATTTTTTTTCAAAAATAATTTACCAAAACATTATTGAAACATTAGAAATAATTTATGACAAAAACGTACGTGGGAGATATATTTTCAGAAAAAAACAAAGGTTAGTGATATTTAATTATCCGTGTACATTGTACGTACTTATATGCTACAGGGTCGTTCGAAAGACTCAGTCAGAATAAGCACATATTTTTTATAACATTTGACGATAATTTTGTGTTGTTTAATTTCCAGGGAAAAGAATCAACTATGGACTATCAGGAGTTTATGTCTGACATCGATGTTTCATGTATAAATGTTAAAACTTATGTCAAAGTACGTGAAACTGTTTGGTGGTGGTGGTGATTGGTAGTCAAAAAGTGCTACGAACCAAATGAATTGTGATTCGTGATGTGCGATTCAAATCATTTTTTTGTTCATAATTTCTATTTTATTGTCGAATTCGCTATTACATTGGTATAATTCAACATATTAAATATTTTTTGTGTTACTTTTTGTCAGTTTCATAATGTCATATTGTGAATTGAGCTTCATGTTTTAGGAAAAAACACGAGGTTATTTTTGACATACTAACCTATGATTTTTCAATCGAAATTTACCTCGTGAATTTAATAACATTTCGACATTAGACGACATTAGACGAGTCAGGTCGCTCCGTTAAACATGAAAACAAATAAATGAAAGCGATACAATATTATGCAAACGCATAACTACATATATGTAGGTAGGTACCGTAGAAAATAGTTGGAAATAAAACCTAGTTTTAATATATATACTAATTCAGTTGTAAGGAATAAACCCTATTTTCAATGTCATAAATATCAAATCAAGTAATACTTTAAAGATAAGTATTAGAAATAAAACTTACGGGTAATACCTTTCGGACAAACGAATGAATATTTAAAACAAAAGATTTTTACTCACCTTTGGAAAACCTATGTAAAATAAATTAAAAATAACAAATATTTGAAAATTTTTTTAAATGCATATTCATATACCTACATATTTTATATCTACCATGTCAACAAACTGGATTTCTATTTATTTATGTTTACGCACTCCGACGTATAATTTACTAATATGTATGTAACTACTTTAGGAAGAAAGCTACAACCGAGAATTCAACAACAATAATTGTTATTTCATCGGAACCATGCTGTAGTTTTCATCAGCCGCGCGAGTGTACGGCTCGCATTGGAATGAATTCGGTATTTCTGTCTCGTTCTAAAAAAACGTCCGATCGCGAGACCGTCTTTAACGAAATTTGAATTCTTTTCCGCTGGTTAAGACGCCTTAAGGTCAATGCCAGTTTTTTCTTTAATAGTGAATTAGAATCGCACCTAGTTATCGCTGTGAAAATTTTAAGTTTAAGGACAATTCCTTGTCCTTAAGTAGAATCGAAATAGTTCCTCAGGACGTTACTGAGAGTATCTACTACTCTGAAGAGAGGTGCAAGAATATGTAGTTCGAAATATATACTTGTAAAAATATTATTTTACAAGGATATTTTCCATGAATTAATAATTTCGAGAAGTCTAACTAAAAAAATATTAAAATTAGAGAACATTGCATGCTTGCTGCGGTTTTTATCATTCTGCCGGTTATCTTAAGGTAAGATAACATTTTCCAATCTACCGAAGAAAGTAATTTGAATGCAAACCCGGTCAAATGGACAATTTGACGATAGCTGAGCATTTTCTTAACACTGTCATTTCTTTGGATCGGTTTTGAGTCTGAAGAACCTACTGGGAGGGCCCTAAACATATCAAGCTCACCTTTTTTATTTTTTTCCATATATTTTATAATAATTGTATTTTACATAAGTTTTACAAAGCTTAGTGTTATTAAGTTTGATTGTACAAAATCATTCATATTTACAAATTTATTTATTTGCATGGTAGGTAATATTTATAATTTGTGCTGTTAAAATACTTATAGTTAAAATTTTATTTGTTACATATTGTAATACGGTCTACATCCCTACACAAGTAAATGCTTTTAAGGGAAGAGAAGGTAAAATACTAAAATGTGATATGTAAAACATTATTTGGATTGTAAAGCATAATTATTTGTACGAAATGTAACTAAAACATATAAATTCGGTTTATTTCTAACGATATTATTTGCTACGGTATGTAGGTATGCATATTGCATCTTATACTTACATATGTGTTTGTTTTCAAATTTTACTATGGAGTTATTTACTTGACCTGATTTTTTTATTATCTGACTTTTTTTTCTAAATAGAAATCTCTTTCTTATGTCCTCAGGAAACGGGTTAAACATTATGTTAGTCAGTAATTTTATGCCCCTTTATATTTTCACTGTATACATTTACAATAGAGCAGTTGTGGTTCACTTGTTTTTTGAGTTTCTATTAATTAATTTACAATCTAGCCTAATAAAAATGCATGGATCCTCCTTTGTTACCATCCTCAAACGCGTTAGTACTTAAATAAAACTCAGGTAAGCATTCAGTTTAATGTTGAATAATCTGATGGATTCTATATCAATGAAACGGTACTTTCCTAATGCAATTTCCCGGCGTTGATGGCCCCTTCGCTCACCAGCAGTACCGCCACTACAACCTCTAAAATTACTGCTGCCTCGCTCTTCTCTCTTCTGTGCTCCTGGTAACTTGTGTTTGCTCATTTATGGGATATGAATACGATTTGAAGTTTAAAGCACTTCATAGCGAATCTGATTTAATTATTTTCGTACGCTAACCGGACAGCAAACACAATGTTTAAAACAACATAATTATTTGTACCGCACTCTAATCTGTTCTTGAATTGTGACGTCCCTTGATCTGATTATGGAGGTAAATATTAATTGATTTAAAGGATATGATATAATGCATACGTTTAAATATCTAAAATTAATCATTATAATACGAAACACGTGATTTTTTGTAAAGAGGAAAGTGGGGGAGTACCCGCTATTAAGGTCTGGCCACAAAACACGGCTAAGGCCATTTTAAGCAAATTTTTCCATTCTGAATGGTGGTCTCACACCAGGGCGATAAAGAGAGCATCTTCCACTCTGGAACGAGCCGGAATTATACTATATATTATTTTAAATCAATAAATTGTGAAATAACATAAATAATTTGAATAAAATTTACTTGCGCGCGCAGGGGTTGATTGATGTATATTTAGATGACACACAAAGCGAAAAAAACGGTTCCCCTATTTAACCTCCAATCGACCTCTAACGCTCCCAAAGCTCTAACTAAAACTACCGAACCCTGATACGCGCACGGTTTAGCGCGTTCTCATACGAGATATTAGTACGCAATAGCGCTTCTAATTGTACAGCTTTATGCATACGCACCGCTTTTTATTATTATAACTTTTTAATGAATTTTGTGGGTTTGTGAAACTTGGGTTAGTATTTTCACTCTGATTTTATGTAATAGATAGTAGCTCAGTATCTTTTTTCAACTGTCTGTTCTAAATCTTGTATTTTTGATACACTCTTTTGTTTCCGCTTCATTGTTTACGCCAAATTATAACTAATCCAATGTAAATTGTGTGCTATTATTACTCGAATTAACATTACAACAGGGTATTGATTCTCCAATCCAGACCGTTCGCCATCGCCGTCAAAAGCCGTTGTTCGAGCCGAATGACATTTGATGTTTTGCGTATGTAAGTATGTAACTTCGACGAGACTCAAGAATAATAATGTCGAACAATGTTTTTTTTTTCGACGGCAATTGCAAGCGGCCTGGATTGGAGAATCGATACCCAGGTCTCCAGTGATCAGGGCCGGCCCTGAGCCAAACGACGCCTGGTGCTAGTAAAATCTCTGGCTTGGCTCCTTGGCCCCATGGCAAGTCGGCGCCAAAAGCGGACTGCTCCAATTATGCCAGCACAAGATCGGCCCTGCGAGTGGTCTAGTTATATACTTAGATGAACGGTGGACACTGATAAAACACAGTGTTTTTTTTTTTAAATTGAAAACATTCTTTTGTCAGGTTCTTAAATCATTTAGAAACAAAAATTAACAAAATATTGAATTAATTCTCAAATCATTCACACAATTCTTGAAATTTAATAAGCAAATAAAAAATGACATGGTGTTGATATTAAGCCTCACGTCTCTGCATTGTACACATTTTCCAGTATGAAGTATTAAGATATGATGGTTGAAGCGCCGCGCTCAGTAATGCCAATTATGAACACAATGAGATTGCAAGCCAAGCAGGATTTATTAATAATACGAAGAGAACAGACAATGATTACGTTGGAGCTTCAGAGGTACGTTAACTGGAGCTTCTGGTTGTTATTTGAGGTTCTATGGTTATTAATTGAATGTTAGTTCAACAAGAGAACTCGGTTAATTTCTCCGGATGTTGCCTTTAAATAAATAGAAGGTATGTAATTTCATCTAATGCAACGTATTCGATTACCTACGCATTTAAAACCATAAATTTCCGTTTTCGCATTAAAAGCTTTTTAGTACGTTTTTTAAGGCATAAATAAGTTTTAATTACTATCGATACATATAAGAGTAAGTTTTTATTCCATAACTCAAAACCTTTTTCCATATTTCCCGAATTCATCATTCATTCACGGGCAATAATTATTGTTGTTCATATATCGCGTTAATAAATCAAACCATATGACAATTTTTTTAAATCTTTTCCAACATAACTTTATATACAACACAAATGATCGCTGACTAGATCTAGAAATATCAAATTATCCTAAATTTTTCACTGAGAAATGTAATGATCCTCTATTACCTGTTGATATCTTGTTGATCACCTGTCTCTTTATATTAAGTTAAATATATGTGGTGTCAAGCCGAAACCTGTTGAAAAAACTCTCAACTACAAAAAAGCACACTTTGAATCTATAAATTCTCATCATATGCACGTTGACTGGTCTTTTTTGTCTGACGTTAATACTGACAATTCCTTAGAAAACCTATATTCAATATTCTCCACCACCATCAAATCATATGTACCACTATTTACTCCTAAAAAACATTCATGTTGAACTTACTTCTCAACAGAACGAATAGCCTCACTACAACAATAAAATAATACTTCATAAAAAATTCAAAGAAACTCGGAAGAAATCGACTATG
This sequence comes from Hesperophylax magnus, assembly GCA_026573805.1. Lineage (NCBI taxonomy): Eukaryota > Metazoa > Arthropoda > Insecta > Trichoptera > Limnephilidae > Hesperophylax > Hesperophylax magnus. Next base: position 16,829,735 of record JAIUSX010000049.1, read on the forward strand.
CCAATTTCAGTGAAATCTCTGAAAATCTTCAATCTCTGGAAATTTACTAAAACAACGACAGCACAGAATATCCTCCAGAAATGCATATGGACGACAAATACGCTAACAATACACAAGTCATCGGAAATCTTTTTTCTGATTTCTTTAAAAAGGTGAATGAAAAGGTGAAAGGTGATGAAACATCAGAAGAAAATATTACTTCATACACATTAAAAAAACCACACATTTAACAGACTGCTACATCACCGAAGAATCTTGCAAAAAAACTAAGTTTCTTAGACATTAACTAGTCTGCAGGCCCTGAAACCATCCCGCCAATTTTCCTAAAACAGTGCTCCTCCGTATTGTCTAAACCACTAACCATTTTATTTAACCACCTACTATCTTATGGATATTTTACCGTCTACTGGAAATACAGCAATATTATTCCAATATTTAAAAAAGGTGACGAGACTGACATTTCAAACTATGGACCAATATGCATACAATCTGTATTACCCAAAATCTTTGAATATTTAGTTCTGGAAGAAATATATCCTGCACTAACAAAGGTAATAAATGACAAACAACATAGCTTCATTAGAGGTAGATCGACTACAACAAATTTACTACTGTTCCAAAACTATATATTAGAGTATTTTTCTAAAAATAAACAAGTTGTACATACACTGATTTCTCGAAAGCTTTTGATAAAGTGTCTCACAAAGTACTGATCCAAAAACATGCTATAGGAATCAGAGCAAATATGTTAAGCTGGTTAAGTTGTTACATATCTAGTAGAACTTTATTTTTTTAAATAAAATCTTTTTTATCTAAACCATTTTTAGCCACTAGTGGCGTACTGCAAGATAGTCATCTTGGCCCAATATTTTTTTTTTTATAAACGATACTGTCAACTGCTTTAAAAATGTCAATGTACTGCTATTAAATGCACTTGAAGTGAAATGACACTAAACTGCGCTATATAAATGCCATGTTATTATTATTATTCGCCGACGATATTAATTACGAGTATATAAAAAAATAACCTTCTCAAACGACTGTAAAGTTCTTCAATCTAATATAGACATGCTAAATAACTGGTATTCACAAAACATTTTATATTTAAATGTAGAAAATGCAAAATTTTGACCTTTCTCAGAAAAAAAAACATCACATTTTTTTGGCCATTCAATAAATTAAACAAATTAGGAAGAGTAAGAGAAATGCGAGATTTTGGCATAATTATGGATGAGAAACTAGAGTTTACGGGCCACAATCAACAAATTGTGAATGTATGAAAACCTTAGGATTCATATTTAGAAGAATTAAAAACGTTGAATCTTTACAAATCATAAAACTATTGCACATATCCCTGGTCCGTGATCGCTCATCTACAATGTACATATTCATAATGTTGAAAGAATTCAAAAATTTTAAACTTAACATCCCTTTAGAACACATAAATTACCCGTCGTTAATGAATCTTTTAAATATTCCAACATTAGAAAACGGAAGAAAAATAAACGACCTAACCTTTTTATAAAATTTATTGAACTCTAAATTCGATTGTCGTGAACTCCTGCATTTAATAAATCTACACATACCTACACGAACAACTAGGCAAATATCTAAATTTTATATACATACATCTCATTCCAACTATAGTTTTCACTCTCCAATACAACATTTACAACAGTCTTGGTAACAAATACATAAACAATATAAATGTAACTAACTAACTAACCATCACGCCGTTTCCCCGCAGAGGTAGGCAGAGAGGACGGACCGCCAAACAACTCGGTCTTGGCACACATTCCTTGCCTCATTCACATTCCCGAATGTATTTCACAATAATTTGAACTTGGCAAACTTTAAACGGAGTATGTGCGAACTATTTCTACCTACTTTGTAAACTATTGTTATCAACTAATTTTATACCTTCTTATTATCATTATCGTTGATTTGGAGAAGTTTGGCAGATTTTCAATTTTTTGTCTCACTTATTTGTACTCTATCATACCTATATTTTTTAAACTCTTATGTTTTATGCTACCTATATTTTGTTAACTCTGATATTTTTTTATGTAACCTATATTTTGTTTACACTGATTCGTAATGTAATAGGTATAACTAAAAAAAAATCTACATAAATAAATAAAAAATAAATAAACCTTCGCCAAATGCGAAAATATTCGTTTCATTCAGATAATTCTCGCATATGAAGCGCTTATGAAGTACTTTATGTATGGTTCCTTCTTGAATTGAATTGACGTATTTTGCCTCCCAGCTTGGAGGGGACAGACGACAGGACAGCATCTGCCGCCCACATTATGCCGCATGGGCGGCAGCAGAACCAGTGGGCTGGGCACGAAGGGCGGCTTGGGTGGGGTAGGGCGGGCGGCACCAGACTGCACTGAGGCAGCAAAAATCGCCCAACCTTGTGAAACTCACAGACCAAAAACTGGACACAAGCTGAGACTTACAAATTATGATAGAAATTGTGGTTAAATATTGAGGGTTTTTCAGTGAACGTTCATAATTCGGTTATCAATCTTGGTGAAAAAATACGAATTGCACATGCGGATGAGATTTTGTTAATAATACATTTATAATATAAATACGATTTCGAAAATAATTTGCAAATATAACCGCAAACTTTGTGTGTTCAACTCACCGGAAATTGATTTTTGAAAATATCTAAGGACGGTTTGTTTAAAAGAATTCGAACAAATCATCAAATTTCAAAGTTAATATTCAAGTACTGTGGAAGTCTTATTCAATTTCTATTATTAAGTGTTGTGAAACAACCAATCCGTGATGAAATAATAACAGAACTAATATAGAACTTCCACAAAACTTGATTTTTAACTTTAATTTTTTGCGGAATTGTCCAAATTCTGTTTAACAACTCATTCTTTTGAACAATTCGTATTAATTGTTTGGAGAGACGTGCAAAAATAACCCAAGGTACTTTACATAATACTTTATTCCTGCTTATTTAACTTAGAAAATACTAACACAAAAAATGCATATGAAATAGCAGGGTGATACCGGTAGGTACTGGTTCAAACACACAAGAAGAACAAATTTGCAAAGTTTTCAGTTTTACTATTAGGTAAAATTGAATCCCACCACGAAAGCATTAAAACTTAAACGTTTTGCAAAAACTTTATGTTTATTTTTGAGCTTTTTGAGCCATACGTGCTTTTGTGTCAATCTTTTTGTTCAGAAGCTCGTAACATGCCACAAAAACTTGCTGAACAAAAAATATTTTCAGCAAACAGCCGTTTTTCTATATCTCTTGTACGCTTAAGCGAAGAATGTCCTCAAATGTCTCGCAAATTAGCGACGTTATTATAACTCGAGCTCCGTAAACTGTTACTTTCTGGTGAATAATTACACTCCGTCACGGTCAGTGGGCCGCGAACGTGCTGACCGCTGTGCACGTCGTTATAGAGACCATTGTTGTATGGCAAATGACTGGCCGGCCATATATCTGCCATACATCTGTGCTTAAAGCTCGGGCTTTGCGTGAGCCGGAGAAAAGCACACAGGACAAATCACTGCGATTAATATTATGGAACGCTGAATTTTGGCAAGAAAAATAGTTGGATTTATTTGACCTCTGTTTTGCCGAAGTTTTTCAGATTATCATAATTTATGGTAATAATGTTGGCGTATTCATTTTCTCTGTGTTTTTTTTGGTAACCGGATAAATCAGCACAATGATAAAATGATAATTCATCACATCTTTAAAAAGTTATATAAAGTCATGGAAAGTGATGAAACAAAAACTTTATTAACTGGGTTATGTAGGTTAGGTTAGGTTAGGTTAGGTTAAAAAAAAAATCATCTTTTTTAATGACTTTATATCACTTTTTAAAAGTGTGTTGAATTGTCACTGTGTTGAGTTATCATGGAACCGTTTTTTTTTTACATATTTGAAAGTGTTAATTTTTTTACATTTTTTTTTTATTTAAGTATTAAATACAACAGGATTGGGAGGAGATTGCATTCCCAGCTTGCCATATCACATGAGGTAAATACAACTATTAAATTTAAAGAGAAATAGAAAAAACCTAATTGGTAAGAACCTAGTGATAACATTAAATACAAACAAAATTTTAAAAAGTAACATTAATATTTAAGAATCGTCCATGTGGGAGTTCATCGCTTCATCTGTAATACACAAAATAGTAATAGGCCAAAGAATTTATGGGGCTTAAAATGTATAGTTAGATATAAGTTAAAAATTAAAAGTCGTTATTTTTAAAATGGTTAAAAGCGTTATTTGAAGATTAAAAAATGAGAATTTGCTTATATTATTGTTTTCTGAAAGTGGACCGCATACAAAAATATATAATTTAAGATGGATTTAGTTTATTTTATTTATTAATTTTATTTTAGTAATTTGTACATTTGAGTTTACTAATGACTAATTAATTTGTTACATATAAATATACTATTTTTTTTTCTTGCTTGATGTGGCTCCTACACAACACCTTGAACTTTCCAATTGGGACAGACTTTAGGTTTTCCGGCGCTGCCGGAATATAGTATTTCATCCCATTATATAGTATACTATTCTGAGTATTCGCCTTGTCCTTTTTTGGTAGCATGATTTCGTTGCACGTCCTTGTTTTATGTTTGTGTTTGTGTATCTATCTAAGAAAATTACGCTTATCAAAGTTCTTCTACTCTTAGACCGAATATAGGTAATTCAAGAATGAAAAAAACTCCATGACTTAAAAAACAGGGCATAAAAAAGTCTCGAATGATAATAAAACAAGGAATTATAATGCACTTCCACTCTTTGCATTCATGAATTTTTGTAATGTGAATTTTACTTATCGAGAAGAGGTACGTGTTTTCTTGGTATCCGTTGATTCTGAATGAGATAGGTTGGTACTAAACCAAGCACACCTGCCTGCAACCTATACGTATATGGTCACTGGTAAAGGGAATATTAAGAGATGCAGAGGAAGATTGCAGGTTGAAAAGTAACACAGGCATTCAGGAGTTCGAGGCTCTCTGTACAGCGCAAGGCCGTGATGAGAGGAGCCTGGTTATTTAGAGCAATTCCTGAGGAAAATAATATCCCTCAGGGGCTATGTAAGTTTTACAAATGCCATGTGGAGGATTTTTGGAGGTGTTGAAGAGATCCATGTTGTAGGAGGGAGAAAACACAAAGGCCGGCAAATCGTTCCACAACCGAGCGTTGAGCTCAAGAATGAGGCTTCATGTGGATAATGTCAACGCACTTGTGTGGGGAATGTTTAGCATGTTTCCACCAGTGCCGAAAGGATCGTTGACGCTAGTCCCTCGGAACATTATTCATTGAAATACCGGCAGAACACAAACAGGCATACGCATGCCTCCGTGGTCGAGGAGTTAGGCTCTCGGCTTCCGCAAGTAAATATTATTTTTATTAATTTGTGTTAATTCACAATTTATTCAATTATAATAATGTATAGTAATATATGTATAGTAAGGAAAATACTCTCAGTGTCGCCCCATAATATAAATAAATAAATTTTGTCTTGTATCACATTTAGCCATTCACATGTAATTTTGTAATTGTTAACATACCTACTAGTTTATTTCTCTTTTATTGCAATGAATTTACTCTACCTTAACTTATCTATTCACCTACCTACCTTTCATATTATGTTTACTTTTATTTTTATTTTTATTTTTACACTCTATCTTTTTCCATTTAAAAATGTTTCTGTATGGTATGTTATGTAAAAGCTTTTTATGTAAAAAACTTGTTATGTAAAAGCCCACCAGGGCGTTGAAATAAATAAATAAATAAAATAAATATCCCAGAATTGAAACGTTGCTTGAAATGGCTTTAGGCGTGTTTGGTGACAAAATCTGAATAGCTATGTACTCCCGCACCTTCCTCTTCGCCATCACCTTCCCTTCCCTACCGGGGATGCCATAGTTTCACTGGCTCCAGACGATTGGGAACAGTTGAGGCTCTTGTGTGCCAATCACATAAAAAAGTTATTTAAAATAATTGCAAACCGTTTATCAAAAGAGGGGAATCTCTCAAACGGACCTCCCCTTTCTTGCACAGAGTTAATGTTTCTTAAAGTATTTTGGGGCTCCAGGCCAGTGGTGGCTGCCAAATTCAAAATTTGGCCGCACTTGCGATTTCTGCTGAGTCAGCAGCTGTGTAATATTAAATGTATCTGCGGGCCTGTACTACCGTGCAGTAATAAGGAAAACAATAGTTTCGCAACATCAACGTAAAGCAATAAAATTTTGCTTAGTTTTATCAATAGACTTGGGGCTCATCTTATTAATTCTATGTCAATGTTTCATGCCATCTCATATATCGACTGCCCGCCGCGAAGCCTTTGCATTGGTATTCTGGCTGCGTTTTGCTGCACCGGGTAATTGTTATTGACAGGCTGTTACCAGAGCTCACCCCACCGGAGTAGACACGCGGTATATGGAAGACCTCACTCGAGAATAAAACATCAACCCCCCTGTTTCCACTATAGGAATGAATTTCTATTCAACATAAATAAACTTAAACATAACTAAAACGTACATGGTCACCAAAATGCAAAAAAAAAATCATGCTATCATTCGATGTCTGTATTCATTTTTGTTCAAGGCACAATCATGGGAAAAGGTATTCAAAAACACAGAAACAGGGATGACTGTAGTAAATAAATGGCTACAAAATAATCTACTAACACTGAACATTTCAAAAACAAAATATCTAACTTTTAGCAAAACAAAGGATGGTCAACCACATAGCCAACCACAACTACATCTTAACCCCTGTACCAATATTTCGTCAAATAACACATGCTGTACTTGAGACAAAATTGTTTATGCAGACAATATTAAATATCTAGGTTTAACTGTAGACCATAAACTAAAATGGGATCTCCATATTAATATTTTATCAAAAAAAATACGAAAATTATCATACATCTTCAAAACAATACGAAACATCATGTCATTAAATCAACTAAAAAATATATATTTCGCACTCTGTCAAAGTATTTTAACGTATGGAATATCAGTTTGGGGAGGAGCAGCAGATACTTACCTCAATTCTCTTAAAATAAATCACAAAACAATAATTAGAATTATGTTTAAAAAACCTTACCAACATCCAACGGAACAGCTAATGATCAAAAACAAATTACTAGACGTAAATAAACTATTCATAAGGAAGATCATTTACAAAAACTGTATCAAAACTTCACATCTCCACATACCTCACTCGCAAAACACAAGAGCAAAAATTAATAAGCACTTTCAAGTTCCCCATATCAAATCAACTTTTGCAAAAAAACACGAATCTTACCTAGCACCACACATTTTCAATACCTTCCTAACACAAACAAAAACTCCAAATAATTTGAATTGGCTGTTCAAAAGATTTGTATTATGGCTGAATGAAAAGGAAAGAACAGATATTCAAAATATTCTAAATAAATAATATTTCATACAATTTCTCACGAAATTATATAAATTTCTCACGAAATTATATAATATTCAAATATAACAATTGCGAGAAACTGCAATTTTGCAATACTAATTATCATGTAACCGCTATATCTATATTCAATTGTCACAAAATTTAATTTAAAAAGTATGTATGTAAATATTTAATATACCACCACATAATTGTATTTTTTTGTCTTTTTACATACATATATATATATATATATATATTTTTTTAAATACGTACATTTCTTTTGGAACAAATATAATATGTGATTTACCCGCCTCGGAACAGACTTTGTCTAGTGAGGCAGGTAAAAGAAAAGAAAACAATGTAAACAACCATGAAATTAAATAAACGCCCGGGTTGCCGGCACTGAAACTGAAACTGATATCTACATTAATATCATTTAATCCATGAAAACTCTCCCCAAATAGACCTTCCACACAGCATCCCCAAAGCTGGCATTGGCCCTGAGGGAAATTATTTTCCTGGAGGCCTCCTTTTTTTTCAAACCGCACTAGAGTCCCAACTTCTCCCAACCGTCTGGGGTCAGTGAGACGATGATATCCCCAATTGCGGTATATTGTTAGTCTGAAGGTATTGGAAGGGGAAGGATATGCGAAAGCGAAATTACCTGGCTATTCAGAACTGGTCACCAAACACAGCCAAAGCCATTTAAATTCTGCGTAATGCTCTTTCTCCAAGGTGATACTGAAAGTATTTTCCACTCCGGAACATGCCGCAAATATACTAAGTATATATTATTTTTAATAAGTAAATTGTGTAATGACACAAATTAATCAAACTTAATCTCATGGAATGTCCTTGAGGTGATAGTTCGAAAAAACGGCGCTATTCAAATGATTCAACTATTAAATACTGCGAACATTTTTATTTATTTTTAAGGTGTTTATAAAATGGTTGTTTACATTACACGGGCATATAAGTTCAATGTGCTGGAGCTGGTAGAAACTAAAAGAAGCGGTGGACGAACTTATAAGAGCTTTTTAAAGTTGCTGGCTATATAGACCAAGTCACTTGTCACATTGCTGCTACCAATTACGAACAACGTTTAGATTTTTAATTGTGATCTATGACTAGCACCGTCCACACTGGAACTATGTGCAAATATACTATATTATGTATGTTTGTTTATGAAATAATTTTGGAAAATAATACCTGGCGAATATTATAATTTATAAATCTGGTTTTTAGCAAGTGACCGCAGTTCACACCTACCTACAGAATGTATTTCGAAAAATACCAACCCGTACCTTTTATACCTTTGAAAACGTTTTGAAATCAACAATATTTTTCAAGCCATTCCATATCCATTTTTCACTTCCACTTGAAGTTACAAGTTATGCGCTGAAAATGCCTGTCGCTTAATCTACCTTTTTGTTAACCTGAAAGATTCTCACATTTCCCTCTGCGCCGGTAGCGACAGCCACAGCGGGAACAATAGGGGGTGCTGTTCGGGGTAGGTTAGTTTGCTGTGTGAATAGTGAATATTCATTCCCTATGATCTTCCACTCGAAATGGCGCTCTGTTCCGGGGAACTGGGCGAGACAGACTGACGCCTGTTACTTCCAACAATTAGATGCCGAGGCGGATGATCGAGCAAGTAATTCTGCACAATGCATTCCAACTATCCTATTCATAACTCTTATTACGGTGATTATTCGTATTGTTTCGTGATTTGACCCCGTGGAGCACAGACGTGTTTAATTTATGTAACAGATTTGGTGGGGCGTGCAGTGCACAGAAACTGCAAGGCTGTCAGTATCAACAGTTTATTTCATTATCACACACAAAATATTTAGCTAAACAGAAGCAAATTTAGAGAAAAAAAATATTATTGGTACATTGACTGTCTGTGTTTTAGGCAGATTTTAAGCTGGATTTTATAAATTTAAAATATTTTTAATTTTTTCATGAATTTTCTACAAAACTTTTATAATTATTTGCTGTAATTTGCAGTTATTTCTTGTGGTATGCATCTTCCCACCTTACCAGCCTATACGGACTGCACGCCTCTGGTGTTTACCAAAGAATTGGATAGAAGATATTAACGACTCTCAAACGAAAAATATGAAACAGAAAAGACAGAAAAAGAATCAGTCATATCTAGGAATCAAACCCAGGAACTCTTTTTTGCCGGGGAAGTGCTCTGACCAGTGAGCTGATTCGACCAACTTACGTCATTTTAACTATTTCGTTGTTCGAAGGAGTGCTACCAATATTTTCTTCATTTTCGTAACGCATTTTTAATTGGCTTTATGTATGATTGCAAGAACTATTAACCCAAATTTTATCGTACTTGATCACTAAGCTTTGTTTCTTAGATTTACATAACATTATAATATAGTTTATTTACTAATCTATTATGAACATATATAATTTTAAAAATACGCCATTCAGATGTCGCCCTGTCCCAATACTGCTGAGGTATCCAGGAAAAGAAATATAATTAGATACAACCCTGTCAACAATCAATAATTTTATTGGATTCTGTGAAAAAAAACCCCATTGCTTGAATATCGCTTGTGAAGGACATTCCTTATGAAGTACCGCAAATATGTTGACAGATACCGTTTCGATAGTCTTGTTTGGTTTGGGATTGATTATTATTTTTATTTCATTTTACCTTAGTTTTACATATTCATGTTATACTTAAAAGATTAATTTTTGAATAAAGGATTTGTTCCGTACTTACCAAAAAAATAACCCTTTGAAGCCCATAATAATTAAAATCAAATATTTAAAAAATATTAACTGCTTAGCAAAATAAATATATAGGTAGGTACCTACACCAATAAAATTCAAAAAAGATATTATATCAAGCATAATATATGCTTTACGTATGGAAACAAAAGTGCAGGGATGAAAGAGTTGACATTTTGTTTTGAACAATTAGTCAAACTTCTTGTTTCGATACCTTGTAATTGAGTTTTATTTTTATTTTATGTACTTTTTTAAATGAACATTTTGGTTTACAGTATGTATTTTAATCTTATCTGGTTTATCCTTTCGTCTTACGTAGGAAAATTCACCAGTAAGTTTGTTGAAGCCTTTGAGGAATAATGGCAGGACATTGTAACTCCAGGGGATATAATATGTGTACTTTTCGGAACCGGACCGGGCTTTTTCTGTAGCAGGCCAAACAAACAAACTCCCTTCATATTTGTGAAAAATCGACAGCTCATCTGAGTTCAGAGCAAAACTAAAGACTCAAATTTCAAAAGTTCGTACCTAGAATAATGACCGTATTTTTTTTCTTTATCTACAGATATTCTCCTTGAATATCCACTTTAATTGGTCTGATTCTATGGTCGAATCCATCCTTAGATACGGAATTCGAACTTGAGGACACGCAAGCACTATTTAAATTAAATATATTCAAAATTTACAAGCTGCCATAGTAAAAAAAATTGTCACATCTAATATTTACAATCAGAGACATAACTTAAAAGTACTATATGGTTCAGAGAGCCTACTTACAATAAAAGGTCTCCTTTGGTTCACTACTATTATAGGTAACATGGGGGAAAGCTCATACAAACACCCACTGGTACACAAACATACCACAAGATTTAAAGAAGGAAAGGGCCTAAAAACTCCTCGAATATTAAATAAATATGGAAGCCGTACTCTTGAATATATAATTCCAGTGATTTTCGATAAAGACATAAAAAATTTTAATTTCAAAAAAATGAGAGACTATGCCCTAAAATGGTAAAGCTGTGGTTAGTGAATGAAAATTTCATGTATCTTTGAATTTCTTTTATGTATCTGCCTACATTTTTTGTTTTTAGTAGAATGTTTAATTGGTAGAACCTACAGACAAGCTGCCATATGACAGTTTTGTGGGACAACCCTAAATTTGCACTTTTGTTTTACACAATTGTTTTTATTTACTTAGTAAATATATATTTTTTAATGTAATAGCAGTAATCATAACAATATGTATTATTTTTAATTTGTATCATTGCTCTAGTTTTCTAGGTTATTTGGAGTTTTTTTAGGTGATTTGTCACAACAACGGCGCTTTTTTTTATTTATTTATTGGCTCGCCAACAGAATACATCACATAATTTTAACAGTAATTTACATTTATACATGGTTATAATGATGTTTCTAATTATAGGTGAGCACAACATTCATCTCAATATTATTTGTGTAATAGTAATTGGTTAGTTACAGTAATAATATGTTTAATTACAAGAATGTTTATAAAAACAAGGAGTTATTACAAATTATTAGGAAACAATCAATTATTAGGAAGGAACTTACATACTTATTAATATATTATACATATATATATGTATACGCATACATGCATTCATCTAAATACACATATAAATACACATACATACATATATACACACATACATAGATGCGTACATACACATAAAAATACAAACACACACATAAGTGTGTACACTGTACGCATATTGTATGCACGAATCATATATAGAGGAGCTAATGCATAAGTAGGTGATTGGTAAAGAAAATGAAATAATAAAATGGCTCAAAGTGAGGAGATCATCAGCTTTACAAATTATCCAATTATTATTTTTTTTTTTTTAATTTAAATTAGTACGTTAGTCGTAAATCTCTATTTTTAAGCTATTGTAAGTTAATTGTAAATCATACTTTAGCAATATCATCAATAAGTCTTAAGTTACGAGCTAATAATCTTAGTTGTAAGCCAATAGTTATAAAATTTAGTTGCAAGTCACTTAAGCCTCTGGTAATAAATTGAGGTTTTAACTCTGAGTGAAAAGTCTAGGGGAATAGGATAAATGTATATTTAAAGTTGTGAAACGCCGTTCAGGTGATTTTCTCACGAAATCGATGCTATAGAAATGATCCAATACTATAAAATATTTAGAAGATTAATAAAACTCCAAATAATATATGGTGCCACAGGCTCAAATTCATACATCGAAACATCCGATGACAATCCCGGTGAACTTTATTAAAACGATTGTGCCAGACTGCTGCTGTCAACGGAGTAAGTATAAAATATAATAATCACATTATAGATGAGCTTACACGAGCTTTGCATACCATCTCCATAACAACCGTAATTAAGTAATACGACTTTAAACGGATTTATAGACAAAAAAACGGTTTATTCAACATGCTTTCCATCCAACCATGCGTGTAGCCCTTTGTAAAGGTTTCGTAAAACGTGCCTTAGAGCCCGAGGGCGTTAATTCATAATTGTATATGAAAACATTGTTTGTGTGATTTTAACGTGGAAGAAAGTCAAAGTTCTTCGCAAAATAATGCTAACGTACCGTTCGTCAAATTAAAAGAAAACATTGTTTCTCTCTCAGCTCGCAAGCATGGTATATTTTTCTTTCCCACCTTATTCAAATATGTATTGGTCGATTTAACATGAACTTCGCAGCGAAAGGTTTGCAAAAAGATAGACCCATCGGAGAAATTCACGTGTGACAAAGTCGTCAAATGGCCAGTTGAAATGATACCGTTAAATATCGATTCTAATTTCTTTTCAGCAAATTGTAAGCAGCAGAAGAAGACAGCTATCATGTTTTTAAGCTTGTCAGCTTATCACACACAAATATTATTATAATTACAAATTTTTAAAAAATATGGTACTAAAAAATATGGATACTGAATGGCCTTTTGATGATATTGTTGCATTTGAAATTCTGCGAAACAACAGGGCCTTACTCTTTTCTTTTTTTCTTCACGGAATACTAAAAATTAAGTTTGAAGTTTGGTAGGTACATAGAAGTTTGATTTTATCATTTCAAATTATCGAACCATTTCAGTTTTGTTGTTTGAGAAGTGTAACAAGATATTTTTTATGGTCCCGACATAATTGTAATATGTTTGTCTTGTTTTTATGATTAAATTATGGTTCTCTTCGAGACATTTATTAACTTATTACAAGACTCGTTCCAGCGACGTGCTAGTAGTGCCAACCTAATCAACAAATGACGTGGAGTTAGTTCAAACTACCAACAGAACGGTATACCCCACACTGTGGCGGTTCTTCATATGGGGACGATGGGGTTTGTCCCCACCACATATATTCTCGAAACATAGTTGAAACTTTTTTTACAACAAAATTAGTGAATTCTTTAAATGTAAAATAAATAAAGCAGAAATATGATACAAAACATTGTTTATAATTTTTTCAAGCTGGAAATTAAAATAGTTCCGATGCGAGAAGTGGCTTCGTCTTCACGCTTTCCTTGTAGTTTGACATAAATAAACCACTCACTAGTTTACTAAAGCATAAATGCACAATAATACTAATAATAACAGCCTAACCTAACCTAACACAATAAGGGCCCGTTCCCACTTCCGTTTTCAAATCGGAGGCGGGTCCCGTTTTAAAAACGGATGGCCAATGGCCCTGTTCACACTTAAGGTGATTTTCTCACGGTGAAAACGGCGCTATATAAATAATCCAATCATTATTATTCTAAAATAATTAAAGAACTTTAGTTCATCACTTCTCAACTCGCCAATTAACACTTGGAAAATTCCTACAGAAAATCATTCGGCTATGATTGGGTGTACCCAAAATTTTCTTTTCACTTTTTTCCTTTTTTTTAATAAGTACCACATGACAACAAGAGCTTCATCGTCGTCCATTGCTCACCATTAGTGAAGAATGAGCAAATAACAGGTTTTTGTTGAATCGACAATTTTTTTTTTCGTAGAGTATGGTCCGTTTTTAAAACTGAAGTGTGAACAGGGCCATTGGCCATCCGTTTTTAAAACGGGACCCACCTCCGATTTGAAAACGGAAGTGGGAACGGGCCCTAATACAAAGTAGTAAGTTAAGCTCAAGGCTGTGAAGCCGCTGTGCATTGGCCATGCGCAGTGCGCAGTGCGCAATAAAGGGACGTCACCGGGCTTTTTCGCTTGAAATTCGTATTTAGTGTATTTGGATTCCCTAGGAATTCTGCCTACCGCGTATGCGCACTTGTATGCGAATTTCATAGAGCTTGAGGACCCTCGTAGAATTGCTAGTTTAATGATAATCTTCCAAGATAAAGCTTTTTTTACTATTCCATATTATAAATTTGTATATATATCTAGAGGATTTTTAAATTATTTTATGTTTAGAGCTGATTCGTTCCGTGGACATATTTATGGTAGTAAGATTTCAGTTCACATAAAAATATCCGGTCCCCGCCATCGAAGAAGTGCTCGAGCCGCCACTGCCGACAATTAGTTATTTCTTTTGTTTTAATATTAAAATTGAACTATAAATTGTAAATAGACTCTTAAGTAGTAAAATAAAGTTTTGCATTCCTCAAACAAAGCTAAATTAATTTCTTTCATATTGCGTTTTTTGCGACTACCTCCAATGAGAGACAAAGGTGCCCGGCGGGAAAATATTAAAAAAAAGCTGAACAAGGGACACGTCACAAAAACAATGTTCTTTGAAGGTAAAGGTGCAATCACATCGAGTGTACTAGGAGGACGATCATTTATTTGCAAAACGTGTAAACAAATTGGTCTACAAATCGACAAACTCGTAATATATTTGTGTGCAGTTATGAGTACAAGTATAATAGGTATACCTTTTATGGATGCAGTACAAAAATATTTTTCCGTTCTAGTTTCACTTTTGTTTACCTACTAAATACTTATAAATTTTGAAATCTATTTGGATTTCACTTTTGTTTTCTTGAATGAGTGAATGAATGCAAATCTTGAAAGTGGAAATAAATCCACCTCCCGGTATCCGATCGAGTTGAAACTCGGCAGATAGATTCGTTGTCGATGACAATGCATTCTAATAACTTTGGTGGCAATCACGCCTATACACGTAGACGTATAAGCATTTCTCTGATATTGGTTTTAAGTTCAGTAGTTAATATACGAAATAAATGTCGGTCCTACCCAATTGGAATTTGGTGCACTCTCGTCGTTGACTCTAGTCCCTGGAGAAGAAGGTTCTATCCTCAGTTAAACTAAAAAAGTTTTAGAAAGACATTTTAAAATTTCACAGCATTTTAAGAGACCGTCCCTGGGGAGGAAGGTTCAATCCTCAGTCAAATAAAAATAATAAAAAACTTTGAAGTTATTAGCCTGCCCGAGATATGGTGCAACTAGGTCAAAATTTTAAAATGGATGTGTTATGGTAAAAAAGCTTTCTTTTTAAAAAGTTGATTTTTTAGATGCTTAGATAAGTACGAAATATTATGGATCACAGGTCAAAAACAAAATCTTAACAATTTTTTTCAATTTAGTTGATAAACATAAATATAAAATCGTTTGTAGGTATTCATTTGTGTTTTGTTTTCCACGGTTTGTCTCACCTCTATTACAATATCTTGTAAGCTAATAAGATTTTAATAATGATATTTTTAGGCACATTCAAAGACAGGCTGATCTCATTTTTAACGTGAATTAGTATCAAAGCTGTAGTGTGCGCGAACCTTAACTGGCCGGAGAGTTGAATTAAAATATGATACCGTAAACACGGCTAGCTACCTGACGGGTGGAGGGGGAGAGGAAATTTGGGTGGTTGGCGGAGTAATAGAGAAGAGGGGAGATTTTATTACTTTGTTATTCCGCTGGAAGTAACCTTTTCCGGCTAACTCTAAAAGACTGTCACTCACTTGCTGGTATCTTGTTACAATTGTTATATATTTCGAGCTTATCTATTTAGATGAAATACGTTTTAGCCATGTATTTTATGATAACTCAAAAGGTAATAATAATAATTGGATAATTTGTAGAGCGCCGTTTTTGTGAAAAATCACCTCAAGGGCGCTGTACAATTTATTTCCTAGGATCTACATTTGTTATTTAGAAAAGATACCAAAACATACTTACCTGGCAAGTCACTTCCGACAAACACACTTATATTAAAAAGTTTATGCTTATAAAAGATAAAACTGCAAGCAGAGGACACTATATCAAAAAACACTGATCATCGCTTGACCTTAAGTCTGCTATAGTTTTTATTTTAATTTAACTGTACTTTAACTGTCTTAAAAAGCCTACAAATTGTTAGTTGTTATCATTTTTATTTATTTATTTTTAATTATTATATTTATTTATTTTATTTTTAGTATTTTTTTTGCATTTTGTTAATTTAAATTGCCGTCGACTGTGAAAGTGGAGGTTTCTGAAATTATGGATACGACTGTCTGAAAAGGTGCGTTTTAAGTTTAGACCTAAATTCTGTCGGGTCTGCGATCATTCTCAAATCATGTGGCAGTCCATTCCAGGCTTTAGGTCCTGACACGGCGAAAGCACGCTCACCAAACTTAGTATCTGGTGTGCGCTTTGGTTCCTTCAATCTTCCGATAGCTGATGACATTGCTGACCTAAGGGGGGGTAGTTTAACTAATCCACTAATCTTAACAATCAACGCCAAAACTACGCGGAAAAGTCTTTGACCATGCACGGAGAAAAATGAGTATTGCTTTTTTATTACAAATCTTTTCAAATTATTGGTAATCCGATTGCAGGCCTTAACAAATGCATATTTCACGTGCAATTGCTTTGATAATATATCATAACGAAATACAAAAATATTCTGATATTTATGAACACGTGTTTCGACATCGTGATATTATATTCGTAATTTTCTAAAAGGTCTATAAGGCATGCAAACCCATTATTAACGGGACTACCAATAATTTGAAGTTATTATTATTAAATATAATTATAAAGCAATGAATAACTTTTTCGCAATTTAAAGACTCTAAAAAAGTATAACATCTACCCATCTCTTTGAATTAATTTAAAACTACTCGGAAAAATAGCACGAGCTTCTTAATAATTTTCCGTCCCAAATGGGGATGAATTATGTTCGTGACAAAAAAAGAAAACTCCGTTCGCATTTTCACAAATTAATAAAATAATGTTGTTATAGACCCTTCATATTTTTGAGATATTCACTTTCCCATTTGCTGTATTCGTTTTGCGAAATTTCCCATAGGATTCCAAAACACCCTAATTTTTCGTTCCACCCTTTTTTGGAAATTGATCGTTAATTTTAAAATTTGGTTCATCAGGTGGGATTTGGGTTGGTTTTCTGGCAATGTTTTATTATGTTTTTGGGAAATCAGCAGAATAAGCCGAAAAAAGTCCCATGGCTTCAATCAAAATTCCATTCATTGTTAATAAAATGCACTTGTACTTGTACTTGCACTTGAATGAATACAAAGACAACACTTACGATTTCTGAATTAATTATATCATTATGGTCATATTTATTTTATTTACTAGCGTTATAAACAGTCTTTATACGTGCATATATGACAGCGATCAGAGTAGTTATGTCATTGACCAATAAAATATCGACAAAACAAACAATAACAGAAAAATACAATTAAATTACAATATAATTAGGATAAGATAAGATTATGAGAGATGGCTTCGTTACTATTTTTTGTGTTTTTTTTTGTTTTTGTTTTTTAATTTACCACTATAAAAATAATTCATTTTCTTTTCGTGATGATTTTTGGTTTCTCCTTATATGAAGCACCTTCAGAAATAACATTGTAAAAGCTAAAATTCATCTTTTATAGTCTCCAATAACTCCTAAAAACCTATGACCCCAATTTTTTCTCACAAATCTGAAATTCTATAAAAATAACCATAAAATATTACGGGAGTCATTACCGATCCAGTATACAAAATAATATTTGATTAACCAAGTCATCCGAGAATCTCCGTTATTAGATCTTAATATTTTACAACATCATCAGAAAAGGGAAGATACTCAGATTGAGATGAAATTACGCTACAGGAAACGGCATTCCCGCGACCCCCGTGTGTCGTATAATCATGGAATAGCTCCTTAAATTTTTGATACGACTAATAAACTTGTCAGCCATTTTGACTCCTTTATTATTATACGTTTATTTAAGGAATTATAAACTATCTTTTCTTATGAAGGACATACCTCTAATGCAGAAAGTCTGCTTGTGAAAAATCCAAAGAGGCAAAATAGTAAGTACTGATATCATGAAAATTAGCATATCATTTTTTATGACGGTTTGACAAATATTTTCAAACTCGTTAGATAATTTTCATCGAGTATCATCACTTAGATTTTTCAAAACAAGGCTTAGTAACTAAAAAAATTTCGCTATTATGTACCTTGCCATATTGTTCGGTACACAGAGAAAAATGAGTAATGTTAATTAGACTTAGGACGGGTTGTTTCAGAGAATTTGAACAATTTTTCAAATTGCTAAAATCAAAGTTATTTTTCAGGTTCTGTGAAAGATCTATTCAAGTTTTCTTATTATTTCAGTTCTCTCAAGCAACTAGCTTATTATAATGCAATAACAGAACTTGAATAGGACCTTCACAAAATCAGAAAAGGGACGTTGAAAATTTGATGAATTGTTCAAATTCTATGAAACAACCCGTCCTACGACTCTCTTGAAATTATTGGTAATCCGGTTTAAAACAGGATTGCAGACCGCCTCCTGATAAAATTTAAGTAAATTCTTAATATGTCGGAACACGTGTTCATTCACATACATTTGCCTTGATAATATATAATGAAGAAATGTGAAAATAATAGGATTTTTATGAACGCCTGTTCCGACATCGTGATAATGTATTCGCATATTACTAAAAGTTGATCAAGAAACCTATTAATTCATTTGCATGCAATCCTGTTTTTATCCAGATTACCAATTAATTAATTTTAAGAGATTGTTCATAAATGAGCAATACTCATTTTGCTTTGTGTACGTTTTTCCATTATTCATTTTGATAAAGGATTTCGGAAAAAGAAGGTAAAAACATAGACGGAGTCGCGTGTTTTATTAACTACTTGCACAACTTTGTATGTATAAATCGTAAAGAAGAAGTTTAATTGAATCGGAATAATAGATGTTTATTTTATTGGGCAACATAATTTCTTTTAAATGATTTATTATCAAATTTTGTAAAACATTTACTTACATTTACTTACAAATATAATATTGACAATAAATGTTTACCAGTAATTATTATATTCCAATGAAAAAATGTTAACCAGTAATAATTACATTCAAATGGAAAAAATGTTGACCAGTAATAATTACATTCGAGTGGAAAAAGGGAAATATTGTGTTTTTGGAAATAGTAGAATACCCTTAAAGATATTAATGAGATAATATCATATATGATAGTGCTGTACCTGCAGATAAAAAAGTTCAAAGTAAAAGCACAGCAATTTTTGCTGGAGATGCAGACGTTCAGAATGGTGATTGCAAAAGCGACTTTTTCACTTCAAATACTACTCGAAAATATTTACACTTCATTATTTTATTACATTACTTATTAGCTCATGCTGCTATCGCACTAGGGATTTCCTGTGTTAAGATGTGCAGCTTTACAATTAAAGTAAAAAATAAAAAAACGCACATGTAAAAAAGACTTGACATCGCGTTTGGGAGCCTGTCCTCCATCACAACACATGCAACATTTTCCGCTTGCTTGGTAGTAGGAGATTTTCAAATATCGCCAGGTCATTCGTCACCCAGGAATGCGTGACTTTCTTTAAAAAAAAATTTAAATGAAATTAAAATAAAAAACTTAATATAATATTGAAAATACAAACCTAAAAAATTATTACAAAACTAAACACTAGAGTTATTCAAACTAAAATTACAGCTCGGCAGTACGCTTAAAGTTGACAACAATAACATTCTACTAACTAAATAAGTATTATAAAGTACCTGAGTTGGCTTCTCAGTCACTATCGTTGAGTGACCATGCTGACAATGACAAGAGGGAAAGTATGAATAATTATACACAAAAAATAAATAATAATACGTGATTAGTAAGTAAACAAACACAAGAAAATTAGTTACATAATAATAATAAAAATAAAAAAATACCTACATAAATTAAGTAGATAAACTTAGTAGACAATAATAGAACACAATTATCAAGTCAATAATAATAATTAGTAAATCAAGTTTATACTAATAATAAATGAGTAAAGTACATAACAGTAATAAATTTGAATAATGTCGAATATAGGGTTTCCACTCTTATTTACGACATAAGACCATGGATGATTTGTTTACTTTTAAATTGTTTAATATTGGTAAACTCCTTGATATCACAACTCAACTCTTTGTGTAAAGGTAACGTAATGTTTGACAAAAATATATTGGTAATTATTAATGAAGCGCAAAAATAATGATAAAGTGGAAAATTATTGTAATTGTTGAATAAATAATTTCCTTAATTATCAAAAGCTAATTGTTTGAAAAACATTAATAATTTCTTAAACTATTCATACAGCCATAAAAAATAAGCCAATTTGCCTGTATTCAAAGCATAATATCTCATCTTATTACGGATGAAGTAAAGGCACATCAAGAACATTTGCAACGGTGTAATAAAAAATTCTGAGAAAAACTGATGGTTTATTAGAATTATTACATTGTTTTCTAGTATGATATTACTCTCTTCTAGATATACTAGAATTGGAAATTAAATACGTGTTGCCGTAAATTCTATTCTATAAAAATAAAAATATTTAGAGTTTTGAATTTTATTGAAGAGAAGCATATTTTGGCAGAACGAACGGAACTTTTGACGGAACGACGCTCTTCTACGGAAACGGAATGTCACTTTATTCGGCCAGCCTCGTGACTCAAAACTTATTTTCTCACTAAAATTGGCAATGGATCTATCCCAAATGATAATGAATTTTTAATTTGTAATATATTTCTTTGTGTATATTTTAATAATAATAAAATTTTTGATTTATTATCAAAATATATAAACGTTTTACTTTAATTTTCACCTACTTCAATAAAAATCAATTTCTATATTTCTCATCTGCCAGCAAAGACTAGACTAGACTATCTCAGAATACACTCCAAAAAATAATCGACGCTTAAAATTTATTAGTCGGGATTTTTAATTACTGAGGAAAGTTTCAAACCGTGGGGTTAAGTTTGTGTGCCGTTTTTCTGAAGTAGCCATGGGGATTGTGTCGATTGACTTTGGGGTATTCGGAGCCATGTTGCAATGCTATATCATTTTTAATCAAGCATTTCGGTCAATCTTGCAATTATATCCATTGAAGAAGATTTATTTTTATGCAGAACAATGTTTATTACAGGCATTGAGAATGTTTAGACCACCAAGCTAGGCACATGCCCGTGTTGTGGTGGTTACATATTGAAGACGTTGATATTCTAGCTTGAAAAGTTGATGCAACACAGATAATCTTTGAAGTAAACAAACATAATGCTGTCGTCTCCGACAATCTTAAATCACATCGAGTAATGGTTAGTTTTTAAAGTAATAATTTTCTCTTTTAATATTTTTCTTTTAGTGTGATAATTATATTTAAATTTTTAATCTTTATTTTTAATTTAAATTTATCTTTATTTTAATGTTGTTTTTCTTTTTTTTTTAAATCCATAAATTCTGATATTATAAAATGGGGGCCTCAGCACGGGTAAACAACCCAGTGAGGCCAACATTACTGAATTAAAATATGAAATATTGTAAAATAATGTATCAACATTAAAAAAAAAAGTAATCTCATCAATCATCATCATCTTTTTTAATGTAAACATTTTGTGAATTATTTCAGCTTTTATAAAATATGCGTCCTGAAGCTGCAAAACATATAAAACGGCAAGTAAGGGCATCAAGAAATTTGGAGATTGTTGTTGTCGGAGGGAACCCAGCTAGGTGCCAAAAAGAAAATATTGTTTTTTAACGTAAGTTCACGTTCAGTTTCATGTATAAAATATTGGTTGTGCAATGATGGAAATAAGCTTTCAGTGTTTTGAACTAGCGACGTCTGGATGGGATTCTGATGAATTTGTCTACTCGGCTACTAGCCGGATAAACTGATAGTTTTAAAAAGTTTCCATTTTAAAATTCAAAAGGAATTTGGTCAAAATATTGTTGGGATACTGACTGTCCGAAAAATAAAAATCGATAACGTTAATTGGTTTGCCCTTAGACATAGAAAAATTTAAGCCTGCGTCACGTTTTCCATGATTTTGTGAATGTAATAATACACTCTTTCCGTTTTTTTATTATTTTATTGAGAAACAAAAATACTTGTAACTTATTTTCATTAATTACTATTTTTTTACTCCATCAATAAAAAATCAAGTAATGCCGCCGTATGTCATTAATACTACTCCGTATGTATTCCGATCCGTTTGCTGCAAATTACTTAAGTACTAAACAAGGATCCTGACCTATAAATCTCTCCCCTTAATTTCCCAGGCACCGGTTCCAGGTTCCGTGGAACCTGTTTCAGGTAATGTCGAGTTCCGCCTCTGCGGTTATCTAGCGCATTCGGCCCAAGCACGGAATATAGAAGAATGGAAACAAATGTGCCACTGACTTAGTTCCTTTTGGTTCTAGACGATTTAGCACGTGGTCTGTTTCTTGCCTGATATTGTATATCCCATTTAATTTTTGTAATAATGGTGAACACAGTTTAGTATGGAAATATACGCCCAAATTGGGCTCGCCCATATAAAACACGCCCATAAGGCACTTCTTGTGTTTTTCTTTATCCTATGCGCCCGAGCTATCGGAGCGGCATGGTGATTATAGGCTTACAGATAATCTTCGCTAAGCACATACAAGTTTTCCAGAACTTTCTAATAATAACAGACCATATTCCAAGTTTCACGTTGCAGCCATTAATGTTTACATTGGCGATAGAAGGCAATTTCTTGAGCAAAGAAAGTCAAAGTTGAGTTGATCAATACGTTATTTTTGTTCCACGCTTGCAATAATATTGTACATTTTTTGAGAAAAAATATAGTTGGAAAGCTTTTATCAAATTAGTACTCAAATATTTTGCATCGTTTTGCACCTTACTAAAGTGGTTTCTGAAGCCATCGCAGTTTCCATTTCTAGTAGATGTGGGGATGAGTTCCACCTACAATGAGTTCTGGCATCGCGAAGTTTGTAAAAAAACAACTCTTTATTGAAACAATATTTTCATCGCGATTTGTGGAAATTATAAATATTAATTTAACTGTAAAATAAGAAGACAAGCCGCTATTTTATTTGATTCTTGACATAAAAAATAAAAAATCAAAAATAAAGCTGTTTCTTAAAACAAGTGTTGTAATTCTATTTACCGCTTACATTATATAATAGTAGCAACAAGAAAAATTAAATTTAGTAATCAAATAAAAATGATTTATTATCATAGAAACCTTATTTGATAAACCTTTGTCTAAAATTAAGACTTAAAATTCAATCAATCTGAAAACTTTGAAAGTCCTCTTCTTTAGCTAATAATGAAATAACATTGAAGTATCCGCCAACGCTTTATTTGCTTTTAACACCTTGTCGCTGCCTTATAAATAATCGTCTCGTTATCAAATAATCAAAAACTTAAAGACAAAGCGAATTAAAATTATAATATTCTGAGATTAACTATTTTTCACAATTTTCTGTTTCAACTCGCTACTTCACAGCTTAAATGAGTATTCTAATACCTACAAAAAAAAAGATTAAAAACATAATCAAGGTCTATGAATTTCTTCAAAAGAGTTAACTCATCAGTAAGGATTAAAAATCCATTAAAATTATTAACGCTTATAATTAATTCTGTGGAAAATTCGAGACCGGGAATTTCTCTAGAAAATCAACAAATACAAAATTTACGAACTCTTATCAGATATTTTTAAAGCACTTCTAATTAAATTTCCTTTGAACTTCTTTATATATAATAATAGCAGCATCCCGCCACGCGTTGCTGTGGCTCAGTCTATCTGTGTGGATAGATAAACAATAGCGCATGTTTCTTTTACGTCCAACAAACGGTTCTGGTTTTTAAAAGATGCATGTTTTTACCTGTTACATGTGACATCTATATATTATAGGTATATAAAAACACACGCGTATTCGAATGAAACTTTGCGTTAAAATTTCAAAGCAATCGGTGAAGAACTTTCGGAGACTTAAGATTTTGAACAAACGAACATTTAATGTACATGTTCGTTTGTTCTAAATAATAAAAAAATGTTTTAATAGATAACGTAACATATTATGTTATTTTAAATGTAAATATTTGTACTCGGATCATAAAAAAAAAACAAAGAAAATAATGTACGGCTTTTCTATGAAATACAAAAAAAAGGCTTTACTTTTTTTTCCCATTCAGTCAAGTAGATACAACCATCAGATGGTAATAGTAATAAGGCCAAATAGGACACAGTACTAGTTAGTTAGGGTACATGAAAGGGTATTGTTATAAGCCCTAGCTAGTTAGAGAATTACGAAAGAATCCATGAAATCAAATAAAAAGGGATTTTATTTTCATTTCCATCTGCAGAAATCTTCATCTCTACTTGTCAATGATTTTTCATTTCTTTGCTGCTATAATTTTAACAATAAACATACGTAACCTACGTATTTTAGTACCTACGTAATTTATACACGTTAATTTGTCTAAAGTTTAAGTAAATCTTATGGAATTCAATACTTCGTTATGTAAAAGCACTACGAAATAATTAAAAACACTCCGCGATTATTTTAACTCCCCAAAAAATCTTTATTAGTTGGACGAAATTGCCATATGCGAAAACTCCATCTTTATTTATTTATTTTTTTTTTTAAAGAAAAACACACATTCCCGGGTTACGAATAACCTGACAATATTTGAAAATCTCCTACTACCACCACAGTAAGCTGAAAATGTTGCTTTTGTTGTGGTGGAGGACTTAGCCAGCCGAGGAATTGAACACACTACGCCTGGGTGGGACCCAAACGCGATGTCAACTCGGCCACCGACCGGTCGTATATATAATATATCGTATTACTTTATATTTCAATATAAAATAATACGATAATATTAATAGTAAAGTAAGCACGGGTAACCACTCAGTGAGGTCCACATTAATAATGAAAAAACAAAAAATAATAATGAAAAAACTTATTTTGCTCTGTGGTTGAGTAGTTACGATATTGAATAATTTGTGTTTTTTCGCAATCTATTAATTGAAATTTAAAAAAAAAACTGGTTTTGGCACCAAAGTTGAAGATGCTTTCAACATCGCACTAGCGTAAAACCACCATTCATAATAGAAACGTTGCTTGAAATTGTGGTTATAGCCGTGTTTGGTGACCAGATCTGAATAGTCAGTTGTTTTTCTACCTTTCTCTCCCCATTTCCCCTGCTCCCCATCCCTATCGGGGATGCGATAGTCTCACTGGCTTGAGACAGTTTGGAGCAGTTGGCGATACTCACATAAAAATAATTGTAATAAATCGCATTAGAAAACGTCTAAAAGTGTAAAAAATATATTAAAAAAAAATTCCCATTTAGGAAGGATTCTTAAAACCATAATCCTGGAACATTATAATCCGGAAAATGGTAGGGCCATTCCAACCTAAACTAAACCGTCCTGGCTCGACGGTCATTCCGAGTAATTAAGAATTGTCGAGTCAGATTTCAGCTTTTATAAATTAGATTAGGTACTGGAAATCCTAAATAAACGCCACGTTAAATATATTGCCTTGTAACCCCCCTCGGCGATAATCAGTTCTAGCCCCCTTTGCTCAGACCTTCTAGAAAATGGCATTTAACTGTGTTACAGTAGGATATGAAGCGTAAGATTGAATTTAATTTTCTTTAAAATTATGCATATGATATCAAATAATAACTCATTTGGTATTTCTTATAAAAGATGACGCAAAATAAAATTCGCAATTATTCGGAAGATAAATTCTATAAAATAAAATATAGAAAGAAAATTCATCCCAGAAGTAAAATTTTTAATCTGGTGTCTCATTTACAATTGATATCTAGTCTTTTTACATTAACTCCCCACATCTATCACCTATATCGTATTTGGGGATGACATGTGGAGAATATTTTCAGGAAAGGAATTAGAAGAAATTCTGTTAAGGAAAAAGGTATTAGGGGTGGGTAGGATTCTGGGAGTCAGAGTGTCAAGAAGTGACGGACGTACATATTCATCTCTCCTTCTGCGGTGCAAGGCGATAGGCCGAAAGAGTCCGGCTGGAGAGGTCTGAAGGTCTCCCTCAACCAGTCTTTCCCGATCTGGTCCGCCACGCAGTAGGTGGGCAGATGCATCCGCCGCCAAGACTCAATCCACACCCATGATACCCGGGCACCCCTGATAAGTCATAAAACGTACCGGAACACTTGGGGTGACCTATGACAGAGGTGTCAGTTATGCAATGAATGTTTTAAAGACGGTGGAACCGATTCTAGCTCTCAAATTAAGTTTATCAGTTAAACATTGTTAAACAAGAATATATACATAATAATCTGATTAAACAGAACGTTTCGAAATTAATTTCTTCGTTAAAAGAAGTGTTAGTTAAAAGCATACGTTTTATTGTACCACGTAAAGGTATTAGCTGGAATTTGATCGTAAATGTTATACGTTATGAGTCATTATAATTTTGTAAAAAAATTGTAAGTAAGTACTGAAATACCTATCTACTTATTGATAAAGTATATATAACTTTATTTCAAATAAGTAGTAACACAAATTTTTAAAGACACGTCACTATCACAATAATAATAATTCTATTTTCAAACTTTCTTCGGGCAGGCAGGTACCACAGTCAATGTTACCCATCTAGTCAAAGAAAAGCTTGCTTTGAATAATAAAGTGGATACAAAGCAGGCAAAAAAAACAAAATTACAGATGTAATGCCAAAAGTTTGAGTTAAAACATGATTTAGATACGTTCAGTCAAATATTTATTTCAGGTCAACTATTTCCTAAAAAGAATACAAGTAATTCAGAATTTTTCAGTGTTTATATACTGATAAACAATAGTAAGAATTTAATAATAGCCGAACCTCTAGAGTTCAGGATGCCAAGTTCAATATGAATAAATCATAACAGATTTATGTTGAATATGAATGGATGACTTTAAATCGCAATAAACTAATAGAATTCACAAAAATGCATATATTCTTTATTCTTTGCAAAAATGTATCAAATAATAATCCTCTTAAAGTATTTGAAATCTAAAATATATAGATTTTGCCGTCTACAAATTGGAAACAACACCGCAGAGACCCACATAACTCTTATTAATTCAAAATACTCGATTTGATTTTAAGTTTCTTTTTCAAAATTGGAACCGATTGTGGTAGCAATTCAGTCAAGCGATAAAGTAGGTACGAACATAATTCTATATTAGAAATATGTACTTCACAGAAGCGATTATTTTGTTTTATGTATATACTTATATACCCCGTAATTTTTCACGGATCTGCGATAATATATATATATATATTTTTTTTTTGTTAAAATAATTTTATTTTACGAAATGAATATGCCAAAAAAATCAATAACGTAATTGAAATTTGTGCTTTTGAGTGGTTCTAAAATATATTTCAATAATAGCCGCGTATTTGAAGTTAAAACTTTAAGCCTGGCCTTGTTTCACATTGTTCCCTCAATGGCTAGGTGCTCCCAGTATCTTTTAAGTGCATTATTTATAGACTTACCTCCCCATTAACCTGAGCCACCCCGTCATACAGCCTCTGAAACCCTGAAATAAAGGCACTACCGAGAGGGTATGTAATTACCCCACATAAATGTGAGGGATGAAAGAGAATGGTCCCGAAATAAACAATATTTTTATTGGTCTTCTCATTATGTTCATCGACCTTTTGTATCTCAGAAAAAATATACACATTCAATGGTTACCGGTAATTTAAAGGTCAACCTGTACTATGACTGCTGCGCAGCTTCACTCGAGTTTCAGAAAAAAAAATTATATATTTCTTTCTATTAAATAATTGAAACACATTGAATATAAAAAAGTTACTTCTTCCATAAACCAGGAGCACTATGTTTAATGGATTATACCGTTATTCCATGTAGATTCTCTATAGCTGGAGACACATGGCAGCGCCAGCAAACCATATTGCCCCGCGCGCCGAGCTAAAACTCATCGAGCATGGGCAAATTAGGTGGCTCAGCTTGACTCAACCTCCGCTTGATATTCAGCGAGTCCAAAATCCACCTATACTAGCCGAGTATAAAGGTCGTGGCTCGGCTCGGCCATATATGGCAAATTGCCGAGCCAATGGCTTGGAGGCTCTGTCGTGTGTGTGCAGTCCCTAGCCAAAATCTGATCAATTTGAAGTATGAATTCAGACATTGAGCTGGACAGTATGGCACATGTCATGACGGAAAGATTCCTCCATGGTATGGCGTCTTCAAGCGGACGTGATTTTTTTCTGTTGTTATAGTAAAATATAAACCTTTATTATTTCTCACTACTTCATTTTAAATAAACCTTGAGTTACAAATTTGTAAAAAAGCTATTTCAACTATATTTTTTATAAATTCTCATTTTGAAAACTGAAACTATTATATTTACCTGAATTATTTTTAATACTTATTTTGAATAAACTTTTGTTGAATATTAGTGGAAAAAAATACCCATTTACGATTTTATTTCGCAAGTTCGAGTAGTCACTCGCTGGTGATGACATTGTTAAAATATTCTGGGGGAAATTTTCTCTCTGAAGTCCTCTAGACATCTGAAATATAACAACTAACCCCTATATATATTTAACAACCTTCCGATTTTCATTTTTGCAGTGTGGCATCACTGGACATACATCAAACTGGCTCGATCGTGTGTAGCTCCCTAATTGTGTCCAAATGAATTCAGTCAAATGGTTCTACCATGTGTCCCTAGCTTAAAATTGATTTGTTTTTTAAATTAATCAAGGTACCTACCGTACCCATACTATCTTTAACATTTTAATAAATAGATTTGGCTTCACATCAACGTGTGGAATACAAGGGAGTTGTAGCACTCGAAACTCAATGTACGTTACGAATTAGCACCTTTTTTATTATTATTATTCTAACTAGTGCAGACCCGTTAAATCTCGAAATATTATGTGTGTTGCAAAGGTTGAAGATGTCTCCGGTGTTAAAATTATACTTTATAATATTTTATAATAAATTTATTCTATTGCCGGGATAAAACAGCCGTGATTAAATTTAACAATATTTTATATCCACACAAGTTATTAATCACAACATATACAGCAAATATTATTATTATTATCATTAGTAGTCGCGGAGTGAAATGATTAAGTTGTTTTGATTATGGCGTTAAAAATGGGTAAGTAGTAGACTGCCGCTGTCGTTTATATAAGGCGCGAATGCATCGACAATAATCCAGCGAGTATGTAGGTGGGCAGTACCTACGATGTACCTGTTTGTAGGTTCTAATGAGATTCAAGTTGCACCTAAGAACGTTCCCGAACATTCTAGTTATTATTGCTACAATATGTTGCCGCCCGTTACGCCGAAGATTCTAGCGGTCGCCCAATGCCTGTAGGAATAGCGCGGTAGTTTCTAGTACCATCTGGCTTGCCCTCTAGGCAACGGCCGAAGGATCCGGTAGGTTCTACGACGTCCTAAGTACCGTAGCACCTTAGCGCATGGTACAGTGTACTAAGTAGTACCCGACACCGTCCGAGTCGAGTAGTGGCGTACCACTACATAAGTATAGGATTTGTGAAGATAAAAGTATTTATTGAGTATATTGTCTTTCAAAAACAATTGTAAATTTTAGAGACTATTAGAAATGTACCTTTGTAATGAACACCGATACTATCTTAACATGAAAATTTACGACATCTGTCAAAAATTTTAAGGAAAATAAATACAAATTTCAAATACAGAATAAATAATTATTAATTTACATAAAATAATTTTTCTACCTTCTTTATCGCTTGTCTGAATTGTTCTCATTGTTCAATCAATTGTTCAAGTTCTAGAATCCATTGATCCGAGACATACAACCGAAATTAATATTTTTAAACGGATTTCCCATCCGACAAGTTTTGAAACGACTGTATTATTGAGAAAACAATTAACATTACATATATAGATACATTTATATTATGCTCACTAATTTTATAATTTTTTTAAATAACATAATATAAACCAATAATAATTACAGACCCATACGAAGTCATGTTTATAACGAAAGGGCCACTCTCAGGAGAACATTACCACTGCCTTGAATAACCACTTCCGACATGGCCGGGTGTATTTTCACTACATTATATAAACCAAGATAGACCTTTTCCGTTATTTTAATTATAAAACTGAATATATTTTCTTGGCGAGAATCTCTTTGAAGAATTAAGGAAACATTAATTAATTTCGCAGCCAGATTTCTTAATTCAATTAAATTAATTTTTCTTCGGAGTAATGGGTTCGTGCGTTCATTTTTTACCGTATGTAAAATTAAGTTTATTAACTTTTCATTTTGTCAAAACATTAATAAGTTAAGCGCGTGACAAAATATATATTTTTATTAGTTAGTTTATATATTTTTAAACCAAAACATACAGCATGCCTTCGGGGTTATTAATAATGCCCACCATGATAATAAATAATTTACCTTTAAAATTAAAATTCTCTTTGTTTTTATTGTTATTAAAATCGCTCGTCCAGTCACTCGTTGACTGCCGCTATGAGTGCATAAAGCAATAAATAAGAGTATAACACAATTAAAAATAAATCTACTTTGTTTTAACATTCACAACTCGGTGACAGTTTATTTGGGAACCAGAGTTCTTTTTGCAATATTTCATTCTGTATTGCACAAATCCGAAGAAATAAAACAATATTTTTATACTGGAATAACTTAATGAGTAAAATCTCAAATTGAAATATTTAATCATTAAAGACAATATTAAGGACTCGAAAGTCGTCCAAGACGACGAAAGATGTGAAACGGAAAAGACAGGAAAAGTTTCAGTCTCATCTAGGAATTGAAACCATTAAAATATTAACATCTTATTATTTAAGAAAGGACGAGGATGAAAAAATATTAAGAAAATCGTCTGTTAATACAAACATCTTAATTAACTTTTCAAAATTAACTAAGGAATTGGTAGACTTAACATGATTTGGAAGAATATTAAACAAAAGTGGTGCCTGATATAAATAGTTTCTTTGACCAAAAGAAGTTTTAGTATGTAATGGCGATGCCATACGTAGTAATGCAAAATCATGTGTTTTTGGTTTGAAAATTTGCTCGCCTAGAAATGTTTCAGATGCTTTAATTAAATACTGCGAGTAGAATACATCTTGGCCTTTAAAAAAATCGAGTATTTTTTAGATACGTCTTTTTATAAGCTCAGAAAAAAATGGTGTAAAGTCCTTTGAAAACTGCTTTGAAGTTCAAAATCTCCAACTTACGAACCCATTTTCGGTTATGATTTTATTATATAATGTGGAAAATTAAGTTATTTATAAAATGATCGAAGAAAATTTAAATATTTATGCCTGAACATCCACAAAATAAAATAAAAGGCACTTTTTGGCCATGTTTTTTTCTTGCATAAATCAAAACAGGCGGATGGTTTTAAGCGGGAATTTAAACCTTATAGCCATCTACGTAAGGGTTGTTATTGATAGCGGCTCAATTTAAAATATTACACGACGTAGTGCATCGCCTTTGATTAAATATTAAGTACTATAATGCGCTGCCAGAAAACTGCTGCACCAATTGGAAGGTTCAAGATGTTGTGTAGAAGCCACATCAAGTAGGAGAAAATATAGCATATATGCACGTTACAATAAGGAAGTTGAGTGAAAAATATTTTGACTTATAAAAAATATGTTCATGTAGATAAAAAAATATCGATTCTAAAAATATAAATATATTTCTATATTATCATTCTTAGAATTAGTTAAACGTTCTTGAAAAGGCATTCAATAGCAATAGAGTGTATACGCTCCACGATTGGTCGAAAGAATTCTGACGTCACATGTGTCGTGACTTGGACGTTCAACGGATCACCTATGGTGCATCTCTTTCTATTACATGAGAGATGGTCGGTTTAGATGAGAGAGGTGTATAGGCCAAAGGTTTATTTGGGTTTGTCAAATATATGTACGTATTTGTTGTTATTATTATATGAAATGGATTTCTAAAGATACATATTAGTATAGTGGTTTATAATAATATGTTGTTTATTGCATAACTTAGAAGTTTTTATTATTATACATGTCACATAGCATGTGATACACTTCAGGCCGCCGGCCGCCCAGAAAGGTCTCACAGTGAACTGGGCTGTAAACCGTTATTTTACTTTTGGTCTTTACTTTTCTGCGCGGTGGTCCTGAATTAGCGCGTGGAACGTCAACAAGTAGCGACGGCAATACCGTACAAGTACCGTACCGGGCGGGAAAAGCAAATATTCTAACTTAAAATATTAATTTAACTATGAAATCTTAATCAATTTTCTTTTTTTTTAATAACATCAATTCTAATAGACGGTTAACATTGGTAAAAAAATTACTGGAATTCCTTGTTGAAGAATTAAATTTTTTTCCATACAAAATGCTTGAGCGTCGTGGTTTTCACAGTTAGAATGACGTCACACCACACCCCGCCTCTTACCGCTCGTATTCCGCTCGTTTTGGCGGGCTTAATAAAATTTAAACTTTGAGAATTAATTTAATTATGAAAACAAACTTAAAAAAAAAAAAAAAATACTAGTATTTAAGTTTGAATGCGAACATTGATAAAAAAATAAAAAAATGGACTCAACTTCCTTATTAAATAGTCATTTGTAACCTTAAATGTACAATTTACCAAAATAAAATTAATAAATAAATAAAATAAATATTACAATTTGAGGTTTTAATCATTAAATTATTCCATTTTTTAAATATTTATCCTAGACTTGAGAATAAATATCGCACATTAAAATAAAAATAGGTACATTTATCCAGGACACTATGTAGATTACATTTTGTTCGGGTTGAATGTCGAAATCATACATAAAAAAATAGTAGCCAATGAAGAAACCTTGATAAAATATAGATAGTATTGGTAGCTCTCAGTCGAAGTATGATAATTACGTAAGTTGATATGTCCAAATTAGCTCAGTGGATAGAACACTTCCCCGGCAAGCAAGAGGTCTTGGGTTCGATTCCTAAATGCGACTGAATCGATAATCGTTTATATTGTCTACAATGATTAAATTAAATATAACCTTGGAGCTTATTAATGGAATTTACAAAATACAAATAGTAAATAAAACATGAAATGAAAAACACATTTTTTTATCTGATTTGTGACTTCTTCTTTTTCAGTCGCAAAATATTGTATTACTTTATCAAATTTTACGTTTAAAAACAGCGCGTTACCTATGGGGTCATATTTTATCTCTACTTAATACGTGCGCCTGCTGGCGAAAGCCTCATAAAGTTGTATTTTTATATCACTTGTCGAGATTTTTTCGGAGAATCAACTATGCCAGATATTAAATTTTATAAAGGAAATTTTTGCAATAAATTTCCGAAGCATAAAGAGAGATCAAAACAAGAAACGGAAGTAATAAAAATTCTGGAAAAAAGGCACTGCCAAAACAGTTTTACGGCCGTAATTCTTCATGATAGATCGTCCAGGGAAATGCTAAATAATACAACATTAAACAAATTGTTTTCTTTCAGTTTCACGGTATGCTGCTTCTGAGAGATGACGCATTCAGCTTTTAAAATATGCATTTTAATTTGGAAACACCTGAACTCTAAGTCGTTTATTACTTGTAAAATATTTTTTGCTAAAATGCTTATTTGCCCGCGCCAGTTTGTTGTAACTCCGGATTTGACTCACAACTCTTTAAATAAAACACTGGACTTTATGTGATGGTAACAATTATCTTTAACGGCTTATTTAACATGCTGTAGGAATTATTCTGGGCCTTGACTTTGAAGTTTCAATAGTATTTATTATAGTCACAATGAATTATCAAATATGATGTAACCTCTTGAACTACTCTAAAGGATATCACACCTCTCAACTTACCTGGTTTCGTTTGTTTATTATTTTATTTTAGTTTCTGATTTCGGTTTACAGTAGGCGAGAAATAAGAACTAATATTAACTTTTAACGCAGTGGGTACCTATTTTAAACCAAAATGGGATATCGGTTTGACCATCAAAGTTAGTGAAACATGACATAAAAATATATTTAGATCATATATGCAGGTAGAACACCATTTATACCCATTATTATTTATTTTGAATCTATTTTTTTTTCATTTTTGACCTTACTGATATCAGTACCCTTTCAATGTATGACACTTTGGCAAGAATATTGATAGCAGATGTGGGGTAAAAAATAACATTGATTTATGTAGTGATATTGCTTTTTAATCGTTTTAGAGTTTCTTATATATTTTGGAGACTTTTCAATAGACTCAAATTAAATAAATACTTACCCGTGTTCTACTAGTTAATTTCGTAGCGAACTTTAAAAATATATAATTCATTGACCAAAAAATAATATTTTAATCTGTAACACGAATCAACTTAATACTTTAACAACCATTTATTCACCCCCTGCTCTATAATAAAGCTTAAAGACACTTTAAAAGTTAAAAAAAAAAAAACTATGGTAAAACGATAAGGGCAACATCCCCCGAAGTTCCGCTACAGCCGATATCGCGGGGACATAAATTGCGGTCACTCGGAGGGGCTGAAAGAATGTCAGCGGGGTAGTGAGGGATTGGCCAACCGAGGTGGCCCAAATCCAGTGGATAAATGAGGGTTCTTACTGGAAGATAATGGACGATGCTTTCCTGAAATAATAATGTTTGTGGATGAAGAGGGGAAGAAAACTGAGTATATATAATGTATTTATATAATACTGAGTACGACTTTTTACTGATCTTGCAATAACTTTATCGATTTTCGTGATATTTGTAAGGCTGGTGGAAACATGGAGGTCTTAACTAAAAAATTACTTTTTTAAGCTTTCATACCCGTGAATTAAATATTCCTGCCTGAAAGTAGCATTTTTTTATTGCCTATAATACATCCTAAGCACAATTTTCTTGTGGATTTATATTATTCTAAGTCTGTCTTATACCGAGGGACGGATCACATTTAGGAAGATGAATTCTGAGCATAAAATTTGCTTTTTTTTTCCTAAACACGCTCATTTAAGAACATAAATACATATTATTAAAATAAATACCGGAAAGTCCAATTATGTCCTGCGCTTTCGAACCGTTCCTAGATTTTTCTAATAAACAATTTAACAGTTTGCCGGCACCCCGGTCGTTTATTGTATTGAAAAAAAGTTCTTTGACAATGTTGGTAGGTAAGTTACCCATCTCACTAGACAACTTCTGTTCCGAGACGGGTAATAAATAAATAATATGGAAGAGATGACTTGATTTTAAGGAGATATATTACATGGAATTTATACAGAACAAATTTGATATAATAAACAGTGTTAATTTCAAGTGACCTACCAGGTAAGTATGGTACTTTTATGGTACTGCATTTCATCTTTAGCTTCTTTAAAATGTAAATAAATAATAATAATAACATATGTACATTATAGTATCACGTTCATCAATCAGACGCATTTGTATTGGTGATCGACAAACCCGTGGATGCAATCTGTTGAATCTATAAATTGAAAATAGTTTGACTAGCCTATAGTTAGTAATAAGATCGATAATTGGAGAAACGGATCATATATTTGTACAGCGCCCTTGAGGTGATTTTTCACAAAAACGGCGCTACATAAATCATCCAAATATTATTATTATAAGGGAGTGAAAGACAAATAGGCGAATGCGTTAAAAATATAAAAAATTATATTTGAATATTGCATACATTATTTTTCAACCAGTCACTATTTTTTTACATAAAATTTTGTTTCAAGCTCTTCAAAGTATGTTTAAAACTTTCGGGAATGATATATTTTTTTAAATCCAATACAATCATACTCATTTTACTGCCGATAATCAAAAAAGGATTAGATATATTTACAATTTTGTATGTATTCTTATAAAAATATTATTTCTTCCATTGTCCGAAGACTCCGTCATCACCAGGTGTTTTATGAAAAGCAAAATATAATGCCCAATGTCGGTGGAAGCCTGAAGTCTACTGGTTTTAGACCCGCCCAGGGTGGCCTTTTAATCCGCCCACAGCTTTGTGAACGGGAACCGGCCGTGATAAGGTTAATCCGGCAGTCCGGAGGACTCTTACGAAGATTACATCCGAAGTGAAGAGGTTAATGAATTACCACAAGCGGAGCTGATGCCGAAGGGATAATGTTATATGTTTTCTTAAGCCACACCGAATGGTTCCTAAAATAAGACGGAGCTAGTAACAAAAGGAGTGTGATGGAGACAAGTCCGTGTATTTAACGAGTGGTGGTTTATTATTTCATCAGTGTTGCTTTAACGACGGGTGTGAGGACATTGTTGTAAGGTCCATTGAAATTAACAATAAATATCACAACAATAGTTGCAAATAAAATTATATAATCCGCAGTAATGTACCATATAATATTTCAAGACATAAAATATTTTAGCAAAATTAACTGTATTTTTTTATCTATTATAATTTTATTTGTATTATTTCATCTCATGTTTACGATTAGTTGTCATCTTACGTATGTACGTTACAGCCCTCTGGGCGTAAAATAAATATTAACATTTAGGTTAAGAAAATTTAGATAATCTGTATATTAAGTCACAGCAAACCCATGGAGGCGCTTTGTAAGATGTATACGCAATCGAATGAAAAGAACATCTCACTTACATATTTAAAAAAAATTGAGTACAGATTAAAAATAATATCTAGTCTGTAGCATCGAACGGCGTACCAGATTTTTTTTCTTTCGATTGTCAGCCCTATATGAGTGGTTTGCTCAGAAGTTGGGCGGCGTGACATAAATTGTGCATGTCCCCCATCCTGTAGTTTTCACCATCCTGTTGTGGTCATAAGAACGTCAGCGATGTAATAATAAATAACAAAGAATATAATTATGATTAAATTTGCTCACTTATAACAGAAAACAAAAAAGTGAAATTCCAAGTGATTAAAAACAAAAAACAAACTAAGGCAATGGCAAAAAAATATCTTAGAACTGCGAAAAATTCCCTAAATTTTTGATAGTCCCGTTTTGCTTGGCATCTTAATATGTTCAAATCGAAGAGGGTTGGGGTTTAAAATTAAAGTAAGAATTTTGGTATTACACCTGAAATCTCAGAAAATTTGCTTACGTTGTGAACGGAAGCAATTTGTTAAATTTACGGAATCTTTTCCTAAAAGAAAATCACCCAAATTTTTTACTGTTTTTAAACTCTCTCTTTCACTGAAATTCTCTGTTCCTCCTTAAATCTAGGAATTTTTCCTTTTTGCTGCTGGCTCCACACGCTTGGTTTTGACCGGGCATACTAGGTCTAGAATGCAGAACAACCGCCTCCACACATATGTGTGGAGGTGGTTGCCCACCCTTTTTGAGAAAATACGTAGGAGGTGTACGAACAATGGGCTTGGCGTAAGAAAAGAATGGTCGAACGGCCATGCCTTTCGACTCTGTTGCTGCAGTTAGTACTGAGCAAGCCGCCGGGGTGGCCTGATGGCCCAGTGATCCGTTCTCCTTTCTTATGGCTTAGTCTTTTCTGGGCCAGGAAAATGCCTCCATACAACTCAGTTTGCCCAGTTTTGGAGAAACCTACTGGGCAAATTACTTGTGTACGGGCTCTATAGTCTCGTTGATCACGCATCACATTTTACGTCCATTTTAAAGGAGATTTAAAAAAAATGTATATTTATTACGTAAACAGTAATTAGATGAGAAATTTCGTTAGAATTTATTAATTCTGGCTAGTGGCAAAGTGAAGCAGAAAAAAACAAAAAATTAAATTTTGAAATTAAAATAATTAATTTTATCCTGGAAATTTCTTTCGGTTGAAACTCGGAAAAGCTCTCTTCCAATGTCCTTATTTGAGCTGAAAAATTCAACGCATTATATACGCTGAATTCCTTAAATGTTGTTTGCATGGCGCTTCCTTTGAAGTGGAACATTACTCGAAAGCTTTCAAAAGATTTGCGTAATGAAAATTCTAATTTTATTCCCTTTTTATTCTTTAAAAAACCAAACAAAATTCAACTTTTATTTTTTAATGCTTAGAATAAAAGAAAACAAATATTTCTGTCTCTGGAAAATACGTGTTTATTCGTATACTTTTTTTATTATTCCTAGGAAAGCTTTACTCTAACTCACTGATTCGGTCGGACTGATCATCCTGGATCAACCCCCATTTATTTATTACAAATATCTTGTTCACAATATATGTACCTACCTAAGACATCTTATACGGATCAAAAGGAAAACTTATAAGATTGGCCCACAATACATAAAAGTATTGAGAATTATGAATGTTATTAGTGAATTAAACCGTTTGGTGTCATTTTTTTTCCATCCAACTGCCTCACTTGCCTCAAATGACATGCTCGTGTTATTGTTGTGTAATGCAGAAAATGATTTTGTTTGTCTTAAAGTGGTTCTGTTTCCAATAACGATCTAGCAAAATGTATTACAACTTAACTCAACCTATCTCTTATAAATGTGAAATGACCAAAAAATATTAAAAATATGCAATTGTAATAACATTAAAAAATATATAAAAATAGCAATGAATACA
This sequence comes from Hesperophylax magnus, assembly GCA_026573805.1. Lineage (NCBI taxonomy): Eukaryota > Metazoa > Arthropoda > Insecta > Trichoptera > Limnephilidae > Hesperophylax > Hesperophylax magnus. The sequence goes on from JAIUSX010000049.1 coordinate 16,868,664, forward strand.
CCACCAAAGAAATTATATACCTCCTACAACTTTTTTAGAAATTTCACTCTACACAATAAGATTCCATAATTAAACTATCACTCACTATTCATTATATTTCAAATATGCTGCAAGAGAAATTATATACCTCCTATAACTTTTTAGAACTTTCACTGTACACAATAAAATTCTATAATTAAACTATAAATCGCTATTCATTATATTTCTAATACATTGCAAGAAAAATTACATACCTCCAACAACTTTTTAAGAACATTTACAATACAAAAAAATCATTTTATTTGATATATCTTTCAATGATATTATGATATGATTTAATAATTCATAATAACCGCGTACTTATGAATGAGATCTAAATCCAGCGCGGTGAAAGAATGGGGTTTCACTTTTTTGTTAAAATTATAATATACTTTAACACTTAAACAGACAGTAAAATTGTGTTTCGATATCTTTAAAAATGACGAAATTATGAGCTTTCAAAGTGAACTTTGGTACATGTACTCAATTTTGTCACGTGACGTGACGTGCAGTTAAATTCAAGATTCGAATGACAGTGATGTCACATGCTCAGGCCGGCCGCAAATATCAACGTTTTTACGACTTATATCTTCGGTATTTTCCAAAAATTCACAAATTTTTATCCTCAGCATATTCTAATTAATATGAGGCATTTGAAAATAATGTGAAATTTCGTTGTAAGAGACAACTTCCCATAATCCTATAGGTCAAAACTTATAACTTTCTTCGCTAGTCTATTGTTGGCTCTATAAGCGATAGCGGAGTTTCATCTCGTATGTCATTGCTTACTTTACCACAAAATGACTACTTCATTGAATATCTGTCAAAAATTTAAATATATATTATAACATTTTAAATTATTCTCGAAGGTTTCAGAGTGAAACGTCTATGGTGTTTTTTTTAAAATAATTAAATAACTACGTAAAAATACTTCTGAAAATCTGTATTTAGCAGAAAAAAATCTCAATTTTATGGGAATAACTTTTGAAGGTTATAATCGTACCAATCAATACTAAATATTATTGAAGAATATGATGGAGAAGACACAGAAAAATAAAAAAGGTTACGGTCTCAACTGTCAATCGAGCCCACGATCTGTGTCTTACCGATACAACGCCTAAACCAACTCGGCAATTTGGATATTAGTATGTTATGTAATTTTCTTCGATCCCATATTTTAAAATTTAGAATTACCAATATCATCTTCAACTCATTTTTCCATATTTTTGGCAGTTATTTTTTTTTAATAAACACAAAGTTCTACCGAATTTATTTGTTTATTAACCTAGATAGTGTCTTCGATAAACATATTCGATTTTTGTTTACACGGGAAACCTATGGGTTCGATTCTCAATAGAACAAATCGTAGGACTAAGAGATGGCTACGAGCTGCGAGCGGACCTTCCAAACTGTTTCGAACTAATACGTTCAAAGGTAGTCTCTTTAAAATTATTACTCTAGGTATTAAAGTAAAGCATTATTATATATTTAATTTTTGGAATAACTTTATTGAGTAAAACCTCAAATTGTCATATTTAATTATTGAAGACAATATTAGCGATTCCTAAACGAAAATCTGAAAAAGAAAAATCAGAAAAGGATACGGTCACATCTAGGACTCGAACCCAGGGCACTTGTCTTGCCGGGGCACCGCTCTACCACTGAGCCAATAGGACCCTATCTCCTTTGGTCACATTTTACTGTATCATACTTCGAATAAGAACTACAAACATTGTTATGTAGATTGATAAGTTTGTACATAATTTCGTAAATTACAACATCTCATTTTTACGGGAAAAAAAATGAAAAAAAAAAAAAGGCAACAGCCTTTGTGTAAGTAAGTCTAATTTAATGTTTAAAATGCTTGCTTTTAAATTTCTCATTCTAATTTTGTTGAACAAGAAATTCCGCCTGCCACCCCTTCGTGGTGGATGGGGGGGGGGGGTATTATAATTCAAAAGCGGCCGCCGCACACCGCCGAGGAAATGCCAACGCTTTCAAAAGAGGACCGGCCCTATAACCCGACAAATTACGGTATATAGCTGACCTTAAGTAAAAACTACATTATTACTCAAATTTTACGCTGTTTTACGAAAATAACACAAATGGGTGTTTTATTTTCCATTCACGGAAAAGACAAAAGTCGTTTAAAAAATTGTTTAATTCAAAAACACTTTTTAGAATCGCTAATTTCAGTTAAATTTTAATTTACCTTCAATTTATACATTATTTAAGTTTACCAGCAGAAAGTACTTCCACTATCACCCTTTTTAAATTTAGAAATAGAAAGTTTCTTGCTATTACCAACTCTCTTCTCCCAATTTTCTTCCACACCATTCCCCAATATTAGAATAACCGACGTCCCACAATGTTGAGACATGAAAATGACTCATTATTTGTGTTACTTAATCAACGCAACCACTTACTCGCAAAGTATTTTTCTTTATGAGCTATGGAGCTACTTTGTATCATTTTCTTATTAAAAAGTAAACACAAGACGTCACGTTTTTTTTTTCAATTCAAGCCTCGGGCTAAACCGGTCAGTAAAGCTAGTCATGTATAAATTTCAATGAATAAAAACTGACTGCATTTGGCATATTTCCCAACTCAAAATAAAGTTAAAATAAGTGGTCAAGTAAATGGTTCCCGGGGCAGCGGTACCCAAACCCGCCTTCCAAATTGATTATCATTCCATGTCCATGTTGCCATGTCTCACTGGCTCGAGACGGTTGGGAGCAGATTTTTGTGCGGTATTCACATAAAAATAATAGTATTTAAATCATTTTTTTTTGTTCATCAATTCAACTAAAGCGATCGAGCCATGATGATTTCTAGTGAATATTTTTTTGTCTAACGTTAAGACATTCGCTAAATTTGAGTATCCGGAACATAATATGTGATCTTTAAATAATACCTCGGACCTCGCACTGGACGGTGTATCCACGTCTTTCGAGTTCCTCCCTCTGTTCGCCACTCCCTCATTCGCTTCTCCAAACTAGCTATGGACTGGCAGGTACATTCTGTAAGGGACTGGATCGACAATCTTAAATGTGGACATTGCCAACTCTATGGACGACAAAGTGTAGCGCAGACACGCCAACCTGTTCCCACTGTGGAAAACCTGGACACAATCGTGATACTTGCCCGACGCCCGACAAGCCACCATCATGCGCCACCTGCAAGTTCTTCAGGAAACCGGCCACACACAACACTGGCTCCCCTGATTGTCCAGCCCGCCAAGCCGCTGAGAGACGGGAACTATCTCGTGTAAATTTTTTAGGCTGAACCGGAATAGTCATCCCAGTAATACAATTTTTTATTCCTATTATCAAAATATTCGCGGTCTCAATACTAAACTAAATGCCTTCAGATGTTCCGTAAACATAAGTCCTTATGATTTCTTATTTTTCACTGAAACATGGTTATCAGACAATATTGCTTCAACCGAACTTGGACTGCATAGTTATAATATTTTTCGCTGTGACCGCTCTTCTTCTTCAAACAAGTCTAGAGGTGGCGGGGTCATGATATGTGTTAAAAAAAAATACTCTTGCCACATTCTTGATTCTCGTAATGTTGTATCTGAAGAACTATTTGTTTGTGTTCTTCTTGGCTCCAAGAAACTTGTCATTGGTTGTGTCTACATTCCCCCATCCTCTTCAACAGATATCTACAAGTCACATACTGAAGCTGTTGAACGTATTTCCATAAATGCCGATTCATTAATTATTTGCGGTGATTACAATCTACCGAAGGTAATATGGCTTAATGACAATCATGGTGTGAAAACTCCTAGTAATATTTCTCTTCAAGCTTCCATAATAATGAATCTATTTGCCTACTTGAACATGTTCCAACTAAACTCGATCCATAACTGTCAAGGTTACTATCTTGACCTGATCTTTACTAACATGCCTAGCGTTTGTGTTAGTGAAGCTTCTGACTCATTACTACCAATAGATAAATATCACCCACCACTCGATATCAACTTCACTAATCCTTTCAAAAATGTTACCTTAAAATCAACGGTTACATACCACTACAAATTTAACAAAGGTGACTATACTAGCATGAACAGATATCTCGCCCAAACTGACTGGACATTTCTTGAATCGAACATCAATATTAACGATGCTACATTTAAATTCAACGAATGTATAACTCATGCCATAGACTTATTTGTACCTAAGGGAACTTATTCCCATCCTAAGTTTCCCATTTGGTTCAGCATGAAACTAAAGAAGTTGATAATCGAGAAAAAGAAAATACACAAATTATTCAAATGTACGAACAACTTAGCATATTATCAAAAATTTTCTCAGCTAAGAGAACAATCCAAAATCGAATCTGTTAGGTGCTACAAATCCTACATCGAACTCACCGAGACACAATTAGAGCTTAACCCTAAACAATTCTGGAAATTTGTTAAACAAAAACGTACTGATGATAATGATCTCCCTCCAAGTATGTTCTTTAATGAAAAACATGCTACCAACGGTCTCGACATTGCTAACCTTTTCGCTGAACACTTCTCCTCCGTCTACTCTGATACCTCGTGCACCATCCCTCCACTCAACTATACTAATACTATTGATTTAAATAATTGCCAAATCACACTCATAGATGTCTTTAACTCCTTAAAAAATCTCCCCAGCAAAACAAACACTGGTCCTGATGATATTCCAGAAATATTACTGAAGGAATGTAAATTTACTATATCTAAGCCGATTTGTTTGTTATATAACTTGTCAATATCATCTGCCACTTTTCCGGACTCCTGGAAAGTTTCTTATATCAGACCTATTTTCAAATCCGGCAATAAGTCGAACGTAGAAAACTATAGACCCATATCGATATTATCCCATATTCCTAAAATATTTGAGTCAATACTCACGAAGAAAATCACACCTATCTTTAAAAACGTACTGATCGAGGAACAGCATGGATTTAGATCTGCTAAATCTACTACTACTAATTTACTATCCTTTACCAATTCCATCGTCAATGGCCTAGAAGATAACCCACAAATAGATGTTCTATATACCGACTTTTCTAAAGCTTTTGACAAAGTAAACCACTCAATCCTTATGGCCAAACTATATGCTATCGGTATTAGAAACCCCTTGCTATCCTTCTTTAATTCTTACTTAAGCAATAGAAAACAACGAGTTAAATTAAACAACCTTGTGTCTAGTATTATTGAAGTAACGTCCGGCGTACCTCAAGGAGCACATCTAGCGCCGCTTCTTTTTAACTTATTTATAAACGACATTATAAGTATTTTCTCTCATACAAGCTTTTGGCTTTTTGCGGACGACAATAAGATTCTAAAAATAATAAAAAATCACAATGACTGCCTTCTTTTCCAATCGGATATCGACTCTTTCTATGATTGGTGTAAAATTAATTGTTTAAAACTAAATGTCGATAAATGCAAAATTATGTCCTTCTATAGATCAAAAAAACCGATTGTCTTCGAATACAAACTTAATAATATTTCCTTAGCAACTGTTACATCTATTAAAGACCTTGGTGTCTCTCTTGATAGCAAGCTTTCTTTTCGGGATCACATAAATGCAATCGTTAATAAATCCCTCAAACTACTTGGTTTCATCACTAGAATCACTTCGGACTTCAAAAACGTAAATACCCTTAGAACTCTTTACTGCTCTTTGGTTCGCCCCCATCTTGAATATGCTTGTGTAATCTGGTCTCCTTTTTATGCTGTCCACATTCGACGCATTGAATCTGTTCAACATCGGTTCTTAAGAGGGATTGCTAGGAGGCTAGGATTAGAAAAAGGCAAATACTCATATGATGAAATTGAACTAACTCTAAACCTCTCTCCTTTGGAAGTCCGTCGGGAAAGAAATGACCTCATTTGCTTCTTCAAAATTATAAATGGTATTATTGATTCACCTACTCTACTGCAACTCATTCCCTTCAATATCTCCTCGCACAGACTCAGAAATAATGAACTGCTCTTCCTCAACCATCATTCGACAAATTTTGGATATTATTCACCATTGTCCAGAATGTGTAGACTGGTCAACTCAAGTCAAAACCTTAACTTCTTTGGAATAAGTCTGAATGATTTTTGCCGGTCGCTAAACAAGTGACGGAATATTATAAGTGTCCCGTGGTCCTGACCCACGGCGTAGTCTTGACTTGATTCGACTTGTCACTTTATTTTCTTATATTATATCTGCCTTATGTCTTTGCTTTCATGTACCTTTGTCTAATCCTGTATTTTTTCATTTTATTGTTTTCGTGTTATTATTTTGTAATTTGGACGATGTCCGTTAATAAATAAATAAATAAATAAATAAAAGAAATAGGGAAAGTGAATTCCATTAGGATTTAATATACTGAAATTGCAAAAACATTGTAGCTTACTTTATTTTTTTATTACGTTATCGAAGTTTCTTACTTAAAGACTAAATAATTGATGAAACCTTCAAAGTTAAAAAATAAATAAATAAAAAGTTATTTCGCAACGCCACAGTTCAACCCCATAAAGAACCTGAAATATGAAGCAAACTCTTTGCAAATTGTTTACTAGCCCAGGCTTGGCTCGGCTTTTCCTTCGAGATGAAATAAAATGAACCAGCGCTGAATACAAATGTATATGATTAGCATAATTTACCTTTAATTTTAATCTCTACAGTTGCCGAGCTTTAGATTAACAGTTTGTGGTAATATATTGTGGCACAGGATATATTATTTTGCTAGAAGAAAATATACACTTTGGTAAAAGCGACGGTCTTTTTTAGAATAACTAACTACCAGGAGACTATAAGGCAGAGAGGGTGATTCTGGGAGATAGGTTTATCATTAAGAAGAAATACGTGACAGTATTTTATTAATGTAAGTCATCCAAGGGGGTGAAGACGTTGAAGAATAGCTAAGTGTCACCGTCGCTCAGTATATACCTACATAATAAGTTTTGTTTTTCCGCTTGACTTTTATTTATATAATTGTAAATTGAATTATAGACACCCCTAATTTACTGAACCTTTCATCTTCAACATACCAACTAGAATTATTCGATCGATAAATATTTTTGACTGTAACAACAATATCAGGACGTCATTTAGATACTCGCTTGTATCTAGATTGCATGCAGTTAACAATTTTTTATTATGTGCGTTGTTCATTACAATTATTGAGAATTTTTCTACCACAACGCCAGGTGATTGAAAAATTATAGTTACAAGAAGGCTATAATATAATAATAATACAATAATATTTATTTATTAATTTCTTATACAATTACAAATTAGGGTTTAATGCATATAAGAAATTAGGTTATATAATTTTTTTACAAAAGATTGTTTCAAGTATTTTATACATAAAAAAAAAAATTTCAAGAAATGTGGAATTTCCAAAAAAAATTCAGGCAGTCGTGAAAGATCTTGTCAATGTGGAGAGACTCTTTCAAGAATCAGAAGAATTTCCCTTCTGAATCTCTCCTCACAGACGCCAAATATATCAATCTCGGAGGAGATTTGGTTCAGGAGCAATATACTCCTCCCTACCGGGAAAACCATTGGCAGGTTAGTTCTGCAGGCAGAAAGATAGAATAATCTAAGATAACGTTGTCTAAGATAGTCATCTGGAACATAGAGACTCACGCGCTCCAAAATGGGTGTGTTCTCAATATAGCCTCGCAGCAGTCTGAATAAGTGGGTAGCGGCATACCACTCCCTTCTGAGCTGCAGGGAGTGAAGTCCCAGCATGCCCAGAAGAAAGTTCGTCAGGTAGAGCCATGGATAGTGGCCGTACTCTCTCGTGTAGAGAAATCTTAGAAACTTTTTTTGAACCCTCTCCAACATGAGGGAGCACTCCACCTCATGAGGATTCGAGATAAGCGAACCATTCTCCAGCCTACTGCGGACCAGGGAGAAGTATAAAATCTTCAGAGCACGGGTATCCCAAAAAACTCTGACGGTTCGGAGAACAAACCCTAACATTTTTAAGGCCGACTGGCACACCCCTTTGATATGAGGACGAAATGTCAACTTATTCTCATACATAACCCCAAGATCCTTTATATTTGAAACTCGTTTGAGATTATGACCGAGCATAGTGTACCTGTGGTATGTGAGACTAAATCCTCTGGTGAAAGTCAGAACTACGCATTTCATGACATTGAAATGACGCTTGTTTCGTTGACTTCATTCTGAAATGTTATTAACATCAGTTTGAAGGTGCAGGCAGTCCTCAATATTTCTTATTAGAAGAAATAATTTTATATCGTCAGCGAAGAGCAGAAAGTGAGAAAAACGAATGACTCCAGCAATGTCATTAATGAAAATGGAAAAAAGAAGAGGCCCTAGGATCGATCCTTGGGGAACCCCAGAAAAAAACAAGAAATTCGGCAGATTGGAAGATTCTGTGAGTGACAAATTGTTTTCTGTTCTTGAGGTAACTTTTAAAAAACTCTAACATCCGAAGTGAAAAACCCATCTGGGCAAGTTTTATGAGTAAGATATCGTGATTCACAGTATCAAAAGCTTTGGAGAAGTCGTTGTACGAACAGTCCACTTGGTATCCTCTGTCTAGGGACCTAGCAACATAGTCGGTGAAAACCATCAGAATGGTTTCAGTGGATCTTTCTTTCCTGAAACCATGCTATTCGCGGATAATGTATGCGTCTATCTGAGGCATAATGAATTTATGAATTAATTTTTCAAATAGTTTAGCAGGAGCTGATAGTATAGCAACTGGTCTATAGTTTTTGATTAATAACATACCTCAAAAAAAATAACAATTAATATGAGTATAGTACTGTTTTTCTTCGTAGGTTCTATATAATTTAAATGGAAAAATTTAATTTTATCTTATTGTTCCACTGACATGTTAGTAAAAGCCCGTATGGGCGTATAACATACATAAATAAATAATATTACTAGGTGTGACTGTTCGCTGCTCAGTGTGGCCTATATTAATAAATATATGAGAAAATAAATGTTAACTAGATAAAAAAAATCTATTAATAGTATTGGGGAAGCGCTACAAATACTGCAATCGACCCAATACAAAAAAATTCAAAAAGCAATAATTAAAATCATCTTGCAAGTACCATTCTACACAAATTCAAGCGAAATTTTCAAAAAATTAGACGTCATGTCAATAAGACAACTTTATGCCAAATCTGCACTACTAAATTTCCTCCAACAGAAACTACACATTCCAACGCTACCTCAAACAACAATAAAAACAAGGTCGTCAACAAACAATACCCTGAACATACCGATAACATACACCACACACGGACAAAGACACTTCCAGTATTACGCTACAAAACTTTTTAATTGTATGCCCACCACTCTGAAACTACTACTAACGGGAAATGCATACACAAACATTCACAAAAAACTGATCACAGCCTGGATCAAAAAACAAGATATCCACTTTATACAAAACATTATAACACCAAACCAAACGTAATCATGGATGAATGTGTATGTGTGTATATATTTATAAATGTGTTTATTTATATGTGTGTATGCATGCATATGTGTGTATTTATGTATGTATGTGTATACAAGGGTGTATGTATATATATATATATATATATATATATATATATATATATATATATATATATATATAAAAATAATATGTGCATGTAAATAAATATTTTTTTTCCTTATCTTTAAATAACAATGTAAAATAACCATTAAAAAAAAAAATTAAAATCCCAACTTACATTTATACAAGAAAATTTAACCAATACACATAAATACATGTACCATTTAATCATAACCACGTGAACACCTCAGCACAGGTTCTCCCAGTGAGGTGTTCACGAAACAACATTACCCACCACAGTGTCACCTACTCACACCCAGCATAAAAAATAAAAAAAAACACCATATTAACAATAGTTCTAAATTTATGTATTATATACAAATGTAAATATTTGTTAGACACTGTATGTATGTATAGAAATAAATAAATTAAAATTAAGTATGCACAATAAAAAATAATTATGTTCTGCAACTATTTTATGGTGAAGAAAATTTGGACATTTGCCTCCTGTCTCTCCAAACTCATTGTAATTGTTTTTATCTAATATGTTAGACATCGTTCTTGTTGTGAAAGAATTTTATTTCAAAATTAATGTACAGTGAAAATGTAATATCTAACCGAAAGATTGCCATAATCTCTTTGTTTTAGGAGTTAAGTTGTGCTAATTATCCTATGTTTCTCGAGGGTAGAATGGATAACCTTTTTCGAGATGAGAGTTCGTACTTAGTAGGTACTAAAATCCCCGCAAGTAGTTTTATGTGGCTTAGAAACAGGCTTTTCCGAGCTAAATTACTACATAAAGGCTTAAAAATGGAAAGAGTGATTCTGAAAGTTGACCCCGGCAATAATTCAGAACTTTTAGAGCTTTGTTGCTGTATCATAATTTTGTTATTACAGTGTTAGCTACCGAATAAAGCAATTTCACCTAAAAAAAAGTAATAAAAGGATAAGGGTAACCGTTACTCAAAAACTAATATAAATTTTTGAAATGTGATTTGCCAAACTTTGGCATTATAAAACTTGTGAGATGCTTAAGTAACTGTTCTTAAAGCCGGCAAATAATAATATTTAGGCTGCTTTCTCAGCTTTGCTAACTAAAGTGGCTTAAAAGCTCAAAACTCGGCTTAGCGAAGCTTTTAAGCTAGCAATTGCGCACAAAGGCCGCTGTTACCCAGTACCTTCAAAACAAGTAAAAAAAGGTGGGAGGAAAACTAACATTACCTACATTCATAACGTTTTTTCTATAAACAACATATTTTCAGCCCGGCGTAACTCTTTTGACTAAAATATTTGTACATAATTGAGAAAAAACGGTGTCAGCAACAATCTGCATTCTCAATTTTAACGTTAAATAAAAACATCTGTTTTATGGTTCTATTTTAATGAAATTTTCTCAATTCTTTAAACCTTTACAAGTAGTTACGTGCTATTTACAAAACATGGGATGTATATTTCTTGTGAAATGATATATCTGGAAAGTGAAAAGTTTGTGGGTAATGCTCCTAGTAATGGACCTTGATTTCTAATACGCTATCGTCATGAAAGCATTATTTTACGAAATTATTTTTTTAACATCACTATAGGGCAAAAATTTTATTCGTGCGACAATCTCCGATGGCATTACACTCTCCCAGATTTATCTGCAATGAAATGTAGTCTATGTTTGCATGCCAATTTTCATAATTAAAAAAATAAGCTTATCCATTTCACGGTCCGAAAACCAAACAAAGGGTTATTTTTTTTCACAATGTTCACCTACTCGTATTAGTGACATACACGAATTATTGTAAAGTGGTGCATTAAGTATTTGATAAATTTTTAAAATTTCTACAACTTACATTTTTCTCAACTTTATTCACTTGCTAAATGCTGTATAAAAATTATCTTGAAAGAAACAAAGAAAGAGAAAAAATTATAATAATTGTTTTTTTCGTCAAATATTTTGTATCTCTTTATACGCAAAGTCACTGTGTGCGGAATTGGCAGGGGGTAAGATTAAAATTCGAACCTTATCTTACAGTTTTCTTATTAGAAGCTGGATTTAGGATCTTAAAAAACGAAAGATTTCTTTAACGAAATGTTTACGCGGTTCCTTGATTTTACCCAATTAACTTGCGGAACCATAGCAAGATTTTTTTGAATATCACAATTTATTTTTACTTTATAATAAAACAAAAAGATTTTTCATCAGCTGTTACTTCCCGGCCGTGACCTCTTTCGAAAACTTTTAAACTTTGTAATTTTAGCTTTTCCGGGGTCAGTGGAGATTAAACCCCTAAAGTTACAATGAAATTCCGTCCCACCTCAGGTTGGAATTTCTATTCGGAAGACGTACCCATAGATGCACAGTGACCCGAATTATTATGTGGAGAAAATTAGCTTTTCGATTTGGGTCTTGCATTCCTCCAAAATAATTTTTACATTCTTGACAAATGGCATCAAAGGTGAAGATATTATTTGAAAAGAATAAAATCTCGAAACATATATAAATATATGTATTAGAAAAAGCAAACTGAGTTTATACGGTAAAACTGTCATTGAGGTACGCCAAAAGCTTAATATGCTTTTTGTCAATCGATTTTGGTGTGTCCGAAATGAGGCCAAATTTCTCTCACTTATGTGAAATTTTATTGATCAAACTTTTATAAAATTGAGTTGTTTTTGGGAGAACGGGAGTTGAAAGGTTTTATGTAAACTGGTAACATCGCTTGTCTTTCAATTTTATAAAAAAATTTGCTAACCAGTTCAAAGAAATAGAAAAGACAAAAAAAATAATAAAGGTAACGGTTTCAACAGGGAATCAAGTCATTTAAATAAAAGTGCTTCTTGCCCTCATAAAATTTTACACTCACTAATTTTAAAAATATTGCTGGTCCTATATCTTATACATAAATTCAATCTACAACATTCGCTTGTGTTTCCTTAAATGTCTTGTGTTAATTTCTAGAATTAAACTTTTTATTTCTTATTTTTTAAATTTTTCCTAACTACATTATATATTTAAGTATTGGTTACCTATTAAAATTCTCTAAATATATTATATATTCATTTATTTCACTGCATTTACATAAAATAACATTCTCAAATAACTTAATTTAAATACATATTAAACCATGTGACCTTATCACGTGGTACTACAATAACCCCAGTAAGGATACATTTTTCATAATGTTAAATAAATATTGGAAATGAAACTTTGAATAAACTTTTAACAGAACAAATGTTCAATTTCTCAAGATTTGTTTTTAGTACTTACATACCTAAATATTATTTCCATTGTTCAATTTTTATTCCTTCAAATGCTACGCATATAATAATATCTTGTTTCCGAAAGCATAACAATATTTTTAAGAAATAAAACATTTTTTTAATATACAATGTTTACATGTCATATAGTATTTTAATGTAAAACAAAAAATATAGCATTTCCTCGATATAAAGAGACTCTTGTGTTTGGTGGGTGAATTCTAGGTCTATTATAAAAAAATCATATAAGTAATTAATAAAATAATGTAAATAATAACAAAAGAGATAAATAATAAAATCGCAAGATTAATCGATAATAGATGTTATTTAAATAATAGACGTACCTATGATAACAAGAGCTTAATTTCCATGAGAGATTACCTATGACACTTCATCCAGAACACAATGTGTAAAAAAATTATAAAAATATACATATAAAATAAGTTTTACCAATTTACCGTTATTTAAATGTTTCGGGATTTTTTCAGTATTCAAACCTTAATTTCGAAAACTTTTTTTTTCGTACACAATAATCCCAAAAAAACTGTAAAATATAAATAAATCAAATTAATAATTGACCTACAAATCACTAAAATAACACTATTTCCTTGTTTCATTTTTTTCATTACCTTAACCTTAATTTCAGGTATCCAATTTAGTTTTTCTTAATGGTACATTTATCTAGAAGGACTGTAAAAATACCAAACAGTTTTCTCATAAACAGACCATATCCGCATAAACACCTATTTGCGACCACATGCGCCGGCATTTTTTTTACTCCCAATCTGAACAGGGCATGTCTTACTTACTCACTTTCAATACTAATAAACTACTTACTATCCACGATTAGGTCAATCGTCTAAACGTTTGTGTGATCGTCGAGCATTTCGGGGCCGATTTAATAAAGTAGGGTAAGTGCAAGATGGTTTTATCTCAAGAGTGCATTAAGGCGGCAAATAAAAGGGTAGTCATGTTTCGACTTCCTAAAATAGGATACGGTAAACTTGTAAATCGGGATGGAGATAGTTAGAATTTTTATGAAAAGGGTCATACGATGGGAAGCCTGAATTGGAAACGATTCAGTCTGAGTTTTTACAAAATTTATTGATGCTTAATTCTTCTTCCAGTGTCTTGGGTAATTGGCATTAAATTGATTGTTTCGTTGTTTGATAAGGCCCAATTGTTTGAATTCCCGTCATATTTGCATTTCCCATTTCAAGCAATGTAGTCCATTAATCGCCGATCCTTATGTTTGACGACTGGATAGCTAAACTTAAAATTAGACCAAAGCTGGCGGGTCAAAAAAACGCCGTTTACCCTATGCTTAAAGTGGCAATTTTCAAACTTCTAATTGATGCTGATTGCCGATTTGATGACAACCTCGAACAAGATTAGGTTTAAGTTTACGCATTCTCTTTATTGAGCGAACGTTTCGAACAGACGTCTAAAAGTGTCCAGGATCAGCAGAGAAGGGGTAGGAATAGCAACACGGCTTGTCATCTCACAAAAACAAGCGACTTCGTATAAATTGCTTCAGATAAATGATTCAGTATGGCCCATTTGCACAGCACGAACTCATCTGTCAATAAACAGTTTGTATATTTAGTTCAGAGATCCTCCGCATCTCTGTTTGTTCATTTGTTCGGTATTTGAATATCTGTGACACAACTGTGCTCTCAGGGTTAGAGTGCTGTTGTCAAGGAATCAGGACTCCAGTATTCTTTATGCTAGTAGGGGTGGAGGTGGTTGCTTGCTGGGGCTCCAGGGGGGTTTATTGGAAATGTGGGAATCTTCCCGCCATCAGAGATTCAGCACGAGAACCATTCCACAGACAATGCTGTTCGAAACGGTTTTAGGTTCAGAGCCGGTGGCTGAAAATGACAAAATTATTAATATTATTCTGTGGGTAAGTAAACATTTTTCCAAGTTCATGAACAGTTTTAGAAGCAGCAAAAAAAGTTTATTATTCAACATTACTTCTACTGTGAAAAAGTTTATTATTCAACACTTTTTCCACCGTGAAAAAATCATAATACGAGCATAATGTTAAATTCCACGCAAAATCTAATATTATATTATTATTTGTATTTAGGTGTAGAGAGCTAATGTGAGCCCAGAACATTTAGATTTGGCCCCGATTCATCTTAACCGCAGTGCGATGTTTTGAAGTATGACGGATTTTTTACAAGCTGCTTTATAATAACATTTATTAGACACTTTAACTAATATTATTGTATCGTGGTAGATCATGGTCATCTAACAAGTCAGAAGATGAAACCTTTTATAATTAGTCGATTGTGAGAAAAAAACAAGTGAATCACCCAAATCCAGCCCTCTTGCATCTCATGGCCGATTCCATTTTACCTTTTCTTATACACTTGAGCGTTGCCTTCCCAACAATAGCAGTCCTACATTGTGTATATATTTCGTGATTTCGTTCTGCTCGGGAAGTAAACTCAGTTTATTTTCAGCGAAATTCTAAAATGTATCTTTACAGTTCAAGGTTTCATGGTATTCGGTACTTAAAATGGTTTTATACAGTGATGTAGAAAACACTAGGTTAAGCCTCCTTCAATAAACATTTTTTTAGATTGAAACAAATCATGTAATTTTGTACAGAAAATACAGTTTTTGTCTAGGAAACAGCACCTACATCGCGTCGCGAGGTCGATTGCTTTTTAATCACAAAAACATCGTATTGCCTAGATATATTTTTTTATGTTTAGAAAGTGCGCTGCCAGTTTTACTGTGGTGGTAATGATTAAGAAAACTTTTAAGTTGTTGAAAAGTATTATTTCACGTGTTTATATGTTTCACGTATTATTTCACGGGATATTTTATAATGTTTTGTGGGAATAGTAAAATGATAATATGACTCGAGCAGTGTTAGAGTGAGACAGAAAGAGTTAATTGTATATAAGTAGTGCGCTCTCATCAATAATATTGATCTCATCACTAACAGTTTTATTGTACCAGCTACTGCTTGATATCATATCTGTATTTGTAACAAAAAGAGAAATTGCATGTAGTCGGGTTTTCATGAAAACTGGACTAAGTAATAGATTATTTTGGCTACCTCCAATCTTTCATCTAGTATTTCTATTGATTTTCTAATACACGTTTCTTACACCGTAAGTAATACTCGATCCATTATAGAAATTCAATGGATTTTTTGGGGAAAATGTAGTACAAAGCCGATAACTTGGAAAAAGTTGGAAACAAATTTCAGTTACAATATCTTTAGGATTTGTTAGTTCAGATTACATGTAGCACGAGCGAGGGGTGATTTATTTTAAAGAGTTTTTGGCCCCGATACAGGGAAAAGGATTTACGAATTTTATTTTGAACATCTGGATGAAATATATTATCCTATCAAATCAATGAGGTACTAAATAAACATTTGACTTTATTTTGTTATTTGTTTCAATTTTCAATCATGTTATGCGTTGATTGCATTAAACAAGTGTGATTGTTTATTTTATGTTTGCGATAATCTGTGAATTATCAATTCATACTTCTCAATTTTAATATTATTAATTTATGTATTTATTTGTTCGTGGAAAGCAAACACTTTTCGCTGTGTTTTACCTTTATTTATTAATATGTTTTGATCGGAGCTTCATTTTAACTAATTATGCTACATAATTAAATATTAATGAAGTTCCAGTCAAAGGAAATCCTGCTCGACTATGGATGTAAAATAGAACACGTAACTGTTTTAATGTGATATTAATTAATAATTGACAAATTTAAACAAAAGCACACACACGAATAAATAAATGATTATTTTTTAAAACACTTTATTGGAATTGCTCTCCCCATTTCCGTTTTACTCGATGTTCGAAAGCGTTCACAATTATTTATTTATTCACACCATGAAGGCTTTTACATGTGTAGAAAGCTTAAAGTAAGCTGATCAGGAGTACAATAATGAGTGTATATTACATAGCATAATAGGCCGAGTACAGAAAATATAAGCAGATACAATAGTATTTATCCTTGAGAGATACAATTACATTCATGTTGTTCAAAAATATGAATAAATATAATTATAATTTTCTAAATATAATTACAATGTTCGGTTGAATGCTTTCCTGATTCGACTAAATTCTGCATAGAAATATCAACTATACTTAACAAACGCCCGGTTTTTTTTACATTGATTTGGTATTAATAATATCGTTTTTGTCGTGGAAATGATTTATCATAACAACGATTTATTTACGCGTAAGCTGAGCGACGTTCTTCAGAATGAGACATTCCCCAGGGCCTACGTTGGATGATGTGTGGAGGTTATTTATAAGAAAAGGAAGGAGAGGATGGTCTGGGAAGGAAAAGGGTGGGTAGGAATCTGGGGGTCAATGTGTCCAGCAGTGACGAACGTATGAATCCATCCATCCTAACTGGAGTAGTCAAAAGATCTCCCTTAACCAGTCTCTCCCGAAAGGGCCCGCCACGTGTGTAGACGCATACATCGCAAATACCTAGAAACACCTCACCCATGAACATAGGAACTCCTGCTAAGTCACCAACGTAGCGAACCACTTACGGTGACCCATGGCAGAGGTATTGGTTATCCAATAAATACGGGGTTTTCCAATAAGAGGTGTTATTTTAAATAGCCCGCTATTTCGGTAGATGTTACTTTTGAAGCTGTCATTTTTTGACATTTGACAAGTAAAAACTTCGTCATTAATAAAAATAGAACAATACACGCTTCAACAACGCATTGAAATTATTAAAATTCACTTGAGTGAATCAAATGCAAATCATCTTGAGTGATGAGGTCCATTTCCACCTCGGTGGCTTCGTCAACAAGCAAAATTGTCGCATCTGGGGCTCTGAAAACTCAAGAGTTATTGTTGAAAAGTCTCTTTATCCTCAACGTGTGACTGTTTGGTGCGGTTTATGGTCCGGCGGAGTCATTGGACTTTATTTTTTTGAAAATGAGGCTGGAGCAACAGTTACGGTGAATGGATTGCGCTATTGAGAGATGATTAATGATTTTTAATGGCCGGAATTGGATGGTATTGATTTGGACAACGTTTACTTTTAACAAAACGGCGCTACGTGCCACACAAGCAACGAAACCATTGATATTTTTCGATTGAATATCAAAATAACACCTCTTATTGGAAAACCCTGAAGTTACCGGGCGGTACCCGTATCCGCCTCTCAATCTATTAACCTTTTTCATTTAAATAATCTCACCTCGCAAGAATGAGTACTATTTTGGATTGGAAAAATCTCATCTTTTACTTATTTTCATATTTTAATCCTTCGTCAAATTCAAGACGTTAAATCAAATTAATATTTAAAACTAAAACAATTTAAAAAATACCAAACATTGCCCACGCATGGTTATATTTTTTATATCAACTACTCCGTTATTCAAGTAAACCTATATTGTAAAAGCCAGTATTGACCAATAAAATATATTCCGTGTTATTAATCTTATTTCTGTCCATCTATCTTTCTAATATTTTTGTCTTATTATTTGACAGATCTAAGGGAAGAAAAATAGCTAAAGAATGCAAAAAAAGACTCGATACAAATGGAAGATAACTTTATAGGACCCAAGTATTCCAGAAATGTCGAGGCATCTCTTTCATTTTGTTTGTCAATCCATCATACGAATCAAAATGGCTGCCAATGAAAATAGATTGAAAGAAATAATGGATAAATATAATAATGTATCTGTAATCATGAAAATAAATACATTTCTACACTTCCGTATGGTATTTATTATTATATTAAGTAAAATAAAAATATAATACTTTTTCAGAGAGTAACAACTACTTTGACTTTTTTGTAACTATTACTTTTGTATCGATGTGGATGATTAAATGTTTCATATGAATGGCATCAACCATAATAACAATATTAAATTCGGCTTCTGTGCTGTGCCTTAGTCCTGTGCAAAATCTGGTTCAATGAAGTACAATTTACTTTGAATTTAAGTTTCATATTTAAAATTGGAACTGATTATGTGAAAAACAATAATGTAAGTACCTACCGATAATAAAGTTTTTCATAACTGGGACTGATTTGAGACTTAAGATTTCAGAGTAATCCGTGATTTTTCACGGATCATCGCTAGCATGGAATTAAATATATTACTCTGAAATTATTTTCGATATACCAAATGAGGGGGAAAAACTCGACAAGTTGTGTTGATATCATATTAGTTTGAAATTAATCAAGGTGAAAATGTGTAGTTGAAGGAAAAATATTAAGGACGGGTTGTTTTACAGAATTTGAACGATACATAAAATTTCAAAGGTGATTTTCAAGTTCTGTGAAAGTTCTGTTATTATTTCAGTTTTGTGAAACAACTGGCCAATAATGATATAATAAAAGAACTTGAAAAACAGCTTAGAAATTATATGAATTTTTCAAAATCAGTGAATCAACCCGTTCTAACAATTTTTTTTCAAGTTTTAGTTTTTTGCTTTAGAATCTTAAAGTAGTCGTCGATAACATGGCGAAAGTTACCAGAATTAAAAAGTTTTTTAGCGGTAACGTTTTTCTCAAGTCAATACTTATGCATGATGAATCTATATATAGTATTGTTCCAATATTTATATTAATAGAATAAATTCTTCTAGATAATACACAATTATTAAGTTAAAATTCAAGTTCTATGAAAGTCCTTTTCAAATTCTGTTACACGGAGAAAACTTACTAATATAAAATATTGTTGATTTATTAAAAATCTGGTCAAATTAATCATTTTCCTGTTAAAAGGGGGACTGTAGGTCTTTAAAAAATGACTTAACAGATTTCATAAAGAAACTATCAGTAAGGCACAAATATGGTATGAGGAAGTCGGAACACGCATTCTAAAAGAAATTATTTTATTCGCATTTCGTCCATTATATTTATTAAGACGAATCCACCTGCGTGAACGTATGTTGAGATATATTCTGAATCACTAATATTTTATAAGGAAATGGGCATGTAGTTACATTTTTAACAACTTTTTTTTCCGTGTACTACCGTGAAACAATCGGCCCATGATGGAATATTAACAGAAGTTTCGCAGAACTTGAATTTCAATTTTTAAATTCGATGAATTATTCAAATTCTTTGAAACAACTCTTCCGTAATAAATATTTTATCCTGTAACAGCATGTTCACAGTAATCTTACAAATATCACAAAACATTAAGGGAAATCAGGGAAATCTAAATAGTGAGAACTTTTTCTTATTATTCCAAATTGTTCCGAAAACTCCAAAGGGTGTGCTGTTTTGCCATTTCATATAATTTTTAACACAGAATGTTTGTGTTTTATTGACCATTTGAGTGGGAGACTGAATGTAGTAAACGAAAATACAAAAATACATTTCAGGGCCATCAGCTTAAAGTGTGATTAAAATATTGCAAAACACTATAGAAACCCTTCCTGTGCAATAAATCCAGACAAAACGCTGACTTCAAAATTACTTGAAATGGAAATTTGATGAAGGTGGATTGATTATATGGTGAATCAATTCTTGAGCCATGATTAATTATTTAACACGTGTGAGAGTTTTTAATCAAATAATGTAAATAATTATGAACATAATCATTTGTATGACCTGGCCTTTCAGAT
Organism: Hesperophylax magnus; assembly: GCA_026573805.1. Classification (NCBI taxonomy): domain Eukaryota; kingdom Metazoa; phylum Arthropoda; class Insecta; order Trichoptera; family Limnephilidae; genus Hesperophylax; species Hesperophylax magnus. Next base: position 16,889,060 of record JAIUSX010000049.1, read on the forward strand.
GAATGTCTCAATATCTAGCTATCATTACAACAAGTGATCTATTTGAGATATCAATAATTACCCGATCGACCAACCTAAGGTTTAGATAAACTTCTAAGAAGAATTTTTAAGGGTTAACGTTACACAATTTATAATCTTCACGTTCATAGATGGCACTAATCAAAAAAAAATTCGAACGTTATACTAATTAAAATATAAAGTAGAATTGGCAGTTGGCTGGTGTACAAACGTTATATAAATATGAATGAATAGTTTTTCCCGTAAAATAACTCAATTATTCATTATTCAGTTTTCAGGTCGAATACAAATACAATGATGAATTGGTGATTCAATTTATTTTAATGTTTCATATTTTGTAGGTATATACACCCACCATATATCGTATGTACTCCACCATATATCGCATGTACACCCACCATATATCGTATTTACCCCACCATATATCGTACGTACACCCACCATATATCGTATGTACCCCACCATATATCGCATGTACACCCACCATATATCGTATTTACCCCACCATATATCGTACGTACACCCACCATATATCGTATGTACCCCACCATATATCGCATGTACACCCACCATATATCGTATTTACCCCACCATATATCGTACGTACACCCACCATATATCGTATGTACCCCACCATATATCGTATGTACACCCACCATATATCTATGTACACCCACCATATTTCGTATGTACACCCACTATATTTCGGTTGTACACCCACCAACAAACAATTACTCATATTTTAAAACATAACGTTCAAGGGGTGTGTTTTTCAAAAAACTCTTAATGAACGCCATTTTGAAACGAGAACATTATAAAATGTGCAGTTTTACTTTTAAACTTAAAATGTGTTACAAAGCAGTTAGTGTATTGGTGACTGTTTTGCTAAGCATGTATAGCTAATAATTATTATCGTTTACCACGTTGGTAAATTGCGGTAATTATCAACTAGAAAAATATACAATTGAATATTGTTGACGAAGGAGTTTATCCACTCGATATTGAACATTGTCAGCATTTGATCGGCCTATTCTGTTAACAAAACCACGCACAAAATTTTACAAAAAAATAAGTTTTTATATCGATGGAGTTACAGAATTGTACCCCTTAACTCTAAAAGTACTTACATTGGCCGTAAAAATAAATTCACAGTACCTGGCCGCACTCTCTGGCTAGATTTATAAAGTAAAAAGAATGGCACCAGTTAGGTTCTTGAAAAAAAAACTCTCCCGCTGAATCGGCGTTCCCGCTCAATGGAAACTCAATCTGAAGTACTCTGAGTGCATAAATGTCCTAGAAAAAAATCACCGTCGTGTAAAGAGTTTTCCGAAGTTTTTTTTTCTGGCAGTCTCGGAAGTTTTTAGCCCCACAAATTTATAGACGAATTTATCATTTTGTCATTTTCCTGTTTTTAAAGACAAAAATTGAGTTTAAAACTATGAAGGAAAATTTTACTTGTTTGAAGCGTTATAAAAACTAATACTACTACGAAATATTAATAATAATAATCTTTTTATCTTTTAGATTAATACCTAGGTCCTCAACAATTAGCAGTGTTGATATAGTAAGGGAAGTCTGTGTCTCAACACTGATAATTGTTAATACCTAGGTCCTCAACAATTAGCAGTGTTGATATAGTTAGGGAAGTCTGTGTCTCAACACTGATAATTGTTAATACCTAGGTCCTCAACAATTAGCAGTGTTGATATAGTTAGGGAAGTCTGTGTCTCAACACTGATAATTGTTAATACCTAGGTCCTCAACAATTAGCAGTGTTGATATAGTTAGGGAAGTCTGTGTCTCAACACTGATAATTGTTAATACCTAGGTCCTCAACAATTAGCAGTGTTGATATAGTTAGGGAAGTCTGTGTCTCAACACTGATAATTGTTAATACCTAGGTCCTCAACAATAAGCAGTGTTGATATAGTTAGGGAAGTCTGTGTCTCAACACTGATAATTGTTCATTTAATTTAATTAATTTTATTTCGATTTTCTATTGTTTGTTTTATACTGTTGTTAAAATGAAATTTGTAATTTTTATGTACTTAAAAGCCCAATAGGGCGTCAATAAATAAATAAATTAATACCTAGGTCCTCAACAATTAGCACTGTTGAGATGGTTAGAGAAGTCTGTAAATCATTTATTTTCAACGGAACAAAAAATATATCATTGAAGACGAAGTTAATACTAATAAATCTAATCCAAACATGAAACAGCACAATTATTTTACAAGCAATAATTATTCGCTTGAAACACTCATCCACATTGAAAAATCTCCTGATAAAAGATACATGACGCCAACGGGACTCGAACCCGTGTCCCTTCGATTTCCGGTCGACAGCTCTGACCACTGAGCTATGGCGGCTTATCTCTTATCCGCGAAATAATTCAATATATACTAGTGTTTCATTCAACAATTACTGCTTGTTACATTTTTTCACCTGAAAACAACCAACTTTATTTATATATGAGAAAGGCATTGTAAGTGCTAACTCTCTCACTAGATGGCGTCGAGACAAATTGTCTACATTTTTAGGTGAAATACTTGAACTTGTCAAATATTATTTTTTTTTTTTTTGGTAAACTAATGTTTACTACAAGATTTTTTATGCATATGACAAAGGGTAACAATTATTTTACAAGCAATAATTATTCGCCTGAAATACTCATCCACATTGAAAAATCTCCTGATAAAAGATACATGACGCCAACGGGACTCGAACCCGTGTCCCTTCGATTTCCGGTCGACAGCTCTGACCACTGAGCTATGGCGGCTTATCTCGTATCCGCGAAATAATTCAATATATACTAGTGTTTCATTCAACAATTACTGCTTGTTACATTTTTTCACCTGAAAACAACCAACTTTATTTTATATGAGAAAGGCATTGTAAGTGCTAACTCTCTCACTAGATGGCGTCGAGACAAATTGTTTAGAGACACATTGAAAAATTTTCAATGTGGATGAGTGTTTCAGGCGAATAATTATTGCTTGTAAAATAATTGTTACCCTTTGTGCTATGCATACAAAATCTTGTCTTAAACATTAGTTTACCAAAAAAAATAATAATGAAACAGCACAATACATAGAAAAAAGGTAATTAGGTCAAAAGGTAATTAGGTAACTAGGTCTCAACTGGGAATCAAATCTGGGAGGATCTCTGTCTTACCGGGAAAACGCCTCTAACCACTCGGCCATCGAAACCTTATTATTTTACGTCATATTTGTCGATAATACTATTTAAACTAATTTTTCACATAATATGTTTGTCAGCAATCTTTTTAAATCATTACAAAATTCTAAAGAATTTATTTGTAACTTAGATAAAAAAAATCCATTTTTTATTTATCTGGGACTTCTATTCACCTTTATTGACTAGGCTAAATGTATATTCTATTTAATTGGAAAAACTATTCTTTTATAATTTTTTTCGAAACGATACGAGGTGATTGGCGTCTCTACTACTTGTTGTTAATAAAAGCTCCTTCTGTGTCCAAATACGAAAAAGTAATTTAACGAAAGCATTCAAAAACACTACTCGTTGTTCAAAACATTAAAAATGTTTTTTTTTATATTCCGTGAATTTTTATGACTTATGACGATATTGGTAATTTACATCTAGCACAAAATCAGTAAAACAATTTTTGTTATTCTTACAATAATTCCCAGAATTAATATCATCTCTTATCACAGTAAATCAAGTTTTTTTTATTCAGATTATGAGAAAAAGAATTGTTCTACAAAGGGTGGCTCATAAATTACTCCTGTTGGAATATGAAAATTGCACTTTTGTTATTTATGGTCTGGTATTACATAACCGAACATGTAAAATAATAATGGAGGTCGAAGTATTTCCAAGAACCTTAGACGTCCTGGGGACGAACACAACAAAAAAGCCTTAAATTCATTGAAGAAAAAAATAACCGGCATGTATTCACTTGACACCTTTTTATGTATTTTCTTCACATTACCATATTTGTTTAAGTAGACAAATTGTAAAGAGAATTATTACTCTTTTACAAAAAGCTATTCACCTCACGATTTGCCTCAGAGAATTGTCTACCCTTTATAAAGCACATTTTGGCTTTCGGTTTTCATTTTGCCCTTTTTGTTGGTTTGTAGACAATGTCGGCAAGGGTTTTACAGTACTGGGCGGGTGTTAAAAACAACGAACTGCCAAGTTTGAGTAACAAATTGAACTGAGCCAAGAAAACCGAAATGGAAAACGGTTTGAATAAAACGAATGGAACTGCGAGTGCGATACTGTTTGTATTCCAGATAATAATCATAATAAGAAGTAGATAAAGCTGAATATTTACCGAACTTTATTTATCATCCTTGCATGAAACGAAATAAAAAGTTACATATACACATTGAATTAACGTATTGCGTTTTAAAACAGATTTGTTCTCGATAAAAATATTCTAGACAAACCTCTCCCCATGAAGCCGGGCACGCCTGCTAAGTCACCAAACGTATAAAACCTCTTGGGGAGACTTATGGTAGAGGTGTTGGTTATCCAATAAATGGTTCCCGAGGCGGTGGTATGCATACCCGTCTCCCAAATTGTAAAGTATTGAATTTTTTAAGGGTATTTTTAATGTTCTATATATTTCTTTATTTTTGTTATTTCATCTTCATCTTTGAAGATGTCTTATAAACAAAAATCATTTTAAAACTAGATAAAATTATCTTTTACATTTTTGGTTTTGAAATATACTTTAAGATGCATGAATTGAAACATTTTTATTTCAAATTTGAAAAAAACACATGTTTTTACTCCAAGCCTCGAAAATTTGTATAAATATAATATTTGTATAGAAAGCACGTTCCCTTTATTTAGGGAAAGCGCAAGAAAACTTTCACTTCACTTTTATCTCGTTTACAAGATATGATTGATGATCCTAGAGAATAAACAAAAAATGTCAATTTGGATTGAATTTCTGCGTTATGTAAATGTTGACAAGGAGAAAAATGAATAATATTGTACATTGCTAATTTATTATTACAAAATTCTTCAAATTATTCGTAATCCGGTTAAAAACGGGATCGCTGGCGCTTAACAAATGAATTGATAGGTTTCCTAGTCAGCTTTTAGTGAAATACAAATGTATGGACATGTGTATTGGACATGAAAATTCTAATATTTTAGCATTTTGTCCCTGGCAAATGCAGGTCCGTGTCCGTGTCCGTGTCCGGATTACGAATAATTGGAACCGATTTTTGATTTACGCATTTTCTCCATTCAAATGCAGGTCCGTGTCCGTGTCCGGATCAAGAATAATTGGAAGCGATTTTTAATTTAAGCATTTTCTCCATTCAAATGCAGGTCCGTGTCCGGATTACGAATAATTGGAAGCGATTTTTAATTTACGCATTTTCTCCATTCAAATGCAGGTCCGTGTCCGGATTACGAATAATTGGAAGCGATTTTTAATTTACGCATTTTCTCCATTCAAATGCAGGTCCGTGTCCGGATTACGAATAATTGGAAGCGATTTTTAATTTACGCATTTTCTCCATTCAAATGCAGGTCCGTGTCCGGATTAAGAATAATTGGAAGCGATTTTTAATTTAAGCATTTTCTCCATTCAAATGCAGGTCCGTGTCCGGATTAAGAATAATTGGAAGCGATTTTTAATTTAAGCATTTTCTCCGTGAATGCATAAGACATAGAATGCATAAGACATAGAATTCTCATATAATAATTATTATGGAATAATTCTTTTAAAATTCAACAATTTAAAAAAATACTCACGAAATAACCTCATTTTTTCATGATGGGAATTTCGTGGGTCAGCCTACTGAAATGCAACGTTGCCAGCTCTTTCGGAGCAAAGTTATAATCATTTTTTATTAGTAGCAAATCGAATCTGTGCTTGTGCAGCCTTTATTCAATGTGTAGCTAAAACACCATTTAACTGTCAATTTATCATTGGTAAGATTTATGAACCTTATGCATTTATGAATTATGAACCTTATTATGACCTTAATGAACTTTATGAACCTTATTAATTTATGAACCTTATGCATTTATGAACCTTATGCAACATGATTTTATTGCCCTACTGAAATGGTCGCATGATGCAGGCCTCTTTATAAACGCCAAAAAAACTAAAATTATGCACATCAGATCTCCACACGCCAGATGTAATGTAATTCCTTCATTATATTCACACACATTTGACTGCATACATAAAAATGTTGCACAGCCCTGTTCATGTGAAACCATTGATTTTGTCAAAAGTTATGTATATTTGGGTGTTACTATTGACTGCTACATGAAATGGGATGTACACATTGCTAATGTTTGTAAACTTCTACGAGCTATTGTGGGTAGGATTTATAAAATAAAATATTTCGTGCCTATAAGTACTTTAAAGTTAATCTACTTATCTCTGGCTGAATCCACTATACGTTATGGAATTACTTCTTGGGGACATTCTTGTAAAACTAATATAAGCTATATAAAAACTTTACAAAACTCCATTACAAAATTGTTAATCCATAAATATGACGATCAACACAGAAGTAACATTAAATTAATATACAAGTCTCTGAATATTTTACCTGTCAGAGGATTATTGTTTTACAATATTGTAAGTCAACATGTTATATTGTCTGATTCATTGTATAGGGAAAGAGTTTGCCATAAACATAACACAAGATTCACTCAAAATGAAGGACTGGTAGTTCCGAAATGTACTAATAAATATGGTGAAAGAACTTTAAACTATATAGTACCCAAAATTTTTAACCTATTACCAATGATAATTAAAAATAATAACATGTATACTGCTAATGTTAAATATAATCTAAGGAAATGGTTATTGGATAATAATGATCTATACTGATGCCCCTGAAATGGAATTCATATTCTTAGAAAATGGAAAAACAATTATTTTGTAATACCTGACTACCTACCTCTATTTATGAAACTATTGAAGTACTTGTTGATAATACTAATTTGTTCATACATTTATTTTTACTTGCTTATTATATAAGGCTTTTATGCTGCTATTTAAACTTTTCTGCAATGTAACCAATGTATGTAATTATGTACCGTTCAAATTGTATCTTATGAGTGTATAAATGTTGTCTCTATGTCCCTGCTGACAAACTACATAAGTAGTTTAGCGGGTTTAAATGTGAATAAAAAAAATAAAAAAAAGGCTGTTTTAGTTTATTTAGACGATCATTGTCATCAGATATATGATTTGAAGTTTTCACGGCCAAAAGTCTTAACATGATTGATTTTAGGGTATTATGCCGCGTTCCATTTTCTCCTCATTTAGCCAACGTTTCGGACAGCGTTACAGTCCATCGGGGCAGACGAATCTGCTACAATAATCATTATCACTGTCCATATTGCACTTCTTGCTTATACGTTGAAGGCAGGTTTGGTGTCGTAGGTCATATCCAAAGAGTCCCTAGAAAACTCTAGAATAGTCCATCGCTTCTAACTAATGAGTTTAAATGTCAGTTTTTTTAGGTTAATTATATAAATCATCTAAATTGCATTTTGTAAGAATCATGGTTAAATTAATTATCTTTCAGCACACCATATACTCACTCTTTACCTATTTTCCTGGTAGGTAGGTACTAGGTACTGTACAAATCTAGGACGGTAGCTGTTTTTTTTTTCACCAATCTATTATTAAAAATAATAACTCATCTCTCATAAGTTCCCCCCTGCCATCCCTTACGGTTTGTTTTTCACACCCGGAGGCAGAGCTCGGTTTATACCTTTTAAAGCAACGTTTATCATTGTTGGTCTTTCACACTGGTAATATTGGGAATATCTAAGATTCTGAATCACTAGTTTCCAGAAGCGCTTTACAACCACGAACCACGTTCACAACGTTCCGCACTGTCCAGCGTCCACGCCGCCCTCGCCACCATTTAATTATTACTTAAATTACTGCGCTCGAGATCACTAAAATGGCGGTTTACTGGCCATGTCCGTCTCCCGTTGCACTGAGAAGTAATACGAAGTTTCAGTCATTTATGTAACGATGGCCTATCTATCATATTCTATATCAACGTGTCTGGTCTACTTCTCTACTTTAGCAGCCCGTCACAACGGTCCCCCGGGAGAGGTTAGTACGAACAAAAGTGGTAGTTATTTCTCAGAAGCAACTACGGGATCAATTTCACTTAACTTACTGCGTTACTTTTAATAGAAGGCTTTACATTTCGTTCAGTTATTTTGTTTCATTTTAGTACCTTCACTGTGTATGGGCGCGTGGTTTATTTAAATTTCATTTTAATTGATATGGGCCAGTCAATATTTTTTTTATATGTGTATGTATATGCTCAAGGAGCTACCCAGATTTATTTCACTTTTCCGTTTTTCGCGGCAACTAAAGGGTTAAAAAAAACTTTTGTAGTCGGGTTGTCGACACATTTTAAATGACATTAAACAAAATCGACCCTTTAGTAATCGATGTTTTTTTTCATTTGATCAAAAAACTTCCAAATTCGAACTCGATACACTCGAAAACAAAAGTTCAAGTAAAACAAAATTTGCAACAAAATCGACCCCAAATTTGATATGCATTCACCAGTTTGCCGCTTGTACCACGACTTTCCGGACACCATGTATACTATAAACTAACAATGTAAACACAAATAGTAAATTTTGTAGGAAAATTACCAATAATAAGGATGCAGAAAATGTTCGTATTTAAATATGAATATTTTTTTAAATGTACACATAGAAAAAATATTGCTCTTTAAAAATGAATATACCTACCTATAAATATATTTTTATTAGTCAAAAATAATATAAGTTATTATTTACAAGTAAAGAAATAGATGACTGACTGTTTAAATATTATGGTAACAGAAATTATGCGTTTTATATATCTTACTAAAGAATAATACATTTTTTTCTACTACTGTGGTTTGGGCATTATTTCATTTTAATTCTCGTGAGTCGTTACTTAAAGTTACGGATATTTTTTCATTAGAAGATATACATTATAAATTAGAATTTTTTTTCCTAAAAAATGATTTGGTAATGTGATCCTCGCTAGGTGTTTTACCCGTGGTGAGGCCCTCATGTTACGATTCTACGAGACAAATTGTGTAGATAATGGAATTCTATAAATGAAATAATAATAAAAATTTTCGCTAAATTTTACTAACTATGAAATAACCTGCTGCAATATAAAACAAATTAAATTTTCAAAGAGAACACTCGTTCGTGTTAAACGTCTTTTGGCTATTTAGTTAGCGTGTACCTATCAAGTCACCTGTCAGCGCTGTCACTGGTCACGGACAAGTAATGGGCACTGCAGGCAATGTAATTTGCTATCAAACCTGAGAACAATTATTAGTTGAAAAACAGATTTAATTACTATTAAAAAATTATTTTAACGGCTACAAAGAGCGATAGAGAAAAAGCTCAATTATTTAAATTTCCTTTTTTGATACAAAAACCACAATATTTTGAGAGGATGGAATTCATCGTGTTTTACAACTGATTAAAGAAAATGTCGCTTCTTCCTTTATCATTTTGTATGATTAACGAGAAAAACACAAAAATGTATTTTATTTGTAACAGTCGCAAATGACATAAATAAATCACCCAAGTCACTAATCTTGTTTTAATTTTTAACATTTTTTGCCGAAATACTACATTCACTTTCATGTCTTTGTCCCGCAAAAAGTTTGACAATTTATTATTTACGTCACAATGTTATTGTTTATCCTGGTTTAGGATTTAACCCTTAAAGGAAAACAACCCCGAATATGTTACGTAAATCCCTAAAAACGAGGGTCATTTCGAATATTTTTTTAAAGAAAGTGACCGTCATATTTTGTATTATGAGGCATGCGTGTTTTTGCAATGAACCGACCCTTATTATTTGAAAGAGAATGTGGGTCGAATTACGAAACCCTTTTAACCCATAGTAATAATATGTACCTTATACCATATTAAGCTTCAACAAGAATCAAAAGTTCCCATCAGTGTCTTATATCAATGTGATTTTGTAATTTTAGCTTATTTATTGCACTTTCTTTAAAAAAAGCCTTTCAAAAACTTATTACTATGTCCCACGATAGACTTTGGGTGAAATTCTGGGGCAATATTAGAATGTTTTTGTGATTTTAGCATTTGTGTATCTACCAGCACATTGTGGAACGTGACAAGTATCACAACCTTCCTCAGAAAAGATTCCATTTTCAATGAATTTGCTCCAAAATTCTGGAAACTATATCTTTTCGGGAAAAAACTTTATTTAACCTTATTTCTTGTCATATAGTAAAAAAATAAGCATAGAAGAACACAGAGATCTTTATAAAATAATAAATGTTTGTCATGACGGAGATAGTTGGTGGCTTACATTAAAGTAGTAATTACCACGAGATAAGAACGGAGTATAAAAATATAATATATTTAGAATTTGCTTTTTTTACGTTGACTGATCAAAAAATATTGTGTTTTGAGTATTCAATTTTTTTTTTCAATTTGAAATATTCAATTTTAACCAACCGTTACAATATATATAGATGCACCGTAGGAATCTCAAATCGGTAAGCAAAAAATACGTCAATTGAAGTGCTTTCGATTCCGTAGTTTCAGTATTAAACTGTCACGTGTCGCGTAAGATCGTGTGCTACCAGTAAGTAAATTGCATTCAAAAAGTACTAAAATGCCGTCGAAATTGTTTTAATTACTCGGCAAACACCAGTTAGATCCAAGGAAAAATATTTCATTTGTAAATACACGAAAATGACTTATTTTTTCGCTTATTATATATAGTTCAGTTGTTTCCCGTTCGAAGACTTTATGCAAAGAGAAAATGCAAGGCCGACTAGAGTAGAGATCTGGGCGCACAACAGCCAAATTACGAAGCAAACTAAACTACACGATTTAAAGTAGTCTAATTACTCTGTTTATGTATATGTTTTGCAGTAAAACAACTTACAAATCAGCAGTAACAACGATTAACAGCAACAATCGCCACCAGCCATCTGCCAACTGTGTTTGTTCTATTTTGGCACGGCAGTTACTTATTTATTTATTTATATATATATATATATATATATATATATATATATATGCCTAAAAAGGCTTTTACATAGAAGTGATGCACGATGCAGTGTATATAGGATAATATCTGTATTATACAGGAGATACTGACAGTAAATAGATGTAATCCATTGTAAAGAAGGTACAAAATACACAATTGTATAATTGTGATTACAAGTATAATGAGAAAATATTAAGAAATATTTAAAAGAAAAACTAAATAAAGACAAAAAAAACTAAATATGAAGAAATATTAGTAAAACGTAAGAGTAATACAAAGTAAAAAAGAAATTACAACAATATTACATATAAGAGAAATCATTAAAACTAATTTACCAACGCTACTCTGATTTATAGGATTTGACAAAGTGTTGGTATAGATTATGCTTAATTCTATAAATGGAGTCAATAAATAAATCAATAGCACCCCCATACTTGTTGCCCAGATCATGCATCCTATTAGTCAGTGAGTGTGTCTGATAGTTGGTCGTGTATGTATTGCAGAAGAATGTTATATTTTGTCTTGTATTCTTAGTCGGCACATGGAGTTTAATAGTGGCAAGGATGGCAGGACTATCAATTAAGTTGTTACTGACTCTGTGTAACACAACCAGGTCTGAAATAATTCTCCTGTCAGACAGTGTTATTAGATGCAATTGATTCATCAAACTGACATAATTAATGTAATCAATAGGAATTCTGAGCTTAAAATTTACGTACTTAAGAAATTTGTCCTGAACTCTTTCTATATTATTGGAGTGAAGTTTATATAAAGGGGACCAAATAGGTGAATTATACTCCAATTGAATCACTTGACACCTTTAAAGCCGTCAGGCGACCATACCTGTAAGTTGTACTCTAGTCGGCCTTGTGGTAATATTCGACGCAACTTTTGAATACGATTCTATTATACACATAATATATTTTCATGTATTTCTTTGTCATTCGTGAACAGCGTTTGGGTGAAACATTAACTGGAAACATGAGAGTGTTTCTTATTTGCCACATTTTATCTTCATTTTGTGAAACAATGACAAGTCTTGACGTATTTTAAGGTCTTTGGTTTTGACACTTTATAGTCATGGGTGCTCCCAGAGTTTTATAATATTGTGTTAAAACTGTACATAAATATTACGTATCGAAACATTTTTAATGATATTAAAACAGAATGCTTTAGACAACCGCTTTGTCTGCGTTCATTACTAGGAGTAAATAAATTTATTTATTTTTCACCTTGGGGAAAACATACGTTCCACAACATTAAAAAATGGAATGCTTCACAAGATGTGAATAGCATTCCTTATTAATGTAATGTCAATAATCAATATTTATGCATGACTCTTGATTACATTAAATCGAAGTTTATTTACTAGACCATTTAAAAAAAAATCATTTTCGATAATATACAAAGTATTATAATTTTTGCTGACTGAAGTCTAGCCTCCCACCATCTGGAGCTAGAGAGACCATGGCATCCCTAATTGGGGTTTGTTGTAAGATTAAAGGTAGTGGAGGGAAGGAGATGGGGAAGAGAAAGATGAGAAAGTACCTGTCTATTCAGATCTGGTCACCAAACACGGCCAAATTTATATACAGCAACGTTTCAATTCACTATAGATAATAATTATTGTTACTTAAATCTTCGTCTCTCAATGCTGTATTCCTTTGCAAAACAACAAAGCCAAACAGCTGAGGCATTTAAATATTAAATTGCAATATCAGCCACGTATTTGCCGTAAAGTTCAATTATCAAAGCTTGTTAATCAAAAATGTATCTTAATTGCCGACAAAGGGGGTTCAATTCAATATACCCGAAGTTTGGGTGGCGGCCAGAAAACCTCCGAAGTTTCGAACGACAATCATTAACAACAGTTGAGTGCGTACATTATTTACGCTATGCTTATTGATTGCCTAATGGAAAATAGAACAAATGAAACTATTCTACAAGAGCATATATCAGTGGCGCGCATCCATGCTCGACCATGCCAAAAACTAACATGGATAGCGAAAAAATAAAACAAAAAAAATTGAAAGGTCAATATAATATCCAAATAATTATAAACATCATTTATTGTGTTTTTATTTATTGTATACGTATATATACACATATAGGTATATATATATATGGAAGTATGTAAGCATGTGTTCGCAAAGACTTCGTGGATAGGAAACCTCAATATCAAATCCTGCAATTGTCCTACCTACCCAATGTACCCATCCTAAAATGTCACAATTGTCGCAAGACGTCTAACTTAACTTTAAATCCTCAGGCCTCTGCTATATTTTGACGCTTTGCAATAAAATCCAAATAAGTTGAATATATCTGAACGTATCCGAAGACTAAATACTGCTTTTGAAAGGTGATAAAATACCCTTTAAAATGTTATTATTCACGAAATGTATTTTTTTTTCAAATTCCATTTGGAACCTTTGGTTTCATAAAAGTACACATTTAAATTCTTTTGTAATTAACTTCGATATTTTAATTTTCTCTTTCTAACTTTTTTTAGATCATATATCTCACCATGACGGTAAGGGAGACAACGATTTCTATTTACATTAGCTCCATACAGGAAGCCTTAATGAAAATAAATCCCCTCAGGGCCTATGTCATCTTTGGAGATGCTATATGGAGGGTCATTTTAGTACAAGAAGGGGAGCAAGTTTTAGGAAGGAAAAGGGTATGAGGGATGGGAAGGAATCTGGGGATCAGTATGTCTAAGAGTGACAAACGTATGAATCTATCCCTCCCACTGCGGTGTAAGGCATATTCTGAGAGAGTCCTGCTGGAGAGGTCAAAGGATGTCCCTCAGCCAGTCTCACCTGATCCGGTCTGCCACGCAGTTGGTGGGTAGACGCATCAGTCGTCAAGACCCGAAAACCTATATTATTTATCAAATGTTACTAATAAAAGTTTATTTCATCCCAATTTTATATTTATATTCATACGTATTTCTTCAAACATAAATTTTCGACTGAACAAGTAAATACGTGCATAAAAATTAAATTGAATTCTTGTACTAACTCACGTTTTTATTTGGATTCCTCGCGTAGGTACTTATTAATACTACGTTTTAAATTTAAGAATATTATATTTTAACGGTTACGTAAATTATAGAAGAATGGTCACTGTCACCCATCAATATTATAATAAGCAAGTTAGGATGTACGTTCCTTTCGAATGCTCTGTGATGACGTGCATACACGCTCTACCTGGGAATCCTGTAGCGAAATTATTACCTGCGACTGATTTCAAGGATTCAACCAGCCAATAGACAAACCATACTTATTCAATATATTTATGTATTCTTAGTAGACTAAGAGTATTATGAGTAGCTGAATCGGGCAATTTTAAATATAATTCTAAGGCTACCTATAATTACAGATTCGAATCTAATTTTTAATATTATGAATGTGTTTGATGTTCGGCAGCTACATGCAAAAACTATCCTAACTCATCTATACTCAAATATACATAATTACTACGAAAAAAGTTCAAATATACGATGTACTTGAAGCAACAACAAAAACTTACTACAAATACCGATAACACATACTACGTTTGGTCAACGAAACTTTAAATACTTTGCGACAAGACTCTACAACATTCTTCCAGACAGCATAAAACAATGTGATTCACATAAAAAATTTCAAAGATAATGTAAAAACTTGGATCAAAAATAAGAATAGGGCCTTCACCGGTGCATTCACCCATTATCGAGTGAATACACCTTAATACAAGTATAGGTATGTTCAAAGGTATTAGGAACTAACACGAAAAATTCTACCTCAACACAGGCTAGCTCAGTGAGGCGGTATTTGAGAAACCTCAACTAATTGCACTTTAATTTTCTTTTTACCTTCATAATATTATGTTTGTATTTTTCTGTTAATTTTATAACCTTAAAAATATAAGTTACAAATCAATGTACACCATAATATGTATTTATAGTTGTAATGTGTAAACTTTCCTAAAATATATTAGAGAAAAAAGCATTCATGATTATAAAGGTCATTCGTAAACGGAGATACTTACATGTGAGTACCGCCATAGTATGTTGCTTGTGTTCATACACGACGCGACGCGTCGGTCGTCTACGGGTTTGACTTCAGTTGCACGCTACTGATAGTGCTGGTAGCACGATACGCGAGTTGCATTCGCATCTACTGACATGATTACATGACATCCGAATATGAATTGAATGTTAAATTTATTCTGGGGGTGGGAAAATATCCGTGTTTATATAACTATAATTTACCTGAATACGTTACAAAGGATTTAGAAGGCGTGGATTGAGGTTGGAAAGAAAAGTCCATTTGACATCATTCTTATGCAATTCCTTGACGGCGACGAATTTTAGATCTATTTTTTGCTTGTAACAAAGAAAAACAATATTATTGCCTTCGTCGCTAGTCATAGTGTTCATTCCATGGCTGCACCTCAAAAAATGATCAGTATAATTCGGCTAGCGTCGTGTACGTAAACCAGCTTTAAAAAGTAGCATATCGGTAGGCTACTTGTGGTTGCGTCACAGTCACGTAGCTTGTAGCATCTCCATGTGCGATGGGCCTTACTAGTTCCGAGTTTTTTTTATGTTTGTTTTTGTATTATATAAATAATACTAGTCTCTACTAAAAACACCAAAACATGTAGTTTGTACAAAATATAGCTGAAGTGTGTGTGCACATATGTAAGTGTAAGTATTTCGTTGGCATGGCGGTGGTTGAAGAAGGGTGCTTACTCTATATTTCCCATGAAATCCCTTCACAAATAACCACCCCGAGTATTTACTGCCGTGAGTAGGCTCAATGATTTTACAGAGGGTATAACCAGTAAGGCAAGCCATTAAGGGTCTCCCAAGGGCCCGCGTCCCTTATTTACGCCTAAGTCTATCAAATCCTCAAGGGCGCGACATTCCTCGGGTTTGCCAGGACGGCCGCAGGAATATGGACCGTTTATCTTACTCTTGCTGAACCGGCTTCTCGCTATTCATTTCCTGGTAAACAGCTATATTTTGATGATATTTGGAATAATCAAATCTTGTAAGTTAATATATTATCTTCCTCACAGGTACCTTGTGCGTAACTGGCTATTTTTTATTTTACAAAATAATAAATTAAAAAAAAAATTTTACCTGAACCCACATTACCCACATAAATATCGATAATTAATTTCGAATTCAAAAAAACGGACCCGTTTGAGGCTCTTAAAATGCTTTGAGTTTGCTGAAAAGTTGTTTAGAATAATTAGTTGCCATATTTTTTTAAATCCAATTTGAAATTTTAAGCCCCTTACTATTAAACGTGTTTAATAGGCTTAAGGGATTTTACACAACTGGTTAAATACCGTTTACCATAAATATTAATGGTTGTTTATCAGATTTTTTATAAGGAATTTACAGTTTGAATAAAAATTATTTCATACATAGTATAGATATATGTCAGATATGTATACATTATGATACAATATAGTTATTTTCCTTCCTATGTAGTGTTTTTTTAAGCTTTTCGCAAGCGATGTTTCTTGTAAAAGAACACTACGTTTATTATTTATTTGTTGTTATCAAGTTAAATTTGTAGAACTCTATTTTAATTTTATGTTCTTCTTTGTAATATAAAATAATATTAATAACATTTATTTTTAAATATGTAGTTATTTTTTTTATCTTTTTGTAATTATGATTACCTATGACAGCTGTTTTGCCCTCTGGAAGCATTATCAAACTGTGATTTTTTAATGCTTTCAGAGGGTGAAAAAGTTGTCTCGCGTAATAATAATTACACAGCAGAACTTGTTTATAAATAAATGTTTTTTATGTTTATTCAGCATATTTATTGCACCTCACTACATAAATCACGTTTTATCTCATAAAAAAGAATCTCACTAGGACTAAGCCTGTATCGAGGTTAACAATTTACATTTGAGTTAACCAAACCTAGAGTAATCACAAACATAAAGAAATAATTTTCAAAATTTTCAAAATCCACTTTACTACCAAAAATTTTCACTCTTAAGATCTAGACAGAAACGAATTGCACAACAACTCTACATTAGTTATATACGTATTGCTGAAAGTAACATGAATGGTAATCCTAAACTCTTCTGGAATCATTTCAATAACATTAAAAAAAACACAATCGTCTCTTCCAAGGACGATGCACCTAGATGATAAAAAAACAGAAAATGGCCAAGACATATGTAATATTTTCATGGAATATTACAATCAGTTTACATAAACGATAATAACCTACCTACATTCGACATACCAGAAACACAAATAACATTATTTAATGATATCACCAAGGTTAAATTTACGCGAGAAATAATCTTAAAAGAAATAAAAGCTATTGACAACACAAGCGCGGGGTGTGATATCATTTCATCATAATTTATAGCTAATTGCGCCGAAGCCCTCGCAAAACCTTTCTGCATTATCTATAATAAATCAATGAACGAAGGCGTGGTACCTGAAATATGGAAAAGAGCCTTTGTAACACCAATCCACAAAAATGGCGAAAAAAATAATGTTTAAAACTATCGTCTGATTTCAAAACTAACAATCTTTAGTAAATTAATGGAAAATTTTTTTTTCAAATATCTAAGTCCACAACTCAATCATATCATAACAACAAATCAACATGGTTTTACAAAAGGCAGAAATGTGGAAAGTAATCTCGTTCTTCTTACTGAATTCATCGTCGATCACATGGACAACCGCACTCGAGTAGATATCATATATATAGACTTTGCCAAAGCATTTGATAAAATTAATCAAAAATTATTACTAAGAAAACTTTGGTCATTAGGTATACGTGGTAATTTATTTCGTTGGGTTACATCTTATATACTCAACAGATCACAGGCAGTATCAATATAGGACTTCGAATCAGATTTCAATGAAATTTTCTCTAGGATCCAACAGGGTGTTCATCTCGGACCATAGTTTTTCAATGATTTTTAATAATTTGATCAATGTTGTAAAATACTCTGAAATAGAATTATTTCCTGATGATGGTAAGCTATACAGTAAAAGCCAATAAAAATAATAATTAATTGTGTCAATATACAACATGATTTAAACAATATATCCACCTATTGCCAACCATTAAAATCAACCATATCTAAGTGTTTCAAAATGTCATCACTTTGTCTTTCCGAGAAATAAAAATAAATTATTATTTCATTATTCTTTAGACAACAACATTGCAACACTCTCAGATATTCGTGATCTCGAAATAACCCTTGATAGTAAACTACAATATAATCTTCAAATACATCAAATCACAAATAAAGTTGCTAAAATGTAAGGCTTCATCATAAGAAACACAAAACTTTTTAATAGCATAGATATCACTAAGCAACTCTACTTTGCCTATGTTCAAAGTCATTTAGAGTTTGCATTAGGTGTTTGGTCTCCATTTTACAAAATCCACATGAACAAAATCGAAGCAATTTAAAACAAATTCCTAAAATATCTTTGTTACAAGTCATTTGTAAGATTTTATAATTATGCGGAGGCAGCTTCATACTTTTGATTCACTGAGTGCACGGAGGTATCATAAGGATGCACTATTAATGTATAAAATAGTTAACAATAATATTCAATGCCCAGAGTTGCTAAACAAGATTCCATTCAATGTACCTGCGCGTTCAACACGCTCTTGTGTCATGTTCAGAGTTGATCAAAGAAAAACGAATTGTAACCAGAATTATTGCCCGAACAGACTATGCAATAATTACAATAGCGTATTATCCAAGGTTGATATTTTCAGTTGCGAACTTACAAAATACAAGAGGTCCATAAAAGAATATTAATTTCTCTGCTGGTTTGTAAATAATGTTTATGTCTCTATCAAAGATATTATTTGGTCTCTATTCTTTATAATAATAATAAATAATAATATTTGGGTGACTTGTATAGCGCCGTTTTTGTGCAAAATCACCTCAAGGGCGCATCTCTATTATGATTTGATTTATATCTACAACCTCTCTCCATGGCTGTAAATGTATTGTTTTGTAATTTTTTCGTTTTATATAATCGTTTATTATGTATAAATTTTTTAATTCATTTTCCTTTCTTACAAATTTAATTTACTTATTCCATTTTATGCTGTTTCAGTAGAGCTAAAGTCACAAGGAGGAAATCCATAATTGGTTTTATTTTGGCTATATAATACTTATGTACAAACTGATTAAATGTAAACTGTCGATTTCCCGAAAATTAATTAATAAATACTACATACAAACACAAAATATTTCAAAAAGAAAGAAAAAAAATGTATTTGATGAGTTACCAGAATAATGATAAAAAATTAAAATTCTATTTTAATAATTAAAATATTGAATATGTCAAACAGTACTGGATTTCTGCAAATTTAACTTGACAACAATAAATACATCGTATAGCGTTGTATACATCATACATCATATACTTATCCCTAAATAGTATAAAAGTCGCTATCCGCATCTGTCTGTTTGTGGGCTTAGTTCTTCTAAACTACGCAAAGGATTTTTATTGAGTTCTCTCTGTCATTCAGAGAATTTCTTCAAGAAGGTTTATACATATGAAATACTCATATTTATAGAAAGTAGAGAAAAGTCGATGTTTCGTAATCAAAGTTAAATAAATATATTTTCGGGCGCTTACATTGATGGCGCTGGCTAAGCCTCATGAGATACATCAAAATAATTTACTGCGGAATTGTATATCTCAAAAAGACCTATGTCTATCTCGTCTATCTTGACTCTCTGGTGAATGAATATTGTTTAAAAAATCACCTTCTTTTGAATGCAGACAAATGCAGCGTCATATCTTACTCTCGAAAGAAACACACAATATTATATCCCTACAAAATTAAAAACAAACTCTTAAACAGGGTAAATGTGATTAGAGATCCTGGAGTCCTAATGGACAGTAAGCTTCTTTTTCAATCTCATATCGAGCATATCACGTCGAAGGCTTTGAAAATGCTGGGATTTATACTTAGAGTATGTTCAGTTTTCAAAAATCCACAAACATTTAAGATTCTCTACATATCTTACGTCCGAAGCCACCTAGATTATGCATCAACAGTGTGGAACCCTCATAGTTCTACATATAAATCAAACATAGAAAGAGTTCGGAAAAAGTTTTTGAAATATGTCTCTTATCGCATGCGAAATGATGAAAACAATGTGTCCATGAACCTTAAAACTCTTGATCAACGCCGAGATATCAGAGACCTAGTAATGCTATATAAGATAATCCACTATTTTATTGATAGCCCATACCTTTTACAAAATATTCATTTCAGATGTCCATTAAGAGTAACTCGATCTCCGGACACATTTTATATTCCTACTATATTAATTATCTTAATACTAATTATTTTGAAAATGTATTTATAAGAAGAAGCTGTAGCACCTTTAATAGATTATGCACAAATATCGATGTGTTCAATAAGAGCCTCGCAGGATTCATAGCATTCCTAAGAGAGTAGCGTTCGATCGTTGCGGGAAACTTAGTAGTGTTAGTGTGTGTATTGTTTTTGTATGGGTTGAATCTGGAGTCTTTTTATTTTTATTTTTTTGGATATTTTCCTTTTCTACTAGTTAGTATTTATATTGTATTGTATTATTTATATTCATATGTTTTTCTACCTATATATAAAATGAATCTTCTGTGGAAACTTTACTGGTTTATGCAACTTGGTAAAAATGATTTGTACTAAAATATATTTGTACAACTGTTTGTTTCCCAAATAAAATAAAATAAAAATCTCCTAAGGATAATCCCCAGCAACGGGTACACATCAGCTAGTATTGTTATAATCATAATCGATGTAACTATTTCATATTCTGGCATTATAATCAATACCGGTGTGCAAAGTGACAAAAACTAAAGTCAAGTATTCGATGATTATCGTTTCTTTCTGGACTCTTTTCGTTTTTCCCAACTATTTGGCCTTTGACTCTGGCTTCATAAATCTTTGCGTTTCTATCCTCGGCTTATCCTCTTTTTGTTTTCATTCTGCCATTAATCATCAAACATTCCACGTTTCACAAAATCTATCTTCATTTTTACTATCCTTATGATATCGACATAAATAATCATTTTCTACCAATATAAATTATATATAGCTAGAAAGTATTTTCAAATGAAAATAGGTAATTTATATCAAAAATAAAGATAAGTTTCAAATTAAATGGAGTTCTACAAATTAAACATGAAAACAATAAATAAACGACGATTAATCGAGACTTTAAAATTTTTAATTGAATTTTGTGGCATCATTAATCATAGCTAAATGGACATAATTAACTGTGTTCGTATCAAAATTTTAATAAAAAATTACATAATTATGTTTGAGAACCAACGGTTCCTTCATCAGGATACAAAGTATACTTACTTAAAATTAAGACACGAACAGATAAATAAACATATACATAATATTTATATAACAATAGGCAGTGGGAGAAGGTAATTCAGTAGGTACACAGAGAAAAATTATCCTGTTAAAGAGGCGATAGCATGCCAATTTACCGTTAAAATATTTGTCATTCAGAATATATCGAGAACACGTGTTCTTTTCCTGGTCAATATCACGATGGAATGTGATAATATCAGAATATTTTGACAAGATTTTTAATAAATTAACAGTATTTTATTTATTATTGTAATTATTTTTTTAAATAAAGACAAAAATTCCCAGGTAACAAATAACCTCACAATATTTGAAAATCTTCAGCTACTGTGGCAGTAAGCGGAAAATGTTGCTTGTGTCGTAATGGAGCACCTAGCTAGCCGAGGAATTAAAATCACGATGACTGGGTGGGAACGCGATGCCAACTCAGCACTGACTACATAAAATAATATTATTGTTTTGTTATACTAAAAAAAACTTTTAGATATTTCAAAAACATCATTTAATTAATATTTCGCTTGTTATTATCTCATACTATTCTACTTCAAATCAATTGCGTAAAATACCGCACGCAAAAATTGCTTGAATTAAATAAAGAATTTAAAAAACTAACAATTTACATACTCGTAGTTTGAGGTATGCATTTTAATATAGCTAATAAAGATGTCGGTAAGCATGCTGACCTTAAAAGACATACTTAACTTATTTTAATATTCCTAAATACATGGATTATTTCTGGATCTTTGTCTCAAATTTATGTTATTGATCTTTAGCTAATATTGATACTTACTCCAATAAAGAAAAGCAATTTTTTTCGAAAGCCTGTGAGTCCTGAGGTACATTTTTTATAGATAGATACTTAAATCAGCTAGAGAAGAAACACAGAAAGTAGGGGAAAGTGGAGTAATAAAGATGATGAAAACAATAAGATCGGTGACAGGAAAGAAATTGAGTGTTTTCCTCTTCTGCTTTCTACCCCACCTCCATCACCTCCCCACCCCCCCAATTCCATTTTGTGTCCCAATCCCCTCGCTATTCATCGTTGAATTAATATGGCGTTATTTTTTCGTACTTACATTTCATGTTCTGAAGAAAGATCATAAATAATGGTTGGCCGAAAATTAACTTTGTTTACGACGGCTGCCATTCTGGTATTGCCCGATTTTGGCAGTTCATAATGTTGACAAGAGAGTATTCCTGATTTGGCGAAATTGTTTTGAAGATTACGATTGACTACACTTCACCAACACAGTGTTATTGTGATAACATCAGCCATTCGCCGAGAACGAGTCAGAAACACATTTACACAAAAAAAAAAATATTATGTTTAAAATAATTTGTTAGATCACTGAAGAAAGAGAAAGCTTGGTAAGTACTTAGCTATTCGGGATATCTAGCACGGTCGATCGGTAATGAATTTATTTATAATGTCGATAACTTGTCATCGTTCCCGAGCTCGACTGCAGGCCGCCAACGAACAGTTCACAACGACTAAAGGTTAGAACTTTCTCACTCGAGTCGAAAAAATATTATTAATAAATCACGTTTAGTACCTAAATGCATGCTCCACATAGATGTTTTTCGGATATAAGAAAAACTATACTAAGCACAGACATAGGAATTAATAGACGAGAAGATAAGGGCGTGGGGTAAAATCAACTGTTGAAGAACGAGGGGAGTAAGGCTGACTGTGATTCGTCAATAAATCAATCTGACAGTAAATAGGCATCTCGCATTATAATATCACCATTTACTTCTTAAAAGTAAAATCTGCGTTTGAATGAATAGACATTTTTACATGGGAGCGCAAATTACTCGCCACGTTATGAACTAATTTGCGAAGTCCAAATTCGGCAAAGTAAGGCAGCTTCTATTTCAGAGTCGTAGTTAGTTTCAGAGTATTTAGTTAAGACACTTTTACAAATGTCTCATAATTTACTTACCCCAGTAAACAACGATGAGCACACTTGAGAATCGCTACATTGTGATGTGATAGTATATGTTTCTAAAACTGATCCATATAATACGGTGTGAATAAGCTTAAAATAAAGTAAAATAATGCTTACTTATGGAATGTAATACGACAATTGGGTTTATTCTCTTTTTCACATCTATTTTTACAAGTTTTCATATCAAAAGTCAACATTTTGCCGTGTTATTTCGTAAAATGAACCGATGATGCCTCGACCATAGTTCGCACAAGAATGATGACGTCACGTTTTCAAATTTCACTTGAAGCCATATGCGAGCCCAGCCGGCTCAATGGAACCGGTATGGGGAGTGGGGATAATACGCTTTTAATCACTTAGGGCAGGTCTACTAATATTCATATGTCTATGATACTAAGCCAGTTTCAAGTTATACAGGGTTATCCAATAAGAGGTGTTATTTTAAATGGCCAGCTATTTCGGTAGATGTTACTTTTGAAACTGTCATTTTTTGATATTTGACAAGTAAAAACTACGCCATTAATAAAAATGGAACGATACGCGCTTCAACAACGCATTGAAGCTATTAAAATTCACTTGAGTGAATCAAATGCAAATCATCTAGAGTGATGAGGCCCATTTCCACCTCGGTGGCTTCGTCAACAAGCAAAATTGTCGCATCTGGGGCTCGGAAAACCCAAGAGTTATTGTTGAAAAGCCTCTCTATCCTCAACGTGTGACTGTTTGGTGCGTTTTATGGTCCGGCGGAGTCATTGGACCTTACTTTTTTGAAAATGAGGCTGGAGCAACAGTTACGGTGAGATTTTTTATGGCCGGAATTGGATGGTATTGATCTGGACAACGTTTACTTTCAACAAGACGGCGCTACGTGCCACACAAGCAACGAAACCATTGATCTTTTACGATTGAATATCAAAATAACACCTCTTATTGGAAAACCCTGTATAATATATATTATATATTGTAAGCTAACTTGATTCAAAGCTGATTCTATCGCACATGTTGGTTCGTTATGAAGCGGCTACCGGAGTAGTTCATTTTATCAGCATTTTTCAGTCCAATTCGGCGGTGAATTCCTCCACGGAAGCCACTGCAGGACGTCCCGGGCGTTAATAGGTCACGTTTTGCAACGTAGATAAATTATAAGTAAGACGAATGGGGAATTTATATGGGAATTGGACTACTGGGCGAAGGCGCCTCGTGGTTCGGTTGATTTTTATTTTTACTGTACTTAACTAGCCGAAAACGAAGTTTTCGTACCGCCTGATATTTTTTTCCTGATCACTTGCTCAAGTGAACCATTCAAGCTAGTTGAACCATTTTTTTCTCAGTTGGGGAATGTTGGAATGGGTATGAGGCTGGAGTAGGGCGAAAATAGGAAGGTTATTAAAATATTGAACCTACTTTTGAGAATAGACAATAAATACGTGATTATTTAATCTGGACACTAAATTAAATTTGAACCATTTAAGTAGGAACATTGCAAATATTCGATTCTGAACTATTGTGATCTTTTACCAGGGCGGTACTGACATTATCTTCCACTTAGGAAGAAGAAGAAAAAATACAAAATGTTTCCCGTTCTTTACTTGAAACAGCCAAAACGAATTAAGAACCTGTGCTTGAGAAAGATTGGAAAACTCCACCAACGTAAACATGATGTGAATCTTGATTTATTTTTGGGTTATTATGGCGTGTTGATATACCTTCTACTTCAATGAAGTTTCGGACAGTGTTACAGTGTCCATCATAATACCCCTTATTTGTAAATAAGTTCTGCTGTATAATTCTTTAACAAACGATCATTGTTTTGGCCGTGAAAATCTCAAACTATGCTGTGTTTGGGTTAGGTTGGGTCTCATACACTTTCCCTGGAGTTTAATTCGTAACGCTTCTACACCAGAATATTATATTTTAAATGTTAGGTAAAATCAAAAGTTTTACACAGGTTTGCTTGATTATGTTAACATAGTGAAAAAATAAGTCCTATTAATGGAATGTCAATAGTCGTATTAAAAGCGAAGCGTTGTTTTGCATTCATTATATTAGACAAACATCACGTTGTGATTAACGGTCTACCTATATGTTTAATATTGAAACAGTTTTATGATTATCCTCATCCCGATTCCTGCTCAAATTCCTTCCCTTGTTTTATGTTCCGTTCTTACCTTGGAAGAAAGAAGATTTGAAAAAAAAGATCAATGAGTGTCATTTTGTTTTATGTTCGAATTTTTGTCGTAGTAATCGTTGCATATTATTTCGCTTCTTGTTACAATTAATCTCATGAAAAGTCCGTAAAATAGTGCAAAGTATCATGCCCAAGATTAATACATTATTGTCGTTTGGTAATTTTTTTTTTTTTTTTATTAACTACAATTATAATTACAATTGTAAAGAGAGTTCGTTTTGTGGAAAACTCTAACATTAATGGTGCTTATAAGATGTACATCTATAAACTATATTGCTCGCGGAATCTTCCATAAACCAACAGAACTCCAAAAGAAACATCCAAAATTAACAGGTAAAAGCTTCCTTCCTTTCTAGCTAGATGGCTAATATCTAGGTATAATCAATGTAGTTATAAGGTGTAAATCTTTTGATTTCACGCCAACTTGAATCTACAAAAGTTTTAATTAAGTATCATTGTCCTTAATCCTTATTAAGCTATACATTTCCACGAGCCGCCTTTGCCGTTCCATGTCACACAACTAATTTTCTTGACCGTGATTGGAGGAGCGACGGTGTCTCGTTAAATTCTATCCAATCATAGGAATCCTTTGGAGGCCTCAATAGCTCCTAAATTTCAGAAGATTGCGTCGCAAAAGCGGGGAGTGGAGGCAAAAGAGAAAATAATTAGTTGAACTATCTTTTATTTTATCACAAATTACAGATTGCTCATACTAGTAGCTAGTAGGGCACAAACTTATTATCCAGTACTGCTATATGGCTTCACACCTGTCAAAGGAGATATTACTTAGTACTAGCTTTTTGCCCGTTGCAGGCAACTAATGGGTAAAAATTAAGCAAGGAGTGTGGGTCTACTAAAAATTTAAAAAAAAAATGTATATTTGGAGACAAAAAAGTGCCAAGGAGCTTAATAATCATTTTTTCACCGAGCCGTTCGGGTTGTGTTGGTCGAGACGCGTAATTTGATACCCATATCGTATGTACGGTTTTGTCACCGACATTCTTCAAAAGTCCCAGCGAGTTTTATTTTGGAAAAAAATATTGCTACTACTACTACCACTACCACTACCCTACCACTACCACTACCACTACCATACCACTACCACTACCACTACCACTACCACTACCACTACCACTACCACTACCCTACCACTACCACTACCATACCACTACCACTACCACTACCACTACCACTACCACTACCACTACCATACCACTACCACTACCCGTACCACTACCACTACCACTACCACAACCACTACCACTACCAAACCACTACCACTACCATACCACTACCACTACCATACCACTACCACTACCACTACCATACCACTACCACTACCCGTACCACTACCACTACCACTACCACAACCACTACCACTACCAAACCACTACCACTACCATACCACTACCACTACCATACCACTACCACTACCACTACCATACCACTACCACTACCACTACCACTATCACTACCACTACCACTACCACTACCACTACCACTATCACTACCACTACCACGACCACTACCACTACCACTACCACTACCACTACCACTACCACTACCACTTCCATACCACTACCATACCACTACCACTACCACTACCATACCACTACCACTACCACTAACACTACCACTACCACTACCAGTTTCACTACCACTACCACTACCACTCACACTTCCAGTACCACTACCAGTACCACTACCACTACCACTACCATACCACTACCACTACCACTTCCATACCACTACCACTACCACAACCACTACCACTACCACTACCACTTCCATACCATACCATACCATACCATACTTAATATAAGAATAGCTCCCGGGGCGACGGTACCCATGCCCGCCTCTCAAATTTAATGATTATTAAAAACACGCAAACTGCAAAAACTTTTGATTAAAATAATGTTTATTTTACAAAACAATAACACCGCTTCACCCTTTATAACTTCTGCGCTCTGGGTACAATTTATAAATTTGCGTGACGCTATTGATGTAGTTTTTCACTACGGGGCGACGGTATTCGTATGAAATTATTTTTACCAAACTTTATTTTATTTCGTTCAAAAGCATTATCGATTAAAAAAAAAATACTGCCAAAGTAAGTACCTACACAGTTTTATTGTTTATTTGAATTCACAACATTTCGCTGCTAGTCTATGATCGGCTATTATCTCTGATTAACCAAAAGCTGACTGTTGGCATTTTTTGTTAAAATAGCAAATGTCAAAACTTTAGCCGGTTACTGTGAAACATTTTGAACCGAACGCCATCTGTGGGACGGCCGAATAACGTTCCTTAACCTTCGGAGGATGAATTTTTTCGATAATATTAAAGGCAGACGGCGTATTTGCTGCGGATTGCAATCATCAAGTTGAGCGTGTAGATTTTATAAAAAAAGCATACCGCGTGGTTTTTGCTTGACCACGTGACTTCGCTAAGCTCTCCCGATTAAATCATTTTTTTGCGTGTCGGGCGAACCTGGCGGCCGGAGAGAGAAATGCGCCCTTTCGTATGGCGCGCCGCGAGCGCTTCCAGTTTCCGCCGCTAGATGCTACTCAAATTTTTGTCGACAAATTAGCCCGAACGAAAAAATTAGTAAACATTTTCATACAAACTTATACTGAATTTCGCCCAAAACGCGTCCCGCCATAGTGAACCTCGAGTCGAAGCGGCTCCGTGAGAGCGGCGGTCGATTTTCGCTCGCCAGCACGAACCTAGTGTCCTATGTGACTTTGGGGTCGAGTGGTCGATTTTCGCCTAATTTTAAGCGACCAAATAAAACAAAGAAACTGTGTATTAATATATGTACTAGCTTTTTGCCCGTTGCAGGCAACTAATGGATAAATGTGATAAGCGATCTGATGTTTGAATGTAGATGAGACGAAGAGTTTGGGACTACAAAATTTAAAAAAAGAAATGGATATTTTGAGAAAAAAAAGAGCCAAGGAGCTTACTGATCATTTTTTCACCGAGCCATTCGTGTTGTGTAGGTCGAGACGCGTAATTTGATACCCATATCGTATGTACGGTTTTGTCACCGACATTCTTCAAAAGTTGTTATTTTGGAAAAAGAATTGCTCAATTAACACGCAAAATTTAAAAACTTTTAAAAATGTAATATATATTTTGGCATATAAATGAAACTATGAGTGTGTGACCACAAATATATTAAAATATATGTATGGATAGAAAGAAATGGATATTTTGAGAAAAAAAAGTGCCAAGGAGCTTTCTGATCATTTTTTCACTGAGCCATTCGGATTTTGTAAGTCGAGACGCGTAATTTGATACCCATATCGTATGTACGGTTTTTCGTATGACCTCTACCCGGTACCATCTGTGTAGGTACCTGCACCACCACTACCACTACCACTACCACTACCACTACCACTTCTACTCCTACTCCTACTACCACTACCACTACCACTACTACTCCTACTCCTACTACTACACCTACTCCTACTCCTACTCCTACTCCTACTCCTACTCCTACTCCTACTCCTACTCCTACTCCTACTCCTACTCCTACTCCTACTCCTACTCCTACTCCTACTCCTACTCCTACTCCTACTCCTACTCCTACTCCTACTCCTACTCCTACTCCTACTTCTTCTACTACTCCTACTACTACTCCTCCTACTACTACTACTCCTACTCCTACTCCTACTCCTACTCCTACTCCTACTCCTACTCCTACTCCTACTCCTACTCCTCCTACTACTTCTACTACTACTCCTACTACTACTCCTACTCTTACTCCTACTCCTACTCCTACTCCTACTCCTACCCCTACTCCTACTCCTACTACTACTACTACTACTACTACTCCTACTACTGCTACTACTACTTGGTACAATTTATAAATTTGCGTGACGCAATTGATGTAGTTTTTCACTACGGGGCGACGGTATCCGTGTCAAATTATTTTTACCAAAACTTTATTTTATTTCTTTTTTTTGGGGTGTTATGCCGTGTTGCGATAACTCCTTCTTTAGCCGACGTTTCGGATCTACTTGATCTGCCCTGATGATGGACACTGCAACGCCGTCCGAAACGTCGGCTAAAGAAGGAGTTAGCGCAACACGGCATAACACCCCAAAAACAAATAACAAAAATGCTTTTGGCCGTGAAAATCTAAAAACTTACCATTTATTTTATTTCGTTCAAAAGCATTATCGATTTTTCAAAAGATAAACTACCAAAGTAAGTACCTGCACAGATTTTATCGTTTTTTTTAAATTTTAAATCCATACGTTATATTACAACACAACGGACCTAACCTAGAATTGGGCTAAAACATGCTCTCAGTACCTGGCTACCAAGGACATCTACCCAGTACCACTGTGTAGGTACCTACTTTTAAAAATTTACCGAAAAAATATTTACATAACGCAATTAGGCACCTACTCGTTAAAAAATAAACAGATGAAAACTTTTAATATGAATGGCTCCCAGGCTAACCTCATCCAAGTTCTGCGCTCCTGGTAGAAATAATAAATTTGCGAGACGCTATTGATGTAGTTTTTCACTACGGGGCGACGGTATTCGTATCAAATTATTTTTACCAAACTTTATTTTATTTCGTTCAAAAGCATTATCGATTAAAAAAAAAATACTGCCAAAGTTAGTACCTACACAGATTTTATTGTTTATTTGAATTCACAACATTTCGCTGCTAGTCTATGATCTGCTGTTATCTCTGATTAACCAAAAGCCCGATTGTTGGCATTTTTTGTTAAAATAGCAAATGTCAAAACTTTAGCCGGTTACTGTGAAACATTTTGAACCGAACGCCATCTGTGGGACGGCCGAATAACGTTCCTTAACCTTCGGACGATGATTTTTTTCGATAATATATAAGGCGGACGGCGTGTTTGCTACGGATTGCAATCATCAAGTTGAGCGCGTAGATTTTATAAAAAAAGCATACCGCGAGGTTTTTGCTTGACCACGTGATTTTCTCTTTCGCCGCGAAGCTCTCCCGATTAAATCATTTTTTTGCTTGTCGGGCGAACCTGGCGGCCGGAGAGAGAAATGCGCACTTTCGTATAGCGCCGCGAGCGCTTCCAGTTTCCGCCGCTAGATGCTACAAAAATTTGTGTCGACAAATTACACCGAACGAATATTTTAGTAAACATTTTCATACAAACTTATACTGAATTTCGCCCAAAACGCGTCCCGCCATAGTGAACCTCGAGTCGAAGCGGCTCAGTGAGAGCGGCGGTCGATTTTCGCTCGCCAGGAATTCGGCAAAAAAACAATTGAATGGGACTTTTTTTTCTGGCACGCCAAAACGAACCTCGAGTTGTTTGAACTTAAGGGGGAGAGTGGTCGATTTTTGCCTTAATTTCGGCGAGCAAAAAAAACAAAGAAACTGAGTATTAATATATGTATTAGATTCCATTTTTAAAAAATCTGAGCAATGTTAAAATATAAATATTATGGGTAGAAGGTAACGTGTTATTACTACGGATACAGTGTATACATTGTATCCTGAGGAAGGGTCCATCGATCTTGAAGCATGTTGAGTAAAATAAACATTGGTTGAAACAAAGCTTTTTATTATAATTAGGGAAGTGCCTGGAAGGCAACTATATGATAACATGTTCACTAGTTCATCTTGCATCTTCTTCAAAAAAGAATACTACGAAGAATATTTCTAATCTGCCGATTTATTGCTGCGATAATACAAGAAGAAATAAGACGAAACAGAGAAGTGTATTCTTTCTCACTGCGAAACAAGAACATCTCATAAAACGACAGTATTATTTTTACAACGAGATAGTCTACTAGATAATATTAACATGAAGCTTATAGATTTGTTTTCATGAAAAATATTTGAAAAAAGAATCAATGTTGCGGTAGATAGTTTTTTTTGTAAAAACAGTACAAAAACACACGATATTTTCCAGAAATCATAATAATACATTTCAAGACTGTCGAATAAATTATATTAACAGTTTCCTCGAAAAATTAAATGAATCACACAATATTTCTAGCACATTCTCAAAACTTCCAAACATCTTTTAAATGCTTAGATTTAATTACTATAGTATGTTTGTATCGAATTGTATAATGCAAGAGTACCGTACCGTTTTATATCTTAGTTACTTTGAAGTTGTCTGAAAATTTGTGTTTTTCATACGAGGGATAATATCAAGAATAAACAGTGTTCCAATAACAAGTTTTTAATTTGAAAAATATCATTATTAACAAGACACAGAAGCGAGTTAAATTTTCATTTCTCTTTGCGTAATATCATTATTTAAAAATTTTACTTTTTTTAATAAGAACAAAACTTGTTTTAAAGTCATTGGATTATTATTAAAGCAAATGAATAACAAAGGAAATAATTTAAATTGTTACATATTACTTACTTCTTAAAATGAAGCTACATAAAACTACCTTATAATGGTTACAACGAGCTAGCCTGCTGGACCGTATGTACATGTACATGTCTTCCTATCAGAAGGTGTGAAGATGTGGTGTGATGAAACACGTGATTTTAGATCTTCGCGGCCAAAGTATTATCGTCATTAATGTTGATGCACTTCCTCCTACTTCAACTGACGTTTCGAGCCATCCCAAAAATTAATCACGATAATAATAACATAATCACATGCAGGAATATTTCAAAGTACGAGTAGGTATGCCGTTTCTATCCAGGGCAATGATCGAAATATCAAATTAATTATTGAAGACAATATTAGCGATTCTTAAGCGAAAATTTGATTCAGAAATATCATAAAAAGATCACATGTAAGACATGAACCCATGGCCTTGACGGGGCACCGCTCAACCAACTGAACCAATGGGACCCTATCTCCTTCGGTTATATTAACTGTATCATTCGAATAATAACTGCCAATATTATATTCATTTTCATCGCACATTTTTATTGGCTGCTATCTTTATGTATGATATTAATATAATTAATTCCACAATATGGAATCCTCAATATAAGGTATACATAGATTAAGTAGAAAGTATACAGAATAAATTTTCGAAACATTTACTCAAGAAATACAACAAAACTACAAATAATATGTTAACTTTACAAAAAAGACTCACATTGTCAGACCTGTTGTTTCTACATAATCTGCTAAATAATAAAATAGATAGTCCCGAATTGCTATCCGTCATTGGTTTAAATGTTCCAACGAGGCGTACCAGGCACACTACACTATTTCACATTGAAGCCAACAATACCAATGCAGCAAACAACTCAGTAATTACTCGAGCAATCACAACATACACATTATATAAAAAAATCATAACCGAAAATGGGTTCGTAAGTAGGAGATTTTGAACTTTTAAGCAGTTTTCATAGGCCGTTACATTATTTTTTTCTGGGCTTATAAAAAGACTTATCTAAAAAATACTCGATTATTTCAAAGACCAAGATGTATTCTACTCGCAGTATTTAATTAAAGCATCTGAAACATTTCTAGGCGACCAAATTTTCAAACCAAAAACACATGATTTTGCATTACTACGTATGGCATCGCCTTCCAAAACATAAAAATCATAATATCATTCCAGCACGAACAAAATTTCCGGATAGTTCGCAA
Organism: Hesperophylax magnus; assembly: GCA_026573805.1. Lineage (NCBI taxonomy): Eukaryota > Metazoa > Arthropoda > Insecta > Trichoptera > Limnephilidae > Hesperophylax > Hesperophylax magnus. The sequence continues at coordinate 16,922,248 of JAIUSX010000049.1, forward strand.
ATCCTGACAGTTTTTCTTTGACAGCACGCTATATCGAGGTATTTCTATTGCCTTGCCAAACGGCGTTGTATCGAGGTTTGTCTCAATGCGAGACTGTCCCCCAGCATCCGGGGCGCAATTTCCGTCCCGGGAAGAAATCCCCTTTACAGATTCATCGTGGAAATCTTGATTGATTGAGAGGAAATATTTCAAATGAATCCTTCTGTGGCTTCTTCTGTATAAATAACTCCAAGTATAAAACCAAAAGGAAAGAGAAAGGAAGCAGTCACTTTATTTTGGCATGCTTTCAGCAAGATTTTTCTACATTTGTCAACTGAATCAAATGCTTTCAATTCCTGAACCATGTCCATAAACCGATATATTTGTGTATGAGTTACTCACTCACTATAATTACTCACTGCTATAAATAAATACATATATAATCACACATTAACAAACCTTTAAGAATGAAATGTGTGATTTTGGATCGGAAGAAACTAAATCTTTCCTACGGTGCCCTCTGATTAAATTTGCACTACTCTGTCCATTCGATATTCTCATCACTAGGACGCCATATCGTTTTCTTTACCACCGCAGATTAAAATGACTCGAAATTTCTTTTTAAATCTAGAAAACAGATTTGAAAACTTTGGCGAAGCTTGATGATAAAAATAATCTACCCGGAAAATGTTGCGACAGTGCAATTTTTTTTTATAAAAAAATAAATATATTATTGGAAAAGGGTCTACATAAAATAGAATACTATTTAACAAAGCATAATATAAAATGTATAGGTTGGTACTAAGATATGGTTAATATGAAATGGTGTGTACGGTGATGAACTTTACGGTCTCCGTACCTAATGGTCTACGCATTTGATTAAGGGTTATATTCCCCTTGCATCGCTAACATATATGAAAGCAAGCATTCTACGCCATGCTGTGTTTATTGCTGACTTTGATTAACCTTTCGAAAAGAGCTAAGGAACAAAGATAAATATATTATCACATTTTTTTGACATCTCTGTTGGATTGAGACAGCCTTTTTTATTTTATTTTTACTTTTACCCCATACAAGAGGCCTTGGGGAAAATTATTTCCATCAGGGCCTGTGTTATCTTTGGTGATACTGTGTGCGAGTCTTTTTCACGAAATGGAAGGATAAGAACTTCTGTATAGGAAAAAGATATGAGGAGAGGGAAGGAATCTAAGGATCAGCGTGTCCAGGAGTGACGAACGTATGAATCCCTCAGAGAGAGACCAGTTACTTAGTTAACGCACCATAAATAATAGATTGTAATTTAGTTGCACCATTTTTGTTTTCAAATTTTATCTTTGAATATAAAGGTGAATCAGTGGAATAAATAAGGAAGTCCACTACTAGTAAAATACTCCTAATTCTTATATGGTCTAGAAAGAAGTAAACTCTCGAGTTACCCGTCCTATTTAAGCTTATTTTTTCGGTGCATTTTTCTGCCGTTAGAAGTCCAAGGCAGGCTTTATCCAAAGCTGCTGGGAATAAAGCTTAAGGCAGTATTTTAAGGCTCCGCTAGCGCTCACCTACTTAATTAGAATCTAAAGAAAGTGGAAAATAAAATACCGCTGTTATTTTTCCTTCCTCTCCATTGACATAGAATATGTACATTTAGACAACCCGCTTTTGTCAGCTTGGTAATCACGGAGTATATCTAACACCATAAAAATACAATCCTACAGAATTAATATTTTATTATATGCATATAAGATTGACGGAATATTCTTTGTTACCAAATACATGTGACCTATTAAAAAAAATTACCCATATCGTGATAGAGCATCGTATATTGACAGTAATTATTATATGTTGATATTCTTATTGATTTTTCTACCGAGCCCGCACATTTCTAATTTCTACTGATTTTTAACATGTTTCTCTATGAGAATTTAAGTTTTTAAATTCCACAAAAAAAAATTAAGACAATATCCACACATTCGTAGAGCCGAAATGGTAATTATATGAAATTCAATCAGTAGAAAAAAACCACAAAGTATGCTGGGAGAATTATTAAAAATACATTTTGAAGAAAAGTTAGAAGTATGAAACAATCACGGCGTATCTTTAAATATAACTTAAGAATTTGTCGAAAGATTTTTGCTCTATTTTAAACGGTTCATTTTTTATTAAATATTTTTACATGTTTCGTTTAACTATAATAGTTTTTTTTTCGTAAAAGCGCGCTCCCTCTAACATTCTTATTTATATATCCCTTTCAAATCATATTATTTTTGAACGCTTACTACGGAGCTTTGACTGAGGGTAACCTCAACTGTGTGGAGAATTTACGATACAGCAAACATGGCATTCCCAACTTCTGCCTACGTTACAAAGATTGCAATCCGTCAAAATAGAAGAATCTATCAGACGTTTTGATGCAGTCAATTTTTTTTCTGATATCTAAACCCCAGCCAGACTCTATTGGGTGGTTTATAAAGTCACCTATATGATTTTAGCAGCTACGGGCTCTGTTCATCAGCATATTTCTAGACTATCTCGACAGGCGTTGACCTCAAAAAAATTATCGATTATCAAGAACGCCTTAATACGACCTAGTATATTCTGTAGCAATGGTCCTCTTTCCCGCTGGTTTAGCAGATGAAAACGAATATTCCGCTCAGAAAAAAATATAATTTTGACTTTAAACTCCAGCCCTTCGTGAAATGGAAATCATAATGGTCTGGGTAGACTACAAACATTTTTGTTTCGGCAAATGAACGAATTGTACTTTTAATTAGGGTAATAATTTATTGTATCATGTTTGCCCTTTCAACTTTTAACTTCCTCTTTCATGGATCTTGAATCCCAAACAGAAATCGGAAAAGAGTAGGGAGAACCGTAAAAAAAGTATGGATACAATTATAGAGATTATGAATCCTCTTAGCATTGATAAACGTTGAATAGATGAACAAAATTACATTTTTTCGTAAAGGAATTTAACAGTCTTCGTTTATTTTACCCCACAGGGGCCACACCTATAAAAGTAAATTATAATCTTAAAGATTTGCGTAGTGGCTATATAACTTGGAAGGGTTTTAACCGCCTTTAGAATGAAATCATTTTTAAGTACATCTATTTGAATTTTACTTTTGCTTTTGGTAATGAATGAATGCAAATATTGGAAGCGGAAATTAACCCACTTCCCGACATCCGATCGAGCTGAAACTCGGCAGATAGACTCATTGTTGATGGCAATGCATTGTATCAATATGTTGCTGTAATCAGGTATACTTAATATATGAAATAAATGTCGGTCCTACCCGATCGGCATTTGGTGAGGTTGGTTATAGTACAGATGCATTATAATAGGTTTTCGTCTGCAGTTCCTGTTCAGGAAGGTTTAATCCTCAGTCGAACCAATTTATAGATGCGTTAGATTAAAAAACTTTGTATATTAAATCAAATAAAACACTTTGTTTATTAACCACGACTTTTTTTATTATTACATCTACCGGTTTCGCTACGTTCGAGCTTCATCAGGATGTGAAATATAACTAAAAACTAAGACAGAGGTGATGCATATTTATAGGAAAACAGAGGGAGACAGAATATAATACATTATAAAAGTGGGAGGAGTCAAATATTACATAGTCATAGTGAATTGAAGATATATAATAACAAATTACAAAAAACACATTTTTACATGAATTATACATATAATAATACATTTTAAAGACATAAGAAAAAACATAAACATATTATTAAGGAGTGGAATGGATTGTGGGAAACAAGTTAAATATAGGACTATAGAATGTGTTTTTTTGATTGGATAAATTAATTTGTGTATTTAATAAATGGTCTGATAAGTTACTGTTTATAGATTTCCTTATTTCTAATGATTCTAAATTGTCTAACCTAATGCCTATACTATTTTTATGTAAGAGGCTAGTACCTGTTATTTTATCAAATCTATGGTCTGCTGATATTAAATGGTTGGCGAGTTCCGAAAAACCATTACCATTTAAACACCGTACATGTTCCTTCACTCTGGTGTTTACATTGCGCGATGTTTTACCTATGTAAAAGGCGGGACAATCACTACAGTTGAGTTTATAAATACCCGAATGGCTTAGTATGTCATCCTTGTCCTTAGTATTAATCAAAAATTTTCCTAGGGTATTGTTTGTATAAAAGGCAGGTTTAATATCTAAAGGAAGGTTCCTAACGCTTTGATTTGAAAAATTATTTATAAATAAAATCCTACGCCAATGGTGAATAGGGGTGTTGGTATTAATTGACGGAATACTGCTATATAAAAATTTGTTTGTGGAAATATGTTTTTGTTTTTTATTAAGAATTTTATCAATTAAGGCCGCATCATAGTCATTATTTGATGCTATTTGTTTTATTATTGATAATTCATTTGATAAATTATTGGTAGATAAAGGGACGGAAATTAACCTGTGTATCATTGAATGGAACGCTGCATGTTTATGGGAGATGGGATGATTAGAAGTATTGTGGATAGTTATGTCTGTGTAGGTCGGTTTTCGGTATATGTTAAATTCAATTCTATTATTTATCAGGGTGAGCGTGAGGTCTAGAAAATTTAGAGAAGCATTGACACCTACTTCTAGGGTAAACTGAATTTGGGTATGGAAAGAATTTAAAAGCTGGAGGAAGATATTTAACTGTCGATCCGTACCTGACCAAATACAAAATATGTCGTCAACATATCTTTTCCATATTAGCACATTTTTTAGGAGAGGCGATTTACAAGAAAAAAAATTATTTTCTAAATTATCCATAAATATATCAGCGATCAAGGGTGAAGTTGGAGAACCCATCGCCAATCCGGTAGTCTGATTATAGATGATGTTATTAAATTAAAAATAATTTTGGTTTAAGCAGACATTAAACAAACGAAAGAGGTCATTACTAAAGTCACATGGTAATTTAGAATTATTCAGTAATTTACTAATTAAAGATTTACATTCGGTTGTTGGGATATTAGGGAACAAGTTCACTACATCAAAAGAAATGAGTTTACGGTTACTAGGAATAGTTAGGTCTTTTAAGTTGTTAATTAGTTCTAATGAATTTTTAATAGTATGTTTTGGGGAAAACACTTTAGAATTATTGAACACATTAGTGATAAATGATGCTAATTTAAAATTTGGTGACTCACAGGAAGAAACCACAGGTCTAATAGGGGTGTTAGTTTTATGGATTTTTAGAACTCCGTATAACTTGGGGACTTTAGGGTTTTTTGTCAAAAATTTTACTTGGTTATGTGAGTTATCTATAAAGATTGGGGTTTTACATGATTTTAAAGCATTTTTAACATTATTGAGGAATTTATTTGTTGGATCTTGTGATAGGGTCTCCACATTACCATTATTAATGAAATCACCCATTTTTGAATGATAATCACATTTATTCATAATAATAACAGAATTTCCTTTATCGGCTTTAGTTAGAATTAATTGGTCTTTCTCTAACTTTTTACGAATGTTTAACAAGTGGCGTGTTTCTGGATTAGGCATGGGTTTAAATTTCGGTATTAGATTTTTTAATAAATCAGCACTTTTATAAAAGAACGGGTTTCGTTAAAAGGACTTTTTTATTTCCGACGTTTCGGACAGATCTCACTGTCCATCTTCAGAGGCCTTATTTATTGAATGTTGTCTCAAACTGAACGCTTTCGCGTGTCTTTTCGGTCCAGAAGTCAAGATACAAGTGGGTGCTTATCAATTCTTATGTTTAGGACGAAGTATGCGTGTTAAAAGTGATTTTACGGTAGAGGGGGTGGGAGCGGGGTGGCAATATCAAGCGGTATGCGTGTAGCGACCTAATTGGGTTGCAAATATAAACTGGAGAAAAGATGTATCAAAAATAGTAGTAAAAATTAGTAGCATCTCCTATGTTCTAGGCACACTTAGAAAGATCATGAATATCGACTCACTTATCTCTGCATATTATGGAAACGTTTATTCAATTATTAAATACGGAATAGTTTTTTGTGGAAATTCAGTAAACCCAACGATGTTTTTACTATCCGAAAGAGGTGCTTAAGAAAAATAAATTTCAAATTTCAGTTACATAGATTCATTTAAAAAACTGTTAAATAACTGACACTTGTGATGATCACAGATTTATATAATGGAGTTATGCATATCGGTAATCTCCAGACAAGTACCCACTAAAACAGTCGTAACATAATCACGCGACAAGATTTACAGAAGACTTATTATAAAAGACCTTATTACGTTTGGTTATTAAATTATAATAATAAGAATTTTACAACCTTCATTATAGGTTTTACAACCTTCCATGTAAGATTAAAAAAATACACGATATACTCCTATTTAAATCATCACTAAAAACATTAATTTGTATATTTAAGACTAGACAATACCCTAAAATAAAGCCTGAATCTTAACCATGTAAGTGAAGCAGCCAAAAATATGAGACGCGCGCCCCTGGTGTATTGGACAGACCTGCGATTGGATTCGCCATATCAAATCTCTAAAACAAAGTGGGAATCTTAACGACATAAGTGATGAAATCGTGTAAAACAATATTCGGCGCGCGGCCCGACGTAATGGACGGACCTACGGTCAACTTTGCCCTAGCAGGCCTAGAAAATCGATTTTCTTTATGTAGTATTTATTTTCATTATTTCTGATTAACGATCATTCTCAAACGTTTCTAGATGGATACTTCGGGAAGTTACTTATTCATCGTCTAGAAAAATAAAATCTGGTGCTTACCTTTAATTTTATATATAGTTGAAATACGTTTTATAAAATTTTCAAACCGTTTTACATAAAATATTTTAATAGTAAGGTCGTTTTTTTATTAATCTTAGAAACATTTGAGATTTTAACGTGTTACTAATCTTAGACCCATTAGAGATTTAGTAACACGTTCATCGGAAATAATTAATATTTGAGCGTTGAGCAAAACCCCCTTATTAGAGAATTACGTCACCTTAAACACTGTAATATATTTTTATGAGCTCTATTTCTTGTAAATTGGGTTAGCTGGAAGAAATTAGATTTACCTATAAGCTATACTCTTGTACTTTATGTATGCTTGTACAGTAAAAATGTTTTTTGAATTTTGAATGTACAATAATTTTAAATGAAAACTAAACAATTACTTTGTTTATAACCACGAAATTACGTGGTTATAAACAACGCACCTAATTGTTTTAATTTCATTAGTATATCAAAACCCAGAGTGACTGCTTTCCACAAAAAAAAATAGTAATTAAGCTACAAGCCAAAAATGTGTATATTCTTGTTATACTTTATATTGTAGGTAATAGGCATTAAAATCACTTGACAAACGGAGTCTAGAAACGTTCGATTTCAAGAACAAAACTGGTTTTTATTTATTTTGTAAATAATTTTATAAGAAAGCAAAAAAGTTAATCAAGTGAAACTGTCACAGATAATCTTAGCTATAAAACTGTTTTTTTTCAAAAGTTGTTTCCTTTATGCGTTCATACATTTCAATTGAAAAAATATTTTTTAAATAGTTTAAATTTATATTTTTTATTGACTTATTTATTTTTTTAATTGTAATTGTTATGTACTTAAAAGCCCAATAGGGCGTCAATAAATAAATAATAAAATAAATAAAAATTAATAAAAAAATAAAGTAATCTACTCAAGCGAAACGATAGGAAAACTTTCAATTTATCCAAAGCATATTTTTTGGTATTCACAATGTAAACCAATTCGTTAATCAAAGATTAATCAAAATAGTGATTTGGCATGCTTCGCCTTAAGTAGACGTATTACAAAGTCGTTGGCAATAATTCTTATCATGAAACCCAGAATGTAGGTAATTTTTTTTTCAACAGCATAGCGCGAAAGCCGAGAGCGTCGTGCAGGAATAACGCTATCAAACATACAGTAGATTAAATAATCACTAGTTACTCTGGATAGAAAGGATCATCCAAGAATATCGTTTTAACTAATTCCACCATATTATGATCTGATCCGGTAATAAAACTATTTTGTTTGATTTGTAAGGCCGCTCCATTTGGATATTTGGCTAATTGAGGTGGTGTGGCGCGGCCAAAGATATTAGAAGAACAATATCTTTGGGCGCGGCGGTTGTATTTGCCCATAGACATACAAATTGATAGGCTTGCCTTAACATGAAATCCGGGTATCAATTCGACGAGCTGCACAGAGACAACTTACTGGTATTAAATATTGTTAATTGTTTAAAAATCTGGTCAAACTATTCGTTTCCTGTTAAAAACGGGACTGGAGACCTATAATTTCATAACAAACTATCACGAACATGATATGAGGAAGTCGGCACACGTGTTCTTCAAAACAATAATATTGTCACATCTAGTCCATTATATTTATTCAGCCAAGCACCTTCACCTGCGTGAACACGTATTCAGATATATTCCAAATGACTAATATTTTATTATTAAATGATCACGCCGTCTCATGTTTAACTGTATCCGGTAAAGAAAAAGCCGTACTTATCTTCTTCCGTGTAGGAAAACCACGTCACCATATTTTTGGCGCCATGAGGGTTCGAGAATTCTTTGAATAATCTAAGACATCAGTCGTACGTTGAACGCCGAAAAGCGCACATTGAAATAACCAGTAGCTATACAGAAAAAAAATATGGCTAAAGTAAGGCAAATGTTTGTAAAAACAGTTAAAAAACTAAATCACCTTCAAATCGGGTTGCCTAACGAGGCTAAAAATGAGTAAGTTAGTTAAATAATAACATATTTTTAAAAAGTGTCTAACTAAATAGTGTAACAAAATATTCAGTTTTGGAAACAAGATTGAACTTATGTTCACCCGATTTGGGATCTTAATGTTTTTTTCTTCAGCAATTTGCGCGCCATTATAAAAATGACTAGTAATTCGTATGCAGATTTGCGGAATAAATTGTGATATTACAATTCGAGTTCCCATTTTCATTTATTGACAAATTACAGAAAAGGTGACGGTCACACCCCTCCGTGTTCTGCGCAAATTAGTTTATTCCTCTTTTCCCAAGGGGCTAGTCTATCAATTTGGGATTCTATGTATTTACCACGTCAAACCTTCGATACACCGCAATTTGTAATGTAAATAATAATTCACACGTTCGCGCACGTACATGTACTATCAGTGGTTAAAAAAAACTAGTTAAAAAAAAAAAACAATTTGATAACGAGCCAAAAAATATCATTATTTAAAATTCTTTCAAAAAATCTTTATCTATAGTAACCACTCATTAGTTACACGAATAAAAATTTGACATCACTCGTTGATAAGCGACATTCTACCATCATCACTGATTAGCAACTATAGGATTTTTTTCTATGTGAAACTGCACAAGAGTCCAAAATGCTTCCAACCGTCTGGAGCTAGTGAGACTATGGCATTCTTAATTGGGATATGTTATGAGGGTGAAGTTAATAGTGATGGGAAGGAGATGGCAAGAGGAAGGTGGAGAAGTACCTAGATATTCAGATCTGGTCACCAAACATAGCCAAAGCCATTTGAAGCAACGTATCAATTCTTAATGGTGGTCTTACACCAAGGCGATACTACAAAGCATTTTTTACTCTGCAACATGCTGCAAATATAATACACATTATTTTACATAAGTAAATTATGAAATAACACAAAATAGTAAATTAAATTTACTTGCGGTTGCCGGGATTTGAACTCGAGTCGAGAGCCTTACCCCTAGACCACGGAGAATAATAGTATATAAAAAAAGATACTTCAGAATTACGGAGGTACCGCAGTTCGCCCAGTAGGCAATAAAAAATATTGCTTGTTTGTATGAGTGTATGGTTTGTATGGAATATTAAATTAGTTTAAGCCAAGCCATAGTCGTTTGAAACGGTTCCATGATAACTCAACACAGTGACAATTCAACACACCTTTAAAAAGTGATATAAAGTCATTAGAAACTATGAAAAAAAAATTTCAACCTAACCAAACCTAACCTAACATTCTCAACCCAGTTAATAAAGTTTTTGTTTCATCACTTTCCATGACTTTATATAACTTTTTAAAGATGTGATGAATTATCATTTTGATGATTTATCCGGTCACTAGTAATAACATAGATCATTGTAGAAATGTATTATAAATTTGTACAGCGCCCTTGAGGTGATTTTGCACAAAAACGGCGCTATACAAGTCATCCAAGTATTATTATTATTATTATTATGGGATCAGTTATATATTATATTTCCATATGTGAGTGGCACTCGCTTTGCAGAGCGTGAAATTCAATAACATGTTTACACCGTCCCTGGATTACAAAATTTATTAATCCTCCATAGAATATTTTTTCTCAAACAGCTCTTATAAAGTCTTTTTTTCTAAATTTGATGTAAAAATAAATTTACACCTGTTAAAAACTAGATAATATATGTGTTCTGTTCTTATAAATTGTAAACAAACAAGATCCATTTTCTATTGAAGAGGATAAATACATTTTAACCACTGTGTAAATTCTTTAAATAGGTGTTAGAAATTAACGTTCATAACGAAGGAATGATTACATTTGAGTATGATTTTTTTGTTTGAACCCTCGTCGGAAAAAAAATATTAGCTTGATTATGTTTTTTTAAGCATTTCATTTCACAGTGAAGTTATGGTTGATTACATTGTTCCATTTTATTCCACAACATTAAAATTCAACGATAACCATAGTTTCCCATTTAAAAGATTTGCCTCTAACATTCATGGCAGCTTTCAATTGAGAACGGTCTTTGAGTTTTCCTAACGGGAGCTATTTACGTTCCCCCAGCACATCATCACGGTTGATTAAATATATTTTATATCTTTACTTACGTCACAACGTTAGAGGATTATTCTAATGTTACAATTGAGCTTTCTATTAAAAACTGAAAATGCCATTCTAGTATCTCACTTAAGGCCCGTGGTAAGCGTTTAAATATTGTTTGATAGGGAGATATGTAGATACGAATGTTAGAGGGAGCGCGCTAATATTAAAAACAAAATAATAATTAAGCGAAAATAGTAAAAATATTTAATAAAACCAGACTGGTTTGAAATTTTTTTTTTTTTTTTTGTAAACAATAATCAAAAACTTTTGATATAAATACAAACATAATATTAACATAGGTACACAAATTAGAAAAGCGTGATTTAAAGATAATTAAAATAATATATCTTTTTACAGATTAAGTAAGCGTGAGGAAATTAAGGGTACAATATACATATTTAAAGATACACTATGAATTTTTTGTGCCCATAACATGTTACAAAACGTGTTTTAAATGATTTTCGGAGCTTACTTTGCGATTTTTTCTATCGAGGGAATTTCATATAATTAACGTTTCGTCATAACAAATGTATAGATATTATTTTCAAAAATAGCTTTTTTTTGGAACATAAAAACTTAGAGTTAATGAAAAACTTGTTATAAATAGGTAGAAGTTGGGTATGGAGGGAATCAACCCTTTGGGCGATTTCTGGAGATATATCCCAGCCTAACACAGTCTCATAAAAGTTATGCTATGAAAAAAAATTTTGGTGAGAAATATGATTTAAAGAGTGTTAGAAAGAAATAATACCGCGCTTTCAGTTTACAATAAAAAAATTACCACAAAAGATCTAGAGAATTTTGAAAAAGCATTTGAAATTTATTTGTCAAGGATTGCAAATTTTAAATAAATATTTTTATTTAAAATAAACCCATAATCTTAACAGCGTAAGTGTAAGCAGCCGTGCACAAAAATACGCAATGCCCTGTGTATTGGACAGACCTGTTGCCCCATCAAATCTATAAAATAAAGTGGGAATCTTAAAGACATGAGTGATGAACTCATGTAAAAGCAATATTCGGGGCACGGCCCGGCGTAATGGATGGATCTACGGTCGACTTTGCCCTAGCAGGCCTAGTAAATCGATTTTTTCCCTGAGGATTATTTTAATAATTTCTGATGAACGAATTACTAAAATCTCAAATATTTCTATAAGTATCCTTCGGGAATTTACTAATTCATCGTCTACAAAAATATAATCTGCTTCTTACGGCTACGAGTAATTTTTGTAGTCGAAAAACATTTTATAAAATTCTTAACAGTTTTACATTAAAAATTTAATTTCAAGGTCCTGTTTTTACTAATATTAAATATAAATTACTTGCTTCCGTAGGTATCCCTCCAGAAACATTGGAGATTTCAATAACACGTTCATCAGAAATTATTAGAGTCTTATATCGCCTTAACGAAAAAAAGTGAAGTGTCTATAACTTTTATAATTTCTTTATATAATTAACTCTGTTTTTTAGTTTCGTGTAAAGTAGTGATTACAGTTTACAAGATAAAACCATCGGTCAGCCACTTTAAAAACTTTTCTTTATTTGCTTTCATAATCTTAATATTTTTAATCTCAATGTTTTGAATGCTAAACCCTGAAAGAGTCTTTCAATTGCTTTCAAATACAGTATTTCATTTTGAAATACGTTCAGAAACAGTGAATTTATCTTGAATCAAATGTAATAGGAAAATATTTTCCGCGGAATCTGTATACTGACAGTTCTCCTAAGAGCAGGACGTTGCAAAATATCAAAGGCTTTAGGGGTTAAAGTGTAAATTTGCTAACAGAAATATCTGAATAGAAGGTACTTACATATTATAATAAATTAAATATTTCGCTGCAAGTGAAATACGTTTCTTTGAATACTTTCGAAAAAATTAAAACCTTTGAAAATAATTTTATAATAATTCAGTGAAGGGAAAAAAGTATGGAATAAAAATGAAAAAAATAAAATCAATAAATTATGACGTTGAAAATTTTTTATCGTTTTTAAAAATATTTATGATGGGCAGGCGGAATGTTCGATTCATTTGCGACTTGTAACTTAGATTCAATCTTAAATAATATACAAAAGCAGTCCAAAATAAAACTCCCCCTTTCTTCAAAAGCAAATGTACGCGCAGCCTAACTAAACCACCATCCATCCTTTTTAGTCGCTCCTTTAAAAAGACAATAGTTAAAAAAAAATAAAAAACAGCATTCGTAACTACCATCTTGGCCAAAAATCGGAGGTCAAAAATTATATCCGATATTAAACTCTGCATTATAACAAGGTTTTTCGAAAAAATTGTCTACGACCAGATGTTTCCGCTCTTGAGATCGTCACTCAATATCAGCGAATTTGGATTTGAGGTGCAATACATACGTTTATACGACTATATCAAAGCTTTTGATTTAGTAATTCATGATATCTTAACGATCAAACTTTCACAATCGGAGTACAAGGAGACCTGTGGTATTATATAGCAAACCGCAGCCAAGCAGTGACTATAAATCAAGGATCAATATTGGGACCATTACTCTTTAACATATATATTAATGACATAGTAAAATGTTTATATCTACCGCTCAAGAACTTTACTATACATAGATAATATGAAAGTATTTTCCCTTGTCTTAAGTATTACTGTACCTGCATACAAGAAGATCTATATCGTCAAAATAATTATTATTAACCGCAGCCAAGATCTATATCGTCAAAATAATTATTATAAACCGCAGCCAAGCAGTGACTATAAATCAAGGATCAATATTGGGACCATTACTCTTTAACATATATATTAATGACATAGTAAAATGTTTATATCTACCGCTCAAGAACTTTACTATACATAGATGATATGAAAGTATTTTCCCTTGTCTTAAGTATTACTGTACCTGCATACAAGAAGATCTATATCGTCAAAATAATTATTATTAACAACACAACCTTTAATTAAATGTTTAAAAAATGCGGCGTCATCGGTTTCGCCCAAATAATAAAAAATAAATCAATTCTTTTAATTATGCCCTTAACATATTTACAATACTTTTTTACTGCTTTGTACTCGAACCTCTAAAAATTTTAAAAAGTAAATACCATGCAAACGCCGTACGTTATAGTAGGTTAGGTACCAGTCTGAAGATAGCCTTAACAGGCTGAAACCGGTTACGGTCAAAAATAAAATAAAATGGAAAAAAGTTTTAAAACCTTTTATTATGTTATAAGGTTGGGTACGTCTTTCAAGTCTGGAATCAAAGGTGACACAAAGAAAGGATTGAGAAAGTGTAAAATCATTTTCAACGATACCTTCATTTTCATGAGGAGGCAGTCGCGTTTTTCAGGATTTCGTCACTGGGTAGTCGTAGTAATTCCGCAGATGTACTATTTTTACAAAAAATAACCACCTCTACGATGGAATGCCTGGAACTACTTCATATGGGTGCGAAACTCAAAAAATTATATAAGAAAGAATGTTACCTCTCCTGCTATCCTCGTCTCTGGTCAAACCATATTGAACAATTTAACTCAATGATTTCTTCTAAACTTAATTTGAATTTGATTTTAACTTATACTACTTTTGTACTCAACTCTAATTCTATACCCACACTACTCAACTTACTTAATACACTACAACATAATACAATCACATCTGCGCAAATTGAAAACCATGCTCACCCCAGCGGACTTTTGGCTGCTAAGTAAACATTATAATATGTATTTTTTTACGCATTATTCTATTTACTTTGCATCAAAATTGGATAGTAGTTTCTCTCTTACATAATGCATAACACCATCATATTTTTTTATCAAAACGCACGTGGCCTCCGATCCAAGACGAAAGAATTCTATCAAAACGTCCTGATCAACGAATTCGACATAATATTAACTATCGAGACATGGTTAGTTGACAGCATATCCGATGATGAGCTGTTTGATTGCCGATATAACGTATATATAAATGACAGAGATAATAATCAAACGGGTAAAACTAAAGGAGGTGGCGTTGCAATAGGTACGAAAAAGACTTTAAAGTCCGATCTCAAAAATCATGGACATGAATTCGACTTATTTAATAAAGCACCTTACATTTTCAAAGCTTAAATCGATAAATAACATTCACACAATACATATTACTCTACACAGACTATCCATCCTGTTTATCTCTCTCCCACCAACCCATCCCCGTAGGCTAATAATCTATTTTCTCTTTTATATTCACTAAATTATGATACACAAGTGAAAACCTTTTATTGGTTCAGTAATTACACTTATTTTACTGTGCATTATAAAATAATAATAATACATCGTACAATAACTTTTATTTTATTTTTCAAACACACTAAAAAAAATGCCAGCATTTATTATGTTTGGAGTGTAAATCCAAAATGTTAAATTCATAAAAGTTTACAAAATAACAATTATTTGTTTCTCTTGTAAATTTGCTAACATTAAGGTGGCGATATGACTTGAACAATTTTTTAAATGTAGGTACATTAAAATACGTCTTTCATCTTTTACAATATTTCGAACGCTTATAAATTATTGACATGCCAAATGCAAAAAGAAATTCAAAACTATAAATATAATGTTATTAAACATTTCTTTCTCTTGTAATGTACGTCTAATTAGAACGATATTATATGTTTTAAAAAATCATTTTGCAGCACCAATTGAGCGATGCTATTTTCCGTTGTACAGTCTTATGTACAATCAGCAATGCACTCTCGAATGTTTCTGCGGTATAATCAATCCAAAGTCGTTCCGACAGTGGAAGAAATTTAAAGTTAGCGAGATTCGAACCGATGCTTCCTTGTTTACAGCTATCTGACATAACGTATGATTCCTTAATTATAAATTACTTATTAATAAATTATAGTAAAAATAAATTTTGATTGTGAATAATTTGATGAAATTCTTGATAAATTATCAATATTCAATACCGGTAATTTTTCTCCTTGTATTCCATACTACATTTTTTGGTGCTAAAACATACAATTAAATATGAGGTAAAAGTGATAAAATTTTCTTCAATGAAAAATACACATTTTCCTAGCGAGCACGAAGCCATACAAATAATAATTTATTTTTTAAACATTAAAATTAAGAATGAAATATAGACGGCATTAAGAAAGGGAAGGTGGAAAATCTTGTAGGGGATGTAAAATGTTTCTTTGAACTTTGGTAGTTTGCCTTTGAGTAAATTTAATTTGGAGCTGGCTCCGTTAATTAACCCCGGGAGGGAACGGCATAATTAGGGGGAGGTGTGTTTGGAAGATTTTGGCATAACTTATTGCCTCGTAAATATGAATTAATGACAAGGATTTTATCAATTATTTTAAAAGTTAAAGCGGGAACTTATACTATGTATTCGTGTTTTATTATTAGGTTTCATCACAATGCTCTGCCTTATCTTATTTTGCATTTGAAGATACCTACTTTAAGTGAAATTAACCTTCAAAATGTACAACACCCGTGTGAAATCCCAACATACAGAAATAGCACAGGAATAATTCTACTTTACCGTTTTAATTACATTCTTTTATATTTCTTTTACGCCCAAATAGGCTATTGCTATTGCTTTTTACTTGACTAACTTAATTAATTCATAGTCGGTCATTAATGTCACGTACCCCAAAGTGATCTACGATTTTTTTGTGTTTCTGTCCGAAATTGCATGATTAAAGATGTAGTTTTTATTTTATGATATTCTTGAGCAATTTCTAAGATATAAATAATTTGAAGTCTAGTTGGAATAAGAACTAAATTCTTGATAACAATATAAATAGAATTAATCAAAGATATGCTTCAAGTATCAAGGATTCTTCCTTGCTATTGAGGATCTCGGTTTTTCGCAATTTTTCAATTACTACCATTTTGTAGTTACAACATTAATCTGTCACATATCACAGCACCTAAACTGGCAGTACATAAACATTAATAAAATTCACATTTATTTGCTGCGGCGTGAACGAAGTCAAACGCTTAGACCACTATCCTGTGGATGGTTTAAATAAAAACAAAGTGTTAAATTTGTGTATGGCAAAAGGGAAATTCACTTGAATTTCCTGTAAGCAACTCATATCTTATTAACGCCATACTCCACCTGCATTGTTCACATTAAATCCAGTTTAGTTCCCTCCATCTTCCCGGCTCCCATGTCTTATCACCTGCTTTCTAATGCAGGCAATTCCCGCCCCACCAGACAACCAGACAGGAGGGGATATTTCAGGCGACGTTGCAGGCGCGAATGCCTCGAGACCCTAAAACGCCCGTAAGGTGGTCGTAAAAGAATGCGCTTTATTTCGTGAACCTTCGCGGAACAATGTCGGCTGACGTATTTCAGCAAGGTTGAACAACACTTACTTCTGCGCATGCAATTCAAGGGTGGTGATTGGGTCGAGACGCAAACATGCAACCGGATTTTACAAGTGAAAAATGTGAAATCAGAGGAACACTTTTATTCACCGAATGCACATAAGGAAAACAAAATCGAAAAAAAAATTAAAGACGATCTTCCGAACTATTAAAAAAAAACGCTTCATGAATATTAATTTAATTACAATGAAAAACAACTATTTCTACCAGCAGAAGAATCAATACTTTTACATTTACTCCACGCAGGAGGCCCTGAAAAAAAACTCTCAGGGCCTATGTCATCTATGGGGATGCTGTGAGAAAAATATTTTTTAAGAAAGGAAGGAAAGGAAATTCTGGGAAGAAAAACGGTATAATTGATGGGTATAAATCTGGAAGTCATTGTGTCCAGGAGTGACGGACGTATGAATCCATCCTGATGATGTGTGAAGAATCTAGCTGGAGAAATCAAAAGGTCTCTCTCTCAACCAGACCCTCCCGATCAGGCCCGCCACCGAATAAGTACATAATTGAATCAGGTGACACCTAAGTGAACAATATTAGCAGTTGGTATAGTGATCTTGCAAATTATAAGCAACAGCAACGTTTTTATTCATTTAAGAGTTCACTTTATAATGATTTAAAATAAAAATATCAGTGCTCAATTACTTGAGTAAATATATTTATTACGCACTTAACTCTACAGGTAAACTTTGGTGCCTTATTGAAAGGTTTCCACCGAAGGTAACGTTACATGGAAGCTAATCAAGTTTTCCAAAGATTATAAGTTTCCTGGAAGATAACTTGTACCTATGGCTGCCGACATTGTCGACGTTCAATATAAATGGTTTGAGGCAAATATAATTATTACATCCTTAACTTTATGGGGAGGCTTTATTGAATTGTTGAATAGTAATGTGAGAATATATTGTGTACATGCTTATTAAATATTCAACATTAAAAAATCGTATTAAATAATCTGGTATTATTATTCCAATGACTGCACAGTTCAGGATTGTTGTAAACGGAGGTGGCGCCCTCTGTTATTTTTTAAAAAGAACCGTTGAAGTTTTCAAACGGCAAATGGCATCAGCGGGTTTTCATCTGCTAGTTAATAATATTATAACGCTTTGGTTTTTAAATGAGCCGGTTTTGAGTTATGCCTGTTCAAATGTATCACCGAATGTATTTATTATTTTGCTTATATTTCTATTGGTACATTAGTTTTATTATTCAAGCAAGCGAAGACCCGTGAAAATTGACGGAATATTATAATTGTGAGATCTGTGAACATGAAAGTATTTATAAAATGTTTGCCTCAGCTTCACATTGCCTTTAAAAAACAATAATTGCCAATTTTATTTCAGACGTCTAAAATTTACCTTTCGAATGAACGCAGCTAAACTTTAAAAATTGTCTGTCAAAAATTTAAACCAAGAAATACACATTTCAAATACAGAATTAACATACAAATAAAATACTTTTGTGATTACGGATAGCTTACCGCTTTTCTAAATTCACACAAATATCAGCTCCAATTATGAAAATATCAAAGTAAATTTGAATTCGGTGAATACTTCACATCACGCACATTATCACAGACAACCGGAATAAGTATGTTTGGTATTCGACTCGATTATAAGACTCCTTATTTGTTTCTGATTATTTATTTACTATTTCTACGCCGTTGATTATACTTTGTTATGATGTATTAATTAATATTGTTGCATTATGTATTGTATTGTATAATAATAACTGTACTGATACAAATGTTAAAGTACCTATAGCTAAATTTGGGCATATATAAATAAACTTTCCTTGGTGAAACTAGCCCCGACAACTACGCTTCAATATTAAGTTAGTTCTACAAAATATAAAATCTTATCTTTTCCGTGGTGTCTCAATTCTTCTACAGATTCTGTTCAAATTCGTGTAACTCAGGAATTCATAAAATTATCCTCGTTCAGAAGATATTGGATGATCGTGTATTGCTTTGGTTTATCGCCGTAATATTTTAAATATTTCATACAAAGATGGCGCTATCTCCTGTAATCGAAAATATACTAGGATATATTTTTATAATATTTATACGGGAATCCATTTCCACGCTCGCTTGCAACGAGAATTTATGCTTCACTAGCACCATCTGTCGAATCCACTTGGAAGCGGCCATAACATGTGCACTCTGATAATATTATCAAGTACCTACGTAGGGAAAACTTGACTATGGTTGCCCGCAACTAGTGATTGTCCACTCTTGCTTTGACTGTCGTTTGTTCACTGACGTATTTAAATATTTCACTAAAATAACAGACTTCGATTTTGGTTCGACGTGAAGCGAAAAACTGCCATATCGCTTGTAACAACAGCCACAAAAGAGAAATCGAATTTTTCGTATAATGCGTCGAAGTTTTAATTTTGCAAATAATTGTATATTTTCTTTATTACCTATTATTATTATTTTTTATTATTATTTTCTTTATTACCTATTATTATTTTTCATAAAATAAAATAAATAATTGTGTAGATACTATCTTCAGATTGTTTTATTAATGATTTTTATCCAGAAATCATGTGGGCTATCGCTGTCATTGTTATGGGCTGTCACTATGAACAAGTGGGCAATGACTGTATATTTTGCTATTATTTCGTTCAGTTTTTGTTCATTTGAGATTTGATTAAGGTGAAAGATAATCGATGTGAGGACTTGACAGGTAATCAATTAAATATTATGCAACTATGTATTGTTTTGCAATATGGTGGGTAGGACATAACCTACAACCATTCAAAGTTAAAATGTCGTTAAGCGGGCAACCATTACCTATTTTACTCCTACCTACATTGTATAAAAATAAAATGAAATTGTTATTATAGCGATCTGTTATGAATTTTGATTAGTCGACGGATGCATGCAGCTGAAAATGTGCTATGGGATTCAATTGAATGCGTTTTTGAATGCCAACCATAAAAAGGTATCAAATAAACATCAGTAAAAATATGCTAAATGTATGAATAAAATAAAATTTATCACTATACCTTCTTGTCTCTCTCAGTGGTGTAGTATTACGAAGGGTTGACTACTGGGCCTCAAGATACATTATTTTTTAAGAAGTTTGAAATATTTTGAGATGATAGCAATTTATTTGGGGATCATCTCTGGGTATGCTGTGCTGAGGTTCGTATTTAGTTCCATGCTTCATACCAATGATTTTACCCTTATGGTCGACCCTGGCTATTCCCTGGCAATCCGGTTAAAAATGGGATTGCAGTCCCTTAACGAATGAATTTATAGGTATCCTGATAATCTTTTACTAAAATACAAATGTATTGTCACGTTGCAAAATACGTGTTCATAAAAATCCTAACGTTTTCGTATTTCATCATTACATATTATCAAGACAAACGTAGGTGCATGAATATCTGTTCCGACATTATAATTAATGTACCTACTAAAAGTTTACCAGGAACTGGCCTACAATACCGTTTTTAACCGGATTAACAATAATTTGAAGAAATTCTAAATAAATTAGCACTACTCTTTTTTCTTCGTGTATCAAGTCTGCATCTAACTTCTTCTTCCCAAATTATTCACACTCACCGTAATTTTATAATATTTTCATTACAATAATAAATAATTATTTTACAATGATTTGACTATACTTGTCTAGATCTGGTCGGTTAGATCTGTGTACGTTGGTTTAGGTTAGGCAACATTATGCACCCTGTGCCAAATGTTATAGTAATCGATGAGATAGACAATGGATGGCCTCCAATAATTGAAACAGATTGCGCCCATTACTGATTAAATAGCGTCATATTGTTCTGTAATCGATAGTTGCACTTGGTGAATCAACTAATTAATTTTCTGTCGAGAGTTTTAAAGGTCGCAAAGAAGAAAGCCGAAACTGCATTGCAAATAAGTAGATACGTGCAGTCAGTGTATTCATTTACGCTTTATTCCTTGCATGAATCCGTGCATCGTTCCGTTTGAAAACGGCATTCCATGTAAATTGATTTCCGTGTTTAAGGCGATGCCATACGTGGTAATGCAAAATGATGTGTTTTTGGTTTGAAAATTTGGTCGCCTAGAAATGTTTCAGATGCTTTAATTAAATACTGCGAGTAGAATACATCCTGGCCTTTGAAATAATCGAGTATTTTTTAGATAAGTCTTTTTATAAGCCCAGAAAAAATAATGTAAAGGCCTATGAAAACTGCTTTAAAGTTCAAAATCTCCTACTTACGAACCCATTTTCGGTTATGGTTTTATTGCATAATGTGGCAAATTAAGTTATTTGTAAAATGATCGAAAAAAAAATATTTATGCCTGAACATCCACAAAATAAAATAAAAGGCACATTTTGGCCATGTTTTTTTCTTGCATAAATCAAAACAGGCGGATGGTGTTAAGCGGGAATTCAAACCTTATCGCCATCTACGTAAGGGTTGTTATTGATAGCGGCTCAATTTAAAATACTACACTACGTAGTGCATCGCCTTAATCAATATTCCGTGTAAATTCCATTTCGAGCATCTTTAATTTAAAATTGTCCATCTTTCCATGTTGGAAACTGCATTCCATGTTAGAAACCGCATTCCATATTGGAAACCGCATTCTATTTCAAGCATGTCCTAGTGAGGTTAAAAATTCCAACGTATAAAGTACATTTATTTATTTGTTACAATATATGATCAAATATTTCAAGACCACTCTTCCATAGAAGCATTAGCTTGTGGCTGGAAGAGGAGTGTACATTGTTTTATTACAGTGAGTAAGTAATTAAAAATGAAATAATTTTAAACTTATTTGAAGAATGGAATGTTACTTAAGGAAACTAATTGAGATGAGTTATTCTTAAGATGAATTCAATTGGAAACATTTTTATTTTTTGTAAATTTGTCTTTAAAATATTTTTTCACTGTGTTTATTATTAGGATGTTATCATTAATTTTTCTAATTTCTTCAGGTAGTCGATTGAAAAAATACAATGATAACAATGTAACGATACAATGTAAAGAAACAATAAACAAATGTTGGAAACCGCATTCTATGTTGGAAACAGCATTCTATGTTCGAAACCGCATTCTATTTTGGAAACCGCATTTCATGTTGGAAACCGTATTCCGTAAAAAATCCTTTCATTTGTACTGAATTTCAGTTTGTTGATAAACTCCTAAGGGCGGGTTGTTTCACAGAATTTGAACAATTCATCAAAGCTCAAAGCTGATTTTCAAGTTCTGTGAAGGTTCTATTCAAGTTCTGTTGTTATTTCAATTTTGTGAAACAACTGGCCAATAATGATATAAGAACAGAACTCGAATAGAACCATCACAGATCTTTAAAATCATCTTTTAAATTGTTAAATTCTGTGAAAAATCCGTCCTTAGCAAGTTTTTATTGTTATTCTAAAATTTACAAATCATTTGAGAAAACTGTACGGATTTTTTTCTTTAATTTCGGTTTTTTTAATTAATTTGATGGCTAGAATCTGAAAAGTTCCTTTACGCGAGACATCAGATTATGGAAGCCCAGGGAAATAATATTATCTCACGTGCGGCTGATAACGGCGAAAGCGTGACTAACGTCGGAAACGTGATCGATTTAAGCACTGTTTCATCTGTATGATATTAATATAACACAATTTTTCTTACAAGATGAAATAAAAATGATATAATTATTTTTATCAATCACACGCCCGGCCCCTCAGGGACGGCAGTGATCGAACTATTTGTTTATTTTGGCAGGTCTGTCACTGGCCTCCGTGGCGCAATTGGCAGCGCGTTCGGCTGTTAACCGAAAGGTTGGTGGTTCGAGCCCACCCGGGGGCGAGTAGAATACATCCTGGCCTTTGAAATAATCGAGTATTTTTTAGATAAGTCTTTTTATAAGCCCAGAAAAAATAATGTAAAGGCCTATGAAAACTGCTTTAAAGTTCAAAATCTCCTACTTACGAACCCATTTTCGGTTATGGTTTTATTGCATAATGTGGCAAATTAAGTTATTTGTAAAATGATCGAAAAAAAAATATTTATGCCTGAACATCCACAAAATAAAATAAAAGGCACATTTTGGCCATGTTTTTTTCTTGCATAAATCAAAACAGGCGGATGGTGTTAAGCGGGAATTCAAACCTTATCGCCATCTACGTAAGGGTTGTTATTGATAGCGGCTCAATTTAAAATACTACACTACGTAGTGCATCGCCTTAATCAATATTCCGTGTAAATTCCATTTCGAGCATCTTTAATTTAAAATTGTCCATCTTTCCATGTTGGAAACTGCATTCCATGTTAGAAACCGCATTCCATATTGGAAACCGCATTCTATTTCAAGCATGTCCTAGTGAGGTTAAAAATTCCAACGTATAAAGTACATTTATTTATTTGTTACAATATATGATCAAATATTTCAAGACCACTCTTCCATAGAAGCATTAGCTTGTGGCTGAAATAAAAATGATATAATTATTTTTATCAATCACACGCCCGGCCCCTCAGGGACGGCAGTGATCGAACTATTTGTTTATTTTGGCAGGTCTGTCACTGGCCTCCGTGGCGCAATTGGCAGCGCGTTCGGCTGTTAACCGAAAGGTTGGTGGTTCGAGCCCACCCGGGGGCGACTTTTTTGCACCTAATATCTATTTTTTTCTTGAAAATTTAACATAATATAATTTTTAGTCACATAAGAGAGAACAAGGTCGCGGTAACAAGATGTTCTGTAATAAAACCATCTCGCCTGTCGCTCTAATTATCTTCCGTAATACATAAATTTTATCTCAAAAACCTTAAACATCTTACAGAAAGCTTCGGCCCGACCTTCTTACGCCATATTTTACATTAAAAATAATATAAGAATATCATTAAATTTGGCGCTTGTTTTCTTTTTGGAAATAGATTTTTTTCGTAATAAACAATCGTAAGATAAATTTATGCAATAACATAATAATGCACTGTTTCAGGTTATGTTTTATGTGAAACCGCACAAGCGTCCCAATTGCTCCCAACCGTCTGGAGCTAGTGAGACTATGGCATTCACAATCGGGGTATGTTGTGAGACTGAAGGTGGGAAGGGGAAGGAGATGTCCCTGACTGATTGGTGTTCTTACACCAGAATGATACTGAGAGTATGTTACACGCTGGAACGTGCCGCAAATATACTATTTATTATTTTAAATGACTAAATTGTGAAATAACACAAAATAAAATATGCACCCGGGATTTGAATCCGCCACCTCTGGCTTGCTAGTCGAGAGCCTTACCTCTCGATCACGGAGGCCGTCAGTAAAACATATTTATCTTTACGAGAATGTAACCACTAAATTATAACCTAACATGAAAAAAGTATAATTAGTTATACATGTAAGTAAAGTGAAAGATATAAGAAAAAGTAATAATACAAAGTTAACAGATAATGTTTAGCAAAAGAAAATTATTGTGACGTAAAGCTCCGAAAGAAATTAAAATAATTGAAAATGGTTGCGTTAGTTTAGAAAGTTCACTGAGCTGTACAATTTTCTTGACGCCAAAGGTCACGGTTCGAGAGTTTTTGGTGTCTCTGAAAATAGAAATAATAATATCTTTGTGATGACAGTATTTTGAGGTATTACACCGTGTTGCCCTTCCTCCTCCTTTAGCCAACTTTTCGGACAGCCTCACAGTGTCTATCGTCAGGGTAGATGCCACATCGCCGTGTAAATCTCAAATCATGTATCTGATAGTATTAATACGCTTGCGTCTGGACGATGTAGGCCCTCTGATTGGTCAAATTTAAATTGTTTGTTTCGGTTAAATTCCGCTAACTTGAAAATTAAGACCCGATTTCATACTAAAATAGGATCATCAGATTTCTTCAAAAGCATCTTTTCTGATCATATAATTTTCGGATAATATCTAAGAAAATATGTTTTAGAAAGTTCACAATCCATTGGATTAATTACATTACAGTAAAAATTATCCACAATTACGTATTGAAATTTGACGTTTATCATTATTCACGCGAAAGACACATTGTTCAGTGTTGCCAGCGTATATCGATTTCCAATCAATGTAAAAAGCTTCTATTAGTGTTAGTGTCAAGCAATGTACAATGTCAGTGTGATTTTTTAAAGTGAGATATATATATATACAAATATATAATTATAAATAATAAATATAATATATAATTATAAATCCACCATTATAAAGCCGGCTGCAAAAATAACCAGTTCCACTCGATACTTAAATACGTAATTAATTATTTTTTGATATTACAACACCGACCCCATGCGCTGTCATCAGCTGTCATGTTTATTATGTGATAATTACAGAATTATTATTGACGTGATAACCGTAGATATTTCTTTTAAAAACTATCGCTGTCAATCGCTAAAAAGAAATATTTTGTTTTCAGATTATTATTTCGATTTAATTACTATGGCTAAAAGGTATGTGGACAATATTTTACCAGAATTGGTCAAATTTCGGAATGTTCGAATGAGAGGAAAATTTACCAAGCGATCGAAGTGCCATAGTAGTGTATTCTTGAAGTGTGCTTTAAATCAATAATCCTAATTATGTGCTTCCAGAACAGAATTAGGTAATTATTCGGAATCGCTGGACAAGGATTATATGAAATATTTTTAAATAAAACCTTCTGATTTACCTTAATTATTATAAAAGGAATCTGACTGCATTGTGAAATTTTTAATTTTAGCATTTTAATTTTTAAAATAAAAATTCGTAAAATGAAAATTCACTTTCCTCGTTGTATGGGATGACAGCTGGAATGGTTTCTGTTGATAAAATTTTCTTTTGTTGGTATTTCTGATACGAGTGGCTTTATTTTTTACCATGTTTAAATACTAGGTAGGTACTATTTTAGCCAAACTCGAAAAATAAAATAAAGATATTTAGGTATGTTTTATAAAATAGAAAAATTAAAAAAGGTGAGGTTATTATAGGTTAGATTGGATTATTATAGGTTAGGTTGGTTTATTATTAGGATTTAGGTTAGGTTAAGATAGATTGGATATTATAGGTTAGGTTGGATTATTATAGGATAGGTAGGATTATTATTAGGATATAGGTTAGGTTAGGTTAGGTTGGATTATTATAGGTTAGGTTAGGTTGGATTATTGTAGGTTAGGTTGGATTATTATTAGGATATAGGTTAGGTTAGGTTAGGTTGGATTATTATTAGGATATAGGTTAGGTTAGGTTAGGTTGGATTGTTATTAGGATATAGGTTAGGTTAGGTTAGGTTGGATTGTTATTACGATATAGGTTAGGTTAGGTTAGGTTGGATTGTTATTAGGATATAGGTTAGGTTAGGTTAGGTTGGATTATTATAAGGATATAGGTTAGGTTAGGTTAGGTTGGATTATTATTAGGATATAGGTTAGGTTAGGTTGGATTATTATTAGGATATAGGTTAGGTTAGGTTAGGTTGGATTATTATTAGGATATAGGTTAGGTTAGGTTGGATTTATAGGTTAGGTAGGATTATTATTAGGATATAGGTTAGGTTAGGTTAGGTTGGATTATTATAGGTTAGGTTGGTTTATTATTAGGATTTAGGTTAGGTTAGGTTAGGTTGGATTATTGTAGGTTAGGTTCGATTATTATAGGTTAGGTTACTATAGTTTAGGTTAAATAAAACAATAATTATAATAATACCTAAATATAAATAATTTAAGTTTTTTAAGAAACATAAAAATATTTTATTTTTCGAGTTTGGCCAAAACAGTACCTAACTAGAATTTGCATTCTGAAATGATTCAAATTCTAGCTACTCGTATCAGGAATACCAACCAGAGAAAATGTCATCAACAGAAATCATTCCAGCTGTCATCCCATATAACGAAAGTGAATTTTCGATTTCCGTAATTAAAAATTAAAATGCTACAATTAAAAATATCCCAAATGCAGTCAGATTCCTTTTATAGTAATTAAGGTAAATCAGAAGGTTTTATTTAAAAATATTTCATATAATCCTTGTCCAGCGATTCCGAATATTTACCCAGAATTATTTCGGCGTCATGTCAAAATAGTGTACAATCGAGCATTGCAAGGCGGTTCATTTTGAAGTTGAAAAAGGTAAACTGTTACATTCTTGCTGTCATACTGGAAAAATAATACCACAAATTTTAGCTTATCCTCCAGCACTTAACGAATGATTGACAGGAGATTGTAGTCAATCTAAAAACTTTAGGAATTTTATTTGTCAATACAAATGCTACTAGATGTAAACAGTGCTAATAGATTTGCCTCATTTGGAGCGCAAATAGCTAATATCCCAGGTAATGGTCCATATTGTTTAAAAATTTCTGGTTAGGCTTATCATCTGACTTCCAGAAGTATACAAGTTGCAGGTAAAATAACTTCCTATGCTCAGCTTTATCTATACGATCCTGATGAGGCTGTTAGAGTGCGTATGAGTCATCCATGTAATGCCGATTGCTATAAAAATATAATGCAATTAATTGATGATTGAACTAAAAGAAGCTGTCGAGGAAGAAGAAATACGCATTGCGGCTGAGGGTGGGCAGGTGAGAGATATACGTCTATTATTTACACGTTCATCAGAGGTACAATGCTCCAACCAGTTCTCACGATATCGCCATGGTTTACGTAGCAGACAGACGGGAATTTGTCATCGGGTATAGATATCGCTGTCTAACCTAAAAATGTTGAAGGACCTCAAAGGATGGAAACTTTATCAAAGCATTTAGATCCTATGGTTTTCCCACTACTATTTCCATCAAGTGTATGTGGTTGGACCCCAGGCTATCAGCATCATGCTGATTTCTGTACTGCTCAATGTCATACTGTAACTGCTATGTAGTTTTATGCAAGTAAATTAGCAGTGCGAAGAAACATATTTAATCCAATCCATTATGCGGTTAAACTTTTTCAACAGTATTTAACTCATGCTTACATTATTTATGAATCTGGTCGCCTATATTACATTAGGAAAAACCAACGACACCTCAGAGTGGAATGCTATCAAGGTTTGCAAAACCATGTAAGAAATTTAGCCACTGATAGAGGAGTATGTGCAGGTAATACAGTCATTCTTCCATCTTCATTTACTGGTGGATCACGCCATGTGAATAAACTTTATCAAGTTTCAATGGCAATGGTACGTAAATTTGGTCGTCCTGTCGTCGTCATAACTTTTACATGCAATCCCAAATGGCCAGAAATACCAACCGAATTGGAACATTATCAATCTGCCGCGGACAGGCCTGATATAGTAGCCAAGGTTTTCCATCAAAAAGTCAAGGAATTTATTCATGATATGACTGAGAAACATGTTTTTGGAAAGGTAATTTGTTGGGTGTATACAATTGAACAGCAAAAAAGAGGACTCCCTCATCTACATGGTGTGTTTACACTTTGCAGACAAGATAAGTTGTATACAGCTTCTGATATTGATAATGCCGTATCTGCAGAACTACCCCATCCGAAGAACGGCTTTGTACCATATTATTTAAAAAAATAACATTCATGGACCATGTGGCGTACTTAATCCAAGGTCAGTCTGCATGGTAGACGGTAAGTGCTCTAAAAAATTCCCCAAATCATTTAAAGATGCTACTGATAATAAATCCGCAGGCTACCCAGAGTACAGGATACGTGATAATTTTTCTGAAAATCACGTTGTTCGATATATCCGTATCGACAATCGATTTGTTGTTCCATATAATGCATTCCTTAGCAAAAAATATGATGCTCATATTAATGTTGAAATTTGTTCCTCTTTGGATCGTATTTATTTATTTATACTGGGTTTTTAGAGATGTTCTCACTTATCTATACATGATCAATCTCACTCAATTTTACTTCTGGCTTTACATTTACCCGACAGCCAATCTGTTTATTTTGCAGAGGGGCGGGAGGAACAGGCTCTCAGGGAAGCATCTACAAGGAACACCTCTTTAACAGCGTGGTTCCAATTAAATCTTCAAGATATTGAGGGACGCTCTATTCTGTATCAAGATGTACCAAATAACTATGTCTTTTCAGCTGGTAAAAAGTGGACGAGGCGCCAGCGGGGAGGCGGCAACATCATTGATGACATACGAGAATGGACGCAGTGCATGACGGAGGCTTCATTGTATTTGATGCCTAAAATTCTTAGACATCTATTTGTTTTAATTTTAATACAATGTATCCCTTCGATCTTCGGCTGAAGATTTTTTTCATCGTGGTGTTGCTGAAGAAACAGCTATTAATCTTTGTCTTTTAAACATACAGGATATTCTTATGAAGGAGAATTCATCTTGCAGAATGCAGGGCTTACCTGAACCTGATGAAAGTTGCAGTTTTGGACAAGTATCTGATTTTAATGTAATTTCTGAAAACACTTTAGGTGAATTGATGGCTGCCAAACTCAATGACGTACAACTTCAAGCATATAATTCTATTTTGATTAAGTTTTTTTCACATGAAAATGATGACAATGAATGTTTCTTCATTGATGGCCCAGTCGAAACAGGGAAAACATACCTTTACTAAACTTTAATTCACACTCTAAGACGAAAAGGTAAAGGAGTTTTATCATACTGCTTTTAATTTACCCCTCAATTTACAGGACAATACGACATGTAAGGTCACATCAAAGAATCGTAAAATTATAACGGAAGCAGATATTATAATATGGGATGAAGCACCGATGGCCCCAGGTGTAGCTTTTGAAGTAATTGAGCGTACTATACGTGATATCATGGGAAGTGATTCTGTCTTTGGTAACAAAGTTATTGTTTTGGGCGGAGACTTTCGTCAGATCCTTCCAGTGTGTCGACGTGCTTCAAGAAGACAATTAATTGCCGCTTGCATAAAAAGCAGCACACTTTGGTACCATTTCAAAACTTTTCAATTAAAAACAAATGTCAGAGCTTTATAAAGGGAAAATATATTTTCTAAGTGGCTTTTGGACTTGGAAGATGGCCAACTTCCTTCTGTAGAAGGAACATTAGAGTCATCTGTGCTTATTCCCTATGTAAATATTTGCCAAGATATTATTCACTGTGTATACGGTGAGACACATACAACTTCTGATGCCTTAGTGATGAGTCAACGTACCATATTGTACCCTAAAAATAGTCATGTTTACGCAATCAATGAGGATGTACTTCAACGGAAAGCGCCCCTGAGGTGATATCTCACAAAAGTGGTGCTGTAAAAAATTTCCATAAAAATTTCTTAGAAATATTATTATCTTATTTTTTGGTGATGGCCTTTGTAATGGAACAAAAATGGTAGTTTTAAAAATTTCAGCTGTAACTTAATTCAAGCCAAAATCATTACGGGGAACAGAAAAGGTACAGTACATTTCATTCCTAGAATTTAAAACACTTTGTCGGATGTTACAATATAATTCAATATGTGCAGGAAACAGTTTCCAGTCAAATTAGCTTATGCAATGACCATCAATAAATCTCAAGGACAAACTTTTGAACGGGTTGGACTGTTACTTCTTGAACCAGTATTTTCTCATGGACAGTTTGAGCGCAGTCATCGTTATTTATACAAATTCTGACTGATTGGTATACGGATAATATTGTTTATAAAGAGATTTTTTCCTAATGAAAGTGTATAATATTATGTTGTAGATTGTAAAAAATAAAAGTAAAATAAATTGTAGGTACTGTATAATATTAAGTTGTAGATTGTAAAAAATAAAAGTATAATAAATTGTAGGTACTTGCTTAAAAAGTTTTGTTTTTTGTGTCCCTTGAAATGAAAATGACTCAATTTATCCCACCTGTAAGTTTTTCCGCCTAAGAATTAAGATAGTTTTGGTGTATTTACTTTGACAATACTTAGGTAAGAGCGTAATATTATTTCACCCAAATATGTAGATTTTTAGGACTTATCCCAATAAAATAATTCTTAATATATGTACTTTTTAAAAAGTGTAATTACTTTGACAGTCTTTTGGTAAGAGTATATTATTTTACCAAAGTTATATGTAGGTAATATTGTTGATATTTTTTTTTTTATTTTCGAATTACATATAAATATTTTGCAATTTAATTTCGATTTAAAAATTAAATCATTTCGCTGGTATGGGAGAGGAAACATTTTTCTCATTGACGAGATTTATGTTGGGGTGAAGGGTGTTTAATGGTGCAGAATGTCTTACTATTATATATCTACCCATTGATCTAATATCTACCTATTAAATGTAACTGTTAGTATCACTTAAACCGGGCGAATCCCAACCAAGTGCCGCCCGCAGGGCCTAGCAGCAAAAAACCCGCGGAGCGGGTTTTTAACTGCTATTTTGATATAATATCTGTATTTGTAGGAATTACACCTTGTTGCCCTTCCTTCTCTTTTAGCCAATGTTTCGGACAGCCTCACAGTGTCTATCATCAGGGTAAATGCCACATTGCCGTGAAAATCTCAAACCATTTATTTGATACAATATCTGTTTTGTGGGTTTTGCCTGGATAAGTGGTTTTATTATGCAATGCTTATTTTCGGCAAGGCGCCTGGAGTCCACTATTTGTCTAATATCTTCTCGACGGAATACTAATTAAGAGGGGTTTCAAGCAAATAAAATTACTGTTACCTACTATAAATTTGTTTACTTCAGAAACTTACCCTTCTGTAAAATTAAAGTTACTAATAAAAAAAAACAGTTTTCCCTGTGTTGTTCCCAAAATTAATAATGTAGTATTATATTAAAACTAGGATTAATTTACTAATTAAATGTATTAGGTTTTTTAAAGCTATTTACATACCTGCTTTTATCAAAACGTATTTCACCAATCAATAGAAAATAAGCCACATGTATATTATAATATAAAACTATCCGTTTTTATAGAAACATCAAAACTTAATGGAGATTTCTCATTCAGATAAGAGAGGTTTCGATTACGCCATTTTTATACAAAACAAAATATCATTGGATACTAAAATACAAAGCCCTTTGTTTTCTTCTTGCAAATTTGCAAAAACCGAAAAATCTTTTTTTTAAGCAACATTAAATCATGTCTTCTTCGCACGCAAAATCAGTCAGCACTTTCAACGCCAAATGTCTCGTCGTTTGATAAAAAAAACTAGATAAAGCTCAGATAACCATTAGGTTTACGTAACATCCCTGGCCCTTTTTAATTCCGTTTCACTTTGACACGTCGCGTATTTCCAGCAAAATTTCGTATGATAGACGTCTCACATTACGCAATCTGATGAAAAATTGTTTTTATTATACTCGGGTAGGTCTCTACGCTTGAGTATCCAGCGTAGCGCTGATACCCCAGGGGCCATTCTTAGGATACCATCGTGGGACTATTTAACATTTATTTTTGCGCCAAAAGCAAAATATTATTTAAAAATTCATTGTATGGAGAAGACAACATTTTTATAAAAATTTTAACATTTCAAAGTCATCCCATTGATTTGTCAATGTCATCACTGGCCACTTTCAAATCAAACGTAAACAAGACTTAAAGCTACCTATCGTGTTTATCTATAAAGTAATTACTATTGCTGTTATGAAATGTATATGTAAGTGTATGTATTTGTGTATACATGTATGCATGTAGGTGCATACATGTACATTATTCTTTACTTATAGTTTTGTGCTCATCAATGTTGTGTTTGTCTGTAATTAGTGATAGTATCAACCAAGTTTAAATTGTGTAATTGAATTTCGAGAGCTTTGATATGAATCACTGTTGACAAACCTAAAAATAAAAAAAAAAAAAAAAAAAAAAAAAAAGTTTTACTTCGATATATGTAACCTGTTGGCATTGAGCGAAACTTTAGAAAATGTTTTGTGTAATTAAATTCAGTACTTACTTAAGTTATACATTACTACGTTAAACTTTTATATTTTAATATGTTTAATATCCGATTTCACCAATTATTGCGTCGAAAATGTCTGAAAAATGACATACATTTACTCAGACTGCTTTGCCAAATTATAATCCTCGTCCAAAGGTACATATATTGTAGTGTATGAATCAATGCATTGTATGCACTGTACCTGTTTGTTTGCCGATGGATTTTTTAAATGTAGTCTGTGTTGATGACTATAAAATAGTATCCAGTGAAAACAAAGTAACTATATTATTATATCTCCCAAATACCCAAAGACTCTGTGTCAATAATATATACCATTCTTTGCCACCCAGCCGTTCAATCATGCGATACAAGATCGCTTGGATGATTTGCCAGTTTCGGCGTGATTCGGTTAAGGCGACATAAGACATAAGGGTTTGCTCGACGTTCACATTTTCATTATTTCTGAAGAACGCATCACTAAAATCTCAAATGTTTCTAAAGGATCCCTACTTACGTAAAACGGGTTTTTCAACTATTAGCGGTAAGCACCAGATTTTATTTTTCTAGACGATAAATTAGTAACTTCCCGAAGGATTCCTCTAGAAACATTTGAGATTTTAGAAATACGTTCATTAGAAATAATTCAAATAAACCCCACGGAAAGATCGATTTTCCAGGCCTGCTAGGGCAAAGTCAACCGTAGGTCCATCCATTACGCCGGGCCGCGCGTCGAATATTGTTTCTACACGACTTCATCACTTATGTCTTTAAGATTCCCACTGTATTTTATAGATTTGATAGGGCGAATTCAACTGCAGATCTGTCCAATACACCAGGGTCACGCGTCTTATATTTTAGGCTGCCTCACTTAGGTCGTTAAGATTCTGGCTTTATTTTAGGGTATTTTCTCGTCTTAATGGTGTTAATTAGTTATATTTATTCCTATAAAGTTAAGAGTGTCGGGTCACCCTAATGCTATGTTCTGCCACATTGTGAAAAATCGTTTGAGTTTATTGTTGCCTGAGAAGTAGTATTTCTTTTATCGTGTTTCGATATTTCAGAGTGGGCGAGGATTGAATCCATCTGGATGGATTGTCCACGGGTGATTGGATTGACTGCAGGACGCTGGGATAGATATCTCGGAGAGTATGATTAATGCCTTCCACGTCACATATTGGGAGCGGGATGAGATTTGTAGTGGATAGCCGATTGGTTACGTTATGGAGGAGAGCGGTGGCCTCAATAGAGGACGATGGACGTGATGAAGAATTCACAATTTCGAATTAAATTTTATTTACAAATATCGATCATTGTTTTAGATGTTCTGGAATTGTCTTCAAATTTACCTCCATATACCTAGTATGGATAAACGGAGTTCAGAAACTCGTAGTAAAGGAGGGGAATCTACTTCACACCTGGCGTCATTTTTGTCCTAAAACTTTTTTGATTTGGGCTTTCATTTTCGAGTAAATCGAGTCACAAATGATATATCCATTTAATTCATTTTAATCTATCTAAAAAAACTATTATTGTTTTTTACGTGTCATTTATCTGTGTTAATTAATTTAAACTGAAATTTTTCAAAATTTCCTTTTTATAATTTTTATTACACATTTTAAATCTACTGTTTTAACTAGTTTATTTAGAAGTTTGTCAACAGGTACATATTGAAAACATATTATATATAACACGGTACATTTAAAAATATTTTCAAACCATGCATGTTAAAAAAATGAAGAAGCAAATTAACAGGTAATAATTACGATGACAGAAGAACAAAGCAAATATTTGTGTGTGTTGTTTCCAGAATTGATAATAATTTAATAACAAATCGTTAATCTATTTATTATTTTTTTTAAAAAGGACAAACGGTCATTTCTTAGAATCATGCTCACTGACCTGTTAATATTAATAATGCGACAATTTTATTTTGGTAAATCTATTACCAAAATAATCTCTACTTAACGGCTATAATTCATTTAATGGAATAGTTCTAGAATAATTATGTTATTTTTTATTATATTTAGTATATATAGGGTTTTCCAATAAGAGGTATTATTTTGATTTTCAATCGTAAAAGATCAATGGTTTCGTTGCTTGTGTGGTACGTAGCGCCGTCTTGTTGAAAGTAAACGTTGTCCAGATCAATACCATCCAATTCTTGCCATAAAAAAATCATTAATCATCTCTCAACAGCGCAATCCATTCACCGTAACTGTAGCTCCAGCCTCATTTTCGAAAAAGTAAGGTCCAATGACTCCGCCGGACCATAAACCGCACCAAACAGTCACACGTTGAGGATAGACAGGCTTTTCAACAATAACTCTTGGGTTTTCCGAGCCCCAGATGCGACAATTTTGCTTCTTGACGAAGCCATCGAGGTGGAAATGGGCCTCATCACTGATGATTTGCATTTTATTCACTCAAGTGAATTTTAATAGTTTCAATGCGTTGTTGAAGCGTGTATCGTTCCATTTTTATTAATGGCATTTTTCTACTTGTCAAATGTCAAAAAATGACAGCTTCAAAAGTAACATCTACCGAAATAGCGGGCTATTCAAAATAACACCTCTTATTGGAAAACCCTGTACTTCAAATTTACAGCAACTGTTTGTTTCCTAAATAAATAAAAAAACTTCTCCCACAGTCGATGTGTGACGACATCAAATGTGGCGGGAGTTCTAACACCTTGGTGTTAGTATTGTTTATTATATATATTAGCGCAGACCCTTGAAAAATCACGGGATATTATTTATGTGGGATTTGTGGTGCAAAAGGTATCCATAATAAGTAAATACAATCCTCAGCATCATGGCTTTTCAAAAGACGATCAGAAATATACATTTCAAATTTAAAAAAATACGATATCTCTCAATAATTAAAACAAATGAAATACTCATTTCAAATATAGAATTCCTAATTAATTAAATATTTTGGTACCTACTTTTTCGCTTGTATGAATCGTTACCACAAACAGTTGCAATTTTGAAAAATTCAAGACAATTCCCAGTTCTAGAGGTCATTGAACCGCATGGAGAAAACTTACTTATAAAAAATACTGTTCATTTTTTAAATCTGGTAACATTATACGTTTTCCTGTCAAAACCGGGACTGCAGGTCTAAAACGAATGAATTGACGGAGTTCCTAACAGAGTTTATGTTAGTAATGTTTTATGAGGACGGCACAACACGTGTTCATACAAATACTGATATATCATGTCTGTCATGATATTTATTAGGAAAAGAACACGTTTTCTCGATATATTCTGAATAACCAATATTTTATCAAGAAACTGGCATGCTACCACTTTTTAACAGGATCATCTTTCTCCGTGCGGAGATAGAGACGCCACCGAAATTGATATTTTTATTGACCGGATCAAACGATACCTACTATTGCTATATATTTTGCCCTTCAGCTCAAAATTTTAAAGCCAGTTTTGGTAAATGTATAATATCAACTTGGTATCATTTTCTCACCCTTCATTATATTACTTTAAGCGACTTTTTATTTCTCTGAATCCAAATTGCTTTCATTTTCCGTGACCTTTGAAATTATGATTAATAGAAATAAAGCCATTCCGCGGGGAGACTTTGCCTTTTCCCTTTTCTTTTTGATGTGGCCCGCTTACATTTATCGCAAATTTGGGTCTACTGAACGCCGGGGAGTTGCGGGAATATTTAGGCGTTTTTTTCCGGAATTTGGGTAATTCACTGAATTGCTATTTATTTCTGGATATTAAGATGGCGTAAAGTTTTTAGGTGTGAATTTAAAAGGCGTTTAAATGGCAACAGTTCAAAAAAGCATGAGAGAATATGAAGTTTCGTTAAGCCCCCTCATACCCAATTTCTACCGATTTTTAACAAGTTTCTCGTTAACTCTTTAAGTCCTTAACTCCCAAAAAATATATATTTTTGAAGACAATATCCATACATTTGTTATGCCGAAACAATAATTATATGAAATTCCCTCGATAGATAAAAATCGCAAAAGTAAGCTCCGAAAATTATTGAAAACACTATTTTTTCTATTATTTAATATGATATAAGCATGAAAAAAATCACAGTGTATCTTTAAATGCAACTAAAGCATTTTTCAAATGAGTCGTGTTTTATTTAATATTATACCCATTTTTGCGCAATTATTATCTTTTTTTAATATTGGCGTGCTCCCTCCAACATTCGTATTTACATATCTCACTTTCAAACCATCTTTGAACGCTTAATACGGGGCCTTAAATAAGCCAGGAAAAAATCTAAAGCCTTACTAACTAGTAACAAAATTGCTCTGTGGTTTTTATTTTGCAAAAATTATGCTTTAAAATTAATTTTTAAAGCACAATTTTAGTATCTTCGGATCTACCGGATCTGCCCTGATGATGGACACTGCAACGCTGTCCGAAACGTCGGCTAAAGAAGGAGTTAGCGCAACACGGCATAACACCCCAAAAACAAACAACAAAAATAATTTTTAGATATTTTTTTTATTATTTTTATTATTGGATCACAGATTATTCATCTAATTACAGTACAATCGGAAGATAATTATGCAAAAAAGTCTAATTAAAGAGGAATTAAATATATCCGCTGTTTCAGAATTCAATCAACTGCACCATTTCAGCACCACACAATTTATAAGGCGCCATTTACTGATATGTCCTCCATTTAGTTTAATCAAATGCCCTAACTGGTTTATTGACGTCCTGTTTTATCTCAACCGTTTTGTATTTCGTCTGTTTGATTTGTTTTTACTTTCTGTTTCCGTTACAAGCTGGCGGTAATTTTTATGGTTCCGTAAAGATTATTTTTTCAAATATGAAATCTTTGTGTTTATTTAGACTTTCTTACTATTCGAATGTTTCTAGTACTATGGTACATAGCCTGATAAAATAATTGTCATTGAGATAGTGATATAAAATAATTGTCTGCCTTAAAAAATAATTGGTATCGAGATAGTAAAAACCTATTGTCAAAATTGTACAATTTCATGGTAGGTGAATTTTCTTTGTGCTGATGTAGTATGGGTTTTTTTTTTTTTAATCTTACTTAAAAATTTGGGGTTTATTATTGTGATGTATGGTAATAAGGTTGAGTATTTAATCGATAGATGGCGCTAGTCATAAAGCTTAGTCTAGAGTCCGTCAGATGTCGCTAGAGTGTAAAGGTAATTGTGAGATTATATTGACAGGGAACAAGCTTCTCGAACGAGAGAATTACCAACCCTCGGGTAATGAACAGTTTAGCTAAATCCAGACATTTTTTATTGTAACGTAAATAAACGCAATTATAAGAAGAACCTTTTACTATTTTCATAGAGTTCCCAGCACACAAAGTCTGCACAGTAAATGCAGATATAACAATTATTAAGTGGATATGATTCCGGAGGAAATTTTGATTTTAATTTATTAAATAGGAGAAAGTCAGAAATATACTTTCTTGGACGCGAGATGTATTGTTCACAGAACTTCTAGTATTATGTTCCTTGCTAATAAGCTAAAAGCAACCAGTTTACGGGAAAATGTATAGCATTCATTCCATGCAATGTGTTTCACGGATTGATTAATGATATTGTTAAGTGGACCAAAAACTCAAATCAGAAACAAAGAAGTTTTTGCTGAAAATATTATATTCGTTTCAATCGTATTTATTTTAGTATAACTGCTTTATTTTTTAGATCACCCTCATTCTTCTTTCCTTCAGTATTTTAATTATTGTGGGTATAAGGTTCGGTTCTTATAAAGAGCACGTCTGTACTTAAAATAAATGTGAACTTATGGGATGAGTCTACGTAAGGAGTTCCTATGAAATAAACTTTTTAGCTCAACTAGCTAGTCGCCCACTTGGTACGGAATGCCCTGCACTTGACCGGGCGATATAGTCCCGGGTTTATGTCGGTGGAAACTAAAAGACCCAAAGGTGCCGTTAGGGCCCTGAAACCCAGGGGCGTAACTAGAAGAAAAGTACATTACATTCAATTTAGAGAACGTGGACAAGCACGAGTTGGTGCTTTCTGCATTGAGTTAGTTAAAAGATATTAATTCATGGAAAAGGGAACGTAAATAAAATGTATTGTATTTGAGTAGTTTACTGCGCCATTATGTGTCAACCTAATCTTTTTCTATGCACAAACATTTAAAAGAAAAATGATATGTTTGTTTGTAAAACGGTTTGTTAAGAAAATGCCTGAATTGAAAATTAATATCACATAATAATATTTGGATAATTTATGTAGCGCCGTTTTCGTGAGAAATCACCTCAAGGGCGCTGTAACCTAACCTAACCTAACCTAACCTAATGTAACTAGTGTGTAATTATTATTAGTAAAAGACTGATGAAATACCATTATGTGATAGACTTTGTGCACCGTTAACATTTTCACTCAATATTAGATGGTCTATAGTTCAGTTAAATTTTTTATATAAATATAATAGTAATTAATTTATTATTTCATAAAAATATAATAATAGTCCAAAGTTTATTTCAACTATATGTAAATAAATAAAAAACAACAAAAAAATTTATACAATTTTCCAATCCTTCTGCAGATAATATCAGGAAAGAAAGCCTGAAAAATCTTTTATGGGCACATTTTGGAACCTATGACAAAAAAAAATTGAGTGATTTTGGACCGTAGTTGTGTGAAATCTCGGTACCCAACATGTTATTGTAATTAACCATTCTAATTTCAGCTGTGACTGTCTGTAACTCCGGTTCAATGAACTGAAGAATTTTTGCTTTGAATTTAAGGGTCATCATTTTAAAAATTGGAATTGTTAGTTTGGAGAATTCAGACAAGCGATAAAGTACCTACATATAATATAATATTTTTAATAGAAAACTGTTTTAATTACCATTTTAAAATTTACTTCTGATTTGTTTAGAATTCAGACTTTCGGTGTTTTTCAACGTGTCTGCGGTAGTATTATATGAAATTATTGAGCCACTAACACAAATATAATGAACCAATTACCTTGTGTATTATTATATTTTAAAATACTCAGCTCCTACGTTTATCATGTGCATCGAGTTAAACGTAAGCAACTTTGTTTGGGAGTGATGTTGCTCATGGAAATGCAATTTCAGAAATATTAATAGTACTCGCAGGTTGCATTTCTGAAAAATACAACAATATTATTTGCAGCACCTCTTTTATCAATGTAATGCAAATGACGTGTGTATACAATACTTGTATCTTCCAGAATGCGACTATTACATATTGCTCAATAAAATTTAGCCTTCAAGCCAGTTCCCATAGTTCGTATTTTCAAATTTAGTGTAGTTTCCCACATTTGCAGATTCGACCTTACAATAAAACAATTCTTTGGCCTGGTATTTTTATAAAAATATTGCCTTGTTTGTGTATCATTTATGATTTAAGAATTCGTGACATTTTACTTCAAGCAGCGGCAGCTTTCAAATAGAGCTGTTCGCTCTCTATTTTATGATGACCCTAGTTAAACCATTATGCCTAAAAATATTTTCCGATACCTTTCCCACCCCTGTCCCATAGTAATAAAAGCCCCAAATAAAGTTTTATCTCCCTTAAAATAATTCCTTTAAAATATTTGTATTGTTTAAGTCACGTTTGTATCATTTAGGATAGTTAAGTGCATTATTTTTTATGTTTAAGAATGTTGTTTTCCGACGAGCGGATAGAACATCTTTATTTTTGTAATATGTCCTTCAAGAATTTAGTTTAAATACAGATACCTCCCAGAAAAAGGACAGTATTCATATAACTGGTAGGTACAGGCGTACCTACGCAGGAGCTAGTATTGATATAACTGGTAGGTACATGCGTACCTACGCAGTCAGTCGTGAGATAATTACTAGGTTTATGTGTACCTAGAGAAAACTGAAGAATAAAGGAAACTAGACCTTTATTTCTTTCAGTTTAAGTTTGAGCAGAGGAAAATAAGATCCTCTGCAATTATATTGTGATTTAATAAATTTATATGTCAAGAAGAAAAAGTGTTTTCCTGCATTCCATCTGACGGCGTGTTCTCGTACCACGATAGCAGAAACATATGGTCCTTCGAGCCGCATCGGGAACAGCAGCATCATAGAAGCGGGACAGCACTCAAAGACGTCATCTGTCTGCGGCAGCAAGGCGGGAACCAGCAGCAGCTGGATGGAGGCTCAAATAATAGCTTCAGCAACCAAGGTGCACATCACGAGACAAAAGGCCCGCCTACTTACGGAGATGGCTGAAGTAAAGATAGCTGCTTCAGAAGCAAAGATGGCTGCAGCAATGTCAGTCTTGGAAGCAGACGAGCAACATGCGGCGCTCGTTTTAGAAGCTGCATCAAGGACTTCGCAAGGGACTCTCGAGGATAGAGTCAATGACTGGGTGGACCAGTCACATCACAGTTCATCATCAAAACTTGGAGATCACGATGAACAGCCTCTTCGAGTTCAAATGGAGCAGCAACAGGAACTGCTCCATGATGGGCGGTTATCACTACAACCGCCCACAAGAACTGCAGGGCAACAGCCCTTGGCAGGGCAGAGTCTCCCGTCGCAAATGGAGCCTCGGGTAGAGCAGGCTCATCCGCTGCAATTGGAACAGCGGTTGGAGCAGCACAAGGGTGGGCGGTACGCATTACTCCCACCAAAAGGATCATCAGAGCAGCAGCCCTTGGCAGGGCACACTCTCCCGTCGCAAATGGAGCCTCGGGTAGAGCAGGCTCATCCGCTGCAATTGGAACAGCGGTTGGAGCAGCACAAGGGTGGGCGGTACGCATTACTCCCACCAAACGGATCATCAGAGCAGCAGCCCTTGGCAGGGCAGACTCTCCCATCGCAATTGGAGCCTCGGACAGAGCAGGCTCTTCCGCTACACTTGGGACAGCGGTTGGAGCAGCAGCAGCAAGTCGGGCGGTACGAGCTACTCCCACCCAGAGGAACATCGCATCAGCAGCCCTTGGTAGGGCAATCTCTTCAGCTGCAGTCAACGCAGCATCAGCAGCCAATCAGTAGCTGCTGGGAGCTGCCTACATCAGTGCAGCCATTCAACTTAGCAGAGCAACGCGACGGACAACAGTGGCCAGAGTCGCAGGGCCGATTCCAGGGACCAACACCTGCTATAACTGAAGACCGTCTCGCGGAATCAATTGGTAAGGCAATGTCTTTATATAATACCAGGCCCAAAGTTAATGATCTTCCGACATTTAACGGCAATCCAATTGAATGGATTGCGTTCAAATCAATATACCATCATACCACAGACTTCTTAAAAGTATCTGACAGCGATAATTTATATAGATTGCAAAAGGCGTTAAAAGGAGAGGCGCGTGACGCAGTTTGTTTCCTTCTATTATCTCCTCGCAATGTCAAGGAAATAATAAATACGTTAGAAAATATTTTTGGCAACACGGATCACATCATACAAAAAACTATTGGTGAGATCCGAAATTTAAGTAAATTAGACGAGAATACCAGTTCAGACGCCATAATTCGATTTTCTTGTAAAGTAAAAAATTTAATTTCTATGTTAAAATCATTTAAAAATATCGGACATTTGCACAATCCAGATTTGTTATCGACATTAATCGGTAAACTTCCTAGTACACTACGAACGTTGTGGCTTACAGACAAAGATAGGCGGAACACAACACAGCCAATACTCTGCTATTTTTCACTTTGGCTGGAAGAAATCGTAATTAATTCACGCGACTCAGGAATAAGTTTTAATTCTAAATTCAGTAACGAAACTAAATTCGCTTCCAATAACCATTTCAAGCAGTATAGTAATAATTATCATCCACGGCAAGCTAGTCAACTTCAAAATAAACAAAATTTTAATAGGCCTTATGCATCCAAAAATAATCATTTCGAAGGTCCGTATGATACGTCAAAAAATTTCCTTTATCACACCACTAATAATGAAAAACCACCGTGCTGTGTTTGCAAAGGAGAACACCAGATTTGGCAATGTGAGAAATTTAATAATGTCCCAATAACGCAAAGATGGGAAATCACTAAATATAATAATGTTTGTTACAAGTGCTTAGGGTACGGAAATTCCCGTTTTAATTGTAAAGTAAATTTAAAATCACCAAACAAAAAATTTCATGATTTATTGGTTAATCACAATCGGGTGGAAACCGATGAAGTTGTCACAAACACGTGGGAAAGTAATCAAGTACTTTTAAAAATTATTCCGATTACGGTATACGGGCCACTCGGAAGCCGAGATATTCATGCGCTATTAGACGATGGGTCAATCGTCACATTGTTAGACCAAGAAGTAGCCAAACAAATTGGTTTGTCTGGACCAGTTAGTGACCTCTCATTGCATGGAGTCAATGAAATGAGCTCCAACAACGCGGATTCTATGTCAATAAATGTAACAATAAAAGGTAAAAACGAAGTAGAATCGTACATAGCTAGTGCTCGAACCGTTCGGGATTTAAAGATACCAGCTCAAATGGCGCTATCTAATTCTTACATTTCGAGTAATAAATACTTAAAGAACGCTCCTCACTTTGAAAGGAATGTAAAACCCCAAATGTTAATTGGGCAAAACAACTGGGAATTAATTATTTCCAGAAAAATAGTTCAGGGAGATAAAAATAAGGTATCATTATCTTATACAAAGCTTGGTTGGGTCGCGCTCGGAAATATTTCAAAGAAAACGGGAAATAGTGTAGAATTCAATTTTCATGTTCAGGAAAACGAAAGTAGCGAATTGCATGAAATTATCAAAGAGAGTTTTAAGATAGACGAGATGGGAGTAGTGAGCCCGAAAATACGCAAAGATGATAAACGTGCATATTCCCTGTTAGAAAGTACCACAAAACGCGCTAGTCAGGGGTCTCATTGGGAGACGGGTTTGCTGTGGAAGGAAGAAGAAAAATATTTTCCTGATAGTCTTCAGGTTGCGGAAAATAGATTAAAAACTTTAGAAAAGAGAATGGATAAAGACCCTGAATTTGCGGAAGCCTACTGCAACAAAATACAAGATTATTTAGAGAAAGAATATGCGAAAAAATTCAATGTCAGTGGTAGGTATCCGGATAGCTCGGATAAATTTTATTTACTACATTTTGCTGTTTACAACCCAAAGAAGCCAGGAAAGCTTCGGGTTGTATTTGATGCGGCGGCAAAATCAAAGGGAATTTCTTTGAATGATAGGCTTTTAACCGGGCCCGATCTATATAATTCTCTGCTAGGAATGCTTTTTAAATTTAGGCAAAATAAAATTGCATTTACCGCC
Source organism: Hesperophylax magnus (assembly GCA_026573805.1). Taxonomy (NCBI): domain Eukaryota; kingdom Metazoa; phylum Arthropoda; class Insecta; order Trichoptera; family Limnephilidae; genus Hesperophylax; species Hesperophylax magnus. Next base: position 16,966,373 of record JAIUSX010000049.1, read on the forward strand.
GATATCCAAGAAATGTTTTTACAAATTAAAATTATTGATGAAGATACACCGTTTCAGTTGTTTTTATGGAGAGGAAAAGATCGTAAGGTAGCCCCGTCTGTATACTTTATGAATTCAATGATTTTTGGCGCAAAATCATCACCTTGTTCGGCGCAATTCGTAAAAAATGAAAACGCGGATCAATTTTTATCTCAGTATCCCCAGGCCGTCGAAGCAATAAAAACAAAACATTACATGGACGACTATTTAGATAGTGTAAATTCAGTAGAAAGTGCGAAGAAATTAATACAAGATATTACATACATACTTGCTCAAGGCGGGTTTAAGGGGGGAGGTGAATGCTAAATTACCTACTACAACCATTTAGTCATAAGATTTACATATTTTACGAAATTTCTAGTTTTAAGACATTACCTAATACACAATTTTTAGTCATAAGATTTACATATTTCACGGAATTTCTAGTTTTAAGAGTAGCATAAATATTTGTATTTCAGATATTTTAATAAATTTAACTGATAATTTTCGTAGACAAGCAGTAGGCAACTAATAAAGATAACAGTCGCATTCTTTGCCTATTTTGTGAAGTATCTTCACGGGAGGAGGTATGTATCTTCCAGAATGCGACTATTACATATTGCTCAATAAAATTTAGCCTTCAAGCCAGTTCCCATAGTTCGTATTTTCAAATTTAGTGTAGTTTCCCACATTTGCAGATTCGACCCTACAATAAAACAATTCTTTGGCCTGGTATTTTTATAAAAATATTGCCTTGTTTGTGTATCATTTATGATTTAAGAATTCGTGACATTTTACTTCAAGCAGCGGCAGCTTTCAAATAGAGCTGTTCGCTCTCTATTTTATGATGACCCTAGTTAAACCATTATGCCTAAAAATATTTTCCGATACCTTTCCCACCCCTGTCCCATAGTAATAAAAGCCCCAAATAAAGTTTCATCTCCCTTAAAATAATTCCTTCAAAATATTTGTATTGTTTAAGTCACGTTTGTATCATTTAGGATAGTTAAGTGCATTATTTCTTATGTTTAAGAATGTTGTTTTCCGACGAGCGGGTGGAACATCTTTATTTTTGTAATATGTCCTTCAAGAATTTAGTTTAAATACAGATACCTCCCAGAAAAAGGACAGTATTCATATAACTGGTAGGTACAGGCGTACCTACGCAGGAGCTAGTATTGATATAACTGGTAGGTACATGCGTACCTACGCAGTCAGTCGTGAGATAATTACTAGGTTTATATGTACCTAGAGAAAACTGAAGAATAAAGGAAACTAGACCTTTATTTCTTTCAGTTTAAGTTTGAGCAGAGGAAAATAAGATCCTCTGCAATTATATTGTGATTTAATAAATTTATATGTCAAGAAGAAAAAGTGTTTTCCTGCATTCCATCTGACGGCGTGTTCTCGTACCACGATAGCAGAAACAATACTGATATCATTTTGTAAAATAGTTTTATCAATGTGATTTTAATGACGTGTGTATACAGTACTGATAACGTTTTGTGAAATAGTTTTATCAATGTGATGTAAATGATGTGTGTATACAGTACTGATATCATTTTGTGAAAGAGTTTTATCAATGCGATTTTAATGGCGTGTGTATACAGTACTGATAACGTTTTGTGAAATAGCTTTATCAATGTGATGTAAATGACGTGTGAATATAGTACTGATAACATTTTGTGAAATAGTTTTATCAATGTGATGTAAATGACGTGTGAATAGAGTACTGATAACATTTTGTGAAATAGTTTTAGGAGTAGCTACATACTAATTTGCGTTCCTTTGCATCTAAGAAACGCGGCCAAATCTACATAATATCGAATAATAATTCGGGTAATACTTATTTTAAAAGTTTTATACCGCATTTAATTTGAACGGGAAATTGTTCGAGCGTTTGAAAAGTTTTGTTTTAAACCAAACCAATTATGGGCAGGACTCTCTAGTAAAATATACATCCTACGCCACTGGTGGAATTGGTAGAAGTTAACCTCACAGCGGCTGTCATTTGGGATTAATCCAATTATTCCGAACACCAAAAACCATTCCAGGAAAGATAATAAAAGAAAATAAACAGTTTTTTCTTCAAATAAAAGATTATTTAATTGATACAGTAGAATTCTAAGTGGTTTTTGGTCCAGAATATATTATATAATAATATTTAGTTATGATACTTACAACCTAAGCAATTCGCATTTTCCTCGTGCTTATCATTTAGCGAAATTACCCGTTTAGACCCTTGAAAAATCACGGGATAGTCATATATGCGCTATTGCGTACCTATTAATATATAATCGAAGTGGATTCCACTATTATCCCGCGAGTAGCAGTGCGCGATGGCAGATTCGGTAGTTTCCGGTCGTTCGGCGTTAGAGTGCTAGGAGCCTTGGAGGTCAAATTGTAACAATTGGAGGTTAAAAAGTTGAATCTTTTTTTTCTTTTCTTGTCTCATATAAGAAGAAAATATCAATGGGGATACTTTGAAATCTCTATAATAATAATGATAATTTTCCGATAAAAATATTATAATATTGATATGTACTTTTACGCTTGTCTAAATTCTACAAATAAACACTTATAAAGATGTTACACTTGTATTCGAAGCAAATTTAAGAGTTCATTGAACCGGAGTTACAGACAGACAAATGGAATCAACCGAAATTAGTGTTTTTAGTGGTCTTAATAATCCAGAGATATTTTAGCTCCACGAAAATCAGATTATTCAATTGTATTTTTAAAACGTTTGCTTTAGTCAGTGTCAGATAAAAGTTATATGTATAATTGAGAACTGACCATAAAACGTAGTCAAAATATATTTCTGCTACTATTAACACGATTTCGTAAATTCCCATTCCGAACAAAATGAAGTGACTATGGTTATTGGTGATTTTTTTTAAATTATTTCGTAAAAAACTCAACCTGTAGAAATTTGATAATGCAATAATTAACATTTTGAAATTACTATTAAAACTTTAAAACAAATCGTTTGACTAAAGATTATATCTTCTTTTCCCAGTGACTGGAGTTAACTGGGCTAACAACCTCACCAAATTCCGATCGGGTAGTACCGATATTTACTTCGTATATTAACAGCTGTAATGTCATCCGATTTCTGAGAAATGCGTATATGTTCACGTGTGTGTACGTGATGTGTGATGTCACTAAAAGCTGATAGAATGCATTGTCAACAACAACGAGTCCTTCTGCCGAGTTTCAGCTCGATCGGAAGTCGAGAAGTGGGTTAATTTCCGCTTATTAGATTTGCATTCATTCATTCATTTATTCCCAAAGAAAAGTGAAATTCAAATAGATATATTTAACAGTGCTTATTTTTAACCTCGCAAGTTGCCGAAAGGGAGCACCATTTACACTGATCGCGGAATGACTAATTCACGGTGGCCGTCATGAGAACTGAGTATTAACATCTAAGTACCTACCAGTAATACCTACACGGAGAAAAATGAGTGATGCTGATTTATTGAAAAACTTAGTCATCCTGTTAAAGACGGGACTGTAAGCCGCTTCCTGATAAAGTGTTGGTAAAATCGTAAGAATATCGGAACATGTGTTCAACCACCTGCGTTGGTCTTAAGAATATACGAGGACGGAATGCAGAAATGTTAACACGTGTTGGGACATCGTGACAAAAGATTGGTATTTTACTAAAAGTTTTTAAGATACCTATCAATTCATTTGTTAATGGCTTACAATCCCGTTTTTAACAGGAATACAAATAATTTGAAGAGATTTTCAATAAATTAGCAATATTTTGTTATCAGGAAGTTTTCTCCATGTACAGTACCTACCTACAGATTTTGCATCAAGACAATCGTTTATTATTAATATGAAAGCAGACTGCCTTTTTCTCGGGCCGGCACTTACAGCCGATTTCGTCAGATGTCTCCAGAACACCATCACCCATCCCCTTCCCCTTCTCCTCACCAGTATCCATTATTCATGATTCTCAGGATCCGGATATGTTGATTCAGAGCCAGCCGAAGCAGTCGTCTCAACTTGATGGGATGTAGGCTAAAGGAGAGAGCGTTTTATCAGAACCTTCAACTTATTTATTTGTTCGAAACAAATAAATTTACATTACAAAGGCGACGTGAAAGAAATGGCACGAGTACCTAAATTTTCGAGTACAGGGTCGTAGTTTCAGATTAATTATTTAAGTACAAAATTAATATAAACGTGCTTTGACAAAACTGTAATGAATGTCAAGTAAATAAGTTAATTTTCAACGTTCATACAGGAACGAATGTAGGTAGAGGCAAACCATATTTATTAGATCCTTACTAACACTATTATAAATATCTTGCCTGTACCTATACTGAGTAAGTGTCTATGCGTTTATATTTAAAAAATATATAATTCTGAATTGGCGCCCAAAAATTTATTTTTTAATTAATAATTTATTTATTTTTCGGAATAACTTTTATTGAGTAAAACCTCAAATTGTAATATTTAATTATTGAAGACAATATTAGCGATTTTTAAACGAAAATCTGAAACAGAAAAATCAGAAAAGGATACGGTCACATCTAGGACTCGAACCCAGGACCCTTGTCTTTCCGGGACACTGCTCTACCAACTGAGCTAATGGGACCCTATCCCCCTCGGTCACTTTTAACTGTATCATACTTCGAATAAGAACTACCAACATTGCCTTCATTTTTTCACCGCACATTTTTATTGGCAACTATCTTTATGTATGATCGCAAGATTCAACCCCAACTAAATGCAATCTAGACAGCGTCTTTTTAAGATAAACCTATCTTATTTTTTTTATTTTTAATGTGCGACATCTTTTGACTTTTCTGTAAGTCTAGAATGAATATTTATTTTTCGGAATAAGCAATAAGAATAAGGAATTTATTGAGCAAGGAAACTATTATGAACTGTTCCCGTAACTAGGATCTTATATTCGAGTGTTAACTCTACTTAGGATTGCTTATTACTAAAAAATATAGCTGCAAAATGAGTTAAATAACTAGTCACCACAGAAATACGGGCTAAAACGATGTATTGCCACACAAAAAGTCTTGGGAATAAATTCGGTTTATGGGAGTCACTCGAATAACCGAAATTGAACTTGATTTAGACTAATTTAGGGCTGGGGAATCCGAATCTGTAAGAATTAGGTGGGGGTCGGCACTATTAACTGAGTTATAGGGTCTTGAAATTTCGCACGCGATACATAGAAACCATGTTTTATTTATCAACTATGACTTAAGAAAATCAAATTAATAACTATTTAATTTAATTCTTTTGAAATTTCAGCAGTGCCAACCAAAAAAAGAAAAAATTTAAATAATGAAGACAATATTAGTGATTTCTAAACGAAAATCTGAAACAGAAAAATCAGAAAAGGAAACGGTCACATCTGGAACGGTCACATCTGGTCCCAGATGTGACCGTTTCCTTTTCTGATTTTTCTGTTTCAGATTTTCGTTTAGAAATCACTAATATTGTCTTCATTATTTAAATATTACAATTTGAGGTTTTACTCAATAAAGTTATTCCGAAAAATAAAAACAAAAAAAGAAAAGTGTTGCCATGTAATAATAATATCAATGCATGGAAAATTCTGAAAATTAAATATCATTTGCCAGATTTGTAGTTTATTATTTAAAATCTTGTAAATATTAAATTTATATATATATATATAACCTAAACTAACTGTGATTTTCTATAACAAAAAAATGACCCTTTAATAACGCCCACTCGCGTCCCCTTTAGAGTTTTATCCCAGTTTTCAAGTAGTTTGTGGGCTACGCTAGGTTTGTACAGACTGGTTTGTGATTTAATTCTAATACCTTTTTTCCATGTTATTTCCTGTTACAAAAAATTGCCCCTTTAATAACGCCTGCTCGCGTCCCCTTTAGAGTTATATCCCAGTTTTCAAGTAGTTTGTGGGCTACGCTAGGTTTGTATAGACTGGTTTGTGATTTAATTCTAATACCTTTTTTCCATGTTATTTCCTGTTACAAAAAATTGCCCCTTTAATAACGCCTGCTCGCGTCCCCTTTAGAGTTATATCCCAGTTTTCAAGTAGTTTGTGGGCTACGCTAGGTTTGTATAGACTGGTTTGTGATTTAATTCTAATACCTTTTTCCCATGTTCTTCTGCCTACTCTAACCCAAACTAAAAACCTAACCTATTTTGTAAAAAAATATTATTATTATATGGCAACACTTTTCTTTTTTTGGTTGGCACTACTGAAATTTCAAAAGTATTAAACAGTTACTAATTTGATTTTCTTAAGTCATAGTTGATAAATAAAACATGGTTTCTATGTTACAGATTCGGATTCCCCAGCCCTAAATTAGTCTAAATCAAGTTCAATTTCGGTTATTCGAGTGACTCCCATAAACCGAATTTTACCCAAGTCTTGGAATATTCTGTTTCACTTCCAGATTCATTCACAATAATTATTACACTTCATAAGTCATATTATCAAATATAATCCTCTAATACAGGTTGTTGACACGCCTCAAATATTTTGCCACATCTTTCTGACCTTCCCAGAATGCTCAAATACATTTAGAGAAATTCATTAAAGTATGCTTGAATAAGTAATCAAAACTCATAAATTATTATGAAAACCATATTTCATCTTAAGAAGCTACACGTGTAGGTACGGGATATTTTTATTCAGCCTTCGCCACCTTTACAGAAATCGGGATAAATTCTTGGTATTCGTAAAAATATTCCCTTTTAGACAGAAATAATATCCAATGATTTTTTTGAAAAATAACACGATATTTCCATCTCTTCCCTTCGTCCTTTATTCTTGAGAAGTCAATCCATGGCTTACGTTATGTCTATTATAGTGCTCGTTTATGGATACAAAATATACAAGATTACACTACATTCTATATAGGACCAAACTTAACAAGATTATTTGCAATAACTTTCTTTATAGATTTTAATAGTAAAATAAGGAGACTTAAATTTCCATTTTCTTTCTCGTTAACTTTCCGCCAAAATTACCCGTTACGTTACCATTACCTGACTCTGTTGCTACGTGCAATAGGACTCCACAAAGTTCCCACTTTAGAATGTATCGGCAAGTGAATGGTTTTATGAATTTTACTAAAGCGGGCTTTAAAAAATTCCAACCCTTCCTTCCACGGCCGGCGTGGTCTAGTGGTATACGCTTTTGACTACAGATCCGAAGGTCGCGGGTTCGAACCCGGCGTGCGCAAATAAATTTTATTTGATTAATTTGTGTTATTTCACAATTAATTAATTTAAAATAATATATAGTATATTTGCGGCACGTTCCAGAGTGGAAGATACTCTCAGTATCGCCCTGGTGTAAGACCACCATTCAGAATTGAAACGTTGCTTGAAATGGCTTTAGCCGTGTTTGGTGACCAGATCTGAATAGCCAGGTACTTCCCCACCTTCCTCTTCCCCATCTCCCTCCCCTCCCCAATACCCTCAGCCTCACAACATACCCCAATTGGGGATGCCATAGTCTCACTGGCTCCAGACGGGAGCAGTTGGGACTCTTGTGCGGTATTACTGTAAAAAAAAAAAAAATAAAAAAAATGGCCAGTCCGTCCCTATTAATATATTTGGTTTTACAGTGGCGTGAAACGAGTTAATAGTTTTTTGCTTCATCTCCGTTGGACGGAAATTACCTGTCATGTTAAAATTACGAATAATAACGGGCCCAATTTCCTTCTGGTAGTTTCGGAAGACCCGCCTAATGAAAAATATATCATTTCCCCGATTCTGCACGTTTATACCGCAACAACTACTAGAGAGTTCTGCTGTGACAGAGTTCATTCTGTTGGCAACTTAACAAAACAATTTCTCTACCTTTACTTAACTTAACAACTCGGAAGCCTTTACTTAACAACATGACAATTTCGCTACAACCCCAACTTTGCTAAGCCTCTTGTTAAAGGACTTAGTTTTCGTTTTTTGAAAGCTTTTGAGGAAAATAATGTAGCTGAACGCTTTACTTTCTAGCAGTTTTTATAGACTCGTTTCTTTGCGTGAGCATTATATTATTATGTAACCCGTGGATTATTTTTGTTAAGATATCCAAATTCCTCTACCTAAAGCAAAAAAAAAATCTAGAAAAAGGGTCGATATTTCCTACGTCGACAAAACAATAGTAGATTTTTTCATATTTGTAATAATCATTAACTTTGTGGCTCCTCATAATTTACAATAAAAATATATGAATTTGTTTTAGACCACTTTAATTTTAATTACATTCTACCGGTTTCGGAAGCACCCTTTCATCGTCGGGAGAATATTAAAACTAACCTATGATACAAAATATTGACAGATATATACAAAAAAAATAATTTAGGTGTTTGAGTGGGAGATTAACAAAGGGGAGTGGATAATTGCGGAAATTCCGGCAATTTACTGAAACTATATCTAGAATGGGACTAAACGATGAATTAATTTGGTTATTCAATATACTAGCGTTATTATTTAGGGTTTCTTTGATTTCAAGTGCTTCTAAGTTATCTAATTTTTTGCAAGTATATTGAATCACAAAATTAATTTATCATTTAGTCTCATTCTAGATATATTTTCAGTAAACCGCTGTGTTATTGCCGGACAAAATGCATGTTTGTTCGGGTGGCTCTTTATTTCGAGGAAATGTAGTAACTCCGATGGATTATACCCATCTATTTATACCCAATATGAACAACATAAACCATTTTTGTTATTTTTTTTGGGATGTTATGCCGTGTTGCGCTAACTCCTTTAGCCAACGTTTCGGACAACGTTACAGTACCCATCATCAGGGCAGATGTGTGTCCATCATTAGGACTTTGATCAAAGTATAAAATCCGCAAAAATATATGCTGTATTATCAGTCCTGTTTATTTTACACGAAACTATGACAGAAATACCTGATAGAAGTTCTAAGTAATCATATTATGATAAAGGAGTACAAAGTTTTTTTGATTTGTATTTTCAATGCAGCACATTTTTCCGATATTTTCCTTCATCGGTATATTTATACCATAAGTTTTAGAATAACAGCTACTGGTATTATATTCGTTCGAAAAAAATATATGGTGTTACCCGAGAGCACAGTTTTTTTTCAGTCGGAATTTATGTTCATGTAATATAATATTCGCAGCTCATTCGTATTTCCTTATATTTTACTGAATACCTGCAGACAAGTTGTCTTATTCTAGGCAATGTCAAATATTATTATAATTTATGGTTATGCTCTTTAAATATCAGAGAATTACTTAACTCAGATCTACTTTAGCGGGTCATTACGTACAGAAGGTAAATATAAAGATAGCTGGTAATAAAACACAATTAATATGTAGGTACACAAAAGGTAAATACAAAGATAGCTGGTAATAAAACACAATTAATATGTAGGTACACAAATGTTGTAGTCATAAGATTTTTTTTTCAATAGTGTTCTTTACGAATGATGTATAATTATCTTTGTAAGGTCTAAAAGTGCGTATCAAAAAAAATAGTTATAGATATTTTTTGTAAATTTTATCTTGTTAAAATATTTTTGAGCTGCGCATAAATCGAACCCTTGACCTCCCAAACAAAATGTGTTGACCTAAAAACAATGAAGTCAAACGGAAAACCAAATTGTTTTGGAGAATCCATATTTTGACAAATCCCTTCTTAATTCAAACTGAATTAAGGAAAAGCACCAGGTCATGCAACATTTGGAATCGTATGTAGATGGGGACGGTTTAAATTCTCGCTTAACACCCGGCGCCTGTTTTGATTTATGCAAGAAAAAAACATTGCCAAAAAGTGTACTTTATTTTATGTTGTGAAGTCCAAGCACAAATATTGAATATTTTTGCCATAATTTTCTAAAGAATTTAATTTGCCACATTATATAATAAAACCATAACAGAAAATGAGTTCGTAAGTACGATATTTTGATCATTAAAGCGGTTTTTATAGGCCTGACACGTTTTTTTTTCTGGGTTAATAAAAAGTTTTCAAATCAAAATTGCTCGATTGTTTCAAAAGTCACAATGTGTTCTACTTTCTGTATTTAATTATATCATCTGAAATATTTTATGGGATCAAATTTTCATATCAATCATTTTGAATCACTCCGTAATGCTTCGCCTTCAATACTTTTTTAACAGCAGAAATTTTATGAAGAGATAAATTGGCAGAATTATGTTGTGGGTGTATCCTTGTTCCTACGTTATTCTCAATTTGTCCTTACTTCTGGTGAAATTTATCATATATTTTCAAATACCGAATTACCAGAAATACCAGAATTCAGCCACCTAAAATATAATATACTTCAGAAAATTATTTTTATTCTATATTTGAAAAGTATATTCCTTCTGTTTAATTTTTTAAGGCTAATCTCGATAAGTAAAGTTAGAATTCGTGATTTTTCAGGAGCCTGCGTTTTACAGCGACTATGTGATTATCACGCCATGATTACACCAAAAATAAAGACCCATACCTAAGATTGCTTACACGATGGTATTCCCGCAATGTGTACATGTGAACATATGGAACTAGTTAAAGAATATGTTTATTTAGGTATCAATATTGATCGCTTTTTCAAGTGGGATATACAAATAAACAATGTTTGTGCACGACTAAGATCAATTGTAAGCAGATTGTATAAACTAAATTTTTTTGTCCCAAAAAAGTAATTGACGGCTACACCAGAGCTAAACGAAGAAAACCACTTTAATTTTTTTACGTTAATGTTAGCTCAGACGGTTGGTTGGCTGGCAACACGGTATCACATCCTGATACATAAGCTCACATTTCACCATAACCTCAAATAACACATCTGCCATGATGATGGACACTGCAATGCTGTCCGAAACGTTGTCTAAAGAAGGAGTTGCGCAACACGGCATAACACCCCAAAAACAAATAGCAAAAATACTTTTGGCCCTGAAAATCTTAAATCATATATGATTCCCAGTTGTTTTAATATGTTACTTGCTGAAATTAAAAACAGTGCCCAAAACAAACAATTGGTGAACTTACTGAAGACTTGGCTTACTGAAAGAATTAATTTCTATTAGCTTACAATGATATATTATTCTGAAGACTTTTAAAGTTGTTATTTTTTTTCATAATTTTCTTTTGCTATATTTCTGAAAAAATTTTAATTTTTTTGTTTTATACATATAATTGTAAAAATGTAACTTTAAATTCAATATAATAAGATTTATAATGTAAATAACCCGTTAGACAAACTGCTATAAAGTGTGTAATATATAATTTAAAAAAAATGAATAAAATCAATCTGACAATTATAATATCCCGTGAATTTTTACGGTTCTGCCCAAGTAATTACTGACCGTAAATGCCGTGTTATGTAAAAATGTTGTCCGATATTTAAAAAAATAGCATTAAGTTTTATAATTTCGCTTTGTGGGTATTGATTTAGTCTAAGCACCTTGGCGCGACAGGAAGCTTTTTCAAAGTGGACTAAAGTTAATACGAATAAAATTCTCACCAATTTTCAACTAACGAAGTGTGCGCCATATTTGAATATTAGCAAAATGTGCGCTATGAAATGTTCGCCGGCCGACATTCCGTTTTGTATGTAATAAATGAGTTATTTCTCGACCAGGATTCTGCTTATTATGGCGGCAACTAGGAAAATGTTTCATTGCGCTCCGAGGGAAAGGCCGTTATGTAATTCCTGCATTACCGACATGACACGGTGTTCAAACCTCAGAGCACTAATGCGCTTTAAAACATGAAATCCTTAAAAAAAATTAAACACGTTGTGGTTCTCTAAAAGGGTAGATTTACCCTAAGTAGATAAAATCGAATACTATTGTGATATTAAGAATAATTCAGAAAATCTGCATTTATGTTTCTTTCCTTATAAACTCCACCCGAGAAATGCCTAAGGCATCTTTGAGAATACTGTGTGGAGAGTTGTTTTTTAAGGAAAGGAAGGAGGGAAAGGTCTGGAACGGAAAAGATATTGGGAATGGGTATCGGAATCTGGGGGTTGGAGGGTCCAGAATCTCCCCCCGGTTCAAGATGATGGGTCGAGAGAGTCCAGCTGGAGAGGTCAAAGAGTCTCACTCAACCTATCTCTCCTGATCTGGCCATCCACGCAGTAGAAGGACAGACGTATCCGCCCCCAAGACCTGGACAAACCTCACTCCATGAACTCGACACCCCTTCTAACATAAATAAACCACTCACTAAATCGATATATTCGGGTTTTTTGTACGAAACAAATTGGTCCTAAAAAAAACATATATACACCAATATATAGACAGTAAAATTCTCATTCGAAGCCTAAATGTTATACTATAGACCAATGAAAGTTTATTCCATAGACTTTCAGAGTTTTTCATTGGTGGATATAGTTAGGCATTCATGTGACGTCACAATATTTTTCGATAGTAACCATAATCTAGAAGTAACCAAACATAGAAAACCACTTGGGGTTACCTATGGCAGAGTTGTTGGCTATTCAATAAATGATTCCCGTAATGGAGGTCCACATACCCGCCACCTAAATTGACATAATGAGGCTGTCTGCTTTTTTTATTTCGATGAAAATGTAATAAATCGGGTTTTACGTGATTTAAATTAGTTTTTAATATCTCCAAGAATTACGAAGTTAAGAGCTTTCAAAGTGGATGATATAAGTAAATATTATAATATCTCGTGAATTTGAAAGCCAGTATTACAGTACTGCCGCGCACGTCCTATGACGTCACGCGCTTTTCGGCCGGTTACAAAGTAAAAAATTTTGAAGGCTTATATTTTCGGTACTTTTCAACATTTGAAGAATTCATCAAATTTCAAAGATGATTTCCAAGTTCCGTGAAGGTTCTATTCAAGTTATAAAAACTCAGTTAAGTTACAGGCAAAAATCTACAAATTACATACCTACAGTATGCACAATAAATGAAATGGTTATATTTTAAAACTACAAATTAGTATTTGAAAGAACCGTTAATTACTTTTGCAAGTGCCCAATTCCAATTCGTTTTTATATAATTTGTTTTCTTTATTTCAAAGTTTAATTACAGAAAATGATATCCTTATAAATGAACATGAAGCAGCTTGGAATATACTTTTGTAACAATTTCGCGAGTGATTCTCGCAATAAAGAAAACAGAATATTTTATTTTTTCTAATTCAGTAAAAAATACAATACGATACTCCAAAAGAAATTTATGCTCTCAAATAATACAAATTAGTAAAGCGAAAAAAAAAGAATTTGAAAGGTGAATCAATGAGATATTTTTCATTGATGTTGAAATTCATGAAATATGTGACAGTAAAATAATTGAATTCATTAAAAAAATATCTATGTGTATCTGCTTTGAATATCACGTGGAGAGCGAATCATGAAAACAATAACATTATTATTTTAATTTTTATTGTTCTTTTTGCCTATTTTTATTTTTTCGTGAAATTGCATAAAAGTCCCAACTGGTCCCAACCGGCTGGAGCCAGTGAGACTATAGCATCCCCTATTGGGGGAATGTTTTGAGGCTGAAGGTAGCAGGGAGGAATTTTTTTAAATTTATTATTTATTAAATGTTTACATGTTACATTTTTGACATTTTTTTAACTACCATACTAGGCTAATGCCCGTGTTGTGGTAGTTATACATGAAATAATAATAAAAATAACATAAAAGAACTAAAAAATACTATTTTATAGAAAAATAAGTATGCAAGTATGAATCATACATGAATTAATAATAAAAATAACTTAAAAGAACTAAAAAATACTATTTTATAGAAACATAAGTATGCAAGTATGAATCACACATGAAATAATAATAAAAATAACTTAAAAGAACTAAAAAATACTATTTTATAGAAACATAAGTATGCAAGTATGAATCACAGATGAAATAATAATAAAAATAACTTAAAAGAACTAAAAAATACTATTTTATAGAAACATAAGTATGCAAGTATGAATCATACATGAAATAAAACTAAAAACAAATATATTAAAATTAATAGTAAACTGAAAAATAAAGAAAAAGTATATGTATATTTAAAAAGATACAAATAAAAGTTAAAAATATTAAACATTAAGATTAAAATATAAACATAATTAATATAGATTGTTTAATGCATTTAATTGTTTGTGTGCATGTTTATTTATCGTAGGTATTATCTATAAGACAACATGTTTATGTTCAACACTTAATTTTAATTTTCGTGATATGAGACAAGTTGGACAGAATCACTGTCACCAATCTGGTCACAAAACACGGCCAAAACCATTTCAAGCAACGTTTCAATCAAAGATATTAGAAGAACGAGATATGCTATGTTGGCCGCCGGACCGTAGGCGGAGTACTACCTAATTAGGGTACTTTGAACGGTATCGGGACGTGTACGCACAGAAATCTGTTCTATGTATTAGTGCGGATACCTTAGCGTAAGCGAAGGTGTGCAGTAGTATTGATGAACAAAACCGGCGACACTGGGCAAAACAATTCCACACAGTATGAACTGCTCATAGCACATCTCGTTCTTCTAATATCTTTGGTTTCAATTCTCAATGGTGGTCTCACGCTAGGGCGATACTAAGAATATCTTCCACTCTACTATATATTATTTTAAATGAGTAAATTGTGAAATAGCACAAATAAATCAAATAAAATTTACTTGCGCACGCCTGGATTTGAATTCGGGATCTACGGCTTACTATTTCAGAGTCTTACCCCCTGAATATTTTAATTCCTTAATTTTCACGGCGCAATTGTAATCGAAAAACTTTAAAGAAACATGTTTCAATTCGACAGAATCAAATCGTACCTACTTCTCAATCAACTTAATAATTATTCCTGATGTCTAAATCTTCTTCGTGATGATACGGGTCTACGATAATATTAAACCAATAGTCAATATTATCTTAACGTCTACGCTTCAATTGTCTATGTCAATTTATCGTTGCATTTTAGTCGCTTTTATCATCGCTATCCCAGCATACTTATATATAAAGACCATAATTCTAAGTCTGCCTCTTGTTTCGTATAATAATATAACGTGAAATGAGAAAATCTGGAAAGTTTACTCAAGATCAAGGGCGGTTTCTCAGAAGGTATAAAGAAAGATAAATTACACTTGAACGTTGATAACGTCTAGGAATAACTGTATTCTAGAGGTAATTAAATCCTGCGGTTATTAATTTAATGAACCTCCTCTACAAAACGGTTCAGCGGTAAAGTGGGGTAATTCCAACTGAAACTTTTTTTTTGTAAAAACAGAGATCGAAAAATAAGTTATTTATATAGCACGAAAAAATGGCCAAAAAAGAATTTACAATCTTCTTTATTAAGAGTGTTGCGAGGCGGAAGGAAATTGAAACGGAATGAAAAAGTACGATTTAATAATTTCTGCCGGAACGAAGAGAAAATTAATTTACCTACATGTATATTGTCATTGTATTTATTTTTCTGTGTTTGACCCCACCCGTAATTTCTGCGATCGGTCAAAATTCTCCCCGCCCACAGTGCTGCAGTTCCATCAAAACAAAGGTCAAAATTTGAAAAATTAGTATGCAAATAAATTTCCTTTCCTACAGGTTGGATGACATGGAATTCATGGCGCTCATTAGCAAAAAAATATTTCTTAAAAATAATCTCAGTTGACGTTAAACAAGATAGACATGAAGCATTCTATATTTGGAATTCCATCAGTTTTGTGGCAAAGCTCTGAGTGTGATTATCAGCAGTGAATATTCAAATGTTTGTGTTTGTTTACAGTGTAGAGTCGAATACCAACCGGAGCGATGGGTTTTCAATTTTACATTCAGCCATTAATATAATTCCTAAAAATATTAACATGGAAACATATGAATTGCTTTCTGCGGTTTAAAGCCAATAAATCCACCTAGATTTCACCGTTAATCCCATATTTTTAGGTTCTATATAAATTTGGCACATTATGGCAAACCGTTCACTCAAGCCGCATTGCAAACTTGCCATAATATTCCCAAAATTGTAGTCGCTAACCAAGATTAAGTTACAGTATTTTGGCACGATAATTATTTTGCTAGCAGTTTCTATGGGTGTTAGCAAAATCCCTTTGACAAAAGTTCTGAGACTTGAATTTTTTTTCAACCTTATGGGTCCAAAATGGAAGAATTATACATGAAGTTCAAACCTACTAAAAATCCTTATACATCAAATGAATATAATTTTTGTGAAGTTCTACTTAAATTCGTCTTTAATTTTATTTATTTTTTATTCACGTACTTTACTAACATTGTTGACGGTAAAAAAGGCAAAATAATAATATTTTTTTATTCCAGGATATGGGGAGGTTAGCACGATCCCACACATCCCATATATACATATTGATTAAATAATAGATATTTGAATATAATGATTTTTGTTAAATACAAGTCTGAAAACTGATATTATGTAAATAAAACAATTATTAGGACATTCAGAATCTAAAAATAACAATAATTACGTAAATACAATGAACTTTAAGTGATAAAAGAGAATCTAAATAAAAATAAATAATGTAAATAACTTTCTCGGTTGGAACCTACCTTTCATACTCACACTCTGCGCTTTTCAAAACGACTAATTGGGGGTGAACTTTTCCAATAATATTGAATCATGTTGAATAACCTTGTTCTTCGTTACCTGTGATTATTTATGATTTTTTTTTTCTTCCAAGTTTGTATTGATCCGCAGTACTGTGCTTTTTGAAAAGTAGGTAAATTATTATGAAACTTACGACTGGGTGAGACATTTATTAGTGAAACATTAGGAATTTATAATAACCCTTTTCACAATTCATATTAAAACACGACAGGGATTCAATAATACAATCAAAGTGGTAGGTACGCGGATAATAAATGAATTTTATTACTTAATCAAAATTACCCCGACTCCAAGTGTCCCCGGTGACTAAGCTAACCCTTGTCAACGCGTTAACTAAAATTCCCATTTATTTTGACAGTAAAAACCACAACGGGATATGAATATTCCCTAACCTAAGTGCCTAACAAGGAGTGAGAGGTGGGCGTGGAACACCGGGGTATAGACACACCGGTGACAGATCCGTTGCAAGGTCTCCCTTTTTCTCATAAACGACACACGTACAGAAAGAGAGGTTAAAATGGAGGTATCAAGGGCAGGACAATAGACGGTAGACGGCAATACTCGGGTGATGACATGCTAATTGTAATACTTGCTCCAGAAGTAACTCAAAACCGAGAAGGGGGACCCTTTGTTCGCATGTTTGCTCGCTTCTTATTGTTATATAAGGCTGTTTCGCTTTTGTGATTAAGCCGGAAAATGGGAAAATACTTGTATCAACGCCGGTTTTGTTGACTGTTCTGTAAATATACGAGATTTATCTTGTCGTTTCGCCATCTGCGCCATCTTAAATAATGTTTTCACCCCCTCCGTACCTTCGAAGTTTATTTCCTTGAGAAATTACACGCGACCTATAAATGTTCGTTTTGTTAATTAAATACAGTCTCTCTACCGCATTTCAAATTTTCATAATAATGTATTAAAAATTAATAATAATATTTGCATAGTTTCAAATAGCTGTTTTCTGATTAAAATCACCCGAAGGAAGCTTTACAGTGAATAAAACACATTAGAAAAAATAACCAGTAGGATGAAATAAGGGTGGGGAATTAAGACGAATAGATAAAGGATAAGAACGCACCATTCAAATCTAGTTGGTAACACTTAACGATGATATAGCATAATACATGGGAAAAAATGCTTTATATGTCATAAAGACTTAACATCAAGTGACGGGCGGCCGTGTTTCCAATTACACTTCACTGCCCAAATTCAAACGTGACATCATGTCAATAATTTAAACTATTCAATGCGCATACATACAGACACACAAAAAACACTCACACATACATTACTGTATATTGTTTCATCTCTGTAAATCATGTACTGTTTGTTTCTATAATATAAAATAATAATAAAAATCACCTCATTTCCAATTTGCGATGTTTTAATATTATTACATAATACAATGTTTTTTAAATAATACTAGTAGACTAATCTTTCACGACGTCTCTGACTTCTTCCACCATAATAATATACAAATAACATATAATAACAAATTTTCAGCGATATTGGTCGACTACTTTTGGAGTTTTCCGAGCGCAAACATACGAAGGCTGAATTTTTATTTATAATATAATACAATGTTTATCCTTTTTTATTTTTTAATCGAAGTTTCAAACGATAACAAATCAATCAATCTGTGAAAAATCTACATAATTATAATTTTGTTTTACTCAATTAATCTCTCACATTACCATGCTGATTCCAAAATTCATCGAATTGCTACCCTTGTGTACTGTTTACCTGGAAATCAAATACGGTTGACAGCTAATAATGTGTATTGTTCCCGATACTGTGCATATTGTATTCACAAAGAGATGCCATCAAACAATGGCGGGATCATGGTATTATCTGGTCGTAGCTAGCACGATCAACGTATAACAGCAACGATCAGGATATACGTCACACGTATTTAACAAATCCGAAAGTAAGGATATTGTTATTTATTTTATAAGCTGTTTGTCTGCTGACCCACTTTGTCTTGAAGCCAATGTATTTCGATAATAATTGATTGTGACAGCTTATTAGTGAACAAATTCCTTTCCTAAATTAATATAATGATTATATATAAAATAATAAAAAATCATGTCACCTTCTTACATCAGAAAACCGAATAAAATATTAATGAAGAAAAGTCCTTAAAGTACAAATCAAGTCTTCAATGACTCAACATCATTAAATTCTCCTTTGATGTGTAAAAATGAGATTCTACAAAATTACGGAAATAGACACGAATAAGACCTAGCCAGATTTTTTTATTAAATGTAAGTAGATACTTACTTTACATCTCAAGGTATCTTATAACCATAAAGTATTTATATAAATGTGTATAAAATGGCAAATGAAATAAACCAAATGTCAAAATCTACTATACTATGGCCCCTGTAGCTACTTGGCAACCTACTAGAAACTGTCAAACCAGACGTAATGTATTATTGTGACAACCATTCAAAATGCAATAAATAACTATAATCTATTAATATATTAAAAAAATATGCAAGTATTACAAGTATCCACGGGGGTTATTTGATATGTTTCCTAAATGGAAAATGTATTCGATTGAAAAATTGTCAATTTTTTTTCAGCCATTAAAATCATAAAAAGGCAAAAAGGGTAAAATTCCCTCACTTCGGGAGGTGATTCCACATGATACAACGAGAAAAAAAAAGAGTTAAAAAAAAATAAACCGTTAGTTTTCAGGTTAAAAAAGATGAATTGTTTGTATGGAAAGGTAAATATTCTTCTTTTTACTAAATATATATTTTTTTTTATGAAACACATCACAGGAGTGTCCCTG
Organism: Hesperophylax magnus; assembly: GCA_026573805.1. NCBI lineage: Eukaryota > Metazoa > Arthropoda > Insecta > Trichoptera > Limnephilidae > Hesperophylax > Hesperophylax magnus. The sequence goes on from JAIUSX010000049.1 coordinate 16,985,767, forward strand.
CTTGTGCAGTGTACAGAGATGGGAACTATGTCACCACCCGGTTGGGCGGCGTTGTGAGGCGGAATAAGGTAGGGGCTGTAGGAAGGGATTTTTTAATGCGGGCCTTGAAGAGGCTCGGATTATAGGAGGGAGGAAAAACAGATGCCGGTAGCTCGTTCCACATACGAGCCGACTTACACAAAAACGAATCGTAAAAACGGCCCGTTCTCATGAAGCCAACGTAAACCGTGAACGGGTGTTCAGTTCGTGTCCGTCGAGTTTCGCGCACGTGCACCGGTGCATCAGGAATCAATGCTGCTAGCTCCTTGGAGCAGGCTCCATTGAAATACCTGTAGAACAGACACAGCATGCCTAAATTGCGTCTATGCATTAGAGAAGGCAATCGGTCTGTTAACAACGGATTGTCAATCAGACGGATCGCTCTCCTTTGCACAGATTCAAGCAGGTTTATTAAGTATTTTGGGGCACCAGCCCAAAGGTGGCTCTCAAATTCAATAGTTGGGCGGACTTGAGACTTGTACAGGGTCAGCAGCTGGTCACTGTTGAAGAATCTCCTAGCCCTGTACAAGACGCCCAACTTTTTGGAGGCCTGACTTACTCGGGCTTCTATGGATCCCCGATACTTGAGCCGGTCTGATATAGTAACTCCAAGCATTTCAATTGAGTCTTTATTGGGGAGAGTGCTCCCATCAAATTGCACCAGACAGTCATTGATCTCCCTCTTTGCCGAAATCAGTAGCGCTTGGGTTTTTGAGACGTTAAAACTGACCAAGTTGGCCTTAACCCAGGCACGAACCATCTCGAGGTGGTGGTCAATTTTTTGCTTCAAAACTTCCCGAGCTGTTCGGACATCATAGGTGGAAGGGGGCCTGTCAAAAAGATAACCCTCGTGAACGGTGCTGTCATCAGCGTAGCAGTGAATTGGTGCACATTCAACGAGAGTATGGTTCCCGGGGCGGCGGTACCCATTGACCACCTCCCAAATTAAAAAAGTACTTAACTTTAGTACTTAAAATATTAAATACTTTGGTATAGGGAAAATCGATGGAATTTGAAAAAAAAAAGTTATTTCTTTTTTACTTCTACCATCATATAGAATCATCTTCCGAAGTTTACGCATCGTTTATGCACTCTGAATCACATTTCGAGACGATTTTGCGATATAATTTTTTTGATTGTGCTTTCATTTTCGAGTAAATGGAGTCCGAAGTTGGAATTTTTATGTCAAAATTGAACGAAAATAGGTCGCTAATGGGTTGACATCAGCTATAATGTCTTTTAAAGCATCTACCGGCTCAAAAAGTTTTTAACCGTTTAGTTGCCAAACAAAATCGAAATGCTCAGATCGAAATAAAAGTTTTTTTAGATTCACTGTGTGGTGTAGATTAACCAGTTTCTCGCAGTACTACAAGTTTTCGAACACAGTGTATACATCTTGTTTATTTGGTGGATTTCTGTTGAATAGTATTATGAATGAATTACGAAGATCGCTTGTTTTTTTATGATTAGACCGATGGTACAATAAGTATCTATGGTGCTATCTTTTCTAATGTGAAAATGAGGTCATATGACAACATGTAGAAGGGTAGATTAAATCAATAACATGATATTTCAAAAAGTGAAGGATACCTACATCACTATATCCACCTCGGAGAGTAACATTCTGAATCGGAGAAATCACGCACTGCAAGCAAGGTAAGGTTAAATAAGAGTATGATCACGATGAAAGGTTAATATTTTTTAGTTCAGGCACAAATATTTCAATGTTTTGGGAAAAAAAAATTATTTGCCACAATACTACCGTTCGTAATTAAATAAAATGGTTCTTAAAATGGCAAAATAAAAGCATCTTTGAAATTTCTAATGAATATAATTTTCTGACAAAAAACACAAGATGATTTAGCATTACTTCGCATTGCATCGCCTCAATCGCGAAACATTCAACTAAGAATCAGTACCTCTGCTTGAACTTCTAGCAGCAAACAATGCATAATTAGTTTAATGAGATGATCCTCAGTTATCTAACTTGCTTAGTTTACACGGCGGAAAATACTCGACGCTGCGAGACACTCCGGGCTTTTAGGGGGTTCGCGTTAAAGTTTCAATTTATTATTCTATTACCTATTACTTAGATGCCTTGTGTATTATATATCATTATTCTGTTCTTTGTCGAGTTTGCCGGAGATTATAAATGTACAATTACTAAATGTATCATGACAGCCCTAACGTAAGCTTTTATCGTCTTTTCTATTTTATACTTTCTCAATTATTACTATCCTTTGTTTGACCTGGGTAATATTATATACCTTTATAATACGTAGTGATATACTAACTTATAATAAAGAAAAAAACATGCTTAACATTGTAGTATATTTGGAGAAGCAGTCGACTTAAAATTAGTTTTAATTAAATTTTAAAATTAAAAATTAATAATAATGGACAGAAGAGACATCTCTGGTCAGTTTTGTATAGATTTTGCTCTGCAGGTGAGTGATAACGAATTACAGTAATCTTTGCATGAATCAGATGGATTCATCCGAATTATATCATTTGTCAAAAGAGGTCGATTTAAGACTAAAATGATTAAAATATTTTTTGTCACAATAATGTGATAGTACTTTAGAATAACAATGTGTTGATTCTGAATTTCATTCTCTTGAGAGCTGGTGGTGACAGATTATAATTTCATACTGCGAATGCAAATATTATTGTGCCGATCACCAGTCCGCTGCCGAATTTGAAGATTAAGGAGCTAAACTCAATGCGAGTATTATTTCTGGTTAGTCTTCTGTTTTTATGTAATTGGTGGCTGGATTATAAGTTGTTACTTCTCCTGCAGAGTGAATTTAATAATCAACCATTTTTTTTTTAGGGAATTAATTTCCCTGATGGTCTGTGCTACTTACAAGCCAGATCATCACCAATATTTTTTTATGTTCCTTTTTAAAACATAATTCTAATCAAAATGTAATGGAGAACATCTAAGTATTTATATAAACCGTTAATTTATTTCTACAACTTATGTCCATTGCGTATATCGTTAGTAGGTCGAATTCGATTTGCGCTCGGGTTTAAATTATATTCGAATGCTATACGAGATACTAGCATGCGAGTTACTAGCAGCAACACCGCTGCTGGCGTGCTTTTGAGCGAGTTACTATAATGTGTATCTGCAGCTAATATTCATTGTGAGATAATACACCAAATCAATCATCGCCGATAAATAATAACTGTACCTAGATTAAATAACATAAAAAAATTGTGTGTTTTGAAAGAAATATTAATTTCAAATTATTTATTATTTTTTCTTCATCAACCCCGCACAGGAGGCCATAAGGTAACTAATTGTTATTAAATTCTAATTTCTAATAAACGTTTGGGATGCTGTGTGAAGGGGCTTTTTTAAAGGAAGGAGAGGAAGTTCTGGGAAGGTAAAGGATATGAAGGTTGAGTAGGAATATAGGGATCAGTGTATCGATGAGTGGCGGGCATATGAATATATCACTCTCACCGCGGCGCAATGCGATGGGTCGAGGGACCAGTTGGAGAGGTCAACGGGTCACTCCGGGCACCCCTGCTAAATCACCAAACGTAGTGAACCACTTGACCTATGGCAGGGTGTTGGTTAGCCAGTAAATGGTTCCCGGAGCGGCTGTACCCAAACCCGCCTCCCAAATTGAGATTTACTTTTATATAATAAGTGTTTATTGTCAGATTGCAATTCGCAATATATTCCGAGCTTGCAAGATACAATGTAAGTAATTTGAGGTAAATCTATTACGGCCTTAATAAATTCCTTTCATAAGATATCTTTTCACAGTCCGATTCGAGCCGCGGTCAACAGTGGTTTTGTGTACCTTACTATTGCTTAGTGCCGTTCGCCCGTTCCTGCGCCGCGTACAGATAAGAGATTATTGTTACATTTTATTTAATTTTGTTTATCGTATACCTATTTGTTTGCATTCCTGCTTACGGCTAATCCGTTTTTGTTTGTACAGTCAATGAAATAGACTGCGTATTATTTTTTCAGTTTAATTTTTAAAAGTTAATTTTTTTTATATAATGGAGGAAGACGAAGATAGGCCTCCCAACCCAGTGTCGAAATTGGATTTTTCTGATTCGGAATCTAATACGAGCCAGGTTTCTATTACGCTCCCATCTCGTAAACGACGATCATCGCATAGCCTTCACATTCCATCGAAAGTTAAATCTATACCGCCGATTCAACAAACCTCGACCTCTAACGACCTTAACACCAATAGTAACATCCAGCCAAGTACTTTAACTAGCGATAATGCAAAAAGTACTGACTTACTTTATCCTGCTTCAGCTTCCGGTCCATTTACCGTTAATGTTCAGAGAACTGAACAGGGAAAACTTATTCATCCTTTAGATTTTGGAAAATTCGTATTTGACTCAAAAAAAATTTTTTTTTAATTTTATTTTTTTTATTAGGAACATTAACAGGTTTATAACATAACATGCATAGAGAGAGAGAAAAAAATACGTAAAAGAATTAGGTTACAACCCAATAACCAATGTTCACATCATGCAATAAATATAAAGAAGGTTAAAAAGCAATAAACAAACAAAGAAAACAAAGAAAGGTTAAAAACAAAGAAATGTTAAAAACAAGGAAATAATAAGAGAAAATGTGTATATATATACACGTATAAACACATACATACATATATATACATACACATGCATATACACATATAAATACATACGTACACACATACATATACATAGCTGCATACATACATACGCATACATACATGCATACATACATACATACACACACGTACATTTGATATTAAATTCAAATAATATGTAAGAGTGATAATGAATAAATGATGAATGTAATGTATTAAATTTAGAAAAGGGTTAATTATTACAATACTCTGTTAACAATTTTTTTAAAAGCTCCTAAGGTACACGACAGGATATCAGCATCAAAATAAGTTTTATTATAATGATTGCAAGTTCTTAGTAAGAAAGAATTTTGCCTGAGACTCGTTGAAGCAATTTCGATATGAAACAATGATTTGTCTCTAGTTTTCTTACTTGGGACTCTAATATTGATTGATGACAAAAGGGTTGGACAGTCAATATGACCACTCAAGACTTTGTGTAAGTAAATCATGTCCGCAGTGTCTCTCCTGCTTTTTAATGTTTTAAGTCCGTAGTGCTTGATAGAGCTTTCCATATCGTAATAACGTAATTGTCTCCTGAAGTTCAAGTGATGTACAAACTTTCTTAGAACAGCTTCAATGCGTTTTGTGTGAATGTTATAAAAAGGATTCCATATGGCAGAAGCGTACTCAAGATGACTACGGACGTAGGAGTAATACAAAATTTTGAGTGTATGGATATTGTTGAATTCCTTTCCAATACGGAATAAAAATCCTAACATGCTCAATGATTTCTTGACAATCTTATCCACATGTGCCTTGAATGAAAGTTTGTCGTCAATCAGTACACCGAGGTCTCGAATTTGATTGACTTTTTTGAGTGGTTGACTGTTTGTAATATGGTAATTATATTCAATTTTATTTTTATTTTTTGTAAAGGTTATTACATAACATTTGGCAGTATTCATGTGGAGATAGTTGACAGTACAATAATCATTAAGCCTATTAAGATCTTGTTGCAGTTTATAACATTCAGTAATAGAGTTAATAGAAAGAAATATTTTCATTTCATCAGCAAAAAGTAAAACTTTAGCATGCTTAAAGCATTTTACAATGTCATTGATAAATATAGTAAAAAGCAACGGTCCCAGGTGAGATCCTTGAGGGACACCTGAAGGTACATTGACAATCTCAGAATTGAAACCGTTTACTGCTATTATCTGGGAGCGTCCGTTTAGGTATGAAACTAGCCATCAGTACAAATTACCGTGTATTCCTCCTAAAGCTAAAAGTTTAGACAATAATAGGCTGTGGTCGATTTTATCGAATGCTTTGGAGAAATCTGTATATATAGCATCCACTTGGATTCGTTTGTCCATTGATTTTGAAATATGTTCGGTGAATACTGCAAGATTGGATACAGTTGATAATAACCTTGGTATTGTTAACGGTTCAATTAAACCGGAAGGGCGATATAAATAATCTATCGACTTTAACACTGCCGCTTCCGCAAATGGATTTGTAAAAAAAAATTGACTCGCTCTCAAATCATAAATATAAATCGTTCATCCCTACATTTAACCTTTCGAGAATGGGTCTTGTGCGAGGAATTCCCGCGGAGATCCCAGAGGCTGAAATTGTTGATGCTTTGAATAATTCCCACGGAACCCCGAAAGTATTAAAAGTACGTCGACTGAACTACAAGGATTCTACTGATGGAAACACGATCTGGAAACCTTCCCAGTCTGTTGTTGTTACATTTGAGGGACAATCCCTACCGTCTCGTGTGTTAATTTATTATACCTCGCTTCCCGTCGAAGTTTATAAATTTCCAACAATTCAATGTTTCAATTGCTGCCGGTTCGGACATTCGAAATCCGTATGCCGCTCCCCCCCACGTTGTTACTATCCGAAATCTTCCAATGATCCCATTTGCATTAACTGTTCGGGTGCACATACCGCGGTCAGTCTAGCCTGTCCGGAATTAACAAGACAGAAGAACATAAAACATAAAATGGCTACCGACAACATTTCGTACTTCCAGGCCTCAAAGTTAATCTCTCCTGCGAAAACATCATTCGCAGAGATGACATCGTCCTCAGCTCCTTTCCAAACAACCACCTTTTTAAATTCAACGTCATCTTCTCACAGAGAAACCATTCTCAAGCCAGTCAAACCCAACCCAAAATATACACCTTACCTTGATAAAAAAACAATTCAATAATATTTTGGCCAGCCCGAATGGGAATGCCAAATCCCAGACGCCCAATGGGTGTGCCATTAATGGTAATTCTTCCCCTCCTGCTCTCCTTGAAATAATGAATTGTAATTCTTTTATACACACTTTAATTACCCTTTTAATTTCTATCCTTACAAACAACAATACTGTACCATCCAACGCTGCCGATTACATTAAATCTTTATTATCTTGCCTCCCCAGTGGCTTCGAAACTGAACAAAATTCTTCAGTGGAATAGTAGAAGCCTCTTCGCTAACAAATCTTACCTAATTCAATTACTCGACGAACACGACGTTTCAGTAGCCGCCATTTCTGAAACGTGGTTAAAACCCTCCTTTCACTTAAGAATTGCAGGTTATTATTGTCTCAGACACGACAGACCGGATGGTAAAGGCGGCTCGGCTCTGATAATCCATAATTCTATCCCGTTTAAACAAATTAATATTCATACTCCCTCCGACGATATCCAGATAATAGCAGCTGTCTTATCTGATATCACAATATTGTCAATATATATTCCTCCCTCTACGACTTTTATTGAAAATGAATGGGCACCAATCTTAACCCAGATTTGTTCCCCTTATATGATCCTTGGAGATTTTAATGCACATTCCCCTTCTTGGGGTAGCGAAATAACAAATCGTTCTGGCCGCAATCTTTTAGATTTTATTGTTACCCGTAACCTATGTTTTTTAAATGACGGATCTCCAACCAGATTCACCCCCCCTCATCAAAGGAAAAGTGATGTTGATATATCTCTTTGTTCGTATTCGTTAGCATCTAAATGCTCTTGGGACATCCTAAACGATCCCCTCTCTAGTGATCATTTCCCAATTATAATCCGCTTCCACCATCAATTTAACACTTATTCCCCCCCCCAGTTAAAAATAATCTCAAATTTAGAACGAAAGATGCGAATTGGAGCACATTCTCTTCTGAACTAGATAACTTTATTAATTTAACAAAATCGTCCCCGGGAGACATCAGAATGCAATGTGAGACGTTTCCTTCTATGGTTATAAATGCAGCAGAAAAATCCATCCCGAAACGCAATGCGAACATTAAAATAAAACACTCTACTCCGTGGTGGGACGAGGAATGCAATCGCTCCGTCAACTCTCGAAAAATAGCAATTTCCTCTTTTCGTAAGTGTATGTCACTAGAAATTTTTTTATCAGTTAAAAAAGCCCAGGCAGAAACCAAACGAATTTTGAAAAATAAGAAGCGCGCTGGATGGTGGAAGTTCTGTGAGAACCTGTCTCCGGAAACTCCCCAGTCTTCAGTTTGGTCTGGCTTAAAAAAATTCGGATCATCGTATTCTCCGCCGAGAATCAAACATATATCAGAAGAAATTCTTATAGGATTTGCGGATAAAATAGCCCCCCCCCCCAGTTGCCGGATGTGAAGAAATGCCTTCTATTAAGCCGTATCCATCTCACTCTAACTGGTTAGATGCTCCTTTCTCCATTGATGAGATGAAAATAGTGATAAGAGCCCTTTCTGACTGACTGCTCCGGGTCCCGATGGAATATTTTATAGTTTCATTAAATCATTTTCTGATATGGCGGTTGAATATTTCTTATCTCTTATTAATAATATGTTTGAAACAGGACTAATTCCGGATGTTTGGAAAACTCAAAAAATCATTCCCATTTTAAAACCTGGAAAAAATCCATCTGAAATTTCGTCTTATCGGCCTATTGCTCTTTCATCATGTTTGATGAAAGTAGCGGAGCGTTTCATAAAAAACAGACTAGAGTGGTTTGTTGAAAGTCAAGATATTATCTCACCAAATCAGTATGGTTTTCGGAAAAAGAAATCTATAATGGATAATTTAAGTTTGTTCACAACTGATATCCGAGTTTCTCAATCCCTAAATTTTTATACATTAGCCACATTCCTTGACCTTTCATCAGCTTACGATGATGTTTTACTGAATGTTTTGAAAGAAAAGCTAATTAAAAAACAAATCCTCCCGAAACTAGTCCAATTTATTATTAATTTGCTCACAGATAGGTCCATTATTATTGAGTCTTCCTCTAAATGCTTAAGGCGCAAACTATGGAGAGGTTTACCCCAGGGTTCTGTTATCAGTCCTCTGTTGTTTAATATTTATATAAGCGACCTAGACTCAGTAATTCCTTTTTCTATCAAGCGACTTTACTTTGCGGATGATATCCTTATATATTTTTTACATAAAAATATTATTCTTGCAGCTAAGGAAATGAATTTGGCTTTACAATATATTAAAAGCTGGTTGTCAATAAATGGGATGAATCTGGCCGCATCTAAAACAAGGGTCGTAGCTTTTATGCGCAAAAGAAAAATTCCCCACTTCTCAATCTCTTTTGATAATGTGCCTCTACAAACCGCTACTCAAATCAAGTTCCTTGGTCTTCTTTTGAACCATAAACTTTCCTGGCTTCCACACATTCAGATAATTTCTACACAGTGTGAAAAGGGACTTAATATGATGCGAGCAGTTTCCAGAGTATGGTGGGGATCTCATCCTACCACTCTTAAATTAATGTATAATTCCCTAGTTCGGAGCCACTTGGATTACGGCACATTCCTTTTTGACCCCCTCCCTAAATATTTAGATAAGAAAATGGAAAGAATCCAATCAAAAGCCCTCAGAATGATTACATTATTGGAGCTATGAAGTCTTCTCCAATTAATGCGCTTCAGGTGGAATGTGGGGAGCCTCCATTATATTTCAGAAGGCAATTCCTTGCCAATAAATATATTTTCAAGGCTTTAACGTTATCACATCATCCTATTAAACAAAGTCTTAATCGGCTAAGTGTTAATTTGAATTCTAACAAAAGATTGAGTGAAAAAAAAATGTTTTCCTCTCCTAATTAAAAGTTTTCATCTCTATAATTCTCTGTCAAGTTCCCTCCAATATCTTCAAGAAGTTCCCAATCTCCCTATATACAATATTCCATTTAAGGCAATCACTTTTATGCCGAACACAATAACATCAGACTTTCGGAAGAATATTTTATCTTCCCCAAATAAATTTCAAAATGTGGATGACTGTTTTAAAAGCATTGTGGCTTCAAAATTCCCTTGATTTTCCATCCTTTACACAGATGGTTCCAAATTTGAAAATAAAAGATGTGGAGCATCGATATATAGTCCAGAATTCAACATCAATCTCACTTATAAATTACCGAAAGAAGTTTCCATATTTACAGCTGAATGCTTTGCAATTGAACAAGCGCTAAATCAAATCCAGGTTCTCAACATTCATCGAGCCTTACTATGTACTGATTCGCTAAGTGCTCTAACTAAAATTATGTCAAATATTCTATGTTATCCGGAAGACAATATTATATGTAAAATAAAAAATCTTCTCAATTCTCTAAGTGAATCTGGGTTTGAGACGATATTGGCCTGGGTCCCTGCCCATTTGGGTATAGAGGGTAATGAGATGGCCGATTCTCTCGCCAAATCTGGTTCAGATCCGGAACTATCCCACTTAATTTTAGAATCCCTATCTCCGATGTCTTCCCGATTCTTAAATCCAACATGACTCGTGCCTGGGAAGAAAATTGGGCAGTCTCCAAAATAAGAACTGGATCTTTCTATGCTGGAATTCAAAACCATATCCCTGCTAAGCCATGGTGTCACGGTAAAAAACTTTCAAAACGATTCATTTCATGTATTTCGAGAATGAGAATTGGTCACTGTTCAATTGCATCCCACTTGGCTAGAATTAGAGTTTTGGATGATCCGGTCTGCCAGTGCGGTGTGGAAGAGGAAACCCTCGACCACGTTTTCTTTAACTGTAAAAACCATTCATCTTTCAAGAACATATACCGCCGTCTTATTAAAATCACACACCAGTCCCCCCTTAACATTTCATACCTTTTATCTCTTAACAATTCTCGTGTTCATACAGCTTTATATAAGTTTATTAACTTGAATGAATTCAACATTTAATTTGTTTTAGCGATCTAAATGAGTCCAATATTTAATTTGTTTTATTATTCTCCCAATAGATTAACCGAATTTTGTATCCACTTTAACTGTTACCGGCACAAAGCACTCTTTTCAGGGTGAAATGCCTAAAACCAAAAAAAAAAAGATATCTTTTGCACGAATTTGAAATGAGTTTTTCAAAATAAGTACAGTAAAAGAAAGAATAAAGACTTCTTTAATAATCGCAAATTCACTTTGTCACGTCTTTTACTTTGTATACACCATTATTTATTCAAAATAATTGTCATGTTTCAAAACCAATGGTTAGTAGACGTACAAATATCAGATATTTGGTGACCGGATAAATCATCAAAATGATTCATCACATCTTTAAAAAGTTATATAAAGTCATGGAAAGTGATGAATTAAAAAATTTATTAACTTGATTAAGTAGTTTAGGTTAGGTCAAGTTAAAAAAAAAATCATCGTTTTTAATGACTTTATATCACTTTTTAAAAGTGTGTTTAATAGTCACTGTGTTGAATTAGAATGGAACCTAGATATTTTTAGTGGTGTATTCAAAGTGATTTATTGTCATTCAATTAGCTGAAGTCATTGAATTAGCATCGAATCCCGGCGTGCGAATGTAAATTTTATTTTATTAATTTGTGTTATTTTACAAATTGCTAATTTCAAATATTATATTTGCGGAACGTCCCAGAGTGGGAGATACTCTCAGTATCGCCCTGGTGTAAGACCACCATTCAGAATTGTAACGTTGTATGAAATGGTTTTGGCCATGTTTGGTGACCAGATCTGAATGGTCAGATACTTCCCACCTTCATCTTCTTATCTCCTTCCCCCCCCCACTACCTCCAGCCTCACAGCATACCACAATTGGGGATGCCTGTTTGGACTCTCACAACAGTCCAAACTTTGAGTTCATTTCCTTTATTTTAATTTAACCGATATTCTCGTAACGGATACCTACCTTCACAAGAAACCGCTTTACTAAATTGCTGACTTATTTATTGCGTGTTTATCAGAATATTGTTAATTACAAATGAGGAAGGCCGCTAAATGGAAAATTTGTATGACAAATCTATTTTCTCTCAGATGGTATTAAAAAATAAAGGATTCAAGCATTATTTTTAGAAAACAACGTGTTTCCTATTTTTAATTTGTATAAATGTACCTACCTATCCCTAAGTAAGTGGTTTTTGTCGCAAGGAGGGCGTTAATTAATAAATGTGATTATGAAATGTGTTGAGAACATCAAAAATTAAAAGTTTTCTCCTGAAAATTTATTTTTTATACACTTTAATACTCGTAAAGGCACGAATAAAATTGTCTCAATTGCCATCGTGAAAAGTAAAATAATTGCACCGAGACATAAACAAATTTGTCAGGAACCCAAAATAATATTTATTATAAAGGTTTTAAAATGTTCAATAAACGCCATTTAAATTTTAAAGAAGCTGAAAGTCTCGCAGTTTTCATGGGGTTTCAGTTCTCAATGTTATGAAATCCAAATTTTAGAACGTAATTAATAAAATGTTACTATAGTAGTTTTAGAATATATATATTATATATACACTAGATATAAAATGTTAAAAATTTTGTAGCCAAATAAAATGCGTAAAAAAATATTATTACTAACTATAAAGCAAGAATATCTGTGAGTATAAGTAATTAAATCATTTGATGCAAGATTTATTTACGGTATTCTTGTTTATACTAACTAATACGTAAATTCATACCATAATCAGTGGCGGCTATTCTATGGTGGTCATTTGGTCAATAAGACAGACAATATAATAAGAAAAACAAATGTAAGTGGTGGAACTCGGTCCAAAACGGGTGGTGAAACTCATAATTTCAATGCGATTTGACGGTCATTTAAGAAATCTTTTCTAGAAAAATAAAATGCTGGTCGAAAAAAGGCTTTTAAATTAAATGTTCGTATTCAAAAAGCTTTTAAACGTGATGCCACTTAAGTTGAAAAGTTTAAATTAACGGTTTCGCCCGGCGCGGCGGTTACTGAGAGTGCATATTATGCAAGGGGTAATGGATCCCTAATCCCTACACATAAATAGTCGCACCGCCCAGAAAAAGATGACGATGAACTCAACCTACCCGCTTTCTTACACCAGACTGGGGAAGACTACCATAACCAAGTTTCTCCTCCCAGGCCCGGACTTTTTTGTAAATTTACCAAAAACATACGCTGCTTTTTTAGATAAAAAAAACATATTATATTAGTGTTATTTGGTACATTTAAATAACATCTGCACTGCCCTGTATACAAATATATTTAGCAAAAGAATTTTCCAATGATATCCACGTTTTTAATGTAACAAATATGATGTATATTGTAATGGCACTACTCCCCAACTCAAACACTAGAAACGTTTTTCTCTATTGAATTGGGTAGTTACATTTTTATTGTAATTAGTTTTTTTAGTATAACATATTTATGTTTTTATATAAAAGAAATATATTTTTAGATAAAAATAAAAAATATGTTTAAAACATACTTAAACAATTTTCTTATATCAAGATAAAAAATTGTCCAATTTTATCCACCCGCTAAACTGCCAAAGCAGTTTGTCATATTACACATATAACGAGAAGCCACAATGTATAAAATAGATACAGAATTATAACATTTCAAGTGACTACAATACAAAGGCATAAAATACATAGATAGCTAGACATAACACACTCATAGGCATACACACGCTCAAGGGCACCCAACATACTTGACACACACGTAGACATATTTATACAATAACAGGCATAAAATCAATGGATACTTATGTATTTATAAACAATATCGATATAAAAAATCTTGATCTACTTACGATTTTTTCAGCAGTTTGATTCGCTTTTTGTATGAATTCGCATCTTATTAAATGTAGAAGGTACAATATAAGTGAATATTCGTTGTCCGTATTTATTAGTAAATTTTAGAATTTATATTCCTAAATTTTGACTAAATCTTGTGTTGCGTTTGTGATCTACTTCTTTATATATGGAATCCGACAATAGGTTTTACCATACAAATTCAAATTATAGTATGCCTCGAACAGGTATTTTTTCTTTACTGACTCATATTATAATTTTAAATCTCTTCCTTGTGCATAAATATTTTTGCTTACCTACGTCATAGAGTTTTAGATTGTTTGAACGCAACCTTTATTTGTATTAAACTAGTTTCTCCAAGACGTTATTCCGCATTTGATAGTTTTCAGACAAAGATTCCGATAGTGAAAAATATATAATTTTTAACGTTCTTATTGGAATTGGAATTTAATTTTGTAAATTCACCCCGCAATAACTCGTAGACGTTTGCAAATATTATTTATGTGAGAATCCCATTCCATTTGTGTCTACAGTTTCCCCAAAAATACATAAGTTTCTATCAGTTAAATGGTTCCACGTTAACAGGGCTGTATAAAATTATGTATCCATTCAAATGTGTACCACCGTATTTTAGGTGCGATGGTATATTAATTAAGTTTTTTTGGAATTTATAATAATTATCGTCATAATATGACCATTTCTGTAAAAAAAAACGTGCTGCATGAGCTTTATTGCAATGGATAATTCTTCATGCGATATGACTAGCACCGAATCATCAGCATATACATAATGTTTAACAAGGGTGAATATTTTATTCACGAGTGAAACAAATATAATGTTTTGGGGATCAATGGTGAGGCACGGAATGAAAGAAGGTGTTGAAGGTCACATGTGTTTATTGGTGAGTCAGTGTAGCCGTAACGAGAATTGACGCTGGACAGATGTAGAATATTCCGGATGCTGGCTGATGATGTGCTGGTCAAGCGCGGGTCAGTGAGTCGACGCCGGGCGCTGGTGACCGGGACTCGATGGAGGTCAGGCACTGGCGAAGAACGTAGGTCTTCAGGCACTCCAGTGCTGACGAGACGGCCGAAGGTGCGACGGACCTTATAGGCGGTTGAACGGGAACGATGTAGACCAGTGAGGATGCTGCATGTCCTCGTGGTGGTCATGGTAGCGTGGAAGAAGCGCTGGTCAGAGACGCTGGAACCAGGGTGCTTGTAATCCGAGTAGCGCTGGCCGCGGACGTGGCCGAGGCGCTATGATGATGTCCCGATAGAGTCCATGATGATAGGGGCGAAGCCGGGTACGTTGTCCCTCGCGCTAGTAAGATTAGCGCGGGTGATCACTCGTTGAGCCTTGTAGACTGGCGGCAAAATTATGACTGACTGACTGGCTCGCTGCGTCGGGCTTATTTATACTACTCGGCCGACGGCGGCAGTAGGTAGATGGATGGCAACTAAATTCTAGGCACTCGCACAGACTGTGTGTTTCGGGAACCTTCGACATTGCGGCGATTATGCATAGGCCGTAGACTCGAACCTTCTGGCGAGTTCTCGTAGTATCCCGGACTGAGTGCGCGTTAGTATTGTCGCGAGTATGCAAGTAGGTCTTGAAACAGGTAGGTTGCTTTGTTTTGATTTCGGCTGCAAATACGTACCTAAGTAGCAAGTACGTACCTAAGTAGATCGAGCGATTTATTATTAATTATTCAATGGATTAATATCGACGCTACAATGTATTGTATAATGTTGGGCCGAGAATTGATCCTTGCGGGAATCCTGTTGACATATATTTAGCAGAGATTATTTAAATAGTTCTTGAGAAGTGTTAGTGATTTTCCCCCAATTCCTACACAGAGAGAAATTAATCCTGTTAAAAACGTGATCGCAGGCCATTTCTTAATTATGTATTAATACATTGATAAATCAGAACAAGTGTTCATGCAGCTGCGTTTATCCCAATAAATATAATGACGAAATACGAAAATATTTGAATTTGAATTTACATGTGTTTTGATATCTCCATAAAACATTCGTGTTATACTGATAGTTAGTTAGAAAACCTTTCAATTCATTCATTTAAGTCCTGCAGTCCTGTTTTCAACCGGAATTCGAATAATTTGACCAGATTTTTAATAAATTACCAATATTTTACGTTCTTAAGTTTTCTCCGTGAATCGCCTCCAGTATATGTTTAATATAGTTTCCTCGGATCACGTAATCTAAGAAAAGTTTGCAACCATTGTTTATAACTCTTATGTACAAAATTGTAAACATTTCAATATACCCAATGTAAAAGCCCAATGGGCGTTTAAAAGAGTAACAAGATAAATA
Source organism: Hesperophylax magnus (assembly GCA_026573805.1). NCBI lineage: Eukaryota > Metazoa > Arthropoda > Insecta > Trichoptera > Limnephilidae > Hesperophylax > Hesperophylax magnus. Next base: position 17,001,768 of record JAIUSX010000049.1, read on the forward strand.
TATTGCAAAGAGTTCAGAGATTTTGGTTTATTTCGTGAATGGAAACCTTATTTTATTTTTCCCAGCCGAGACTCCCACCGAAATTGGGACCCTCAAAAATATGGACATTGGTGTCTTGTGTCCTCAATCTGTACCACTTTGGCAAATAGCCGGAGCCCACTCCGAAGTGGGGGGCGTAGGAAAATTTCTTAAAATATTTTTTCCACATCTTGCGCCTTCTATATGTACCATTTTGGAACTTGCCGGCGTTAGGGGCCCTACGCCCGGGCCTTTTGGTAGGTCCGGCCCTGCCATCTTGATATGAAAATTGCTGTACTCAACTTTTAACTTCTACCATCTGTGTAAGGAAAATTTTCATTTTAAACTTTCCCATCCTAAAAATATTATTTGAACGTAAAATTAATATTTCTCAACACATGAATTCAACTCAACGTCGAGTTGCTTAAAAAAAACTATTGTCTCAATAAATAAATCAATGTCTACGTCCAGACTAAGCCGCACATCGCACCGAGACGCTCTCAACTCGCAAGCAAGTTAATAAATGCTTGAACATTGATGGGAAGGCCCATATACGGTATTATCATATTCTCAAATTGATTTTAAACACTTTATTTTGTCCTTTAGTTTGGAGCGGCTCGATGAGTCGTGTGGTTTAGTCTGGATGAGCCAGTCTTAGTTCTGTGGCAGAGCGTTGAGATTGTGAGCAAATAAGTTTCGGGATTAAAATTCTAATGTAAGTGCATATAACCTCTTGTGTCTTCGGGGTTTTTTCACAAACTCTCTAATTCAATAAAACACCGGCTTCAACCAAACACTTGGACTTTTTATTGTGATAGACTGACAATCGGCTCTCATCTTCTTTTCACCTTATTTATTATCCTATTATTCTCGACAACTAACGCCATCTATGGGTAACCTAATAGACTAATCTATTGCCATCTATGGGTGAGCCTTTCGACTAATAGACCCCGGACAGGCCAAAGAAATTAATTTTCCGTTCATGAAATATTTGATCAATTTCAGTAGAAGTAAGGAAATACTGTGCTTACTTCGTCAACGTCCTCAACAGGGTAGGTAATTAAGATAGAGGATTTCAGGTATACTGTATATTATCGTTAATTAATAAATTATTAAATAACACAAATTAATTTTTAAAAAATTTACTTGCGCACGCTCGGGTTTAAACCCGCGGCCTCCGGATAGCTAGTCGAGAGCCTTACATCATGTCAATTAAACAATTTTATTCTAAAACAATGTTCCTTTATAATCATAAATATAAAACACAAGAAATAACAACACGTATGTTAGAAATACTTGATCTCAGGTTCAAAAACATATTCGACAACCAACCACAAATTCAACTTTTGGACAAAATAGCTTCCTATACTATGGTACTAAAGTCTACAACCAAATCCCACCCTCCCACATTCAACAATATTATAACATTAAAACCTCAAATAAATCAGTTTGATTTGTAGAACTACATTTTATTTTTGGGTAGAATACATGCATATTATATTTATAGAAAGTAGATAAGAGTCGAGCAACGCCGGGTATATGTAAGCTAGTTATTATTAAATTTACAAAAAATAGTTTATTTATAAACAAATTCTGCTGTGTAAACATAAAAGAACTGTTTACAGAGAAAAACTTGTTTATAAATAAACTGTTTTTATGTAACTCTCAGCACGGGATATCCCAGCGACAATAACACTATCTCCAGGTATTTGTTAGATTAAACGCCTTGATTATTTTGAAAAGTTAGTTGTTGATGTTGATGTACCCTGTGCCTGTTAGATGTACACAGCACTTTCGAGAACTTTAACTTTTCGAGAAGTTTTCCCTTCACGGCTAAGCTGCTTAGGCTTAGTATTTGAGTTCGTCGACTGCCAATCCGGGCGACAAATCCTGAATGCTGTGAATGTAACCATAGAATAAAGAATAACACAAGAAGTGCTTTGGGGCGTGTTTCGTGATCCAAATATTTGCCTAATCGAGGATTAAATTTTCAATACAAAACTTGAAAACGAAATTCAAATGGGATGGATATTAACGATGTCTGGCAAGTATAGGTGAGACAGAGCGATATTATTGGGCTAAATGGAATATTTGTTTCCATTTAAATTTGTATAGAAGTATTATTTTTGTTCTATGAATATGACTAGAAACCAACAAAAGGGGAGACGTGTGGATAACTAACAAGATTTAAAACAACAAAAAAACCGAAGTAACAAATAAATCTTTTTTTTCAAGTCATCGATATCGTAAAAAAGATTCAAGACATTCACGTATAATATATAATTTTTATTGAAAATGCTAAATTATTTGACGTACAATAAAAAATACCGTACTTACACTAATGTTATGATTAATATTAAAAAAAATTATAAGAACCTCTCTATTTTCCTTTCTGTGAAAATTGTACAAATTTAAGAATTTTTCTCTTATTTGAAAGAAAAAAATTCGCAAATATTGTTTTGGAGATTTTTTTAATCCTTAAAAAAATTTCTATTTTTAGTTTGCATTAGGCAAATGAGGGGTTGAATTGCTCACATTTGAATAATTTGCATAACGATGGCTGTATGATGCTTCAAACAAAATACATATGTTCATTATTATTTGATGAACGCAATATTTACCCCCACTTCTCTCTTTCAAAGATATAGAGAAACAAAACAAATTATTTATTCTATCCACATGTTATTTTGACGGAGATAGTTTAAAATTATATCTAAAAAGTTAAGCAAAGTCAAGTTATACAAACATTTGCCCACGTTTAAAAGAGTTTAGAATAAGTAAGCTAGACGGTGCTTCTCGAATTCAAAGCAAATACTGCGAATCTGAAAAGAAAATAAACAATAAAAAACAACATATTTGCGACTATCCCTAGACTAAAAAGTGGCGGCGTTAGAAAGGCGAGAACTAAAATAATAGATCGGACAAGTTTAGTGTCCCAAAGCCAGTGGAACCGAAGCACCGTCAACTGGTGATATTTCTAGTGCAAAAGAATTGTTGGAGGAATGGTAGAAGATTAAGAAGAAGAACGTTTGGAAGTACCTGACCAATCGGTTCTAGTTTTTAAACACATGTGTAACGTCACTCATGAGTAACGCTTGACAGAAGAATCAGCAGGGATATTATACAGCAGTATCTATCACCTTTGAACGAACTTTTTTACTTTGCTTTTAACTACTATATTTTAATCAATTTATAAAAAAAAAACAGTTAACTTGTTTATAAGTTCTGCTGTGTTATTATTATAACGCGTAACAGCTGTTTCGCCTTCTGAAGACATTTTCAAATTGTGGTTAGGCCTCTTACAGACGATATATTATTTCTGTACATTTAGGTACTTATAATGAAAAACTAATTGTTTTCATTTTTATTATCTATGACCTTATTAATTTTCGAGGAAAGTGTACGATATTTTTAATGGTTATTAATTACCCTTTAAAGTTTCTCCACTCATCATTATGTTTAAATTGGACTGAAGGTCGTTACAGTAATGTGTTTTCTACTGAATAATTTGTAGGACTCGTGGGTTTCTTTTCTCTGCATAATCATTATACTAACTTGTATTTTGTGTTCTCTTATAATTGAACAATATTAAAATATATCTAGGGGTGGTGAGCGATTATATTTTTTCAAATTTAATTTTAGGGATGTTTTGCAAATTGTGTAATAAAACTCAAACTAGATCATATTTAGAAGTATTTTTATTAAAATAAAAGGCTTTGATATCTATGGTGCAAAGACTGGTTTATTCGAATTAATATTATCTTCATCTTCAATGATTATATATTAAAATAATTGGTATAACCTTTAAAAGTAAAAAAAAATATTAAAATAAAATTAAAACAAATTCATAACATGACAATACTATTTAAGAGGAAGCTACAAGCCAAAAATGTGTATATTCTTGGTATACCTTATATTGTAGGTAATGGGCATTAAAATCGCCTGACAAACGGAGTCTAGTAACGTTCGATTGCAAGCACAAAAGTGGTTTTTATTTATTTTGTAAATAATTTTTATAAGAAAGCAAAAAAATTAATCAAGTGAAACTGTCACAGATAATCTTAGCTATAATACTGTATTTTTAAAGTTTTTTTCTTTTACGCGTTCATACATTTTTATTGAAAAAATATTTTATAGTAGTTTACATTTATATTTTTTATTGAGTAATTTATTATTTTACTTATATTCTACTCAAGCGAAACGATAAGAAAACCTTCAATTTATCTAAAACATATTTTTTGATTTTTATAATGTACACAAATTCGTTATAAAGATTAATAAAAATAGTGATATAGCATTAAGCTTCGCCTTAACAATACGCAATGATTACACCTACAGGATGTTCAAAATATATATTTTCTCTTACCGTGAATATTTTGTACTGACGATCTTCCCCGAACCTCTTGTCAGGTAGGAATGGTTTGGGCGGTGAGACCCCTTGGGATTAATAAATATTTCGAAATTTTCACAAATTTTCCACCGAAAATTTCGTATTCAGCTGGCGGAGTGAAACGTAAATTTGGTGAAATTGTTTTAGGCGACATCTATGTTCGTATTATTTATATGTTTCATCCATGAAATAAAATACTATACGTATGCATTTATATATGTATCCGCTTTGAGCAGTTGAATTAAATAGGATCCATCAATTTGATCCCAAAAATAATATTCAATCATTTGTCTTTTGAAATTGGATTGTAAATTTTGTGGAATAAATCTGATGCTTTTTTAACAAAAGATTTTTTCAGCAGTTTTGTACGGTTAGTATGGGTTCTGAAAAATCCCACTTTTGCAATATTCGGTTAGGGTAACAATAGTAATAATTGGATAATTTATAAAGGACCATTTTTTTTTTATTTTATCGACTAACAAGGACATTCTACCGTCACGCATACTATTTAAATTCAGTTTTAAGGAGTGATACATACATTTTGCATTTACAATTTTATTAATATTTAGACTTTTTTTATCAAGTCATTTTTTTACATTAGCTCCACACAGGAGGCCCTTAGGAAAAAAATAAGGGCCTATGTGATTTTTGGAGATGCTCTGTGGAGGTTCTTTTTGTGGAAAGAAAGGAAAGGAGTTCTGGGATGGAAAAGGGTATAAGGGGTGTGTAGGAATTTGGGGTTCAATGTATCCAGGAGTGACGGACGTATGAATCCAGCCCTCCCACTGCTGTCCAAGGTGATGGGTCGAGATAGTCCAGTTGGAGAGGTTAAGAGATCTCCCTCAACTAGTCTCTCCTGATCCGGCCCACCACACAGTAGGTGAGCAAACGTACCGCTTCCAAAACCTAAACAAACATCACCCCATCAACCCGGGCACCCCTGCTAAGTCACCACTTGGGGTGACCTATGGCAGGGTGTTGGTTGCCCACTAAATGGTTCCCAGAGCAACCCATACCCGCGTCCCCAATTATAAACTCAACTTATGATATTAGTTGAACACACATTTCGATGAAAAAATGTTTATATAATGTGTCGATAGTCTAAACAAATTGTCTGACTTATTCATTAGTGTTTACTCCTACAATATTTTACATTTGTTTCGCCCTATATTACAGCGTAAATAAATAAATAAAAATACTTTTAAGTGGATAGTAAATAAATATTTGAGTTCAAATCAAGGTGAAAAGGTTAGGCAAACCATACTCGACATGGGTTATACCATGTACCTAGTCACTCACATAAATAATTCCTGGAAGTGCGATCTATACCGATTCGAAAGAAAACTGACATTGCCAATTTGGAAAACATTTAACGAATTCTGGCCCCTAGACAGGTAAATTATATTGTTTTCTGCCCAAGAGAGAATTTCGATATTTGATAATAATTTATCAATCTCAGCAGAAGTAAGGAACATTTGAGCTTTCCTCGGTTGTACCAACACACCTACAACACTGTCGGTTTAATCTCTTCAGTGATTATTTATTATTGTTTTCATTGCGTTTAGGAATCACAGAGTTATTTAAAAAAAATTGCTAAAAATAGTAAGATCAATATGTTATGATGAACCAATCAAGTTCCCAAATAAATAATTATACATCGGTTTGCTCACAAATTCGTTCATAAATGTTTAAATTCTAAATGTCGTCAGGTTATCCACAGATTCTTGTTGTTCAATGATTCAACACATGCATGTACTACAATCAGAGCTCGAACTAAACCTCTTCCTGCCATCTGTAAAATTATCAGTCTCTCTCTGATGTTCGAATTATCCAAAATGATCTTTTACCCTTATACAAATTAAAATATAGTCACGTCACCCTATCCCCAACAATTTTATCAGGGATCGGCATCCTTAAACCCATTTCAATATCCTGACCCGTGTCAATAATATGTTCACTGACATCATTTCATGTAAATGGCCCAACTCTTATATTTTATTTACTGATGGCTCCATATCTCTAGACTCTCCTAACTGTGGTATAGGTATTAAAATTTACAACAATAATTCTAATGAGAGGATATTTCATTCAATTTTAATATTTTTTGTCGAGTGCATTGCAATAATTGAATCTCTTAAATATATAATCAAAAATAATGTTCGAAATTCCCTTATTCACTCTGAGTCTCTCAAATCTTCCAAAAACTTAAATCCAGTCCTCTTCTTCATCATGATGATCATTTTGTATGCCTTATTCGAGTGCTCATTGCCTCCATTCAAAGCTCTGGAAAAACCGTTACTCTGATTTGGATTCCTGGACATGTTGGCATCGTGGGTAACGATATTGCGGATTCCTTGGCAAAACAAGAAGCATCCAACCCTATTGTTACCCTCGTAAACCCCATTTCCCTCTCTGACATTTTTTTCATCCTCAAAGATAGATCCCGAAATGTTGACAGAGTATTGGCACATTGCTAGTCAATCCAAGGGAGGTATGCCTCAATACAAAGGAATATTCTATCAAAACCGTGGTTTCAACAATTCACCAATTTAAAAAAATATATTCTTCACTTATTCGAATGAGAATTGGACATTGTTCCGTTCCTTCTCACCTTTCTAAAATTCACGTGATTGACTCCCCAGATTGTACATTATGTGGTCTTTAAGTGGAGACTTTAGATCACATATTTTTCGGTTGTCCCTCTCTAAGCAATTATCTTCTCTTCTATCAAGCCTAATTTAATTGCCTCCCATCCAATCTACATGTCATCGCTTTTAAGTTTGAATTAAACAAAATTAATATATAAATTCACTTCTCATCTCTCCATAATTTAAAATTTTGGCCTAGAAGGGTGAAAGCCAGAATCACTTGAATAAAAAATAAACATTGTTGCTCTTCGGTATTTGGTAAAAGTATGTACCTACTTCAATGTAAACAAAAACAAAAACAAAAAACAATCGAATGAATAAATAATAAGATCCATTAAATATAATAATAAGTATTTGAAAAATTCCATCAATAGATAGATTCAGCCAGTTTGATTTTATATATTATGTTCCAAGGTACATTTAAAAATGTCTACATCTCTTGGGGTGTTGAATCTTTTGCAGAGTCGTCCCATTAATGAGTTTTGCGCATAGTTAAACTTATAATGTTGTATACCGAATAAATTATTCGATCTGATGCTGCACTCAGGGCAACGAAATGCAATCATTCGATCTGATGTAGCACTCAGGGCAACGAAATGCAATCATTCGATCTGATGCTGCACTCAGGGCAACGAAATGCAATCATTCGATCTGATGTGGCACTCAGGGCAACGAAATGCAATCATTCAATCTGATTTGGCACTCAGGGACGTGAAATGCAATGATTTCTAATAAAATTGATTCAATAATGCAATTCGCAATTCTGAATATGAATAATTCATCGGTGATTTTTCAACGATTATATGGAGCAATAGGATTTTTATTGTTGATACATTATTTTACAATTATTTCATATTTTAATTCAGTAATGTTGGCCTCACTGGGTTGTTTACCCGTGCTGAGGCCCCCATTTTATAATATAAGAGTTTATACATTTAAAAAAAAAAAGAAAAACAACATTAAAATAAAGATAAATTTAAACTGAAAATAAAGATTAAAAATTAAAATATAATTATCACACTAAAAGAAGAATATTAAAAGAGAATGTAAATCGGCATTTATAATGATTTATGTGTTTGTGCGTGTTGCGTGTTTTATATGTTTTTTTGTGTTGCGTGTATATGTTTTATTCTTTTATGTTATAGAATTTTGGTAATATTGTCTTTTTGTTCTTTAATCCATTTTTTTATTTTGTGTTTGAATTTATTTTTATTTTCCTCAATTTTTGTTTCAAGTGGAAGACTGTTGAATGCTTTAATAGCGTGGTATTTATGGTGTCTTTGTCCAAAGGTAGTGTTTACCGTCGGAGTTTTTATGTTTTCTTTGTACGCTTGTCTGACCGGTCTATTAGTGATATTTTGTGTTTGTTGGGGTTTGTTTTTTTGTTCGAAAATGTAGTTTAGTAGTGTTTTAACATATAATTGGCGTATTTCAAGTACGTCACAGCTTTTAAGTATTTGGTCTGTGTCGGTTAGTTTATGTTTTTTGAGTATTACCTTTAATATCGTTTTCTGTGCGATTTCTATTTGAGTGATAGCTGCGTTTGTTGCTCCTCCCCAAGCAATTATTCCATATTCTATTATTGATTGGCATAGTGCAAAATATATTGTTTTCAATTGTTTTATTTTATATATGTTTCTTATATTTAGGAAAATGTGTATTGTTCTGAGGAGCCTATTTGTGATTTGTTTGATGTGATGTGTCCATCTAAGATTATGGTCAATTACGATTCCTAGATACTTTATTTGTTCTGTTTTTTCTAGAGGGGGGCAATCGCAGATGTTGGTGTTAATGCATTCGTGTATTTTTATGGTGTTTGTATTGTTTTTTGGCTGTCCTGTGTTTGTTATGCTGTACGTTGTGAATTTTGTTTTCGATATGTTTAGTGTAAGTGTATTTGAGTCCAACCATTTTTTCACTTGCGTGATTCCTAGATTCGCTATGTTATATACCTTATTCCAGTCCTTAGATTTAAATAGTAAAACTGTGTCATCTGCGTAACTAATTATTTCTCCATCTATTTCCATGTTGCAAAGTTTATTTATGTAAATTGTGAAAAGAACGGGCCCTAGTATGGTTCCTTGTGGAACTCCGTGTGTAATCGGCAGTGGTTTGCTAGTATAGTTATTAATTTTGACTTGCTGTGTTCTGTCGCTCATGTAACTTTTCAATAGTTGGAGTTCTTTTTCTTTGATACCCATATTTTCTAATTTTTTAAGAAATGTTTTGTGGCAGATTGAATCAAAGGCTTTAGCCAAATCTAGATATATCGCTATGCATTTAAACCCTTGATCTAAGTTGCTATGTATATAATCTATTGTACTTGCCAAAGCTTCTTTTGTGCTTCTTTTTTCTCTAAATCCATATTGTTTGTCCGAGATTAATTTGTTTTCTTGCAGGTATTTTATTATTTGGTTTTTTAATAGTCTTTCGAAAATCTTTGATAGTGAGTTTAACAAAGTGATTGGTCTATAGTTAGTTATTTCCATTTTATCTCCGGATTTATAAATAGGGATTACTAGTCCTTTTTTAAGAGTATTAGGAAAGCAGGCATGTGTTATGCTAAGGTTGATTAGGTGTGTTATAGGTTTTAATATTTCATTTTTTATTATTTTAATGCAATCCGTTGTTATCTCATCTAATCCAGGAGCAATCCGGTTTTTTAATGTATTTATTATTTTGTTAATTTCCATTTCCGAAGTTGTTTTTAATATAAATCTGTGTTGTGTTGGTTGAGTATCGATGTTTGATCTGTTTGTTTGTGTTAGTGTGTTTGTGCTGTGTTTTTTACGATTCGCTAAAACTTTCCCTATAGTTACAAAAAAGTTATTGACGTGGTTTGCCATAATTTCTATATTTGTTTTGGCATCTATTTTTTTCGAGTTAATATTTAGATGTTCGATAGTATTTTTTTGTTTGTATTTTTGTTTGTATGTAACTTCCTTTAATATTCTCCATATTTCCTTTGGGCAATTGTTTTCTTTTTTAAGTTTTTCTCTGTAGTACAACTCCTTAGCTACTCCAATAATTTTCGTGCATATGTTTCTGTATCTTTTATAGTAATTAAGTTGTTCCATGTCATACGGTGTTTGTTTAATTTGTTTGTGAATTTTGTCTCGTTTACGAATACAGTTTAATATTCCTTGTGATATCCATAGTTTATTTTTTTTGCTTTGTGTGTAAGTTTTACGTGTTTTATTGTAGTGTAATTATTTATTTCTTGCGTTAACGTATTTGTAAATGTATTCCAGGCTTCCTCGACATTATCTATTTGGTATATTGTATTCCAGTCTATTTTTTGGAGTTTTTCTTTTAAGTTTGAGTAGTCAATTATTTTTTTTTTAAATATTTTATGTTGGTTCGAAATAGTGTTTTCGGTGTCTATTGCTATCATATTCATGTAGTGATCAGTGATTGTGCTTTCAAGTACTACTGTTTTGGTTTTTAGTTTTGTCTTGATCATTATATGATCTATACAACTTTTAGTGTTTTGTGTGACTCGTTTTGGGACATTTATTATTGGCTCCAGTCCATGCTGTGCTAGTATTGCTAGGTATTCTATGTTTTGTGGGTGTCCGTTTTGTAGAGTGTTTATATTAAGGTCTCCTATGATGATGATATTTTTGTATTTGTTGAGATCATTTAATGTATTGTTAAGTTCAGTTAAGAAATTTGTGATGTTGTTTTTGCATGGAGATCTGTACATAGCTAGGATACATGTTTCCTTTTCATATGTAATTTGTATGCAGTTGGAGTCTATGATGTTTATTTCTTGAATGGTTGTGTTATTTGATTAAATTGATGTTTACTAAAACGACATGACAGCAAAGTATTATATTTATGACAGATGTTTAGAAATTAAGTTTTTTTATGATTATTCTGATAAATCACAAATTTGAGGAAATGCTGACAGGACCCATTCAAATCAATGCTCATTTGAAATGCAATTATCATAGAAATGCCAATATTGTCTGTTCCTATCACTTTATTTTGTAACACACCATTTTTTATTAAAAAAAAGTAATTAAAATATTTTTAATATTATTCAATTTGGAAATAAACTGTCAAATAAAATTTAAATAGTGTGTATTCCTTTCGTTTAACAACGTGTAAGCCTTTCTACAATGTAATATTTCTGCAACCATCAGAGTAATTTTAAATTGAATTCGAGTGTAATGCCCATACGTCACTCAAAAGTACCACATTATACTTGTACTATTACTTTAACTCAATATTATTAAACGGGATCATTACTTTCTGTTTATTCCGTTTCACGTACTTAACGTTGAAAAATTTACTTACGCTGTCACACAATATTGTTAGCTAGTAATATATTCACAGCAAATTGGGTTCGTTAAATCCAATGATGGAACAATACATCTAGACTTGTCTCACAAAATTAAATGTGGCAAGTAAGAAACGTTTTTTGTTTCCAGTGAATTCTTAACTCAAACTTTATGATGACAAACATAAATATTCAAAGAATCGGTTAATACGTGCGAAATAAACGGTAGGTGTTTACGTATTTAAAAATTGCGTCGAATACTGCATTCTACATCACGGGTGTGACTGAGATGTCAAGATACGCTCACTCGCTTCTACTAAGACGAAAACGGAACGCTAGGTTACCTTTCTTATACTTACGTGTTGCTACGTTCGCTTTCTCATTTTCTCCAATGGCGCTGATTATATTCTTTAGATTGTATTCTTTATGATAATGAAAAATTTTGGTGTGTACTTAAGAATACAATATTTCTCCTTTGCTTTGAGTTTTAAAATGAACATTTTAAAACTCCATAGCCCATAATGTAAATGACGTAGGTTGACATGCAAATATTTGCATTGTCCTGAAAATTCCAGATTGAAAAAAACTCTACAAAGTTCATAACGCCAGAGCTCACAGTTCGACAGTAGCTGTAAACAGTTATGTTGCTGTAGATTTTGCAGCGTGTAATGACAATTATTTTAATTGTTTCAATTTTTTTTTTCACAAACAAACTCAAAGTTATAGTGAATAAATTAAAAGTCGTGCAAATAAGTAAAACTTTCTCTTGAAAGGGTACTTAGTAAAGGTACCTACACATTATGTACCTAATTTTATCAATTTTGTCAAATAAATTAACAAATGCCTTCTCCAGGTAATTTCGGTTTTGTTTTCGTATCCGTGAAATTATCCTCGAATTTTAATGGGAACCACGGAAATACCGGCATTTTGTCTTTTTCTAAATAATTCATCCCATAAATAAGGCCACTGTTCGTTTTCTACTTATTGTGTTAGTGCTCCAGCGATTGCCATAAATTTTGGAATGCAGCAAATTGGCAAATGCATTTCCTGTAGCGTAGATAAAGAGGAAAGAGAGATATATAGTTAGTTATACACTACAGCAAAAGTTCTCTAAAAATATCGATGTTATAATTTAAAACATTTTCAGCAGTCAATTCAAATATCCCCTTTCATTTCACCCTGAAAACATATTCACAGTTAACGGCTCTCAGCAATAAAGACAAAACTCGGTTATTTGTTGACACAGAAATTCACTTGCCAACTCATCAAGTGGCCATTCAGAGACATTTGTAAGGTCCCCGTTAAACGCCGATTCTAAGTGCATTTCAACTTTCTATCAAATTGTAATAAGCTGACAATCTTAACGACATGATTGTTGTCCTCTTCTTCTGATCACAATTTATTCAATAGCTGAAACGGACGTAGAATCGGCATTTAACACGGACCAAAAAAGCAAAATTGGCGCTGAATGGTTATTTGAGGACAATATTATATACGAATTTCTGTAAAACAACCGGTCCGTATTAGAAAGTATTGCACAACCTAATGTAATATTCAATCGAAGATCTACATATACAAGTGAGAGTATATTTTCAAGTTCGGTGGAGGTTCTATTCAAGTTCGGTTATTATTTCAGTTTTGGGAAACAACTAGCCAAAAATTATATAATAACAGAACTTGAATAGAACCTTCACAGAACTTGAAAATCAACTTTGAAATTTGATGAATTGTTCAAATTCTCTGAAACAACCCATCCTAGGTCTCTAGGTAATAAACAGTGTGGCAAGAGAATAATTTTAGATCCCGCTGTCGCTTAATATCAAAAAAAAAATTAAATAAATTATTAAACTTGATGAACTATAAACAAACTAGCAGTTAAAAACCCGCTCCGCGGGTTTTTTACTGCTGAGCCCTGCAGGCGGCACTTGGTAGGGCTTCGCCCATTTTAAGTGATACTAACAACAGTTACATTTAATAGGTAGATATTAGGTCATTCATAGAGAGTGGGTGAGTATATATTGTCAAAACACGTAACAGGAAGGAGTGTAGGCATAATAAGGATGACAGTTGTTCGGATAAAACTTTACCTTTCCCGAATAATTGCCTAAATGGGTAAAGGTAAATTAATATAGGTAAATATTCGGAATCGCTGGACACGGAAAATACGAAATATTTTTAAATAAAACTTTCTGATTTACCTTAATTACTAGAAAAGGAATCGAAAAGCATTTAGGAAATTTTTAATTTTTAATTACGTAAAATGAAAATTCGTTTTCGTTGTATGGGATGACAGCCGGAATAATTTCTGTTGATGACATTTTGTTTTGTTGGTATTCCTGATATGAGCGGCAGATCTCATCCATCTCATACATATCATACATCTCATATTGTCACTCATGTCTTTTTTTAGAATATTAACCTTATTCATTTTTTATTGCATTCGGTCTTCCAAGAAATTGAATTTATAAACCTACATTGGTAAGAACATTGAAAGAATTATTATATTTTTAAATAAAGTAATAACATTCTTACTGATTAAAAAAACACTTTTACGCCGAGACTAATGATTTTTGAAATATAAAAAGTAATTGGAAATTCGATACACCATTCCAGTTCAGCGCGAGAGTCTGAAAACAAAACCGTAATTGCTGGAATACCTATACTTTTTTCTTCCGTGAATCATTTTCGCAGGATTTTATATGCGCCGTAAACTTTAATATATTTTCTAGCTGCAATATCAAGTTTACGTCAGGAAACCATTGAAATATTGAATATTGGACCCGCCCTTCAAAGAAGAAAAATCCAATAAAATCGAGCTCTCACTTTTAATATATTATAAATACTAAATTTAATTCTTTAATTTTTCTCATTAAAATTTAATACTGCACTATGTATATGTGAATAAATAAAATTAAAAAATTGTATGTTAATGGCACTTGTGCCGTAAATTCTAAATAAATAAATAAAAGAACCCTGGGTTGTTTTACTTCGAAGTTGAAATTGTTAACAATCAGGATACCATTATTTATTTATGGTACACGTAACTTTAAACGGAGAATAAAAAAAATACAAAAGGGATTGCAAAGCAATTACATAGTGTAAACGTACTAATATGATTTTAATTAACTAATTTTTACAATTGGGCTATAGGAAGTGCTTTTACATAACATTTAAAATACTTTTTTTAAGTTCTTTCGGTGCTTTCAAAAATGTCTGCTACTTCTGCATATTGGTTACCTAAACTGAGTATCCGTGATAAAAGGTGAGTTTATAAACAATTTGGTATTGACATTATTGTTTCAGTGAAAGATATTTTTAGTTCGTGTGACTCTATTAGGAACATCAAATGAAATCTATTGCAATAATGTAGGACTGGCAACAAGGGACGTATATATACAAAACTATAAAATCTGATCTATACTTTGGACAGTCAGGCTCACCATTCTATTCATTCCGGAAAAGCATGTCAATTAAATACATATAGTTGGCAAGAAAACCATAAATTACATGCAAAAAAATTATAGCCTTTCCAAATGAAACCAAAAATACAGTGAAGATAAACAAGTTCAAAATATGGCTAAGTAAACGTGAAGATGAGGAAATCAACAAACATGAGGTCTACGAATATGAAGATAAGGAAATCAACTAATTGTCGACAAACATGAAGATGAGGAAATCAACAATCTTGAAGATGAGGTCAACAAACATGTAGATGAGGAAATCAACAAACTGGAAAATGAGGTCAACAAACATGAAGATATCTTTTGAAGACAGGCTGATTGAAGTGGTGTCATTTTCTGATTTACAAAACAATTTGTGTGTTCTATTTCATTGCAAGAAATCTCTTTGATAATATTCCCTGATCGAATTCTCAAATCAAACGAACCCCATTTATTCAAAAGCGGAACCTTTTGCCAAATCAACGGTTTTTTATTAAAGGAAAGACATAGAAGGTGCTATTTGCTTTAAAGATCTCCATTTTCACACAAAGCGGGAGGCAGTTGTATCCATAAATAGGATACGCCCCTTTGCCGAAATGGTGCCATTTTATGGGTTACCAAACCGATATAAACTTCCGACCTAAAGCACTACAGGGTGAATTATAAATAACTATCCCTTTTATACTTCCCTAAAAGTACTTAACTTCAGAAACACACAAGTGAGAACGGTTTTAAAAGTCAGACCCAGAACAAAACACTGGACTAGTAGGTTGTAGTTTTTGTTTCTGACCAAATAACCCGTTTCTCGAAATGGATGATTAAGCATTGACGAATAATTATTATACGGGAATGGTTTTTGGTTAATATAAAACAAGATTCATATTGGATTACACTGACAGGAATAAATATAATACTGACTGGTATGATGTATAATTGTTTGAAGATACTTTAACGTTAAGAAACCCTTCAAGAATGTCCAAAAGTCAACTCAACTCTCAGTTTCAAATCCCGATGAAACCGTACTGACATGATACGACAAACTGGTTCAAGAAAACGTGATCGCTGTTTGTTGTTTTCTACTCAAATCCCTCACATAAAATCGGGAAAGAAATGTTTATTCAAATGAAACCTTTTATGCTATAGTGTGAAAGGCAAAGGATTTATGTGTATTATCTAACCCTGAAACCAAACTGTGAGAATAGCACTTTTAACAGTCAACTTGAAAAAGGCAACAAAGTAATCAATAGTAGCAATTCTCAAAAGCAATCAAGTAATAACTAAAAAAATGTTGGTACATCTTCTGATGCAAAGCCTACAATAAGCAAGAAGTACTTATTCCTTAAAATTTCACTCCCAAATGGAGTTGTTCTGTATTCATTTATTTTTGTAACGTATTTTTCGTCTAAATGCTGCCCCGGGGAATAAGACAGTCTACATTCTAATTGGGGTCTTAAAATATCATTTGTTTTACTTCGTAAAAAATTTCCGCCAAACGTTTGTATTATTTTCGTAACTACGCTATTCGTCAAAATAAAACATTTATTTGTATAAGTAGGAACTACGGTCTAAATAATTATAAGCAATTATTAGTCGAGTGAAATATCAATACAAATTGAAAATATTTCCCGAGTAAAAATAAATGCCGCCAACGGGAATTAACCCGTATCTTCTGATCTCCGGTCAGGTGCTCTGAACCACTGAGCTATTTCGGCTTATTTCTATGTATATATATATAATATGTACTAGTACCTCAATCAACAATTACTGCTTATTATATTTTTTCACCTGTAAACAATCAACTACATCAATTTCAATTCAAGATCAATTTATCCAAGATTATTTCGGCGGTTGGTACATTAACAAATAAAATTTAATTATAAAAAAAAACTTATATTTTACATTGAAGTAGTACGTCTATATTTTATGTTTTATTATAAAATGAAAATACAAAAATGCGGTTAATGTGGGAGTTTTGGACCATTTTGCACAATTAACATCACATAATCCTCAAATCTATGAAATAGACTAACATTTTTTTTAAATGGTATTAGTTTATTTTATGCTGCAATAATTAGATTCTGATAACTAAAGTTGCTAGTATTTGTCAGTTTCGCAGTTCATTCAAACCGAATGGTTAAAACTCATGATTAACTTTTATGAGTTCCGGAAACCAACGCCATTTTATAAAGGAAACGGAACTTCTAAGTATCTTTGAAGTGTTGAATTATCTTAATTTTCTATTAACGCTTTTCAATTTGAATAATTTTCCAATAAAAATATCTGAGAAATGTAAAACGGCGATAATAAATACCCGATGGCAATGATATAGAATAGGTAATGCAACGAAGTATAAATTATTGGTATGATTTACAGTAATTTTATAACCATGTGAGAAAAGAAAAGAAGAATTATTTTAACACAGTTTAACTTTAAAATGATTGAATAATTTTCTTTAGTCGTTTGTAATTGTCATCTTATGGAGAGTCGGCGATTATAAATTTAGACCCATTAAAGTGCATTCGAAACATTTAGGACCGTTTTTTTACAGAATTTGAACAATTCATCAAATTTTAAAGTTGATTTTCAAATTCTGAGAAGGTTCTATCCAAGTTCTGTCAATACTTCAGTTTTGTGAAGCAAGTGATCAATAATGATATAATAATAGAACATGAATAGAAACTTCACAGAACTTGAAAATTGATGAATTGTTCAAATTCTGTGAAAAAAACCCGTCCTCAAAATGCTGACCTTGGTTGTGCTTTAATGAACAATCTTTGGTTTAGCTGAACTTTATATGAAAATATCGTTTTTAATTAAATTAAATTAATTCTTTCATGTTATAAATAATTACCGTTTCACAGAATTGGACTCTTCAATTACGCTATTTTTTCTCGCTGTCCATACAAAAGCGAACATATTTTTTTAACGTTTTATTCAAAGCATTTTCTGCCGTATCGCAGATTACAACACTTCATGAAACGTTTTATCAGATTTCGTCATAATGTTCTTACAAAGAGTAATTTTTGAAATCATGTACATGTGTGAATTTAGTTTGTATCCAGCTACTAAATAAAGCTTATCCATAAGACATCAAAGATCCTATAGATTCCATAAATTTCTTCCTTCGAGAGCAATTTACGAGATTGGCACGGGACGATGTATGACCATGCGAGGACGAGTCAATAAGAAAATGCATAATTCAAACCATTGGGGAACACTCCAAGACCGGCTGGTCTATATCAAGCACAGAAGGAAGGTTCATATTATAAATATATTTTTTTAATAATTATTATTTTTTGGTAAACTAATGTTTTTAAGACAAGATTTTTTATGCATAGCACAAAGGGTAACAATTATTTTACAAGCAATAATTGTTCGCCTGAAACACTCATCCACATTGAAAAATCTCCTGATAAAAGATACATGACGCCAACGGGACATGAACCCGTGTCCCTTCGATTTCCGGTCGACAGCTCTGACCACTGAGCTATGGCGGCTTATCTCTTACCCGCGAAATTATTCAATATATACTAGTGTTTCATTCAACGATTACTGCTTGTTACATTTTTCACCCGTTGGCGTCATGTATCTTTTATCAGGAGATTTTTCAATGTGGATGAGTGTTTCAGGCGAACAATTATTGCTTGTAAAATAATATTTTTTTAATATTAACTCCACACAGGAGACCCTGAAGAAAATAATTTCCCTCAGGGCCTATGTCATCTTTGGGGATGCTGTGTGGAGGGTCTTTTTGTGGAGAGGAAGGAGTGAACATGGGTCTTGAAGAGTCCCATGTTGTAGGAGGGAGGAAACACAGAGGCCGGCAGTTCGTTCCACAGCCGAGCTGTTGAACTTAAGAACGAATCGTAGAAGCGACCCGTTCTCATGTGACAAGTGTCAACTGTGTACAAATGTTGGGCACGCGTTTGGCGTGTATCCCGACTACGCACCGGTGCCGAAGGGATCAATGACGCTAGTTCCTCAGAGCATCTTCCATTGTAATACCGATAGAACAAGGACAGCATACCTACCTGACGCCTGTGCTCTAAAGATTGGAGTCCGTTTGTTAAGATTGGGGAATCTATCAAACGGACCGCCCGTTTCTGCACAGAGTCTAGGGTTTTTTTCAGGTATTTAGGGGCTCCGGACCAGAGATGGCTGCCAAATTCTACAGTAGGGCGCACTTGCGATTTGTACAGGGTCAGCAGTTAACTAAACTTACATACATTTCATTAAAGTAGAACATAATACTAATAAATCTAAACGAAACAAGACACAAAAAAATTAAAAGATATCGGTCACAACTAGGAATCTAACCCAGGATCTCTTATCTTTCCGGGACTGCACTCGACCATTGGGTATATTTGTCGATCTCATATTTCAAATTCAGTATTACCAATATCATCTTGCAACCAATTTTTCCCATATTTTTTGCATCTACCTTTTTTAAATGGAAACAAAGTCTCTAATGAAATTGGTTTGTAACCTAGATAGTGTCTCGGATAGACATATCCGAATTTTATTTATATTGGATACCTTGACTTTTTAAAAGTCTAAATGAATATTCAGGAACAACTATTTCTTTTTAACTTCTTTTGAAGATTAAACCCATCAATGTAATATATCACTGAACTAGAATATAATACTAGTAAATCTAAACGAAACATGAAACAGAACAAGACACAAAAATAAAAAAGATGTTACAACTAGGAATTGAACCCAGGATATGTTGTCTTACTGTGAAAGGCATATTTGTCGGTAAAAGGTCATCTATATATAGTAAGTAAAGAAACTTATGAAAAATATTAATCATTAGGGGTTATTAATTATTATGGTAAATATTCGGAATCGCTGGACACGGATTATACGAAAATTTTCGAGTTTGGCCAAAATAGTACCTACCTAGTATTTGCATACAGTAAATGGTTAAAATTCTAGCCACTCATATCTACCTATGAGTACCAACAAGAGAAAATGTCATCAACAGAAATCATTCCAGCTGTCATCCCATACAACGAAAGTGAATTTTCGATTTACATAATTAAAAATTAAAATGCTAAAATTAAAAATATCCCAAATGCAGTCAGATTCCTTTTATAGTAATTGAGGTAAATCAGAAGGTTTTATTTGACAATATTTCATATAATCCGTGTCCAGCGATTCCGAATAATTACCTTAATTATTAATTCTGATACAACTTTCACCATTTTCGGAGAAAAAGAATTTATAACTGCGTTGCTTATAATGTTTTTTACAGGTTGTAAATATTTTTATAATTTTGATTTAAGATGTTTAGGAATGTTATGCATAATTGAAATATCGTACGACAAACTTATATTAAGGCGATGCACTACGTCGTGTAATATTTTAAATTGAGCCGCTATCAATAACAACCCTTACGTAGATGGCGATAAGGTTTAAATTCCCGCTTACGCAGTGCACACCTGTTTTGATTTATGCAAGAAAAAAACATGGCCAAAAAGTGCCTTTTATTTTATTTTGTGGATGTTCTGGCATAAATATTTATTTTTTTTGATCATTTTATAAATAACTTAATTTGCCACATTATACAATAAAATCATAACCGAAAATTGGTTCGTAAGTAGGAGATTTTGAACTTTAAAGCAGTTTTCATAAGCCTTTATATTATTTTTTTCTGGGCTTATAAAAAGACTTGTCTAAAAAATACTCGATTATTTCAAAGGCCAAGATGTATTCTACTCGCAGTATTTAATTAAAGCATCTGAAACATTTCCAGGCGACCAAATTTGCAAACCAAAAACACATGATTTTGGTTTGCTACCTATGGCATCGCCTTAAGTTAAATGTAAACAAGCATTCCTGCTGGCCTATTATAAAATAAATAGAGGGTAAAGTTATATTACGTAAATAAATCTATTTTCATTTTGTTTTTTGTTTTCTTGAATGACCGTATGAGTGAAGTGGAATTACACTTCCCGAAATCCGATTGAGCTGAAACTCGGTAGATAGACTTGTCGTAGGAGATTCGCATACAAAAGTTGAAATATACGCATTTCTCTGAAACTGGGTGACATTAGAGCAGTTAATATTATGACGGCCCTGACCAACTGGGATTTGGCTCAGTTGACTCCAGTCGCGGGGGAAGAAGGTTCAATCCTCAGCCAAACCGTTTGTATTAATGTTTTAAAATCAATTTTAAAAGTTTACAGCAGTTAAGAGCCTGGGGAAGAAGGTTCAATCCTAAGTTAAAGAAAAAAAAATATATATATACATTTTTAGATAAATTCAGTGCAAAAATAACACCAGAGTAAGTTTTTTCTACTAATTTAAGTAGCAAAACTTTAAACAAACAGCTTCCAAGCTTAGGTGAGAAAATATGTTCCAAAGTTCTACTTTTTTTAATGAAACAAAAGGAAAAAGGAAAAGAAGCTTTGGAATAATTTACCCGAGGTAAGTAAGCAATGCGCCAAAAAGAGAAACAGGTTTTAATTAAGAGCATTTGTTGAGAAAGTTTCTACGCCACTGGGAGACTTATTATAAACGCCGCAAACTTTTCGCACTTGAAAGGTGGGTGACTCTTAAGTACTATTGTACCTCTCTTTGTGGTTTACCTTCCGGAAATCTAAACTACATTGCAGTGGGTTTGCAGTACATCCCTACATTTGTTTTTAATATGGGTACCTATTCGAATAATTTTAGAGCAGCGTTCCCACCTAATTAATGTTACCTATAAAATTCGAGGTTATAGACGTTATGGAAGTAAAAACAAGTTTCTAGGGGTTTGTTAAGTAGTAAATAAATTAATAAATATTACTTTAAATCAGTCAGTTTCTTTTTTTCTGTAGTCATTGGACAGTATGGAAATTAAAGAGAAAAATATATTTAAATACGGAATGTAAGGATAGTGGTTCGAAGTCTGAACTAATTTATTATCTTATGTACTTATTGTGCAAGAATCCTGAACTACCAGAACTGCACGCAGCCAGTGGGAGTATAAAATCGTGAATTGGTAAGAATTTTTGTGAGGAAGGAAGTGGGGAGAGAAAGGAAATGGGAGAGACGGAGAGGGAGGTTTTATTTTTTTAAATCTCTTCAAATTTCCTGATAAACTTTTAATATACTTCTATTACATCGGAACACGTGTCCATGCACCTGCATTTGCCTTGATAATATACAATGACGAAATGCAAAAATATTATATTTTTTTATTAACTCGTATTCCTACATCGTGGTAATACATTCGCATTTTATTAAAAGTGTATAAGAAAACCTATCAATTGATTCGTAAAGGGACTGCATTCCAGTTTTTAACCAAATTACTTATAATTTGAAGAGATTCTTAATAAATTAGTATTTTTCTCCGTATGTACCTGACTATTCAGATACAGTCACTTAACACACTAAAGTCATTTCAAGTAACGTTCCAAAACTGATTTGTGGGATTCTCTTGGACAAGGTGCAAATGTACTAAAGTTTGTTGTATTTAAATTATAATGTGAAAAATCTATGTAATGATGGGAAGCAAGTGATGACTATTTACACCGCTTCAGCGATTCATTTAAATAACTGCGCCCTCTGCCTACATTACGAGTATGTTTGGTCCACTCCATGAGAAGTATTTTCTACGTGTTCGACAACAAAAACTTAAGTTCTGCTCAGTAGCGTTACCGAAACGTTAGCGAAATCATTCCAGCTGTCATCCCATACAACGAAAGTGAATTTTCGATTTACATAATTAAAAATTAAAATGCTAAAATTAAAAATATCCCAAATGCAGTCAGATTCCTTTTATAGTAATTGAGGTAAATCAGAAGGTTTTATTTGACAATATTTCATATAATCCGTGTCCAGCGATTCCGAATAATTACCTTAATTATTAATTCTGATACAACTTTCACCATTTTCGGAGAAAAAGAATTTATAACTGCGTTGCTTATAATGTTTTTTACAGGTTGTAAATATTTTTATAATTTTGATTTAAGATGTTTAGGAATGTTATGCATAATTGAAATATCGTACGACAAACTTATATTAAGGCGATGCACTACGTCGTGTAATATTTTAAATTGAGCCGCTATCAATAACAACCCTTACGTAGATGGCGATAAGGTTTAAATTCCCGCTTACGCAGTGCACACCTGTTTTGATTTATGCAAGAAAAAAACATGGCCAAAAAGTGCCTTTTATTTTATTTTGTGGATGTTCTGGCATAAATATTTATTTTTTTTGATCATTTTATAAATAACTTAATTTGCCACATTATACAATAAAATCATAACCGAAAATTGGTTCGTAAGTAGGAGATTTTGAACTTTAAAGCAGTTTTCATAAGCCTTTATATTATTTTTTTCTGGGCTTATAAAAAGACTTGTCTAAAAAATACTCGATTATTTCAAAGGCCAAGATGTATTCTACTCGCAGTATTTAATTAAAGCATCTGAAACATTTCCAGGCGACCAAATTTGCAAACCAAAAACACATGATTTTGGTTTGCTACCTATGGCATCGCCTTAAGTTAAATGTAAACAAGCATTCCTGCTGGCCTATTATAAAATAAATAGAGGGTAAAGTTATATTACGTAAATAAATCTATTTTCATTTTGTTTTTTGTTTTCTTGAATGACCGTATGAGTGAAGTGGAATTACACTTCCCGAAATCCGATTGAGCTGAAACTCGGTAGATAGACTTGTCGTAGGAGATTCGCATACAAAAGTTGAAATATACGCATTTCTCTGAAACTGGGTGACATTAGAGCAGTTAATATTATGACGGCCCTGACCAACTGGGATTTGGCTCAGTTGACTCCAGTCGCGGGGGAAGAAGGTTCAATCCTCAGCCAAACCGTTTGTATTAATGTTTTAAAATCAATTTTAAAAGTTTACAGCAGTTAAGAGCCTGGGGAAGAAGGTTCAATCCTAAGTTAAAGAAAAAAATATATATATATACATTTTTAGATAAATTCAGTGCAAAAATAACACCAGAGTAAGTTTTTTCTACTAATTTAAGTAGCAAAACTTTAAACAAACAGCTTCCAAGCTTAGGTGAGAAAATATGTTCCAAAGTTCTACTTTTTTAATGAAACAAAAGGAAAAAGGAAAAGAAGCTTTGGAATAATTTACCCGAGGTAAGTAAGCAATGCGCCAAAAAGAGAAACAGGTTTTAATTAAGAGCATTTGTTGAGAAAGTTTCTACGCCACTGGGAGACTTATTATAAACGCCGCAAACTTTTCGCACTTGAAAGGTGGGTGACTCTAAAGTACTATTGTACCTCTCTTTGTGGTTTACCTTCCGGAAATCTAAACTACATTGCAGTGGGTTTGCAGTACATCCCTACATTTGTTTTTAATATGGGTACCTATTCGAATAATTTTAGAGCAGCGTTCCCACCTAATTAATGTTACCTATAAAATTCGAGGTTATAGACGTTATGGAAGTAAAAACAAGTTTCTAGGGGTTTGTTAAGTAGTAAATAAATTAATAAATATTACTTTAAATCAGTCAGTTTCTTTTTTTCTGTAGTCATTGGACAGTATGGAAATTAAAGAGAAAAATATATTTAAATACGGAATGTAAGGATAGTGGTTCGAAGTCTGAACTAATTTATTATCTTATGTACTTATTGTGCAAGAATCCTGAACTACCAGAACTGCACGCAGCCAGTGGGAGTATAAAATCGTGAATTGGTAAGAATTTTTGTGAGGAAGGAAGTGGGGAGAGAAAGGAAATGGGAGAGACGGAGAGGGAGGTTTTATTTTTTTAAATCTCTTCAAATTTCCTGATAAACTTTTAATATACTTCTATTACATCGGAACACGTGTCCATGCACCTGCATTTGCCTTGATAATATACAATGACGAAATGCAAAAATATTATATTTTTTTATTAACTCGTATTCCTACATCGTGGTAATACATTCGCATTTTATTAAAAGTGTATAAGAAAACCTATCAATTGATTCGTAAAGGGACTGCATTCCAGTTTTTAACCAAATTACTTATAATTTGAAGAGATTCTTAATAAATTAGTATTTTTCTCCGTATGTACCTGACTATTCAGATACAGTCACTTAACACACTAAAGTCATTTCAAGTAACGTTCCAAAACTGATTTGTGGGATTCTCTTGGACAAGGTGCAAATGTACTAAAGTTTGTTGTATTTAAATTATAATGTGAAAAATCTATGTAATGATGGGAAGCAAGTGATGACTATTTACACCGCTTCAGCGATTCATTTAAATAACTGCGCCCTCTGCCTACATTACGAGTATGTTTGGTCCACTCCATGAGAAGTATTTTCTACGTGTTCGACAACAAAAACTTAAGTTCTGCTCAGTAGCGTTACGAGCCAATTTTATCCAAATATTTGATCCTACTACCGGTGCTTGTTTGGAAAAATACAGTTTCGTCAATGTAAGTTTTTAGATTCTCACGGCCAAAAGCATTTTTGTTGTTTGTTTTTGGGGTGTTATGCCGTGTTGCGCTAACTCCTTCTTTAGCCGACGTTTCGGACAGCGTTGCAGTGTCCATCATCAGGGCAGATCCGGTAGATCTTCGGATCTACCGGATCTGCCCTGATGATGGACACTGCAACGCTGTCCGAAACGTCGGCTAAAGAAGGAGTTAGCGCAACACGGCATAACACCCCAAAAACAAACAACAAAAAAGTTTCGTCAATGCACGATTTCGACTTTTGGTCGTTCAGAAAAAAAATATTTAAATTTAAATGTACATTGTAAATCAAATATTAAAAATATTATCACGATGTAATTATCTTATTACCGTGTAATTCTCTTAACAGCTTGTAATTTTAGTTTTATATCAGATCCGAATTACCTACCTAAACGTATAAATTGAATAAAAGAAAACTATGAAAAAATTAGAGAAGTTTGCTATTTTTTCAGTATTTTGAATTCTTCAATCAGAAATATGTTCTCGAAACAATGAAGAAGTTGGGTAGTGATTTTTGTTTGTAATAAAGTTTTTCGAAATTCGTACAATATAAACACATATATTTGTTAGAGCGCTGTAAAAGTTTGAAATTTTCACAGCCAAAGGTATCATAATGATTTATTTATGGGGTATTATGCAATGTTGCGCTACCTCCTTCTCAGGGCAGATATGTGGCTGATGATAGACACTGTAATGCTATCCGAAACGTTGGTTAAAGAACGGGGTAGCGCAACATGGCATAATACCATAAAAATAAATCACTTTTATTCTGTAATGGTGTATAAAATAAAGTGTTTTAAAACAAATGTATGTGTTTATATTGTAAGCATGCCAAGTAACAACGTGAATGCGTTTACGAATTCATAAATCAAAAATTGACAACATTTTGATTATAACCAGTGTTATTTAGTCCACCGAAATGAGTTTACCACATAAGAGTGGTTTTTTTTTTAATTTAAATATCCAAAATGGTGCCGGGGCGCCCACGATGCACAAACTTTCGCCACGCCACTGCCTTTGGTCGTTCACAAAGGCCTCTGTGTTTATCGTCAGTTCCACTTGGGGGTTTTCGTGCATATTACCATTCAGAATAAACCTATTTACAAAAGCTTATGCTAATGAAAATTCAACACAAAAACCTACTCAAAGTGTTTTTATCCTATTACAATGCAAACGAGTTGTTTCTCTTCGCTTTTACAAAAACAGAAGCTCTAATTAGCTATTGTTAGCCTAATGAGATAAAAATATACGTCCCGCACGCGGCGCCATTATGGAGATGTGACTAAAAAATACCCGTATCATAAAACAGAATTAAAATTTTATAATCCGTACTTCAAATAAAAATAATTATTTACAATAATGTACAACATTCGAAATAATATTGGAATGGTCATTAAAAAATAATAACGATGTCAGTAGTTTTTTAGTAAGTATTTTTTTTTGCGACTTTCAATCATTAACAAGGTATCGTGATATACATTATGTTTAATTCATTTTGACGACACAATACACACCGGTTTCGGACCGTGTATAATATATAAAAACCACCCAAAAAATATGGGAAAATTATATGAGGAAAAAACTGGTCATTCTGAGATTGAGATATAATATCGACAAAAATGACATGAATCAATCAGGTCTCAATGGTCGAGTAGTTAATGCATTGTCCCGTTAAGACAGAGATCTTGGGTTTAATACCCAGTTGCGACTGTTACCTTTTTTATTTTATGTGTCTTTTTCTTTTAGATTTATTAATATGATCTTATTTTTGAATGATTATTTTTTTATTATTGTTTACTTATCTCACCAACACTCATTTCAGTTTTTTTTCGTTTGGCACTTGGTGCGTTCAGATGATGCCAGCTAATGTCAATTTTTCCGGAATTTAATGGTTTCAGGAAAACGCTAAATTTTTATATTCGTTAAGTGATCGCTGCATCTTCCGACGAAGCGCGTCTTGGTTTCAGCGAAACGATCTATTTTATTAGTGTAAAGAAAATATTCAAATATTGGACTAGATTCTCATAATGCACTCGGTGAAATTTCACGAAAGTGTGCTGAAAAAAGGAACTCTTATTATTAATATCACCCCAATGTGGGGTGCCAGAAGAAGAAGAATATCACCCCAGACCAGTGGTAGTCACGGGATTGTCCGAATTCTTTAAAAATTTGTTCCAAATTTGATTTGACAATTACAATAATTAACTGTTGTAAATATATAAGAGGTTGGTACCTACTTTAACGCTTGTCAGAATTCTAAACTCAACAAGGACAGTGACAAATCAACACACCTTTGCAAAGCGAAATAAAGTCATTAAAAGTGATGAAAAAATTACTCGATAAACCTAACCTAACGTAATCTATTTTTTTCATCACTTTTCAAGACTTTATATCACTTTTCAAAAGCGTGTTAATTTGTCACTATTTTGAGTTATCCGGTTACCATGACCAATAATGACCTTTAATATAGCATTTCATAAAATATTTATGTAAAATGTAAACTATACTATTTATATTACAATAAAAAATCACTAAATATATTTAACTTACTTCCTCGTCAAATTATTAGACCGCGTACCGGTTCAGCCTGTCAAGATAATAATAATAACATGGTATTTTATGTCATTTCACTTTAAGTGCGCTTAACTATAACAAACTTAAAAACGGTAATTCAGTATTAGTGGTCATGTTCTTAAAATTATTCCTACAGTGTGCCTTACTCAATACAGATCTAATATTATAACACTAAATATACTGTTTATACAAAGTGATGACAAAACTTACAATAACAATAACAGCAGGACAGGACAAAACACGAATATTAAAACTAAAACATAATATAAAACAGGAGGCAGTTTGTGCTCAGAAATGAGAATCTTCAGAGCAGACATTTTAAAAAGGTACAATAAGGAGGCAACCTAAACCAAACAATTACCTTAAGTTTTAGAATATGGCGTATTATAAAATATTGAAAAGAAGTTAAGATTTATGAATGGTAAGATTTTTTAAATAATTTTGTTTTTAAGGACCGTTTAAATTCAGCCAAATTCTGGAGATTAGTAAGAGCTAAGGGAAGTCTATTCCAGATGAGGGGGCCTGTTACAGTAAAAGAGTGATCATAGTAAACGACTATATTTGACCATCTTCTCTGAAGATCATCATCTGAAGATAATAAAAGGGAAATGTGGTAAATATTTTTTTATTTTTTTAACATTTCGATGGAATTGAAATTGAATTGATGGGAACTTAGTTTAAGAAAACAGTGTTTAAAAGTTTTGTACCATCTACAGTGAAATCGCGTGTGTTTAAAGAGGCTACGTGGGCTATTTATTTTTTTGTGTGTTTATTTGTATTATTCATAATTTATCTCTACAGAGGTACATTTATTTATAGAACATAAATGAAAATAAAACAAGCGTTCTCTTCGAGCTACAAGAGAAAGAAACAAAACAAACATACTATGGAGAGAACGAAATTAATAGAAAATAAATAAATGTCGTTTTATCAAAGAAAACGTTAAAAGTACTTAACAAAAAAAATCCCATACAGGTAAGGTCTGTGCGTGGATATACGGGAGAGTAAAGGCAGAATAACTTATGAAATGTTCCTATAATGCTTTGAGCGTTATTTAAAATTAGAGAAATTAATCATACCTTGATCACCAATCTCAGTGGTCGAGAGGTAAGGCTCTCGATGAGTAATGCGGAGGTCGCGGTCTCAAATACCTGCGTGAGCAAGAAAATTTTATGACATTTATTGGTGTTATATATTTGCGGCCCGTTCAAGAGTTGAAGGCACTCTCTGTATCGCCCTGATGTAAGAAAACCATTCAAAAATTAAACATACATATCTGAGTATCCAGGTTCTTCCCCACCTTCCTCTTTCCCATCTCCTTCCCTCCCACACTACATTCAGCTTCACAACTTGGGGATGCTATAGCCTGACGGACTGACGCGACGGTGCAAAAATTATTTCGGAAATGATTTTTTTTTCATAAAAATCCAGTGAATAAAAATTATGTGAAGTTGGGTTTTGTTTGAATAATACGTGTCAAACAAACGTAAGTATATGATTAAACAGAGTCCTCATAATAAAAGGATTTTGAATCACAGAGTCCGTTGTTTAACTACTAAATATTTACGTATTTTTGATGTTTGAGCTATTTGAGATACATTCTCAAAACTGTTTAAAACTAAATTTTTTGGTTAATCTTTATTTAGAGTATTTTTTATGAACGTGGTATCTTTTAACGTTTTTCAAGATTTATTAAAAAAAAACTTTAATCTAATGATCTGAGCTTATCTCAGTGTTTTAGCTAATTTGAAAAAAAAACGACTCACAGCAGATCCGGGAATCGTCGAATGAGCTCTAAAGAAGTGAGTGTATTATTATGCAAGAATTTCCCGCAGCAGAAGCTTCGCTCCGAATTATCCAAAGCACCGGATAATGGAGAGTCAGGCGATCCAGCTTCCAGTTTTATTGGCTTACATAATGCAATCAGCATAGCATAGCGTAGCTGGTTCTAGCGGGCCGCAGTCTCTGGGTGCGATTGTCTGCCTTTTTACATTTTACAGATTGCACGCTAATGCACACACAAATTAAGGCAATTGAATGAGTCCGCAGATCAAGTATTATTGCACTAAACACTGCCCCTTAGCAATATAGGTAAGTAGGATGTTATGGGTTATCTCATGGATACGAGTATAGCAATTTTGATTTTCAATTCCACCTAGGTATCTAGCACAAACTAATAATAAAGGATTTATCGTTCCTGAGCACCACTACAGATAGCTAACGTACAGACAACAGATCACGTTGAATAAATTAAAAACACTTGGTGGCTGTGAACTGTTGTTTTTTCATTGGCGATCTGCAATCTTGCTCGGGATTGACGACAAGTTACCGATACTATCCATAAAACCTTTATCGATCGATCTTGCTAGATACCCTGGAGTCCCAATAAGTCCTTATGGGACCATGGTACACTAAGATTGGAAAATATTGTCAAAAGTAATTGAGGAAAAGGAAGCAGATTGATTAGATAGCTATGAACGATTTTTTATCGTAATCATGAATATTGAGAAGCACCATTCGTATACATATCGTCGCAAAGTCACCATTTTATGTCATTTTTAGTGCATCAAATACACAGTAAAAAGTAGGAAATATATCTCTCCAACACGATGGGAATCTTACCTGTATTTTTGCTGAGGACCGCACTGCTCCCAATCGTCTGAATGAAACTATGGAATCCCCAATTGAGGTATGTTGTGAAACTGGAGGTGGGGAGAGGAACTAAATGGGAATGGGAAAAGTGGGGAAGTTCCTTGCTATTCAGATCTGGTAACCAAACACATCTAAAGTCATTTCAAGCAACGTTTCGATTCTGAATACTAGTCTTTTCACAAGGGTGTATAATTTGTTTTATTTTCTTAAAGAGTTCATAATACATAAAGGCCGCGTGATTATAATGTAATATAGTATAATATTATTAAAACCTTTGCGAAATGCTATTAAAATAAAATACATTAAATTAAATTTCATTAATGATGTTTTTGTACAACGTGTTCACGGAATTGTGTGAAAAGCGGGTATCATAAAAATTCAACATGGTGTTCTTATTGTACGCCACGTGATGTTTTCGAAAAGTTGTTTTTGCGGACATGGTCTATTTATGAAAAAACAATTTGGTATTTTTTTATGTTAATATTTGGAATCCTTCTTGATAAATGTAGCATTATGACAAACAAAATTGGGTTCCTGAAATTAAGGTTAAGGTACTGATCTAAAACACGGATATTGTGTTATTTAAGTGATTTATAGGTGTATTATTAATAATAATAAGTTTTTTATCATTTTTTATGAAATGTAAAAAATCCACAAATTATGAAAAGTAAATTTATAGAAATCTAGAAAAGAATAAACATAATAAAATCCTAAAGGTGTATTACATAAAAAAAATAAACAATACCAACTATACGAGCATTCAAAATCAACAAAAAAAACTATAAAAATAAAATATAAGTACCTACAGTATACCTCCCGCCAAACATCCGCAGCATTTGCAACCACTATAATAATTATTACATATTTTATATTGGTTTCCTGGAGGACCCAGGTGGACAAACTATATATAAGTTTAAAAAAATAAGTATTTATTTTAGAAACCGTAAAAAATCCATAAAGCATGAAATTTAAGTAAATAGAAATGTAGAAAAAAAAAGTTTGAAATAAAAACCAATAGATTTTTTACACATAAAATTAACAATATTAACGATACGAGCCTTCTAAATCTACCAAGAAAATATTTAAATTACTTAAAATAGAGTCAAGTTTGACTGACGACTATGTCCACGTAGGTTTCATAAAAAAAATACATTCAAATCACAACAATATAATAATCAAAAAGTATTTTCAATCATAAAAATGTTAATTCAATATGTCATCAAAATTCATGGTGACCCATCGGTTGTACGGTTATTGCAAGAATTACTTGCAAGAATACATTTTTACTCCATCCTTTAGTCACATAAACATAATCCTACTTTACACTTTTAACACCCGTGTACCTAAATAAACAAAAATTAATATTTTCCGCCTGACGTGTTTGATTGTTGAATACAAAAAAACTTTTACGATTTCCTTCCTGCTCGTAGGTATCGTAAAATATTAATTTCCCCACAAAACTACCCCGCGGTAACCGGCGTATGTACAGAGGATGATCAAATTTTCACCGGAGCTCCAAAATAGGGAATAACGGGGGTTCCTATATCGACCTAAATAATGGCAAAGCATTTACAAAATTTATCCGAGGACTTGAAAGTCTCTTCACTTAAATTAATTAAAATGAAAATTTATAATTGCAAATTCACCTTGTGGCGTCATTTTCATTAAATATAGTTGATTTTTATTAATAGTGTTAATTCTTAATATGAAAAGACAAATTACTCTTCATTATTACGACGTATTTAATAGAAACAACCATAGACATATGAATATTAGTAGACCTGCCCTAAGTGATTAAAAGCGTATTATCCCCACTCCCCATACCGGTTCCATTGGAACCGGCTGTGCTCACGTATGGCCTCAAGTGAAATTTGAAAACGTGACGTCATCATTCTTGTGCGAACTATGGTCGAGGCATCATCGGTTCATTTTACGAAATAACACGGCAAAATGTTGACTTGTACTATGAAAACTTGTAAAAATAGATGTGAAAAAGAGAATAAACCCAATTGTCGTATTACATTCCATATATAAGCATTATTTTACTTTATTTTAAGCATATTCACATCGTATAATATAGATCAGTTTTAGAAACATATACTATCACATCGAGAAACGTCTGGACTCGAAACACAAAGCTGGTTGGTTGCTGGGAAGTAAATTATGAACATTTATAAAAGTGTCTTAACTAAATACTTAAACAAAATATTCCACTCTGAAAATAGAACCGAATTTTTTGCCGAATTTGGACTTCGCAAATTTGTTCATAACGTGGCGAGTAATTTGCGCTCCCATGTAAAAATGTCTATTCATTCAAAAGCAGATTTTACTTTTAAGAAGTAAATGGTGATATTATAATGCGAGATGCCTATTTACTGTCAGATTGATTTATTGACGAATCACAGTCAGCCTTACTCCCTTCGTTCTTCAACAGTTGATTTTACCCCTCGCCATTATCTTCTCGTCAATTAATTCCTATGTCTGTGGCCAGGACACATTTGTCAAATCGGTCTAATTGCTAATAATTTTGTGTTTTTAATATGTTATAATGTTTATAATTAGAACATAATTCAACCATTGTATTTCGATATGATGTTATTGTACTATTTTAAGTTAAATAAATACATATCATACACAAAATGATCAGGATCATTTGTATACTTTGTTTCATAATAATATGCACGTTTGTGTGTAGAATAATATAATTCTTAGGGTAATATACCCTTAGTTAGTCGACAGTTGTGTAGTTTTTTTCGTAGTGACCAATAATGTAGTTAAATATCACAAAATGTTGCTTGACCCACGTATTGAAATGGTCAAAATCTACTGAATATAATATATGTTTGTACTGTGGTGGTAATTAATCGGTAGTTAAGTAGTCAAAATATTTATCGAATTGACCATAATACACCCGCAGTACCACACCAATAAAATTAGTATCAGATATATAATATATGTGTAATAAACCATAATACACAGAAAAAGACCTACAGTACCACTCTAATAAAATGAGTATCAGATATATAATATATGTGTAATAAACCATAATACACAGAAAAAGACCCACAGTACCACTCTAATAAAATTAGTATCAGATATATAATATTTGTTGAATTAACCATAATACATAGAAAAAAAACCCGCAGTACCACTCCAGTAAAATTAGTATCAGATATTTAATATTTTTCATATATTTACAAACGCGGACTTCCAGGTAGGGAAGATTTATTTATTTGGTGAATGGTATGTTCCTAAAATGTTGGTCGTGCGCAACTTACCTTACCTTTTTAACAATTTTCGGGATAAAAAGGTCGAAATTTAAATTTTACGTATATTTTTACAAACAACAAAATAACTTTTAGCGTATTTTAAGAAGAGATTATGTTTTCATTTTTCAATTCAATTGTTGATCTGTTTTGTACATAATGATACCAACAAATATATTTTGCCCTGGAGAATCTTAAGACAGGTAACGAGAGTACACGGATTCTATAAAAATTTAGCTGGTATCTGGAATATTTGGTATTACTACCTATAAAACTCGAAAGGGTTCCCACACATCCACAGGGTGTTCTCATTTCATGCTCTGTTTGGCGGGACCATGCTCCTGGCATGTAAAATTTACAGCCAGTTGTCGTTCAATATTTCATTTGCTTCGTCCCAAAGAAACACCGTGGGGTCACCCTCCTACGTTCACCCACCTACCACCTCCTACCTCCCCACCCTCCGTTACCTAAGACCGTATCTTGCTTTACAATTTACAACCAAGGCATTGGGAATCGGGAAGGAAAAATAATAATTCAAATACACATTTTAATTTAATATAAGATTTGAACACACGTTGGTTTACTCTTCGATAGGGTAAAGATAGAAGGATTATGAGATCAGGAAAAAAAAACAGGAACGAAAGAGTGATTAGATTATTTTATTAAATTTATTTTTTTGATTAATTGACTATTATTAGTGTTTTATATATAATATTTTGATTAATTTTACATATAATTTTTTGATTAATTGACTATTATTAGTGTTTTATATAATTAGATATATTTACCTTATCATGACGGAAATATGTAAATTAGGTTAGAAAAAATATGTTCGCTTATATTTCTACTTCTTCTGTATAAATCTGCTCCTGCAGAGTGCAAAAGGTATAACATACTGTGAAATACAGATAATTACTCAATGCAGAAGATGGAATTTAATAATTTAACAAAAATTAAATTTGAGTCTTTTAAAAAATGTGTTCACATTTATAAACAACTTTGTGTTTGATATTGAAAAATTGATCAGAAATTTTCTTTGAATGTTTTATTATTTTGTAGATTTCAACGAGTATTAAACGTGGATTTTTTTATGTGTGAAACCGCACAAGAGTCTCAACTGCTCCCAACCGTTTGCAGCAACTGAGACTATGGCATCCCCAATCGGGGTAGGTATGTTGTAAGGCTGAAGATTAGTCACGTTTCTTTGGAAAAATTCCTTATTTGAAATTTTAAAAAAATGTTAGTATTATTTATAATTAACAGCGAAGGTATTGGTATTATGGTACGAACCTACCTACTTACAAATCTTATGATTTCAGAGAATATTTTCGTTTTGATTTATTAAATAAGAGAAAATTAGAAACACACTTTTTTGGACGTGAAGTCTAATGTTCAGAGAGTTCTCTAGCAATACAATCACACAATTTATTATCTTTAAATTTTTATCTTTATAGATAAATATATAATGAAATCAATACATGCCTACACTTTATTTTGGAGTCGGAAACGTATGCCTTATGCGTAGATTTGTTTAATTTTTACGAAAGTTATTACTCCCTTTTTTATTTATTTATCGAACACTTACATATTGTTAAGATTAACGAATATACCGACACTACACAGAACATAGTAAATGATTTGTTGTGGTATTTGCCGTTACAGCTGTCGGGTCTTCAAACGCAGCGAAGGGGCGATCAGTGTTGTGTTATATTTATATTCTACTGCAAGAAATTACTGTAAAAAATTACTATTAGATAAAATGGTGCCATGGCACACATACTACGTAAATTATGAGCGCCGGAGAAAATGCGTAAGGCGGATCGAATGCCGTAGTAAGGTGTCTTTTCCTGATTGCAGCGACATGTACAATGCTAGAACAGTCGAACATGGTTGAAAATCTAAAGAAAAAATACAACCTCTGCAGGTTCTATGCATTTGACATGACTTCGATATCGAATTCAATTCTCACCTCGACAGGGATTTTCCATTTGTACTTGTATATGAGGACGCTGTCAAACTCAAATGTTGATTTTTAGGTTAGCTGGATCTTTTAGAAATAGCTTTTAAGCAGTCGCATGTCGTAAGATGTAAGACTCTCTAAAATACCCTTATTTGCTGTCCGATCGTAGTTCTGTTAGGTCCCTCGCAGAGTCGGCCCGAGGCAGCTCGGCGCCTGGGGAAACCACTGTAAATGCGCCCGCATGATGTGTAATTTAAAAAAATTAAAATTTTGAAATCTGGCTTATCAAAATCATTGGCGAAAAAAAACGTGACTGATGCGAGCGCAGTTCTGCAGAGTTATTCCGGCCTGCAGCCTGTATGGTGAAGATTGACCGCATGATAGCCAACCTCTGGTAGGAGAGGGCACTGTAGGAACACGAATTAAGCGATTTAAAACGTAAACATTAACGAACATCAATAACACAATACAAATCACTGGATGAAAATTAGCGCTTTTAGGATTGAAAATCATAAATAGATATCGAAACTGATGATCTAAATCAAATATCCAATTGAAAGAATAGGCATATTTGACAATGTCCAAGACCAGATTTTATTACTTTTGATTGGCTATGGGCAGATAATTTTTGCAAGGTTCAAATCATCGTCAAAATACTATTATTACCGGGTACTTATTTATTAGTAACTACTTATTAGTGGGTGTCCTGCGTAACTCTGGTTCAATGTATGTATTCTGGAACTCGCATTTGCTTTGAATTTAAGTGTAATTTTCAAAACAGGAACTGTTACCTTAGTACCTAACTGTAATGCAATATTATTTCAAAAAAATAATTTATGATGTCATTTTCAAATTTGGCACTGATTTGAAAAGAATTCAGGCTATCCCGTGATTATTCACGGGTCTCCACTAGTGTTATTGTTTCTAATTTTGAAACCCTTGATTCATGGTGGAATTCTATTTTAATAGTTTAACCTTAGTCTTTCTCTTTTTTCGGTAGAAGAAAGTTATAAAGGTGTTTTAATCAATAAAAAAACGTCCAAATATTAGTATTATTTAATACTGTCCGATCGACCTCCTGGCCCTGATCCAAAAGCATTCGAACTACTCCGAACCGAACCCTTTACCAAGTCAAGTGTCTGCCGCCACCCGCCACTTGCCACCAGGCAGTGGACAAACTATTTGTCATCTTTCCATCGCCACACATTTCCTAAATCTTACTGGC
The DNA here is from genome assembly GCA_026573805.1 of Hesperophylax magnus. Classification (NCBI taxonomy): domain Eukaryota; kingdom Metazoa; phylum Arthropoda; class Insecta; order Trichoptera; family Limnephilidae; genus Hesperophylax; species Hesperophylax magnus. The sequence goes on from JAIUSX010000049.1 coordinate 17,038,658, forward strand.
CACAGGACTTCGAGGTCATAGGATGTCAGCGCAAGACACATATGGAACTGGCAAATACACTTTCAAGCAGAAGTAAATCATACAATTATTTATTTTTGCTATTTCAACCTTAATTAGAGTGTTACCTGTGTTGTCAACCTTGACTTTTTTAACCAACTGATTCGGTTGAAAACCATATTATTTTTTTTTAAATTTAAAATAATATAATTTATGATGTGTACGTTGAAGAGACCTGGATGAGATTAAAATATAATACATTCAGGTATTAAAACGATTTGAAAATGAAATATAATACATTCAGGTATTAAAACGATTTAAAAATTAAATATAATACATTCAGGTATTAAAAGGATTTGAAAATGAAATATAATACATTCAGGTATTAAAACGATATGAAAATTAAATATAATACATTCAGGTATTAGAACGATATGAAAATTAAATATAATATATTCAGGTATTAAACATAATATAATTTATGATGTCTACGTTGAAGAGACCTGGATGAGATTAAAATATAATACATTCAGGTATTAAAACGATTTGAAAGTGAAATATAATACATTCAGGTATTAAAACGATATGAAAATTAAATATAATATATTCAGGTATTAAACATAATATAATTTATGATGTCTACGTTGGAGAGACCTGGATGAGATTGAAATATAATACATTCCGGTATTAAAACGATTTTAAAATGAAACATAATACATTTAGGTATTAAAACGATTTGAAAATGAAATATAATACATTCAGGTATGAAACTATATGAAAAGACACTTTTTCTTTGCGTTTTGTGTTTTAAAAGAGCTTTCTTCACCCATATCTTGTCGAAAGTAGACATTTTAATAATGATAATAATAATTGGAACTTTGTTTTAGTGAAAAGATCAATAACGTTTTTCACAGAGTTTTTTTCTTGAAACATCGTTATTTAATGGTTAATGAGGTATATAAATATAATATCCTAGTATTACCGTCCCGGCAATTAAGGCGATGCCATACGTAATAATACAAAATCATGTGTTTTTGGTTTGAAAATTTGGTCACCTAGAAATGTTTCAGATGCTTTAATTAAATACTGCGAGTAGAATACATCTTGGCCTTTGAAATAATCGAGTATTTTTTAGATAAGTCTTTTTATAAGCCCAGAAAAAAATAATGTAAAGGCCTATGAAAACTGCTTTAAAGTTCAAAATTTCCTACTTACGAACCCATTTTCGTTTATGATTTTATTGTATAATGTGGAATATTAAGTTATTTATAAAATGATCGAAAAAAAAAATATTTTTGCCTGAACATCGACAAAATAAAATAAAAGGCACTTTTTGGCCATGTTTTTTTCTTGCATAAATCAAAACAGGCGGATGGTGTTAAGCGGGAATTTAAACCTTATCGCCATCTACGTAAGGGTTGTTATAGATAGCGGCTCAATTTAAAATATTACACGACGTAGTGCATCGCCTTACATGAACTGCGCAACAATCATTATTATAGAATTTTCAACCAAAATTATAAAACAACAACTTAATATTCTTTAAAATTATCGTACCGTGGTGATTATAATGTTGCAATAATATTTTTTTGTAATATATATAATCCATCTTACTATCTATTTATATAAATAAGAGTGCCTGTGACAGGCGGCTCACGGAAAAAAATGAATATTGCTAATTTATTAAGAATCTCTTCAAATTATTTGTAATCCGGTTAAAATTGGGATGTAAGCCTACCCTATGAATAATTTGTTAGGTTTCCTGTTAAACTTTTAGTAAAAGAGGAATGTATTATCACGACGACGTAACACATTTTAATATTACCAAGCCTAATGTGAACACGTTTTTCGATATACGAGGAATTCACTAAAAGCATATCAGGGAACGGCCTGCAATTTAATTTTTTACCGGATTACGAATAATTTGAAGAGATTTTTAATAACCCAACTTTATATTTTTCTCTTTGCGGTCATGGGGCGGGGAAGTGGATTTGATTTTTATACAAATATACATTTTTATTCCAAGAAGAAGGTCACTGACTACGTTTGATTTCCAAAAAACTCTGTGTAAAGTTCGGACAACGCCGGGGACTTCAGCCATTTGTAAAATTATTATTGTAGTATTTGAATATTCTTCTCTGAAGATATTTTACGAATACTGGTATTATTATAAATTAAGAATGTAAATTTCGTAATCAAATTGCTAAAACACACAGGTCTGAAAACCATAATTCTCTTTGCTCGGTGCGATTTCTGTTTACCCAAAGGATTTATGAAAATTTCATCTAAATCCTATGATCCTGCCGGAGATATACGACTTGATACACTGAAGAGAAAATCCATTTCAAGTGCGTTGTGGTAAGTATGTAAGCTCAATTTTTATTTCTTCTTGTGAAATTGATAAAACTTTTTTTGAATCAATCGTTTTATTGACATATCTACGACATATGCGTCTTAAGCGCCCCTATTAGTCAGCGCGCCACTGATCCTGCTAGGCATATATTTTTTTAAATTAACCCCACACAGAAGGCCCTGAGGAAAATTATTTCCCTCAGGTCCTATGTCATCTTTTGGGATGCTGTGGAAGGAGGGGAAATTCTGGGAAGGTAAAGGATGTGCGTGATGGGTAGGAATCTAGAGGTCAGTGTGTGGAGTAACGGACATATGAACATATCCCTCCCGCTGCGGCGCGAGGCGATGAGACTAGTTGGAGAGGTCAAAGGGTCTCACCAAACCAGCCTCTCCCCATTTGAAACACCATGCAGCCGGTGGGCAGGCGCATCCTGAACACACCTCACCACTCAACCACTTGTCAGAGGTGTTAGTTATCCAATAAATGGTTCCCGGGGCGGCGGTACTCAAACCCGCCTCCCAAAAAATACGCATACCGTTTCAGACCTAGGAATTTGTAAATAATAATAAAAGTCAATCACCTCCGTTAAGTGCAAGGGGCAAAACGCTAGTAAATCAAATTTGCATAATTAAATTGAGAACTGTCTATATTTTGTTTTTTTTTTTTTAATTTTTGTGACAAAATATGAAAGGTTTTCCATTGCATTGCACTATTCCTCCATAGCATCAGAAATTCATTTTATGAAATTATTTATGTTTATCTAAATCTTTTTTTACTATTATACATCTATTTTATCATTTTTTTTTCAAATAATCGTTAACTGAGGTTTGAACCTTCCTCCCAGGAGCTGAAGTCAATCGCGCTGATTCCAAATCCCAATTGGGTAGAACTGACATTTATTTCGTATATTAACTGATACAATGTAATCCAATTTCAAAGAAATTGCGCAAATGTCCGCGTGTATACGCGTTATTGACACCAAAACCTCTACAAGGAGTCTATCTGCCAAATTTCAGCTCGATCGTATGTCGGGAAGTGGGTTAATTTCTACTGCAAAGATTTTCATTAATTCATTAAGGAAAAACAAAAAAATTCAAATTGATGTGTTTAAAAATGATCTTCCACTAAAAAAAATGCTAAAATTAACTGCGAAATACAAACAAAGAACCCAACATTTATAAATTATCTCGCCAGGGGCCTATGGGGTGCGCTGCGGATATTTTATTCACGTAAATCTTACCGCTGCCGATAGAAAATTCCCAAATGCCTCGAAGTTTCAACGAAAAGTTCGACAACTCTTTTTGTTTGAAGTTTTTCTTTTTGTTAATTTCGATAGTCATCGGAAAAAAGGTCGAAAAGTGTTCGAATCCAAAACATATTCGTAGAAAAATGATTTATGTATCTATACACAATGTTTTGTTTTGTTTTGTTTTGTTGATGGTAGTTAATTAAAGGCATCAAAAATTGAACAGTCATGTTATTAAATAATGTAGTTCAACAATAATCAAGAGTTCATCAGTTCACAACCCGTGATTTATAAATCAACGGAAAGCGTGTTATTTATTTAAGAAAATATATTATTTTTGTATCCGATTCGATTTTACGACACGTTTTTGTGAACATAGGTTTTAATGGAACTTATATTTTTGTATACAAGTAATTCTAAAATAGCCTATATTACTGAAAATAATATTAATAATCTTTATTACGTTAAACGAGGTTTTATGAAATGACTGTATAAGAAAGTTTTTCAAATATATACACGGAAAAAAATGAGCATTGCTGATTTATTAAAATCCTGTTAAAATATATCAGGGCATTTTCTAATAAACTACTTAATAAAGTACTTTCATAATATATCGGATTACGTGTTCATGCAGCTGCGTTTATTCGGTTATTACATAATGACGAAATGCGAAAATATTCGAATTTTCATGAACCCTTTTTTTTGTTGTTTGTTTTTGGGGTGTTATGCCGTGTTGCGCTAACTCCTTCTTTAGCCGACGCCCAAAAACAAACAACAAAAATGCTTTTGGCCGTGAGAATCTAAAAACTTACCTTTCATGAACCCGTTTCCGATATCGGCATAACAAATTCGTGTTTTACTCATAATTTATCAGGTAAAGTTTAATATACTGACGGCCTCCGTGGTCGAGGGGTAAGGCTTTCGACTAGCAATCCTGAGGTCGCGACTTCAAATCACGGCGTGCGTAAGTAAATTTAATTAACAAATTACTAATTAAAAATAATATATAGCATATTTGCGACACGTTCCAGAGAGGAAGATACTCTCAGTATCGCCTTGGTGTAAGATCACCATTCAGAATAGAAACGTTGCTTGAAATAGCTTTAGCTGTATTTGGTGACCAGATCTGAATAATCAAGTATTCTCCCACCTTCCTCTTCCCCATTTATTCTCTCCCCACTACCTTTAGCCTCACAACATACTCCGATTGGGGATGCCATAGTCTCACTGGCTAAACACGGTTAGGAGCAGTTGGGACTCTTGTCAATTCATTATTTAAAGGCCTGTAGTCCCGTTTTTATATTAAGAATACGAATAATTTTCAATATTTTATATCAGTAAGTTTCTGGTATAAACTGTCAGTAATGAAAAAATATATATAGCTACATATAGTATATTTGACGGGGACCGGATAAATCATCACAATGATAATTCATCACATCTTTAAAAAGTTATAAAAAGTCATGGAAAGTGATGAAAAAAAAACTTTATTAACTGGGTTAAGTAGGTTAGGTTAGGTTAGGTTAGGTTAGGTTAGGTTTAAATTATTTATTTGTTCATCGTTTCTAATGACTTTATATCACTTTTTAAAAGTGTGTTGAATTGTCACTGTGTTGAGTTATCATGGAACCTATTTGACTATTGATGACCTGGCCAGTCTCCAAAATAAAGAAGCAACTTTATAATATTTTATTTATTAGATAAATTAACAGTGTTCCTTTTTAATCCATATATTTTTCTTTTCAATATATTTATACTATGCATACCATAGACACACAACCACAATTTTAATGTCTATGATGCATACCAAATCGCTACGACACGATTCATCGCTTGGAAAGACCATAAAACTTTTGATTAAATCTCGGTTGCTGGATGGCTTTCTAATCTGCTTCAGACTTGTTGGATCGCGTCCGAAGTGGAGACCATCGCATCATTTCGTTCACCTTCCAGTTTCGCTACCTACAAGTAGCTCATAAAAGTCTAATATTGTAATGAAATAGTGCAGCCATTCCGGGAGCTTTACCAATCTTCCCAGCATCCCCTTGGTTTCGGATAAACCGGGTTTTGTTACAGACTTATCCGGTTATAGCGAGATACACTTAAAATTCATAAGAGGCTGCGAGATTCTAATTAAATTATTAATACAAAAAAAGTAAGTAATTTAATTTATTTCATTTTTATAATTTGGGATTTTTGCAATTCATTGGTTAAACGACACCTCCCCCATAGGTCACCCCAAGTAGTTTGCTACGTTTGGGGATTAAGCAGAGGTGACCGGGTTCTTGGGGAGAAACCGATTGAGGGAGACCCTTTGACCTCTCCAACCGGACGTCACTCATGACACCCTGACCCGTAGACTCCTGCACACCTCTTATACACTTTTCCTTCTCTGAACTTACTCTTCTCCCTTCCCTTAAAAAGACCCTCCCCACATCACCCCCAAAGATGACATAGGCCCTGAGGGAAATTATTTTCCTCGGAGCCTCCTGTGTGGAGTCCATTTTTGTGGCACTAAGCTGTAAACTAAAATTACCTATGAATATAAGGATTGGCGCAGAATCAACATATTTAGTACGAATATGGTGAGTTGTAGACTAGTATAGTATAGTATAGTGTAGTATAGTTATAGAGTTATATAATACCTTCGGTATTCTTCTGAATTTCATTTCATTTGTCTTAAACTTTAAAGCTGTTTTATATAGCAGGGTTTGCGCTATAAACTTATTCGTGGCAATCGTGCTGTACCGTTTCTGCATAGTACCTATCTATTTCGAACAGGTTGAGGGAGTCTTCTGTCCGCTTTCCTCGAACAATTGACTTTCATACTCGTATTTGGATACTCGTATTATATATTACGACGGCGCTACATAAAGCATAGAATTTCTCCGAAGGACGAGTTTAGCGTGAACATCTGGCTAGTTTCGTTTTTAAGACCACGTCCGCGAACCGTACCGAGCAAACTTAAATAAAACCGGACAAAAAAGACGATAGTTGGCAGTGGGGACTTCTCGTATATATTTTTATTTACCGTACGTCATTTTCCTTAAATGTCTACAGAATAGTAGATAGTTCACTCACCTGTGTTTGTCATTGAACGTAGGTGCCTAAAATTATAAATGACTGCCAGAGCCGGCCCTGTGCAGGCGCAATTGGAGCCGTTCGTTCCGGGCGCAGACTTGCCAAGGAGCCAAGGCACTGGTAATACCTAACACCTAATTCAGGGCCTTTGAGGTTTTAACTAGGGCCAGGCGCCATACACAAACCACAATATTAAAGAAATGCAAAACATAAAAAAATATATATAAATCTAAAATCACATGAACATGAATAGAATACAATTTAAATGCACAATGTCATTTAATACAATATTAAAACCTGTTAATTTGGTTGAATACAACATTAAAACCTATTAATTTTGTTGAATAGAATATCAAAACCTGTTAATTTTGTTGAATACAATATTAACACCCGTTAATGTTTTTGAATACAATATTAAAACATGTTAATTTTGTTGAATACGATATGAAAACCCGTTAATTTTGTTGAATACAGTATCAAAACCTGTTAATTGTTTTTAGTTTTCTGTCGGGATAAAAAAAAATTACCGTAAAAAGGGCTTAGGTATATAATGGAACCAACTCAAATACGCAATAAAAAGTTGCTTTTGGAAGTTAACATTCTTGGTTCATATCTATTTTTGGAAGTTAACATTCTTGGTTGCTTGGGGTTATTCTTAGCAGATAGACATATACCTTCGCAGACTTTTTTATAAAGGAATACAATTCTGTAGTACATTATGTTAATGTATCTCATAAGATTTAGCCAGCGTTAGCAATGTAAGTATTATTAAGTAATATTACGTGCAAAAATATATGTTTTACTACTTTCTATAAATATGCATGTATTATATATACAAACTTTGCGGAAGAAATTCTCTAAATGATAGACGATGACCCTATCAAAATCAAAATTGGGTAGTTTAGAAAAACTAAGCGCCAAAAATAGACAGACGCGGATAGAAACTTTGTTGTATACTATTTTTTTAAGAATTATAATTCGCAACTCACACGATACTCCGCATTATTGAAATACGTACAACGCACAGACATAGGAATTAATAGACGAGAAGATAATGGCGAGGGGTAAAATCAACTGTTGAAGAACGAAGGGGGTAAAGCTGACTGTGATTCGTCAATAAATCAATCTGACAGTAAATAGGCATCTCGCATTATAATATCACCATTTAGTTCTTAAAAAGTAAAATCTGCTTTTGAATGAATAGACATTTTTACATGGGAGCGCAAATTACTCGCCACGTTATGAACAAATTTGCGAAGTCCAAATTCGGCAAAAAATTTCTTCTATTTTCAGAGTCGAATATTTCGTTTAAGTATTTAGTTAAGACACTTTTATAAATGTTCATAATTTACTTCCCAGCAACCAACCAGTTTGTGTTTCGCGTCAAGACGTTTCTCGATGTGATAGTATATGTTTCTACAACTGATCCATATTATACGATGTGAATATGCTTAAAATAATGCTTATATATGGAATGTAATACGACAATTGGGTTTATTCTCTTTTTCACATCTATTTTTACAAGTTTTCATAGCACAAGTCAACATTTTGCCGTGTTATTTCGTAAAATGAACCGATGATGCCTCGACCATAGTTCGCACAAGAATGATGACGTCAAGTTTTCAAATTTCACTTGAGGCCATACGCGAGCACAGCCGGCTCCAATGGAACCGGTATGGGGAGTGGGGAATAATACGCTTTTAATCACTTAGGGCAGGTCTACTAATATTCATATGTCTATGGTACAACGCAATAACAAATTAATATACTAAACGGTAAACTCCAAGTGGTAAACCTTACTTACATCCATAGTAGAACAGTATTTGAAACATATTAATTGAACTCTGAAATATATAATTTCCTGAATCTAACTGAAACCCTGGAAAGCCTTAAGGTTTCAATTCAATTCTCATATTATCGGCCCTATTTACTCGACGATCTGAAAGAAATTAAATCATAAAGATATTTGTTTCACAAGACGTGAACTCGCTAAATATATTTTCTTTACCGCCTTTTGGAACTTTTAACGTGACTTTAAATATTACATATCTAACCTGTCGATGATAATTATTTACCGGTAGGTACCTATTATTCATTGGGAATTTTAATTATTAAATCTTATTTTAAAAAACTAAAAATTTAACGAAATTGATTCAATTTAAGCTACATACATCGTAAATAAAATGAAAATGCAACTCTTCTGCTACCCTAACAAAATAAAAAACAATTTTCTATCGATTTTCATTTTTTAATTTATATTCGTAAATAAAAAATTAAAAGGTTTATTCAACTGCATAATATCAAATTCTTAAAAATCTAAACTCTTGCTTAGTTTTAAAGATTCATTCGCAAACATTTATACAATCTTATATTTTGACTGAAAATCAGATAAAATTTTATAAAATCTTCGCATAAAATTTCCAAGGGCAATTGCAATACATTTTAAGGACTGCTAAAAATTCATCAAATTCCCAACCCATTACTGGACTTCAAATTAAGCAGAGTATTAAATACATAGTCAAATATCACCCTGGAATTCCAATATCCCATGAATATTTTAATTATGAAAGCACCTTTAATTAATCAACTCCACATTTTTTGTACAATATTTCGAATATTGCTTTATTTAATCCGACTTCACAAAAAGATCTCCCTTTCTGTCATCCCATTTTTTTGTGTATTGTGCCCATTCAATTCGTGGCGTTTTAAATGGGTAGGCATTTATTAAATTTACCGTACTGACCAAACTTGTCAATAACAAAATAATAATATGATGATAAAATTAACCGATGCGGTTTTTTCAATATCTATCGGAATTGCCATGCAGCAAGATATAAAATCACTCTCTTTAGGGTGAATTGCCTAATACAAAAAAAAAAAAGATATAAAATAATACCAAAACAAATTCAAACGACTTTCTTTTGCTCCATTATTTTGGTAAATCAATTCTTCCTGAATCACATACCTAACTACAATATTTATATGCAATTACTTATATTACCCCCACACATGCAGCGCCTCTTTTATGTAATACTAAGAGTATTCAAAAAATATTTTTTTTTATATAAAAGCTGTGGAAAAAAATGAAGGAATTAAAATAACTACCCTAGGTACTTACCTACAAGCAGAAAATTTCTAGACGAGACCCGTGAATCATGGGTGTTCCAATTTTGATAATTCCAATTCTGAATAAGACGATAATTCTATATTTAAATGTATGTTCCTTTTTTAGTTTTTGACCGATATCGTGATTTTCAAGTTTTTATAAACATTTTCAGCTTCACAAATTCTACAATTATATATTTTTTACGGGTTTACGCTAGTAACAATAATAACGATAGGAAAAAATTCAATAGCCGTCTTATTACTGCGCATCTCCTATTTTATTTTACTACCAAGAAAAACCATATTTTTCAGATCAAAATTGTGTCATTATCAAAAATATATTTTTAGTTTAAATTCAGGCCGTCCAATCGAACAATCAGAAACGGGAATCGTCTCCACAACAGATTGCAAAATTGGACAATTCTGGATACGTCAGGATGGCCGAGCGGTCTAAGGCGCTGCGTTCAGGTCGCAGTCCACTTCTGTGGGCGTGGGTTCGAATCCCACTTCTGACAAACGTTTTTTTTTTTATTTTGATGTTTTTTATATAAAAATTAATTCAGCTTCTTCAATGAGCAACTTCATTTGATCAACTACATTTTTTAAACTTTTTTATTCTCCTTTTAGGAATGTTTTTTTTTTCTATGTGCCATCTTAATATATTTTTAATGCGATGGGTGCGCAGATTATCAACCTAGAATTATTATCATTTTGTTCTGTCCAAAATGGCAACGATATATATACCTACATACTAGTAAAAACTTACACTTCGTTGGGTAAATTCATAAATAAATCAGGGGCGCAGGATCACATGGGCTTAACTACAAAAAATGGTGTTTTGAAAACTTAGTTTCGGTAATGCCATAATCATATTTATAAGTGGCACAAAGCTTTGGTGAAAGTCATGAAAAACCACCATTCGGAATCGAAACGTTGCTTGAAATAGCTTTAGCCGTATTTGGTGATAGCCAGGTACTTCTCTAATTTCCTCTACCCCATTTCCTTCCCCTCCCCATACCGAAATAGCCCAAACTCTTTTTATCACAGCTGTATTAAATAATACCATTTAATTATAATACAACATAATTATACCGAAATATGCCAAATTTTAGATACAAGTATTTTTTAATATTAACTCCACTCGAGGAAATTAACGAACAAAAATATTTTCCCTCGGGGCCTGTGTCATCTTGGCGATGCTGTATGGAGGGTCTTTTTGAGAAGATGAGGTTGTGAACACGGGTCTTGCGGAGACGCATGTAGTAGGAGGGAGCAAACACGAAAATATTTCCAAAACCGAACTGTTGAACTCAAGTACGAGTCGTGGAAACGACCCGTCCTCGTGGGATAAATAATATCGACCAAGTATAAACGTTGGGCGCATCTTTGGTCTATTTCCTGACTATACACCATAGGCATAAATGACTAGTTCCTCGGAGCATCTTCCATTGTTATACCGCTATAATAAGCCAGCATTCCCATCTGCCGCCTGTGCTCTAAAGATTGCAATTCGTGTGTTTCTGTCTTCGGGGGAATCCATCAGGTTTAAGGGTTGTTTCAAGTATTTTGGGGCTCCAGACCAGAGGCCTTAAACTTCAATAGTGGTTAAAAGTATGCAATGGTATGTACAAACCTACATATGTTCCTGAAAAGATATACCAAAAATAATATTCAATAGCTGACATGTACCCAGTATTGCTTTGGGTTAAAAATGGTTTGTAGTAAAGTTTTGAGGTTGTGAATTTTAGTGTAACAGAAAACTGGGTGTAGTTTTATACTGAAAATGGTTTCAGAGAGAATAAAAGAACGAGTGATGCAGTGTATTGTCCAAAGTTTATCTGTGGTCTTAAAATCTGTCAAAGGCATTTGATACGGTTCCCATGGATTACTCTTCAAAAAATTATCTTCCTTGGCATTAACAGTACAGCACTGTACTATCTAAGTGACAAAACACAACAAGTAGAGATAAATAATCATTTAAGCAAGAGCAAATCAATCTCTTTTAGGGTTCCGCAAGGTAGTATGCTTGGACCAATATTGTTCTCTACATTGATGATTTGTATAATTAAAATACTCCAGGTAACATTTTTAGTTTCGCAGACGACACTCCTTTAACATTTCAGGGTAAAACCTTGAAATATGCTTTTGAGAAATATGATTTAGGATTAAAAGTGGTAAAGAGTTGGCTGAATAATAACATCTTAACTTTGAATACTTTGGTGTAAATATTAATACATTTTTGAGATGGAATGACCATATCGAAATGTTAACAAAGACTACCAGGAGACTTACATACTTTTAAAGAACTTAAAAAAGACAATATTGGACAAAGAGAAATTAAAAAATTTAACTTTTGCCTCAGTCCAATCACGACTTTCTTATATGGTATGTTGGTGATCATGTCTAAAGTCCAATTTAGAGCCACTCGTATTACTCAAAAAGTTATGTACAAAAAAATCCGTTATCCATCCAACCTACTTTATAAGGAATGAAACGTTATGTGTATAAAATAGCTGTATATCACTCAAATACTTTTTATCAATAACAAATTTGCAGATAAAACACAACAAATCCGTGCCACTAGAATTGGCTCTACATTAAACTTTGTGGCGGTACATACTATAATTTCTTCTGGTCAAAGAAAATATTTATATGAGGTTCCACTTTTGATTAATATTCTTCCAAATCATATAAAGTCTATAAATTCCATGGATAAATTTAGTTACTCTTTAGTTTAAAGTTACTCAACACATTCTTTGCGGGAAACGAGAAAACTCGTCATACGCCTTTTTACAGTAAGACGCGGGAGACGAGTTTACTCGTTTTGTTTCGCAAAGCGGTAAGGAGCGGGAAACTTGTAAACAAGGGGTTCTAAATGGGTGCGGGGTCATGTGTTTTCTATTGTCGGCGTTACCCGATCTATCTACCTGTCAATACAATGAGTTTGAAACACAACAAAAAAATAAAATCGTTGTCGCGTATGTTCCGCTCACAAACTACGCAGTGAAACGCGGTACATGTGCAAGTTTTGCAATGTGCCCCTGCATAAAGGAAAGTGTTTCGAACGCTATCACACATTGAAGCACTATTAGGTTATAGTTTTTTTTTTTTATATGTATTGAAAATTTCTAAATAATCTTGTAATTTTGTATGAATAATTTCGATATGTTATTTCGATTGTGAAATACTGTTTTTTCTATAATTCCCAAGAAAGTAGAAAGTTTTTTTTCATAAAAAAAAGAATTACACATACGTTGCTAAGTAAATAAATAGACACATATTTTTAAAGTAAAACACTGAAAGTTTCATCGAAAAATATCAAATAGATCATAGATATGAATATTTTGCGAAAAGTCTAATTTTGGCACTAAAATTTAAAAAAACACCCGCGCTTCGCCCCCAATTTGGCGGTAAAATGCCCGACCATATAGTGTTAAGATGTTTGTGTTGACAGAGCGTCACCTCAGTGCTTAATTGTCCAAACGACCATTTGCAAATTTTACAGGAGGAGGTTTTCTTTGATTATTTCAATGAAACATTATGACAGGTGTTTAAGATGAAGATATTTCCGTCAAGCTAAAGGTCTGATCAGCTTAAATAATTCTTTGTAAATTGACTAAGGATAGTTTTTGATACTTTTTTTTACATTTTAAAATGGAGATTGAACAAAAACGCACCACCAGAATTTTGTAAATGGAGATTGAACAAACTGGAATTGGAGATAGGGCAACTTTTGCGTAGAACTTTCCGTGCTTGTTTGTTCAAACGACCACCTTTAGTTATATACAGGATGAGTTTATTTTCAATATTTCTATTATGGATACTGACAATTCGTGGTGGAATCTATATATATATATTTATAATAGTGATTTTTTCTTTGTTTGTTCCTTCTTATTTCCTATACCTTTTCTATACATAAAAGTGAGCTCTGGCGTTATGAAATTTATATACAAATTCACATCTCATTTCCCATACCACTCTACCGACTGCGATAAAACTTTGTAACTTTGAGTTGTGCGCATGCCCGCGAAGGTTTCCCTATATTATATTGAACTATGGCGTTGTGAAATTTGTATAAAGATTCACTTATTATTTCCTATATCATTCATCCGATTGCGATGAAACTTTGGTGAGTTGCTTTGCGCACGCCGGCGAAGGTTTCCATACATAAAGGTGAACTCTGGCGTTATGAAATTTGCATTCAGATTGTATAATAGGTGGCGATCGAGTTGTTATAAAAATGTGTGCATTATTTCTTGTAGCTTAGCAGTAGGGACTGAAAGAGGGAAGGGTGAGGATAATCCGAGGGGGGAGGGTTCGTGGGATGCGGGACAAATCTTTCTTTGAGTGGCATTGAAACGCGTGCCAGGTACTCGACAGTTCCAATATAATAATTTACTTCAATGATAATAATATATTAAACAATGTCCAACTTTTTTTTATTTCTGACCGTGACCGGGTTTAGCCTATCAACCATCTTTAGACTTCCATCTTCGTTGTTACGACATAGCAACGAAAATGGGATATCCATATAATTTGAATAAAATCATTGCATTCCACCCCTTTTAATCCCCCTCCCTAAATTTAATGTATATAAAGCACAGCTTAAGGAATATCTGTACCAGTCTGAAGATGACCGCAGTAGGCTGAATCTCTTACGATCAGATTTTTTTTTATGTGACACCTCACAAGAGCGTCCCTGCCAGTATACAGACAGGGGAACTATGTAACCACCCGGTTGGGCGGCGTTGTGAGGCGGGTTAAGGTAGGGGCTGTATGAAGGGATTTATTAATGCTGGCCTTGAAGAGGCTCGGATTATAGGAGAGAGATGCCGGTAGCTCGTTCCACATACGAACCGACTTACATAAAACGACCCGTTCTCATGAAACTAACGTCAATCGTAAACGGGTGTTCCGCTCGTGTCCGTCGAGTTTCGCGCACGTGCACCGGTGCATCAGGGATCAATGCTGCTAGCTCCTTGGAGCAGGCTCCATTGAAATACCTGTAGAACAGACACAGCATGCCTACATTGCGTCTATGCATTAGAGAAGGCAATCGGTCTGTTAACAACGGATTGTCAATCAGACGGATCGCCCTCCTTTGCACAGATTCAAGTAGGTTAATTAAGTATTTTGGGGCACCAGCCCAGAGGTGGCTCCCAAATTCAACTGTTGGGCGGACTTGAGACTTGTACAGGGTCAGCAGCTGGTCACTGTTGAAGAATATCCTAGCCGTGTACAAGACGTCCAGCTTCTTGGAAGCCTGATTTACTCGGGCTTCTATGGATCCCCGATACTTGAGCCGGTCTGATATACTAACTCCAAGCATTTCAATGGAGTCTTTATTGGGGAGAGTGCTCCCATAGAATTGCGCCTAAACAGTACGCGTGGCCAAAAAACTAAATCACTTAAATTATATGAAATTTATGCAATTTATTTCAGTGAATAATATACCTATACATGTTTTTTTGGCTAAAAATTAAAATCCTACCGTTTTTGTTGGTAATGCTCAGAATCGTAATCAAAACCCCAAAACACACAAATGAGGAAAAAATCAGAATTATAATTTATTATATAACTATAATTTATTTCAACAAACTGCATAATCACTATAGATCAATTTGTAAATCTCAAACGGCTACAGACAAATACGGATATACTGAAAATTTCGAATTGAAATACTAATCTAACTAGTTTAATATGAATCGTCAGTCAAAAAAACAATTTTGACAGCAAAAACTTGCAAAAAGTAGAGTCTGAGCGAAAACAGAAAAGTGAACACGCTGTATGACAAAGTTCATTGCAATGTAAAAAACAAAACAAATTTGGTATTGATAGAGATATTTAAAACTAACACTTACCGCTCTATTTCCGCACTGCTGCGTATGTATGCACTTTTGTAATTAGTTATTGACATTTTCCTGTTGTTTTGTCTATCAAAAACTCCTTGGTATATATTTAAATGCTTTTTTACTTCCGCGTAACACCAGAAAACAAACACCGTTGGAATGTAAAAACTTAAGATGGCGGCATCACGTGATCCTCGCATCGTGCTGTAATTGGTCGGTTGGTGGAGTTTGAACAAACTAGCACGCAATTTTAATTCTCGACTCTAGGAGGTTGGCCTAATAAGGAGATTGGCCAAACAAGGACTCACTTTTAGAATATTGTTGTGGACATTGACATTTTAAAATGCTTATAATTAATTGTAGGAGGCTGATAAAACTATTTTTTCTTCATCGAACGACGCGTAATTTGATTCTTAACAATATTGCGTTAAAAACTCATTTTCGCTAAAATGGTCGTTTGGACAATTAAGCACTGGGGCGACGAGAGGACAATTGTACCCGACTAAATGTCGTGTGCATACAGACTGAAAAAATAGGGGTTAGTTACACGACTCAAACGACTTTGTAAATGCCAATCAATTGACTTTCGTCCTGAAAAGGACGTTTCTGGAATATACACGACTTTGTGCAAAATGCAAATCAATTGAACCTCGTCCTGAAAAGGACGTTTCTGGTATATAGACGACTTTGTGCAAATGCAAATAAATGAAAGATTGCCTTTAAAAAGGCAGTTAAGTATGTCAGCTTCTTAAGCCACGTGGTGCCCGCCGGAATCTTGTCGATGCAGGATTCTTCAGTTGAAGGAGAAAGGCCAATAAAATTCTCAGAACTTGGCAGAAAGGGGCAGCGGCAGGTAGCTCGTAGATGCGGAGGTCCGAGGCGAGGGTGATCCAATGGAGAAAGAGGCTTTAGAATTTAAAAATGCTGCTTTTTGTCAAAGTTGCGACTCGGCAACGGCACATAAAAAAGGTCAGCCAAGGTCCAGCGAACCGTTTATGGCTTCTCATTGGTCGGATTTCTATAGCCGTTGGAGCGTACCAGCCAGCCTTGAACCCCACACTTTCTAATTTGCTACCCGCCGGCCAATTGTTTATTGTTTATTTTTTTACAAGGTACATTTTTTACATTTCAAGGAATTTGACAATCTTAAAGCTAGGTACACAATGCAGAGTTCCGTGAATGTGGACAATTTCAAAATAGTTTATTAATGTCACATCCACGGATTAACATTATACGCAAACAATATTTATTTATTTCTTATAGTAGTAAATAGTAGCGAAAGATGTAAACAAAAACAATATAAAGTCATTCTTAAATTATAATGAACAAGCGTCCGATATAGACAATATTTTTTTCATTCTTGTCCTTTCTTAAATTAAACAGTTTTTAAAGTCCCATTTGCTAAAAACTGAATGTCACCCTAGCTGTCTTTATTATTTATTTTTGTTTCTTCTTGGGAATGATGATTAATGATTAGTTATGGTTCAAATATTGTTACAATATACTGTCATTACAATATACATATTACCCATCTGGCCACTCACGTAACATATTTTTTCTTTCTTTTGAAATATTTTGTGTTTTTATGTAGTATTACTTTATGTATGTGATTACTCTATGTTTGCTTCACTCAAATGTAAATTGTTAACCTCGATACAGGCTTAGTCCTAGTGAGGTTGATTTTTATGCGAAATAAAATGATTTATGTACAGTGAAATGCAATAAATAAATATTTTTTTAAATCCCCCCTCCCTCCCTCCTCACCAACAGTTTGACATCACTCCTCCCTGACTACCAGTCAACCCTCTGTGCCATGTGATTGGTACAGCTACGCAGCTGTGGATTTGTATTATTTTAGGACTTATTTGTATTATTTTAGGACTTATTTGTATTGTTTTAGTACCACAAGAGTAAATTTATTTGTGTGACGTGTTTGAAGCCTCCATTCAAGATGCACTAATAATGTCCCATGCTGTACGGACCTCCACCCACCTCAGGGCTCTGCTACAAAAATTTCGCATTCACGAAATGTAGTGATGTAGTGCCAATACACCAGCCACCTCACCACTTCCCGACTCTGGGGCCTTAGCATGAGAAGTCGATATAGCCCTATAGCAATACGATATCGTTAAAATACGTCATCAATGAGCACTTAACGACATATGCTAGCACGATCAAAATATAACAACCGACGATTGTTAAAATTCCTTGTCTATGGTCAAAGTAGCGACGGTATCGTTAAAATTGCGAGCATGAGAATGTATCGATAGGATAACTTCCGACCGACGGTTGCTAAAAGCCCGCCGAATATAACGTGGGGTCTTGAGTGTCAGTTAAAACTTTGGTTGGCTGTCGATATACATATTTTTTTTAATAATGTCGTTCATTATGCAAAATTTGTGGTTCAATGAAAGGAGGCAGGTTAGGGAAGATCGTAGGATTGAAAGGCGTCGTTTACGCGATCAATTGAATCCGTTCGAACTTGCAGAGACGGAATTCAGACAATTGTTTCGAATATCTCGCATTATGGCTAGAGATCTCATTGATGAATTAACTCCTTTTCTAGTGTCAAAAAATACATTAGGACTTCCAGTATACATTAAAGTGAGAGTATTAAATATTATTGATATCTTAGTAAAACAAAAACACAATATAAATCTATCCACCACTGGAACGACCACGTGAAATAAATAAATTTGTTTCGATTGGTGATGATAATTTTTCACAATAAAGTGATTAAAATGATCAAAAGTGAAGTTTATTAATTAGTTGTATTATTTATGATGTTGACAGGTACTCGCACCCATCAGCTTCTTTGCTACAGGGAGCTACCAACGTGGAGTAGGCCAAGATCACTTCTTGGCGATAGGGCAA
Organism: Hesperophylax magnus; assembly: GCA_026573805.1. Classification (NCBI taxonomy): domain Eukaryota; kingdom Metazoa; phylum Arthropoda; class Insecta; order Trichoptera; family Limnephilidae; genus Hesperophylax; species Hesperophylax magnus. The sequence continues at coordinate 17,057,163 of JAIUSX010000049.1, forward strand.
ACTACCGTTAGCAAGTGCATAAAACTGTTTATGAAAGCAGTTTTAGAACATCTGTACAGAAGATGGATACATTTTCCGGCTACAAATGAAGCCCGCAAGCAAGTAGAGAGTAGTTTTAGGGAAAAATTAAACTTTCCACATGTTCTGGGATGCATCGATTGCACCCACATCGCCATCGTCACCCCTTCCAGACACGAGGAGCAGTACAAAAACCACAAAGGATTTTATTCGCTGAATGTTCAAGTGGTAAATATTTTTTCAGAAATAAAACAGCCGGATTGTTGTTTTCAAATTTTATTGAAGGTTTTTTATGTTTGATAAACAGGTCTGCGATGCTACGTTGAAAATATTGAGCATCAACACACGCTTCCCGGGTACTGTCCATGACCAATTCATTTGGAATAATAGTTTAGTCAAAACTGAAATGAACAGACTATACAATCAGAGAATTGGGACATATTTCTTGCTAGGTATGTATTTCAACAACTCATTTAAAAAAAAAGGCAAAAAAATCATAATTTAGTAGTTATATGTACCTATTATAATGGGTGTTTTGTTTCAATCAGGCGATTCTGGATATACACTCGAGCCTTATCTGATGACACCAATATTGAATGCAGTCGAGGGGAGTGCCCAATACAGATACACAAAGGCGCACTGTGAGGCGAGATGTTCCGTAGAACGCCTATTTGGGGCATGGAAGGCTATATTCCGTTGCCTCAGGAAAGACAGAGTTCTCCATTATGAGCCCGATGCTGCTGGTCAAATAATTATTACTTGTGCTATACTATACAACATGATGAAGCACTATAAGTCAGTTTCCTTGTTGAACTATATGCATTTAAAAAAGTAAGGCAACAGTACAAAATATTAATAAATTTTTCTCTATTTTCAGATTAACAGACGATTATAATGATAATGTAGAGTTAAGAGAGGTTGAGCTGCTGCACCAGCCTGAAGATGTCAGCAGGGTTGTTGCAGCCCGCAGAGTGAGAGACGAACTAGTGCGAAAGTACTTCTCCCACGAATGATAATATATTAAACAAGGAAACTGACTTATAGTGCTTCATCATGTTCAAACATTGTATCGTATGTACCTACATTGTAAAAACAATTCACGCCTCATAGAGACATTGCAAGAGTTTGAAGAACTGCTACTAATCAAGTACATATTCATATATGCAAAGTGCTGCATGCAATATTTCACAAAAAGAACTTCAATAGTAGTTTAAAACATTGTATTGTATGTACCTACATTGTAAAAACAATTCACGCCTCACAGAGACGTTGCGAGAGTTTGAAGAACTGCTACTAATCAAGTACATATTCATATATGCAAAGCGCTGCATGCAATATTTCACAAAAAGAACTTCAATAGTAGTTTAAAACATTGTATTGTATGTACCTACATTGTAAAAACAATTCACGCCTCACAGAGACGTTGCGAGAGTTTGAAGAACTGCTACTAATCAAGTACATATTCATATATGCAAAGCGCTGCATGCAATATTTCACAACAAGTACTTCAAAAGTACTTTAAAACATTGTATTGTATGTACCTACATTGTAAAAACAATTCACGCCTCACAGAGACATTGCAAGAGTTTGAAGAACTGCTACTAATCAAGTACATATTCATATATGCAAAGCGCTGCATGCAATATTTCACAAAAAGAACTTCAATAGTAGTTTAAAACATTGTATTGTATGTACCTACATTGTAAAAACAATTCACGCCTCACAGAGACGTTGCGAGAGTTTGAAGAACTGCTACTAATCAAGTACATATTCATATATGCAAAGCGCTGCATGCAATATTTCACAACAAGTACTTCAATAGTAGTTTAAAACATTGTATTGTATGTACCTACATTGTAAAAACAATTCACGCCTCACAGAGACATTGCAAGAGTTTGAAGAACTGCTACTAATCAAGTATATGTATATGCAAAGTGCTGCATGCAATATTACACAACACGTACTTTAAAATATTGTATTGTATGTATCTAAATTGTAAAAAAATGACATTTGTTGTTGAGTTTCACTTTTTCACAAGAAACATAAAAATTATGAACATACAAAACGTTAATAAAAATAAAAATTTAACACACAAAGTATACAAAAAACTTATTATTTTGAAAATTATAAAACTAATCGTATTCATCCTCCGACTCCAACTGCAACGTATAGTTGGGCGAGTTGGCAAATGATGTTGACGGTTGTTTCAATGGTTGAGTTTGTCTAGAATTAGAAATGTTTTATTAGAGATCTCATTCATTCTACTTTCATCGTACCTCCTAGCTGGACTGCTTGCCTCTCCAAGGACAATTGTTAATAATCGTGTTCCATCCTTTGTGAACATACTTCGCAATCTCTCAAGTGACATATTAAATAATGCAATATTTAATTTAATTTGTTCAGTTTTGTACATTAAATGTTTTTAAAAGCCAGTATAGATGTATAGCAAATAAATACCTCGCCAACTGTCGTTGGAGTAAACAAACCCTTTCACGTTCCACTGCCGTGTATCTCTGAAACAAGAGATGATAATTCATTAATTACTAACTTAATTTACCTTCTATAGTAAATTAGTTATTAGTGCCAGTGAGACGAGACCAGAAAAGCACCATGTCTATGTAGACACTGTATCTTGCCCGGTCTCGGGGTGCCCTGACAAATAATTACAAAAAGGAACAGGAAATACCTCAAAAATGTCAGCAAATCGATCCATTGAACTCTGAAATGATAAATAACAACTCATTATTTAATTTAAATAACAATAGGTAGTCGACATACTAAAAGGAAGATTATAAATTAATTTATTCATTTTGAATTTCTCGCCAAGCTGGATTTTACATGTTTATTAATTTTTTTTAACACAAAGAAACAGAACAATAAAAACTCCACCGCGCAAAATGGAAAAATAGTACATTGGGAATAGTACAATAAATAAATGAAATAAGTCAAAGCTAATAATAATAGAAGAGTATGTATGAGACGATGTATGAATGTAAATGAGGCAAGGAGTGTGTGCCAAGACCGAGTTGTTTGGCGGTCCGTCCTCTCTGCCTACCCCTGCGGGGAAACGGCGTGATGGTTAGTTAGTTAAGTCAAAGCTGGGCATTTTATTTTGTTCTACTAAGATTTAATTCTAATTTAAAAGTACAGTGCCACACTTATAAGTTGGCAGTGGCCTAAACATGGATTGACGCTATTTCTTTATATTTTAATCTGGCAACTTACACGTGTAGCGCTGTATTTGGGAGTGATTCGAAGAGAAATAGGAAATACCTTAAAAATATTCGAGAATTTATGAATAGCTCCCACAAGCTCCTTGGATGATTGGTTATTAGCCTCCTGAGCCATCACCATCCGAACCCCCACATCTGGCTTGTCAGTTAGCTTCCTCTTCTTGCTCGGGCGAGAAGGGGAAGCTATGTCACGCCATGTCTGTAAAATGTAAAAATAATGTCAGGTTAAAAGTGATTTACGGTCTTATATCAAGTGTCTCGATGATAGATTATATTAGAAGGTCATCAAAGTTTGCTGCAACCAGTTTGTATAGGTAGGTACAAATACTCACTATTTTCCACTGCTCGGCTGACTTAGCAGGACCCAATTCTGCCAGATGTTCCGCCAAATTCCGAACCCCGAGGTCCCACAAACCTTCCAGCAGCGAACTCCGAATGGTCAGCCATATAGCTGGTTAGCAGATCCATTTGACTGGTCGTCGACCTTACTCTCTTCCTGAAATCATAATATCAGCATTTTGAATATCTTAAAATACTGCGTATGATTGAAATATTAGTAAAAATAACTTCAAAATTTTGACACAATAGAATGTAAGTATATCTCTTTGATAATAATGGAAATTCTTTCACATAAAAAGATAAATAAATAACTTACCCAGCTACCATTGCTTGCGACATCGTAAAATATTAAAAAAACAAGGCGGTTACAATGATCAAGCTTGAAATCTGACGTTTGACGTCTGACGTCTATCCAATTCATAGACAATTCCGTCCCAGTATTGCCAGCGTATATCGATTTGTATTTATTGCCTTATCGATGTCGTTAGAGATATCAATAGTGTTCTCATGCTAGGGAAGTCGTTATAAAATGGTCGGTAGATACGCTTAGCAATACGATATCGTTAAGTTCGATCGATTCTCATGCTAAGGCCCCTGGTACAAAAATATCCCATACACGAAATGTAGTACCAATACATCAACCACCTCACCACCCCTCACCATGGGGCTTTTATATTGGGCACATGTAAAGGTTTACAATTATGTACATAAGAGTTATAAACAACGGTTGAAAAAAAAGTCTTACAGGATAAAATATATATATTATTATTATAAAATGAAATTTTCAGAAATAATATCACGACATAAAAAATGTTTTAAACATCGAATTTGGTACATTAAAAATTTCGATATCATTGGTAATATTAATTTGCTAAACTAGGTAGGCGAGGAATTGGCGAGTTTGCTAAATAATTTGTTTGTGAATGATGACATTGAAATGGGTCGCTATGCCTAGTTTGTCGAATTGTTTTACGCCGATCCTCGAGTGTATTTTGTAGGATGACGAAACATTTTGCGTGTTGTATGGGACATTTGTAGTGCATCTTGTATGAGGTTCTGAACACAACCTTACGCTCCTTTTTTCGTTCATCACATTCGCCTAATTTTAGTACACATAAGTATAAATTTAACTTAATCGCGCCATGTCTTCCTCGGGCATCCCTGACTTTTTCTACGACGTATTGTTTCATTACCTTATACCTTATTTAAAACCACTACACTGTTACACTATTAAAAAACCACATTTTATTGACTTTAATTCGACTTGTAAGTGCAAGCTTAAGTGCAAGGAAATTTACTTAGATTTACAAAGAAATAATATCATATTCCTAGTGAAAAGTGAAGGAGATCGTTCTTCTTGGATTCCAACTGGACTTCAAGCGGGCCCGATGCGGTTTTTTTTCGAAAAGAACTTTAATAAGCGCAGCTTATTAAATATATTTTCTATGAACCTTAGCTTCCAGCGCCGACGCTAGATTTTTAGACCCCACATTATTCGTTTTCTCCCTTAAAAAAAAAAAAACTTTAAAAAGGCTAATGTAGTACATACCCACCCATGGTCACTGTAGTGTAGTATAATGGAGTATTTAAGAAGAAATATCAATGTATTGTATTTTTTAATTCAAATAAACGAGTTAAAAGATTTTTTGCAAGTCAGCATTTATTTAGCGCTTCCTATTTTAATTAAATACAGCATCAATAGAAAACTTCAAATTTTAAAAAAAATGGCTTTCGTAACAGCACAATATTGTAAAAATATAATATATTAGTTTCTAAGTAATACATTTGATTTATACCAATTTATACACTCGAAGCATCCAAAGAGGGCTAGTGTTGGATTGAGCATAAATATTTTTATGGCTGTCAACATTATTTTTGCGCGCTGACAGCATTATTTTTTATTTTCCTCAAACGTCAGTTTCGGTCAGTTTCGTGTGAAGAGACAGGAAAGCCATATTATTTTTATTATCAAATAAGATATTTCCGTAAACTGCATAGTGTTTTTGTTAATTTTAAAGATGACGCTTTCCTGGGACAGTTTATGTCGCCTTTGTGTGAACAGCCAAGGTGCTGATAACGTATTATTCAACATGGAAGGAGAAAGTAAAGCGATTCTCCAATTAATTGAAAAATATCTATCGATATACGTAAGTTGTTTGGATTATTGATCATAAAATAATGCATACATGATTATTTACCTACTTTCCTATCAATTTGTGTATCTTGAACCTTTACTGAGATTGATTACAAGAAATAAAGACTTGCATTTCTCAAGTGTTACTCAATTAATTTATTGTTATTCCAGATTAATCCAGAAGATTCTTTCCCTAGCAGTGTTTGTCGTGAATGCACCGAAAAACTGATAGGATTTAATAATTTTGCAGCCCAGTGTGAAAAATATCAAGCATTCCTTGTTCAGATTAAAAGTATTAGCCTGCAGGATGACATACATTTACAATGCCTTAAATCTGAATTTGAACTGGGTGAAAATGAAATTAAAATTAAATATGAAAAAAGTGATGCAAGTACAACGACATCAAATATTAAAACAGATGGCTGTACATGGGTAAAAATAATTTAAATATTGTGTTTAACAGGTTCACTGCCAGCCTTGGCCAGTGAAGGCTTGGAAAACTTCGATATGTAAACATGGCAAGCTCCGTCACCTATATTCAACACACTGTAACTTTAAAACTAGAGTAGATAGTCAAAAACCGCATGCGAACAATCATTTTTGATTCATTCCAGCACAGGGCCATAATATAAACTATACGTCGCAATAGTTGCCGGATTTTCATTTAAAATTGGATGTTATATTGACGCACACCCATAGACTAAATTAGACTAGACACGGCATATTCATTTAAAAATAACCCCAACACAGTTTTGGTTTGGTTCACGTGCACATTTATGAAAAGGCCCACTCATTGTGTCGCAATGCGAAATGGGCACTGTGCATTGCGTTTTACCTTTTGTTGGTCTAGAGTAAGCTATTTTGCTTCTCAGCTATGCGGGGCAAGTTCATTTTTTCAATCACAAAAATAACCCAGTTCCAAATATTTAAATTTGAATTATGTCCATATTACAACACCTCTGACAATAAATTCTCCGTGGTTTCGCTTACGAGTTTGAACGCTTGTACAAGGATTTTCAACAGAGTTGGGTTGTTAAGTTCATCTCCATATTTGTGACGTACGCTACGTGGCGTTATTTTTAAAATGAATTTAACTAGACAGGGCTAATCTAGTATAATACATCAATGCGCACACCTTAATTTTAGTTTTACGATACATTCAAACTCCGTCTAATGGCGAAGTTTGCAGTGAACTTGTTAAATATATCTTATTTTAGACCTAAGTATTGCGGTATTTAATAGTTTGGCATATGTTTTATATTGTTGGATAATTTTATACAGGATGTTGACACTCCAAATAATGAAGATGATGATTTAGATTACGTACCTCTGAGTAATCTTAGAATTAAAAAAAAGAGTTTTGTCGAGAAATCCACAATCCGTAAAAAGAAAAGAGGAAGGCCTCGGAAAAAGAATGTTTCCGAAGACTTTGAAAATGCTAAAGTGTTCAGTGACTTAGAGAAATTAATGGATGGTGAGAACCTAATATATATTATTCTTCAAAATAGTTGTTAAATCTATTCATTTAGGTTCTCTTTCAATTCATGTACATCACCTGCAGATCTGGCAAGAACTCTGCACGAAAACTATTTTCAATCTTTGACTGTTTTGTGGCTAAGTCTCGGTAACTATAATTTTTCTTTTTTGATTATTTTTTTAAGTGTGGCCTAGCAGGCCATTAAAAATAACTACTTTATTGGGTACCTGCTTATTTTCATTGTATAATTCTGATGAGTTGTTTAGTGGGCCGGGCATTGCAAACATGTTGTGAAAGAGTACCTTAATTTATAGTAAAAATATTAACTCTAAAGCTAAAACTCTAATTGAAGTATTATGAATAACATTAATATATTGTTGTTCGATATATCTTCTGAGTGAATGATCTTAGCAAACTATGAAATTTGCTGGTTTAAATAAGTGCTATGTTTAGTTTTCAAACGACCAGAATGTTTTTGGTAAAAATTCCATCTCCGCTAAACAAATTATTTAAATAACACTTTGTTTCTACTAAATTACTATGTTCAAGTATTTACTTGTTGGGGGAGATGTTAAAAGTTGCATTAAATTCTTTTCACTTGGATGCCATATTTGATGTTATTAGTATGATGTGAGAAAGGGTCCGCTTCAATCTGAATATGCACAAATTATTTAAATAACCCAAACTAAGAACCTATTTTGTACACGTTTTTCCATCTCCCCCAAGGTATATAATTGTTTCTTGTACTAACGAAGTGTTATTTCAATAATTTGGCCATATTTAGAAGTAAGTGCAGTATGCAAATTTCGCGTCATTTTTGGTAGTATTTGTATGTCTAGAAGCAAACGATCCGAAGGTCAAAAGTATCAGACTACTTAGTTTTTATGTTATGAATGAGTTAATTGAGCTTTGATGAATTTGCTGCTTTCTTGATAAATCTCACTTTTGACGTGTTAAACTGTATGTTTAGCAGTTCTCTTAACTTGTTGTCAGTGAGTTCTTGTATTGATGTAGCAGTATTATGATTGACCAAATGCAATCAACCTGACAGATCAAACATTTTTTTTGTTACTTTTCTTTCTCTTTTTTGTTTCTACTATCAATTATCCATATCAGATATCTCAAAACTATGCATAGTAATTTTTTCATTTTTTCTACTCATCCAACGTTTTCCAGCCAGTTTATACCGTCTTTTATCTGCTACCTTTTTTGTTTATTTTTTATCATTTCATAAATCAATAATTTTGTTATTTAAATATAATAATGTTAGTTCTTAGAATTTCTTAGAATGTTCTGTATTATCAAATTATCATAACATTTGTCGAAAGTTGTCAAAGTATTAATAAGAAGAAAAAAAATTACATTTGAATTAATATTTTATATATTTATTACTTTAGGAGAAATGATGAATAGCCCCGAGCTACTAACTATGAGAAAAAGAAAGGAAATTAAAGAAGAAATTTGTCATAGCGATAATGACAATAATGATAATTTATGTTTTGAAGACTTTGAAGCCGAGACTGATAAAAGTTGGGAAAAACGTAAAAGAAAATGCAAATCCTCTAAGTTACCCAAAAAAAGAAAAGAAATTAAAGAAGAAATTTCGCATAGCGATAATGACAATGATGATAATTTATGTTTTGATGATTTTGAAACAGAAGCTGATAAAACTTGGAAAAAGCCTAAAAGAAAATGCAAATCTTCTAAGTTAGCCAAAATAACTGATGTTGATAAAAAGCTGTATGCCAAAAGGACTAATTATTCAATGTTCAAGTATGTAACGTCAATAAACAAGTTAACATAGCCTGTCGTCCCATAGGGGTGGTAAGGGTAACGAATCAACGTAAACCGAAGAACCTGGGCAGAAAAGAAAAGTTTGCTACGGTTTGCAGCGCAGCCATTGTGGGTCTTTTCTGTAAAGGGTTTTCGGTTTATGTCATGGATTCGGTTTAGGTTTATTTATATTGGCCACCATTTTGCAGTCCTCAGATGTCAGGAGGGTCGTAGTTCAAATCTGCACAAACCATAATTAAGTGGACTCTAAATTAAGTTTGTTTAAAAAATGTATCAATTCCTTAAATTATTGATATAATAATCTGTCTTCAACATATTATACATATAAAGATAAGTGTCTGTGGCAGCATGGCTTTGTTTTCATACAAATCTATAGTTTTATTCCGAGATTGATGTAATTTTGCACACCTACCTTCAAAACAAGAACAAGGTCACTTTACATATTTCTAAAAACCACCTCTATCCCCTTTTCTACCCCTTAAAGCAGAATTTCGGCACTTCTTGATGAAATTTTGCACACTTGACTCACATTTTAATTCATTCCGATTTTTTTCTGACCAAGGATGTAAGTTATTTACATTTATGATCAATAAAGATAAACAGTACCTTACCATTAAAATATTTAACGTAAAACTTTATAAAACATTTATTAACTACAAAATTAGCAGTAAGCACTAGATTTTATTTTTCCAGACAATGAAGAATCTGAGATTTTAGTAATACGTTTATCAGAATTAATTAAAAAAAAATCCACGGAAAGACCAATTTTATATGCCTGCTAGGGTAAATTCGACTGTAGGTCTGTCCCATACACTAGGGCCGTGTGTCCATATTTTTGTACACGGCTTCTTCACTTACGTCGTTAGGATTCTGACTTTATTTTAGGGTATTGTGTCATTGTATAATATTTCATTTTAAAAGAGTTTAAATTAGGAACAAGGATCTTGTACACCCTCTTCTAATTAGCTATAATTAATACAAGATTCTTTACAAAAGCACATATGAAAATGAACACTTTTTTTATACATTCTTAACACATTTTTCCCTGTTTGCAGATTTGAATGCCACTTTTGTGAAAAGGAATTTTTAAACTGGAATGCATTGAAACTACATGTGAAGAAAGCTCACCAGAGTAAACCCAAAGTGATGTGTCTCTGTTTCAAGTACTTAACCACCAGAAGATCCCTTCAACTTCACATGGCCCAACATGACCCCTCCAAGTCCTTCAAGTAAGTTTCTGTTAATACCGTTTTGCCCAAATTTGACAATCGAGCAGTCGCATAAAGTTGTTGACCTCTTTCAATGAAAATTGACTTCTACAACACCCATACCATAAATTTCAACTCACATCTTTTGTAAGAAAAAACTATTTGGAAAAGAAGTTCTAACAAAATACGAGGCGTATCCAGAAAGTAAGTGTACTGAGGCTCTCACGACCAAATGAATTTTATTTTCGACATGTTGGCTACACTTACGTGTAGCCTGACTCTTCCCCTCCGCAACGAGACCGGTTCAAGGTCAGTACGTTGAGAAGTGTCGACGCAACAACACGTTTCGTGAAAAATGTCAATCCAATCTCCCGCCAAATGCGAAATACGCGGCGTCATCCGTTATCTCGTTTGGAAGGTAAAACCTCCATTTGAGGTTTATAATGAGGTGAAAACTACATATGGTGATAAAGCTATGAATCGTACGAGTGTGTACAAGTGGTATCGCGAGTTTAAAAACGGTTCTCACCTCTTCACCCTCCGCCAAAAAGTTCAAAACCACAATTTCAGCCAAGAAAATCATGGCATCCGTGTTTTGGTACAGTCAAGGCATAATTTTTATTGAAAATCTGCCTCAAGGGGAGACCATCAACTCTGCAAGATACTGTGAGATCCTAAAAAAATTGCGGAAGGCGATTCAAAACAAGAGGAGAGGCATGCTGACAAAGGGAGTCAGCCTGCTGCACGAGAATGCCAGACCACACACGGCCAACGCCACGTTTAAATGGGATGTCCTGAACCACTCCACGCATTCCCCTGACCTAGCACCTTCAGATTATTATCTCTTTACCTCCCTGAAGCTGTACATGGGTGAAAAAAGGTTTTTAACCGACGAGGAGGTGGAGAAGTGGACGAAGGGGTTGGCGGGAAACTTCTTCGAGGGAGGCATCAAAAAGTCGATCCCCGCTTCACCACTTGCATTAACTATGTAATTTTTTTGTTTCAATAAAAAAAATTGTAACCTACAGAAATTCAGTACACTTACTTTCTGGATACGCCTCGTATATTTGAAGCAGTTCGGAAATTACAAGTATCAGAAGGTTGGGGACCCCGCTTTAAGCCTATGACAGACCACGCTATAGTCTAGTGGTTTGGCATATTTCAGCATATAGCTCGCCATATATTCGCATTGTGATGTGATGTATGGCGAGCGATAAGCTGAAAGTCGTGCTGTCAGCCCCATTATGGATATTCACATACCAAAAAATGTCAATAAAAAAATTATTTTTACTTTATTGCACCAAGAGGATTGTTTGATGATAGTTTTGGATCTGCAAGTAACCGGATATGTATTTATGTTTTCATTTTGCAAGAACTGATGCTTTGAAATTTTGAGGTGCTTGAAATTCAGATTGATTCTGGTGAGATTGTTGAAGATGTGTTCAGTGTTGAAATTAAACTATGTAATATTTTATAATAGGTTTATTCTGTTGCCGGGATAAACCAGCCGTGAATACATTTGAACAATATTTTATATACAACATAAGTAATTAATCACAACAGAAACAGCAAGATCATTTTAGTAATTGTGGCGCGAAATGATTAAGTTATCTTGATTAGCGCATTAAAAATATGTAAGTAGTTGACTGACTGTGAAGCACGCTTCGCTACCTTTTATATGTTGCCACCCATTATGCTAGAAGATTCTAGAGGTCGCCCAGTACCTGTAGGAATAGCGCAGTAGTTTCTAGTACCGTCTGACTTGACCTCTAAGCAACGGCCAAAGTGTGCACTACGTTTCTACGACGGTCTAGGTACCGTAGCACCTTAACGCTTCTTACTATGTACTACAGTAGTACCCGACACCGTCCGACTCGAGTAGTGGCATACCACTAAAATTCTATGAATAAGAGAATCCAACGCAGTACAATTATTGTTAATTTATTACATTATTATATTTTAAAATGTATTTTCTACAGTTGTGAATCCTGCGACAAAGTATTTGGATGCAAGGCATCTCTGGACACCCATGCCCTGTATCATCTACCCAAAAATGAGTTTCCGTTTGTATGTTGCAAGTGCGCCAAGCGTTTCACCACAGCTCGAATACTGAAGTCCCACGAACTAACTCATGTTCCCCGAGAGGAGCGATTTGTTATACCATGTGATTTATGCGATAGCAAGTAAGACACTATTATGTATTACTTATTTATTATTTATATGACTAGTATGAGCTGCTTAGTTGTTTGCCACTTGCCAGTGAGACTTTGGCATCCCCATTTGGAGTATGTTGTGAGACTGAAGGTAGTGGGAAGAGGAAGGAGATGGGGAAGTTCCTGGCTATTCAGATCTGGTCACCAAACAAAGCCAAAACCATTTCAAGCAATGTTTCAATTCTAAATGGTGGTCTTACACCAGGGCGATACTGAAAGTATTTTCCACTCTGGAACATACCGCAAAAATTCTATCTATTATTTTAAATGAGTAAATTGTGAAATAATGCAAATTAATTGAATAAAATTTACTTGCGCGCCCAGGATTTGTACCCGCGCCCTCCAGCTTGCTAGTCGAGAGCCTACCCCGCGTCCATAGAGGCCGTCTAATATCATTATGTATTGACATATTCTATTTAAGTTCCAATCTTTTGTCGTTGGTGATAAAAAACTATGCCTTAATGTAGAGCAAGCTTACTATATATTTAGTTTACGATTTAGTAAGGATAATCTCGGTATAAATGTATTATTGATTTATTTCAGATTTGCTACAAAGGGAGCGCTTTTAACTCACACTCGCGTTATTCATGAAAAGCTCAAACCTTTTGTGTGTGACACGTGTGGCCATGCATTTGCGCAAAAATCCAATTTAGACGAGCATGTCATGCGCCACGGTGATGCCAAGAATTTTGTTTGCCATGAATGTAATAAAAGGTGATATATGCTTTGAACGTTATACCGTTAGATCTTATCTTATGCTTTGATCGTCTTCACAAAATCAGATTATTCAACAAAGTACAGGTAAATCTTTTTAAATTGACACTTACTTCTTTACTGGTGTACTGGATGGATAAAAAAAATAACTATTTTGTTTCTATTAAGGCCGGTCTCCTGCGACATTTTCCAAAAACATTACCTCAAATGTTGGCTCAAACATTCGAAATGTAGGCATAAACGCCCACATTTTTGTTTACACACGCAATTTTCGTGTTTTCTGTGGCTGATGGAAAACATTCTCCGCGCGGGTGAAACGGAGAAGGCAGGGAAGAGGATTTTTTGACAAGCACCGCGGGGTGCGGTCAGTCACGGAGCATAAATCACACAAGGTTTTTGCAGTTATGTGCACTGAGCGAGCTTATTATTATGAGTTTATTAAATTGTAAATGAATAACGTCGTAATGGATGATTTTGTTTCCATCATGAACTCACCTTTAAATAAAGTTCTTGTTCTAGAAATGGGAACTTTAAATCACATATTTTTTAGGGGTTGTCCCTCTCTAAACAAATATGTATCCCTTCTTCTATCAAGCCATATCTAAAATTGCCTCCCAAATTTGTTTCCAAGTCTATTAATCGTATTGTTGAATTTTTTAAATTGAACATTTAGCTTGTGCACGAATCGCTAGTAGCCATAAATCGTAATGTAATGCCAATTCACATTTATGTTGAAATATTGTGACACGTGTGGCCATGCATTTGCGCAAAAATCCAATTTAGACGAGCATGTCATGCGCCACGGTGATGCCAAGAATTTTGTTTGCCATGAATGTAATAAAAGGTGATATATGCTTTGAACGTTATACCGTTAGATCTTATCTTATGCTTTGATCGTCTTCACAAAATCAGATTATTCAACAAAGTACAGGTAAATCTTTTTAAATTGACACTTACTTCTTTACTGGTGTACTGGATGGATAAAAAAATAACTATTTTGTTTCTATTAAGGCCGGTCTCCTGCGACATTTTCCAAAAACATTACCTCAAATGTTGGCTCAAACATTCGAAATGTAGGCATAAACGCCCACATTTTTGTTTACACACGCAATTTTCGTGTTTTCTGTGGCTGATGGAAAACATTCTCCGCGCGGGTGAAACGGAGAAGGCAGGGAAGAGGATTTTTTGACAAGCACCGCGGGGTGCGGTCAGTCACGGAGCATAAATCACACAAGGTTTTTGCAGTTATGTGCACTGAGCGAGCTTATTATTATGAGTTTATTAAATTGTAAATGAATAACGTCGTAATGGATGATTTTGTTTCCATCATGAACTCACCTTTAAATAAAGTTCTTGTTCTAGAAATGGGAACTTTAAATCACATATTTTTTAGGGGTTGTCCCTCTCTAAACAAATATGTATCCCTTCTTCTATCAAGCCATATCTAAAATTGCCTCCCAAATTTGTTTCCAAGTCTATTAATCGTATTGTTGAATTTTTTAAATTGAACATTTAGCTTGTGCACGAATCGCTAGTAGCCATAAATCGTAATGTAATGCCAATTCACATTTATGTTGAAATATTTTTTTGCACATTTTATTTAAAAAATAGTTCTTCGAAATCGATTTCAGAGACTAGGAAGAAATTATCCAATCCGAATCGATATTCTATTCTTAATTCCTTAAACCAATAAAATTTGGAGGAAGTAAGTTCGGTCCTACTCGAAACCTGTGTTTCTCCCCGATATAGCATCTACAATCTCATCACTAAAACCGTATGCATCTCTTCCTCATCAGAACTCGTCTTGAAATTTTTTGACGCCCACATAATCATTTACGTAGACGTCAAGTGTGCGGTTCTAACCACAGACCGCAAAATAAAATGAATATGGAAACACCCACTGCCCCTCAATGTTTCAACAAAGGGAGGAGACAGAATGTGGGCGCAAACAAATTGTGGTAATGTTTGAGGTATTGTTTATGGAAACGGTCGCAGGAGACCCCGCTTTAGAAAGCTGAAGAATGAAACCAAAAAAACATAAAAATGACATTGTCGAATTGAATCTAAATTTAAACGGAATTGATAAACGTCCACCCAGTATCTTTTTATCATTTGCGGAGTAAGTTGTAAGTAAGTGCAGGGGGTGTTCCAAACTAATTCGAAAAAAAATTGAAATTTGCAATCCTATCGGTGTGCACAGATACATTTAAACATGTCCTCTCCTGTCGAGGCTAACAAGAAACTTCAATAAATAAAAAGATATTTTTTGTTAAAGCCAACACATAGACAATACCATACTCTAACTTTAACACTAACTAACCCAGTAGAGGTAATATCTGAAAGCAAAATTAATGTATGCGTTCGACACTGCAATTACAGTACTTCATACCGTGTGTCGGCACGATTCTTCAAACGATTTGCCTGTATGAATTTTGGTACCGATTCCCTAACGCAATCTTTCTTTCTAGATTTAAGACCAAAGGATCCATGGTGCGACACCAGGACACCCACAAGGGCACGGCGTACCAGTGTCCGCAATGCCCTGTCATCCTGAATTCTCGAAGAACTCTACGGAATCACATGTATGTTCACGAAACTAAAGCGAGACACGCTTGCCCGTTCTGCGCAAAGGCTTTCAAAAGACGGAAAGATGTTAAGGTAAAAGCAATTTAATTTAAGTATTTGTCTCTTATTTTCTGCCTTCTCTCTGATAAGGAACATATCAACATATACAAGAACTTCTGCTTATCAGAAGGCGCCAAACCACAGAGCATCTGCTTGACGATTCTGCATTGACCATCGACATTTTCAATGTCATGTACAGACAGTTCACCAACTATCTTTTGATAGTTGATGTCACAAAATAGTAAAACTGCCCCACGACCTTTTTATACTTTCATGTACCTCAAATTCCTAATCTTCTCCGTAATATATTGACGCATAACCATTTTGTGGAGAACATGACTAAATAAATAAATATTCCAAAGACACAATCAGGCTCCACCATAATAAGTGCCTATCTTTCACAAAGTTGTACAATTTATCCATTATACTTTAAAATTTATTAACCCCTTGGGCAATTTTGTGAGGTATTCTTCATTGACAACAAACAGCCATAGAGTCTTTTTGAGAAATATATATCCCAGCCTGACACGGTTTCATAAAAGTTATGCTATCTCATTTTGTATAAAAACAGTGTTAAAAAGAGAGAATACCGCGCTTTCAGTTTGCATTAAAAAATTTACCGTAAACACTTCCGAAAATATAACAATAATTAAACAACATTTAGCATTTGAAAAATATTTGTCAAAGTTAGCAAATTTTTCAGTATATATTTTTATATTAAACGAAAAAAAGGAAAGTGCAAATAACTTTTATAAAACCTTTGTCTAACTAAATGTTTTTTTTAGTTTTGTGTAAAGTAGTAATTACAGTTTACACAATAAAAACCATCAGTAACCTGTAAAAACTTCATCTTTATTTATTATTGTGAGGAGTATTATTATTATTATGAAAATCCCCTTTCTACTAATCCAAATATATTGACTTCAGTTTTAAGTCCCTGAGTCCAGGGGTGGCACAGTCAGCTAGAGTGGTAAAATTATAAAATACCACTTTCGAACTGTTAACCGAAAAAATTATGAAATTCTTAGAGGTAAAATAAATAATAGCTGGGCTGTAGAAGATTCGTCAGCTTTAATGTTTCCTCCCTCCTGCAACATTCTGCAGGTCCTGGACCCGCTTCACTCTTATTTCCATGAAAAAACCCTCCACAAAACATAAACATAATAATAAAATTTGCCCTCACAGTGCCACATCAAACTGCACACGGGCGAGCGCTCCTACACGTGCCCATGGTGCACTCGCACCTTCACCAATGGCTCCAACTGCCGCATCCACAAGCGCCGCATGCACCCCACTGAGTTCCAGATTGCTGAGACCTTCAACCCTTTCGCTCCCTCAAATGGTAAATATCCCTTTTTTTACATTATCTTCATAAACGAGGTTATCATTGGGATGCTGTGTGGAGGATCTTTTAAAAGAAAGGAAGGAGGAAGTTATGGGAATTAAACGAATATGAGGGGTGGGTAGGAATATGGGGGCCAGTGGGTCCAGGAGTGACAAACATATGAATCCATTCCTCCCACTGCGGTGCAAGGCGATGGGTCAAGAGAATCCTGCTGGGGATGTCAAATGGTCTCCCTCAACCATTCTCTCACAAACTGGCCCACCACGCAGTAAGTGGGCAGACTCATCCGCCACCAAGACCTAGACAAACCTCACCTCACAAGCCCCCGCTAAGTCATCAAACGTAGTGAACCACTTGGGGTGACCTATGGCAGAGGTGTTCGTTAACCAATAAATGGTTCTCGGGGCCAAATCCTAAATCTCCTGACTTGATAGTTGCGTAAACATGATTTCCGTGGCAGAGCGGTAAGTTTTTCGGCTCTGAACCTAGAGGCTGCGGGTTCAAATCCCTGCTTGGGCAAATACATTAAAATTTGGAATATTTGCCCACTGAAGACACTCTCAGTATCTTTATTGTGGGAGACCAGTAATCAGAAGCAAAATATTAATTCCATAGTTCCAGTGACTCCGGACGGACTCTTGCATGTTACTTAATAAAATAAATAGTTTATTATAATGTTATGAATCAATAATTATGTTTATATTTTTTTTCTTCAGAGCCAAAAACCGAGCCGATAAATGTCATTCACACCATCCTGAGAACACAACCTATTCCAAGTCCTCCTGGCCCTGAGAGCTTCAACCTTGGTGAATCCATCCCAGAAGATCATCCCTTTAAGGAAGAAGTCCTAGTGGACGGTTCCAGCGTGGTAGAAGAAATGAAATCTACAAATTATCCTATTATATGTAAATAATAGTAATATGGTATGATTATTGATGGGGCTGCATATCATGTGCAGAATAAAACATCTACAAGAATCTGTATTGTGTAAATAAAAATATTAAGGGGAAGTTACTGAAAGTAGCCTAATCGTGGACATAAATTATTTTATATTTATTATGATTTAATGGTACAGAAGATCATCCCTTTAAGGAAGAAGTCCTAGTGGACGGTTCCAGCGTGGTAGAAGAAATGAAATCTACAAATTATACTATTATATGTAAATAATAGTAATATGGTATGATTATTGATGGGGCTGCATATCATGTGCAGAATAAAACATCTACAAGAATCTGTATTGTGTAAATAAAAATATTAAGGGGAAGTTACTGAAAGTAGCCTGATCGTGGACATAAATTATTTTATATTTATTATGATTTAATGGTACTGTAAATGCACACTACACTGCCACCATTACAACTGGTGGTGTTTGAGAGTTGGTGTCTATTTAATAAAGAAAAATAAACTAAATAAAAATGCGCATTGAGATTTGGAGTTTCAGATTTCACCAGAATTGTATTGATATCATCGACATTCAAATTAATAGACTTGCCCTAACATGAAATCTGGATCATCATTTCGACGAGCTAGAGACAAACCACGTGACCATATTTTTGGCACCAGGACGCATTAGTCGTATATTGACCCCCAATGAGCGAACATTGAAATAGCCAGACCATGCGCAGAAAAGTAAAGTTAAGTAAGGCAAAGGTTTACAGCGCTGTCCGATGTGTGACTTTTCTGCGCAGGATCTGAATGTTCATTCTTAAACGAATTGCCTGGCGTAACAGTGCTAAAATTGAGTGAAGTGGCTAAATTATAACACATTTGTAAAAGCAGATTTTATTTTCGAGGACTGAATGGTGATATTACAATGTGAGTTGCCTGTATACTGTCAGATTAATTTATTGGCAAATCACCGAAAGTGGGACAGTCATGCCGCCTCCTTTTTGGTCCTTTCATTTGCCTAAATCTGTTATAAAGCTCAGTCCATTTTTTAAATTGACGACATTAAAAATTTAATTACAATAATATGTAACTGCAAATTTACTATCCATCCCTCAATTTATACATAAAGTATTCTCATAATATGTTTAATTCCAGTAGAATATTAATAAGTAATATTCATGCAGAGATGTGTTCTGCCTTAGTGTTGCAATTCACTTTCGAATGTCACATATGCGATTCCGTGAAGTTTCACTAAAACAAAACATGATGCTTGTTGGGGTTGATTGTGCTGAAAATGCCAGCATAATACAATTCATTCACCTACAAAAAGTTCAGAAGATGTTTTCTGAAATGCCGTGTAGGTTCATCTCATGTGCTCTCTTATGGGTACTTCTAGAGAACATCTTTCCACAGCATCTACAGGTGTGCCGGCGTACTTTTATATGAACAGAAAGGTGTTTGCTTCGACCGGCTGAGTTTGAGAAACTCATATCGCAGTAAGTGCAATGATAGTTTTTGCTATCGGAATGCCTGAAACACAAATAACAATTATTATAATGTTTTCAAATCATGTGAATTGAATCTACCTTTAAGGCGCTCTTAACCCATATTTCGCCGCTATCAGTTCCCGTGGTCAGATTTTGATGAAATTTGGATATGTGGTATATAAACACACAATTAAGAAAATAAAAAAATAAAAAAAATGAAAAAACTTATACTTACAAAAATATGAGGTGGTGCGTTTTCGCACCGTCAGCGAAATAGGGGGGTAAAAAGTAAATGCATGAAACCAAACAAGTTTATTTGAAAGTGGATTTATTTCTCTTCATTTATAAATCATATTACTAATATTAACTAAAATTAAAGATATTGTATATATAGGTAGGAAAGTGCACCTTTCTAAAAGACATAATAAGAAATTAGCATACACAAATATTATAATAAACACTATTTTCCGGTATGGTATAATTCGTTACATTTATGGTGCAATGCCACATTACACTCTGGACACATAAAATATGTGTGTGAATGACATATGCGACATCTTTTTCTATTTTCCCCCTTATTTAAAAAATGACTACTCCCTGTTATACTTGACCTCGATGTTGTCGCAAATCTACTGGGTCTGCCAATAGAAGAAGAATTTACTTTTGACGACTTCATGAGAGCGGTGGCCACACTTCTTCTAAAATTCAAAAGGCTCATATTTTCTTCTGGATGAACCATTTGGTATAGTTTCCATGCATTACAAAGTGCCACATCACAGAAGTTGGAGAATATTGCCCACCACCACTTTTTACCACGAACCCTTATTCTATAGTTTGAAACGAAATTATCCGCTAAATCAACACCTCCCATAAAACGATTATACTGGGTAAGAGCGCTGGGTTGAGTGACATTTACATATCTTTTTTTAATATTTGAATACCTCGATACGTTTTTAATGGGCTCTACGTTATCAAAATTAGATGCCACTGTAACTACAGCACTATCTTTCCATCTAACGACCAGTATCTCATTGTTTTTTTCGAATCTATAATCATATTCCCCTCTTTCTAATTTATTAATTTGTTTGGTCGTTTTTAGTGTACCGATGTTCTTTAGTCGATTTTCTGTTATCGTACCAGTACCGAAAAACAAATAATCACTTAAATATTTCAAAAGTGGGATCGATGTAAATAAGTTATCGAAATAAACAATGTGATTTCCTGGAGTGTCTACACTTTTCAGAAGATCCTTCACAACGTTGCCTCCCATACCCAAATTATTAGTATTTGACTGCACTTTGTTTTTTCCCGTATATATATCAAATGCATAAATATATCCATCTGCAGAAGCCAATGTCCACGACTTATATCCAAATTTGATTGGCTTGCCATGAATATACATTTTACACGAATGTTTTCCTCTATAAGGGATCATTTGTTCGTCTATTGACAGCGCATGCCTTACAATTCCGAACTGTTTAAAATTTTTATTCAACAAGGATAAATATGGTCTAACTTTATAAAGTTTGTCAGTCGTATTGATATTTAAATTGTCAGCCAAATGCAAATTACTCTTGACGTCACGATAGGTTTGTCTGGTCATGCATGACCTTACAAAAGGATTTGTAATGTCCTCATCTAGAGACCAATACATTTCTTCACGAGGTAACCTATGATACCCAGTGTATAATAAAAATCCTATAAATGTTTTTATATTATTGATCGTCAACGATGTGGCTACTTTGTTTTTTAATAGAGCGTAACCATTTGATTGTTCTACAATTAAGTTAATAAGATCATCATTAAAAAATAGTTCAAAGAACTCGGTACAAGATTTACCCACTAATTTTCTTTTCACATCTTCGACGCTTCTATTCTCAACGTTGTTTGGCACTCGCGAATAACTAGGTTTCGATTTCTTCCAACGCATTTCCCTTGGCATTGATGACGAAGATGTTGATGGTTGGGGTTGGGATGGAGTTGTCGAAGGTTCACTCATCAGCCTCTTGGAGTGGACTTCCAAAGTTCCTGCCGTATCTCCGAAAGTATGGCTAAATGCAGCGTCTTCATGTAAATCATTGTCATCAAAATCCTCTTCATCAGTAACTTCGGCGACTTCAGGTGGTAAAATGACCACATCTGGAATATCTTCTTCGCCGTCTTCATCGTTGACATTCCAATTCTCTGTGATAAAGTCAGCAGCCTCTTGTGCGGTAAAAAAGTCCTTTGGATTCATTCTATTCAGAAGAAAAAACACAGTATTAGCGATTGATGCCGGTAATTATGAATAAAATAATGCCAAGGTTTTTACCCCCGTATTTCGCCGACGGTGCGTTAATGCACCACTTAAATAAACCATGTAAAATGAGTACCTTTGAAATTTTTATTTATTTTAAAATGTTCAAATTATTAAATACGAGTCAATTCTGTATTAAAAAATGCTAGAATATTTTAAGAATTTTAGTCATATGTTAAATATAATAATTATTTAAAAATTGCTTACCTGAGTGTCGTATTTTGTCCGTCTTTGGGGGCGTCTACAATGCGACTGAAGCAAATATATTTCTACCTGTTTAGTTCTAACGGAAAAGTCAAACCTTTTCTATAAATACCTGAAAGAATAACGGTGAATCCTTATCAAGTTATCAAAATATGACCAAGCAACCAGGATGGTGCATTTTTGAACCGTCAGCGAAATATGGGTTAAACAAGCAAGATATTGCCTATTGCCGAACAGTTCGCTGTCCTAGTTCTTGTATGTTCAATAGACCTTTTTTTGCAAAACTGAGTTATGAATGCCAATATGTTCATTAGCCTATTGCGCATTAACGAAGCTCAAAAAAAACATATTTTTTGGTTTTTAAGTGACATTTTAAGCATTTTTCGAGTGCCAATATCCACTCACGGAATAATGTTTCAGTTCTTATTTGTTCAATCTCCTGGATATTGAACATTCAAACACTCAAAGTTATGAATATAATATTTTTTTAAAAGTTCATAGATATTTGTTCAACATCCCGCCGAAGGTTGAGGTCTTGAATGTTCAATCTCCAATGTCAACCAATCAGGAGCCGGCTAGTTAAAATGTGCGGCCATGTTGATTTTTAGTTGTTTTCTAACAACGAAATTGTTCCACTAAAAATACGTTTAATTGCAAATATATACTGTTATTGAACTAAAAAATGACTTCACCGACTCCAGAATCAATAAACCTTAGAACAGTAGCTCAAATAGAAAGGCAAGTCTTAAAATTATGTCATTTATAGGCTTTTTCACCATATTTTACATGTACTTCTTGAATTTGCTAGGCAAATATACAGGATGCTTCATTTATTATTTATTTACAAACTTAGGACTTTTACCTAAAATGAGTATTAATAAATTATATTAGTGAATTAAAATTTATTTTTATTCAAGAAATACAACAAAAGAGCTAGGAAATGAAAATGTGCAAAAAGTCGACTGTCCTCATAGTCTGATTGAAAGACATCTACGACACATATTTTGTCCGTTATCACTGCTGAGATCGCTGATGAAAACGAAGTCCAAATATTTCAATTTTGAATTCATTCAATTAAAAGTTTCTAATTTTTTGTTTTTTTTAGTCACATAAAAAACAATAAACATATTCTTATGTAGGAACTACAATAAAACCAACTAGGCAAACGACTAACAACAATAAATGTAATGTTAAATAGCACACACCCACAACTCAAATCCCGGGATATTATAATTTTAGGATTTTAAGAGCTGAAAGTATTTAAAAAAATAATATTTTACTCACGATAATCAACATAAATAATAAGCTCACGGCAAATAAGACCTTCCGAAAGAAAAAAAAATCTTTCTAAAGTAAGTAAACTTTAAAAATTACATTTATCAAATGTAGGTAACGAAACAATAAAAAAAAACAAATTTTCAACTGAAAATTGAACTTCAATAATTTTACGCATCACTCGGGATTTTTTTTATGGAATACCGCACACAGTCTCAACTGCTCCCAACCATCTGGAGCCAGTGAGACTATGGAATCCCCAATTGGGGTATATTAGTATATTGTGAGGCTGAAGGTAGTGTGGAGGGGAAGGAGATGGAGAGGAGAAAGAGAGGAAGGAGGATGAAGGAGAAAAATAACATAAATGAATCAAATAATATTTACTTGCGCACGCCGGGATTTGAATCCGCGACCTCCGTATTTCTAGGCAAGAGTACCCCTAGACCACGGAGGCCGTAATACGTACGATGTAAGAATATTTCACATCACGCATGCACCGACAACCCATAGTAGTATATTAGCGGTAGGTACCTTTGTACTTGTGCATTGTTTTCAAACTTCCAAAATATTGGATGATTTATATAGAGCAGTTTTTGTGAAAAATCAACTCAAGGACTCTGTTTGTATATTTTAAAGTAATACTTTAAGTCAACTACTAACTAAGATAAAAGTAAAGTATTTGAAATCTGAAAATCACCCTGTATATACAATTTACCACTAATTGGCTAATTGAACAGAAAATACCTCAAACTTATGGGAGCCGAATTGTTCAATCTCCAGATGATATGTTCAATATCCAAAATAATCATTCATCATTTTCAAGCCATGTTCAACGTCCACCTTTAAAGTCATAATATGAGCATATTATAGCTTCAATCTTCGAAAAATAATCTTTAATAATTTCCTGTTACACATATGTATTAAACGAAATGACCAAAATTGAGAATTTGCCTGTAAAAACAAAAAAAACGTCTCCTGTAAAATTTGCTAAATGGTCTATTGAACATACAAGAACTAAGGCAGCGAGTTGTCTTGCCTGTCAATAATCTTTCCGGGCATGGTGTTGGCCGTCATATTGCGGTGTACCGCAAGAGTATAGACAAATTCACAAAACAAAAAAAAAAGTATCCCGCAATAACAGAAAACAAAAAAACTTTCAAGCAAATTGTGATATTGCCGTAAAAACTTGCTTATTTACGAGCCCAATTGGACAATTTTTTAAAACCAAAACCTATTGTGCCAAAGTTTTTTGAAATTATTCTCTAAGGACGGGTTGTTTCAGAGAATTTGAACAATTAATTCAATTTCAAAGTTGATTTTCAAGTTCTGTGAAAGTTCTTTTCAAGTTCTTTCATAATTTCAGTTTAGTGAAACAACTGGCCAATAATGATATACATAATAACAGAACTTGAAATTTGATGAATTGTTCAAATTCTGCAAAACAACCCGTCCTAAGGTAACTGGTATTCAATGTGAAAAATAAGAAAATAGCAGGTAGTGAAAAGTTTTGTTTACGTCAGTTCGTGATTTTTTCTTGCCGATGAGGTTATGAAAGTTTTAGTACATTGACTGCATGGAAAAGGTCTCTCATTTGTATGTGATCGGATGTGGATCCCTAGTTGGTACTTATCAAAGAAACCTTTGCTGCACAGATGACATATAAAATTTCTCTGGCCAGTGTGAGTAAGTCTAAAATAATAATTATCATACATATAACGCGGCATGGTTCATTATAGATGGTTGACATTGAAAAGGTTAACTACTGGCTTCTGCAGATCTAGGCACTATAAATAGAAAAGTCCATAGACCATGTTGCTACTTGCCGATCAATTACATTAATAATAATCAGAATTTTAAAAAAAAGTAATACATATGACAATCATTTCACAAAACCATAAAATGCTGACTTACTCGTGTCTTTCTAGACCTGCCACTTTATGAAAGGTTTTATTACATCCTTCCACACTGCATACAATCTTTTTTCTATCAGAAGAATGTGTTTTTAAGTGCGTGCCTAGAGTTTGCTTAAGGTTAAAAACCTTTTCACAAATTTCACATTTGAACTTTCCAAAGTTTACATTCTTATGCATTTTTACATGTTCCTTCTCATTTTTGTAATCTAAAAAAGGATTAAAATTATTGAGCATCATATTTATTGTTTTGTCTTTTGATAATAATAAAATAAATGATATTGTACTTTTGTTACATATTTCACAAAAGTATCTTTTGATTCCTATGTGTGAAATCTCGTGGGCAAATAGGGAATGTTTCCACTTGAAGATCTTGGGGCAGAGAGAGCACGGCCATTGTTTCTTCAGAGATATCTTTGTCTTTTGTTTTTTTAGCTTTAATGTAACCTTCTTTCCATCTTTTAGTTTCATTTCTGAAAAACAGGCATTAATATTATTTTCTTAATTAGGTCAACATTTCATGAAACCCACTTAATATCGCTAGCGGAAAGCCACTTGAATATAAAATTTAATAGTAGGTAGATACTTTTAATACATTAATCAGTCATTATGTAAGTTGCGCCATTGTCATTACTTTTTCTCTTGCCTTCTGTTTTATTCATTGTATTTATAAATTCTATTTGCAAAGAACTGGCTTGGTCCGAGTCTTCGGGAATGGGAGTTGCTCTATCATCATCCCCTTCGATAGAATCCTTCTCATCCTTGACGTCTCTCTCATTCGGTTTCATTCGGACTACATTAGATTCAAATATATGAAATTCATCTTTCTCCAACTTTTCTTCACTCATTGATTGGTTGATGAGTTCACTCTTCTTTACAAAGTTGGCAATATATCCCAACATAATTTTAAATGAATTTTCACACAAACGGCGGAATTTATAAGCCAAACACAGCTGTTTGTGACATTCGCTGCAAATTTGACTAGGAAAACCATCTTTCTCAATCACCTGAAAAAGATATTTTAAAATTTATTTAATGTTTGTATTAAATCACCAAAAGGAAGATTTGGTCATCGAAAAGGAATTTTCGCAACATGCTAATTTTAATAACTTACAGTTACTGTAGCACAAGCCAATATCATTTCAGTAAAAGAAATATAGCTTTCTCCAACTTGTTCTTGGGTACCAAAAATTGAAATCAGGATACCTTCTCCTAAACAAATCCGGCATATTTTGTCGAATTGCATTTTTTAAATTAAAATCTAATTGCTGGCCCTAAAACGAAACTAAGTACGGTACATATTAAATAAAAATTCAAGTTTCGTTGTTGATTGAAGGGTAATACGATACAGAAAATAGGGATGCACTTTTTTATAAATAAAAAAAAACACTATGTGGTAGTTGGATAGTAACAAATTTAGTATGGATAAATATACTACTCTCGTAGTATGCATAAATAAACCACTCTCGTAGTATGTTTACTAATATCCATAAATATACCACTCTCCTAATATCTGTCCCATAAATAAACCACTACCTGTCCTGTCATAAATAAACCACGGTCCTGTCAACATAACAACGCCAACATTCAGGGTTGCCAGTTCGTTGGTAATTCCCCAAACTAGGGGAAATTTTTAGGAGTTTAGATACATTTGCTTTTTTATTTTAAAGAAAGACAAACATTCCCTTATTACGAATAACATCACACATAATAAAAAATAAATGATAATTACAATGATTTTTATTTCAATTTGGAGTAAAAGGAACAAATTGTGGGGAATCTATTACTAGTGGTTATTTTAGAACAAATGCGTTGGCAACCCTCGATACGTCAGCTATTTACCGGTGCTGCTAAAGGCCTATCCGCACACAACAGTGCCGGCACGTGACCGACAGTTCCGTACCGTACAGTACCGTGACGTGCTATTCGTACATGTCAATGGGCGACACGCAGTGAATGGCGCAGTGATTAGTACACTACGCAGCAGTGTCATGTGCTAAAATGCCTCGATATTCAAGATCACAATTAGCAGCGATTGCTTTAATATTAGATGAAGACGAAGAAATTTATGTGAGAAGAAGGCATTGGGTTCATAATGCGTGGAGGAAAAGAGAAGAAGAAGGAGAGTTCGCCACCCTATATAAACATCTGATAGATGATGAATCAAAGTTTTTCGAGTATTTCAGAATGTCAAAGCATTGTTTCGACACTGACGAGTACGGATAGTGCCGTACAAAATGTATGCCACAATATCATTTTTCACTGACACTGATGGATACGTCACGTGTCGGCACTGTGCCGGCACTGTTGTGTGCGGATAGGCCTTTAGAGCTAGATTTAGCTCTAAATTGAAGCCGTCAGTTCAAAAAAAGTAATAGCTTCTTGGCTCGTTTTTTCAGATAATCTAACTCCATTAAGCTTTTACATACAAAACGGATCAACGAAAAATGACAATTTAAGAATCATTTCTTTAGGAATCAGTTATTTTTATGTTGAAATCTGTTTTTATACCTCAGATTTTTTTCTAGCCGCCATCTCCTCACCCCAACACTAAAATGACAAGCTAATATTCGGGTTCTTTCTCCTCAGAAAATTCACCCTCAGGAGGATGAATTTACACTCCCAACTTAAAGATTTTAGCTCCTTTTCGGGTTACGCCTGGCTTTATTTTGTTTACAATTGTAAACAGAACGTCGACCCCACAGACCTAATAGTTCCGATTTTTGGTGAGTTGTTTATGATGCTGGCCCAATGATTAATCCTAGTTTCCGACCTCAACCGCTAAGAGCAACATTATCAAAAATAAAAAAAAACACTAAATTTTCTACCTTCTTCAGTTTTTGGTGATTTTAACCCTGAAGGACTAGTTTTCGGTCATAACTATCTAAATTTGCTACAATTTGAGCTTAGAACCATCTCTGTAGACTCAATAGTTTCCAAAATACAGCTTTTCAAAATTTATCAATTTTTTCGAACTCAGAAACTTGTTTTTTTGGGAATTTCGATCCTGTTGGCATATTTTCTTCGGGAAATGCCCCCTCCCATATTTCAATAGACGCTGAAGAAGTTTGAGGAGACATTCAGATGAATTACTCCTTAAGTTTTTCTCATTTCTAGCCCTGTTCCTTGTGTTACATTATTGAAGCGAATTTATGTTTTTATAAATAAACTGTATATTAGGACGATTTATCTGATGGTAGGTGTGCAAGGAGTGAAATAGAGCTGCGTTCTGTGTAGGAGGTAACCTGGCAAGATTGAAGCCCGTTTTCACTGCAGCCCTCGCAAATGGATGATACCGCAGCTCATCAATGTTATGGGTGTCAGGATTGCCACCATACAGAGCAATTATTATCCGCTCCCCTGCTGCTGCTATCTCTTCAGGTGTAGATGTGGTGTTGAAAAAAATGGCAGCTTCCTTTCGAGGTCTTGGTTTTTTTTACCATGGAAAATATTTTCATCTTCCCTTAGCTGAAGAAGCCGGATGTAGAGTCACACCCACTGAAGGCATGGATGAAAAGGAAAGTCCGGAAATGATGGAATAGATCACATCTATGTCTTTGCTTCTTCCACATTTCTTGAAAAAAATAACAAGTTGGTGTGAGATCCCAATGAGCATTATCAAAAAGTCGATGTCCCCACCAGCCACTGACCCTACATCGTAAGAAGAGGCTAAAGTGACAGCTGTAGTGATGATGAACCTGTCAGCATCTTCCTCTTCCTGAGATGCAGTACTCGAATATTATGGTTTTCCATTTTTGTTTTCAGCAAGGCTCTTCGTGCCTTTTTGTGCAGCATCTGTTGGGTATCCAACGAAAACTACTGCCATGTTTGAGTCGTAATGAGCAGTGATATACTGGGTGTACCTGTCAGCTTTCGAACCAAATGATGAGCTTCGAGGCCACAAACTTTGTGAAGTAGATGACCTCCATCCACCACTAAAAAATCGTTATTCCTTGCTTCTCTTCTAAGTTCACAAGTTAGAATGCTGAATATAATTAATATTTATACATTCGGATTGGTGACAGCTCGAATGTGAAGAAATCTCTCAACTCTTCATTAGACTGTTTTAGGACACATAACCTGTGAATCAGTGTTAGAGGATTGAGTGTGACTTTCTATCATCAACAACAATAGTTCTTACAGCTGAAGAAAGGGACTGTTTTTACGTTTGAATTTCACTTCCTAGAAGTTTGTTACCAATTGCTGTTAGCATTGATTCCCTTATAATCTGTAGAGCCATGTGGCTATTCACAGTAGCTTCTCCAACCTGCCAACTGCTAATGGTCATAGTGAAATCCATTGTGGGAAACGGAGGGTGCTGCAACGCGAACTTATGTGCCAAACGCGAAGTGATGTTCTACGAAGGGCCTGATCTTGAGAGGGAGGGAGTGGTGGGGAGAGATAGGGGGAGGGGATATTAGGGAGAGATAGCTGTCGGTCACTTAACCGCTTATATTTGTAGACATCTTGAATGGAAATCGGCTATACAAATTTTTTTGATAGGTAACAATAATGCCATGTCTCTGAAGGAGTATGCAGTGAGGCTATACAGTAGAATAACAAAATACAATAACAGCATACTTATATATATATAGGTCCCACAACATTTATTGCGTCCGTGCGTAAATCCGTCTTTGGGCGTCCAGCACTTCTAGTTCTTTTTTTTAGATTGTTTTTGTGAATATTGCACTATGTTTTACTCACAATAATCGCTAATATCATATTTTATTAATATTCATAATAATGCAGGTTTTGATGTTTATTACACTTTCATACATTTCTAGCGTCACGTACATACTCACGTCCGGGTGTATATTTTTTGTATATTGAAGGTTCCTTTTAATATAGGTTTCACGTCCGTTCACTCTAATTTTATTGTTACGTCTTCCGTATATTGCTGACTATTCTAATAAAGGTTTCACGTCCATACTGAATAATTTATTCTGGTGTCCGAGTGTATATTATTTGTTTGTTACATGGCGTTTTGAAGTTCGATTTAATTTTTACGTCTTCAGTATATAAGGCCCTTAAGACTCTTGGATTGTTGAAAAGGTACATTTAGGCCGTTGTTATGCCCCTCATATTATTAAACCCCTTAGGATTACATGACTTATTCTGATATGGGAGATATATTTCACCTTAAAAATAATCAATATAAATATTGTTTATTTTAATTCTTTTATATATCGAGACAAATAGACATCTATAATTTTTGCAATCTTTTGTTTATTTTGAATATCTACTTATGTGAGACTTCTTATCATTTTTCCCAATGTATCTTATTTTATTATACGCTTTTGTTGTAACATTTTATTTTTTTTCATTGTATTTTGTTTTAATTTTGAAGAATTTATAATAACTGCGATACTCAACTAATAAACTAGAATGTAAACGTCTATTAGGTGTAATTAATAAATTAACAAATAAATAAACAACACAAAATATTCCTTACTTTTCTAGTGAAGTTTTCACGTTCGTAGTGAATTAATTAATTAATTACAGCATCTGTGGTTGAGATGTAAGACTCTCGACTCGCAATCAGAAGCCCGTAATCTGACGGTCAAACACGGCGTGCGCAAATAAATTTTTATTTGTTTGTGTTATTTCACAATTAATACATTAAACATAATATAAAGTGTGTTTGCAACACGTTTCAGAGTGAAATATACTCTCAGTATCGCCCTGGTGTGAGACCACCATTCCGAATGGAAACGTTATTTCTAAGCTTTTGCCGTGTTTGGTGACCAGATATAAATAGCCAGGTACTTTTTTACATATCTCTTCCCCATCTTCTTCCCCTCCCCAATACCTTCACCCTAGTACTCAGATTGGGGATGCCACAGTCTCGCTGTTCCAGACGGGAGCGGTTGAGACTCTTCTGCGGTATATAAAAATATATGTATATATATATATATATATATATATATATGTTTTATTTTTTTGACATCCAGAAACACACCAGACCTGACAACAAACTGTCTATTGATAGTGAGAAGTTTGAATGAATATCTTGTTGCATCTTGTATACAAAAGTACCTACTGGGCGCAGGCGTGGGACAATCATTTTTACAACGATATCCTTAATAAAAATGTATCATTTCATAACGCGCTAGTTCGCTCCATTGCAGAGGGCGTCGGACCTTTTTAGGTCGGGACATCAATTTACCGTCTACTGTAAATCATCTTACAAAAATGTCCACCCGCGCAGGGTGATTTTTAGTTCTGAGTGCTACGTGGCATCGTTGTAAATAAACTAAATGTTGCCAAATCTAGCGTTTTGCTTCACCAAAGGCTCAAACAATACATAAAAATGTATATATTCGCAAACTGACACGGGGAAGCAATACTATCGACGTAATGCGTAGACGCAGCACGGCCGTCGTTATGTATACAAAATAATATCTACTCGTGATCGGTCACGAGGATACAATACCATCGACGAAGCACTTCCGTCGTTAAGTATTCAATATAATAATATCTGTTTTTATATCTAACTTAATTAGTTCAACCTCAAATTGTAATATTTTAATTAATGAGTTAAACTTATTACTATCATTAACTTAAAAATAAAAATATTTATTTATTTTTATTTCTTAACATTTTTAGTGTTACAATATTTACAGCATAATATTATGTAATATTTCAATCACTTTTCTGATAAATCAGATGCTTGTGCTTAGGAGAGGACAACTATATAATTTTACATATATTTATATTGCAAATATTAGTACAAAAACTATTAATAACCTTACAAGAAAATACAATAAAAGTAATAAAAACAGGTTAGTTATAAATAATACCAAGAAATGATAAGCAGAAACGTAATATGTGGAGTTTATTAAGCAGAATTGATTTGAAAGAACCTACACGGCACACACGCTCATGTAATCTATTTAAAGAAAAACACTGTAAAACCAATTCAAATAAAAATGCTTGTCTTAGAAAAATATGTTCAACATATGTATAATAACATTCTCTCTGATTCTATCTTCAATGTAACCAAAATAAATATAAAAACTCAATTTAAAATGCATTAACGTGTACCAAACTGCATAAAATGTGATTATATTATGTAATGACTAATGACATAATATATTATGTAGTATTATGTTATAATAAACTTCTGTTTTAATAATCTCCTGTTATAATAATCTCCAGTTATAATAATCTCATGTTATAATAATCTGTAAATAAAACCGTACTTTGTTTTAAACCACTTTATATTTATTCAACAAAATATTTGGGTTCAACCCAAACCGGTCAACGAAATATAAATTAAAATAAAGTGGTTTAAAACAAAGTATTTGTTTCATTTTGTATAGTGTCAAGCCACAAAGTGTTTGCTTTCTTCGATAAATATAATATTTTTTTGTTGTTGTAAGTATAGTGTTTACATTTTTAGATACATAATAGAATAGTATATTGAGGAAATCTGTAATTGGTTTCTCAGTTAGGTAAATTACACATGTATAAATTAACCATATTGTAAACTGTTGATTTCCCTGAAATAAAATAAATAACATCAAACAATAAGAAAAGTTATGAAGTGGTATTAGAGAATTTTAAATCGATTTTCTTTGCAATTAAATAATAACTTTGTAATAATTAAACAATAACTTTGTAAACACCACTTTTATTTTTTATACTTTGTGCCGACCGGGTTTCGCTACCACCGAATGTTCTTCTTAAAAAAACAATATGGTTTCGTTCTTCATTCGATAATGATTTCAATGTAAAATAGTGTGCTTGTGTAAACTCCGCTCATACGAGTTTTGAAAACATAGTTTAGAGATATAATATAAAATAATAATCATCCTATACTTGAAGAAAAGTCAATAGGTGTCGCATATTAAATATAAATTGATAAATTTATTCAAGACACTATCTAGATAGCATTTAGTTCGAGTTGAATCCTGCAATCATACATAAAGATAGCAGCCAATAAAAATATGCGTTAAGAAAATTAAGATTAAGTTTTATTTTTATAGTGAATATCTCACAAGAGTCCCAACTGCTCCCGTTTCGAGCCAGTAAGACTATGGCATCCTCAATTGGGGTATATTGTGAGGCTGTAGGTAAGTGGGGAAGGGGAAGAGATGGGGAAGAGAAAGGTGGGGAAGTATCTGGCTATTCAGATCTAGTCACTAAACACGGCTAAAGCCACTTGGAGCAACGTTTCAATTCTGAATGGTGGTCTTACACCAGGGCGATACTGGGAGTATCTTCCACTCTGTTGGTAATTCTCAGTCGAAGCCTATTACAGTAAATATGACCAAATCGGATAGGGACACACTATCTCAGTTGGTAGCGTCACGGACCGGAAAACCAAAGATCCTGGGTTCGAGTCCTAAATGTGACAGTGCCTTTTTCAGATATTTCTGTTTCAAATGTTCAATTGAGTTTCGCTAATATTGTTTTCATTAATTAAAAATAATATCTACTCTAAATCAGCCACGGGTAGGCAATACTATCGATGTAATGCGTGGATACAGCACTACCATCGATATGTATTAAAAATAATATCTATTCCTGAACGGACGCAATACTACCAACGTAATGCGCAAACGCAGCACGATCGTCGTTATGCATTAAAAACCACGCAGGATGCTTCTTAGTTCTTAGTGTCAAGCGGCATCGTTGTAAATTAACCCAACGTTTCCAAATCTGATGATTTACTCAACTAAACGCTCAAATAATTTATAACAATGTGCTCGTGAATGACCACGGGGACGCAACACTATCGAAGTAATGCGTGGACGCAGCACGATCGTCGTTATGCATTAAAAACCACGCAGGACGCTTCTTAGTTCGGCATCGTTGTAAATTAACCAAGGTTGCCAAATCTGATGATTTACTCAACCAAACGCTCAAATAATATATAACAATGTACTTGTGAATGGCCACGGGGACGCAGTACTATCGACGTAATGCGTGGACGCAGCAAGACCGTCGTTATGTATTCATAATAATATTTCAGCATGATCGGCTAGGGCAGAGGTCGGCAAAGTGCGGCTCCGGAGCCGCATGCGGCTCTTTAGCCTCTTAAGTGCGGCTCCCGCGCAAAATTTCACGGACAGGCGCTCAAGACGCGCCGATGGTATCGGCTGGTGACGACTGCGGGGTGCGCGGTGCGAGGGAGACTCTTCTCGCGTTTCAATAAGTCTGGTTGGCGTTGGATAGCAGTCACCTCGCCTGTCGCGTTGCTACGGTCACGGTGGTCGGTGCTTGTCGTGTTTGTCGCGCACGTGTTACAAGGGTTTTTATTCCATCCAGCGGCACATTCTACTGGTATTTAAATCATTAATTTAATATTTATTTGATATATGTATATGATAATAATTTATATTATAATGATATTTATTTAGTGTTGGTGGCGCAAAAAATTATATTATAATATGATAGTTATTTAGTATTGGTGATGGAAAAAAATATTTTTGGGATTTTTTATAGGTCCCCATTTCACATGGCTACCAAAAAGAATCAAAGAAAAACGGAAGATGAAAACCGTGAATTTAGAGTTGACTTTTGCGTTTATTCAAAACTTAGATGGCCTTCCGACATGTCGTATTTGTAAGGAAAAATTGGCGCATAACAAGAAGTCAAATTTGGAGAGACACTTTAAAAATAAACACACTTCATTTAGCAATAAATATCCTGTCGGTAATGCAAGGAAGAAAGCAGTTGAGGAACTCCAGAAGACTCAAGAGACATCAACTTCTGTATTTAACAACTGGATGCAATCTTTCAGTAATGTTAATATGGCAAGTTTTGTTGTTAGTCGAGAGATTGCTAAGAGAGGGAAACCGTACACAGACGGCAAATACATTAAAAGTTGTTTTGTAAAGGCATCCGAAGAACTATTTCGGGATTTTAAGAACAAGGCAGAAATTTAAAAAAAATTAAAGAGTTACCGTTGTCTGCCAAAACAATGAAAGATAGAACACTTAAAATGTCTTCGAATATAACCATCCAGCAAATCGAAGATCTAAAATTGGTTTCGGCTTTATCAATAGCAGTTGACGTCTTGTGACATAAATGATACAGCGCAAATTTCGCTTTTTGTAAGATTTATTTCTCATACAGGTCCTAAAGAAGAACTTTTAGGATTATTGCCACTCAAAGGTCAGACGCGTGGAGAGGATATCGCAAACGCTGTAATTAGATGTATGGATAAACATCAAATTTCTCTCGAAAAAATTGTGTCGATTTCAACAGACGGGGCCAAAAGTATGACCGGCCACAGAAAGGGGTTTGTTCCTCTTTTTAAAGAAAAATTAATCACCAGATACTTGCTTACCATTACACCATTCATCAAGAAGCGCTTTGTGCGCAGACATTTCCACAAGAAATTTGTAAAGTTATGGAATTTGTGATTACGATTGTTAACTCCATTTTAGCTAAAGCTCTTAATCATCGCCAATTCAAAGAATTGGAGTGAGTACGGTGATCTTCTGCTTCATAACAAGGTACGTTGGTTATCAAGAGGGAACGTTTTAAAGCGTTTCGAATCGCTGTTTCCAGAAATCAAAGCATTTCTCCTCGAGAAGGGTGTTAACTATCCAGAACTAACAGACGATAAGTGGATTCAAAACTTGTATTTCATGGTAGACGTTACGTCTCATCTAAATCAACTTAATCATAAACTACAAGGGAAAGGAAATACAATTTTTTCGATGTTAGAAGAAGTCGTTTCATTTGAAAACAAATTATCCCTCTTTGCTGAAGATTTTGCAAGGGAAACATTGTTTCACTTTCCGAGTCTGCTGAAGCATCGCCAAGAAAATAATTCTTTCATTGACAAGCACTACTTCAAAACAACCATCTTAAATATGAGGGAAGCATTTCTCAGCAGGTTTCAGGAATTTAAAAACAGCAGAGCGATCTTAGCGTTCGTCAAACATCCTCTTAATGCTTCGAACACAGATTTGAATTTTTCTCCTTTTGGCATTGACGTTGCGTTGGTAACTTTGAAATACAATTACTGGATTTAAAAAACAAGGAATTATGGAGCTCTAAATTTGAACGTCTGTGTGTTGATTTAGAAATACTGGAGAAGAAAAAATGTTAGCTTAGTTCACAACACAAGTGGTCTACCTTGAAAGACCTAGAGAAGGAAGACATGATCATATTCATCGCTTGGAATAGTATTCCCAACTGTTATGACCAGCTGAAAAAACTCGCTTTTTCTGTACTATCCCTTTTTGGTTCTACATATTCATGCGAACAATCTTTTTCAAGCATGAACTTTATCAAAAGTAAACTGAGAAGTCGTCTAATTGATGACAACCTGGAATCGTGCCTAAAATTAAGAACAACAACATACAAACCTGACTTACTCAAACTTTCGAAGGAGATGCAAGGGCATGGTTCGCATTAAGTACTTATTATGATTGTCATTGTCATGGTTTAATATATATTATTTTTAATCTGTTTTTTAAATTTTTCTTTGTACAATATTTTACGTTACTTAAATCTTACAAAACTGATCAATCAGTTTGATTGTAAGAAATTTCTCATTTTTCCTGTTTATTTGTTTGTAATAAAATAATTATATCTCAACTTAATATTTTAATAGGCAATACATCATAATTACGTAATAGTGTAATACTTAATATTAAAATATTTAACTAATTCTTATAATGCTTTTGATCATAATATTCATAATGTACGATAGTAATTATTTTATTTTTAACAATGGTTAACAGATCTAGGTGTTTGTCCATAATATTATTGGTTTTGGATATTATTTGTTTTTCACAGATCTAGGTATTTGTTATAGTTCTAGATATTTGTTTTCATGTTCCACGGAGGTAGAATGACCTAACTTTTGTTTTGATTTTTGAATGAGATGCCTCATTATGGATTCCTTAATTATATATTATTTTTTTATCAACGAATAAAATGTTTATTAAATATGATGTAAAGTTTTATTCAGTGTGGGTACCCGTAATTTAATAAAGTGCTAAAATTATAATAAATGTTTGCTAAATCAAAAAAACAGAATTGGCTCTTATTTTTTTTTAAATCGTTGTAATATACATATTTGGCTCTTTGGCAAATAAGTTTGCCGACCTCTGGGCTAGGGGGACGCATTACTATCAAAGTAATGCGTGGATGTAGCATGACCGTCGTTGTATATTCAAAATAATATCTACTCGTGATCGTTCACTGGGACGCAATACTATCGACGTGATGCATGGAAGCAGCACGATTGTCATTATGTGTTAAAAATAGTATATTCTCATGAGCGGCCATGGGGACGCAGTACTATCGACGTAATGCGTGGATGCAGCACGACCGTCATTATGTATTTAAAATAATATCTACTCGTAATCGGTCTCGAGGACGCAATAATATCGACGTAATGCATAGACGCAACATGATCTTCGTTATGTATGGAAAATTATATTACTTCGTGGACGCGGCAAGATCGTAGAAATGAATAAAAACATACACTGCTCGATATATACATCATGTAGCGAACCTGTCGGCAAAATGTCAAACGTTCAATATTCGTTTCCAGACATTCTGAGAGATTTTTTGCTACCACAAAAATTTTTGCCATACGATTCTACATGGGGTAAGCATCGTTCTGGCCAATTTTGACGTCAAAATATTGCAGCGTCCGTATATCGGACGATGTAAGTCGGTGGACGCTACAATGCTATGGAGTTTTTAGGGGTCGGACGTAACAAATGTAGCGGGATATATATATATATATATATATATCCCGCTACATTTGTTACACACTATATATATATATATATATAGTGTGTTCAGGGAAATACGCCATATCTACTTATATATAATATAACATAGTCAGAACCAGGGCCGGCCCTGAGCTAACGTGGCGCCTGACGCGAGTTCAATTTTGACACCCCTTGTCAAAACCAGTAATCAATAATATTCGATTATTTTTATTTTTGTATAGCACCGTTAAAAATAATCTCAATGGTGATATGCTAGGACTGTTAGGTGTTGGTATTATCAGCACCTTGGCAATTCGGCGCCGGAGCAGACTGATCCAGCAGTTGGGACCCTTGTGCGATTTCATATTTAAAAAAAAGGTAGTATGACCAGTGACATTCTTATTAGCTTTATAATTTTTTTTTAAACCATGGTCCTTATTAGCGCCAGGTCTACCATAGTAGGTATAACAGATATACAAAATTTAGAGTGTGGCACGAATCCGAAAAATAATTTTTAGTGCCATTTTCGGGAATCATTCACCCACCACTTCAATTTCACAGACGACCTGTATTTATAAATAAACAACAAAAAAGATTACATAAAACTTTTAAGAATCAACTTCCTGATCGCCGTGCGCCAGCTGATTCTAGTTTTGTAATAACTTACTTGCTTTTTGCAAAATGATAAATTGTACTGCCTTACCAGATAATTTGTTTATATAATATGTATAAAAATGGTATATAATGTACCATAAGTAGTTTCCCCAGAATAGCTAGTTATATTCAATGTTTTTTTAAGAATACGAGGTTAAAAAAAATAATACGCAGTCAAAAACAGTATTAAAATCTTTATTAAATATTTTAATGTTAGGAAGCGTAAAGGATCATTCTTCATATTAAAACTATACAATTTGAGAGGTTTTGTCATCAGAAACACCGTGCATCGCCATCTCATGTCGTTTCTTGTTGTCGTATCTGGAAAACTTCTTGCTGCAAAATCTGCAGGATTGGAGTTGTTCCTTGGAGTGAATGAGAAGATGTCTCTTGCGTCCAGATGAACACACAAAACTCTTATCACAATAATCACAGTGGTAGTTCTTGGTATTGGTATGCCTAAAAACAAATTAATACATAAATAAATAAATACCTCCAACTTCTGACGATTCCCATACATTCTGATGGCAACCTGCTACACTAGCGACTCCTAGCGGCATGAGTTGGGGGCCAAGGTTTTCTCTTATACATTTTAATGGATCTGATGTTAAATTAAATTCTTTATTTTATGTTGATAAATTATAGATTGAAATTTTTTTTTAATTAGTCATCCTACATACGACCATACTGCTTTTTTTGCTCATACATTAAAAAAATATTAAAGCGGCTATTAACTCTTTGATGGTTTAGAAAGGTAATAAAATACTTATATAATTGTGAGAAATTTTACAAAAAGATATCAATGTATTTAATAATATGAATGTATAAAAAAATTGTAATTTATCAATATTATAAATCAATATATTTAATATATTCGATAATTCAAAACAAATACAAAAATCTGTTTTTCCTCCTGGAGGAAAGACCCACATTGATAAATCCTTTCCTACAGCCCCTACCTTAACCCGCCTCACAAGGCTGCCCAACCTGGTGGCGACATAGCTCCCCTGCCTTTACACTGTACAGAGAGGGCGCTCTTGTGAGGTGTCACATAAAAAACACAAAAATGTGTTTTGAACATCAACATTGTCGATGATAATAACATCAACATGAACACAGAATGCTACATGGAACTAACACAGTTTTTTTAAAATTCATAATTATATTTTCACGGTTTAATCCACGTGTTTTACGTAACCGAGAACATTTTGTTTGTTAGGATTTAACGAAATCATTTCACCAACCTGTCAATGTTTTTTGGCACCTTGAAAAATTACTTGGGGGTGTTTTTGTTATTCGTTCCTAAACTGAACCACGGAACCCACTGCTGTTAAACATTTTAATATATTTTGTTTATCAAAATACAGATTAGAAATTGAAAAACACCTCCAACTAATTGCCAAATTAAGAGAATGGAAATAATTCAGAACAGAGGCATGAGGTCAATACTGTGTTGAGCAGGTACACCAGGATAAAAACCATGCAACGCCAACTCAATCTCCAAGTGTGTGGCAACAATTAGTTTACAATACTTTAGTGTTTATTTATAAGTTAAAAAATAAAATGTTAACAGATTTGAGAATGTTAGAATTAATAGTACAGTTCATTTATATCCTACGAGAAACTGCAACGATTTTAGGCTTCCTATCGGGAACACAAAACAATATTTAGTATAAAGGTTTTAAAATGTTCAATGAACTCCCGGTAATTGTTAAGGAAGCTAAAAGTTTTTCGTGGATTATGTCTCAATGTTGTGAAGTCCAAATTTTAGTATGTAAGTAGTAAATAATATTATAGTAGTCCTAGAAAAGAATATATTAGATATAAGATGTGAAATTTTATAACTAAATAAAATATACTTATAAAAAAAAAAAATACTAAATAAATTCAATTTGCCACCATTGAAAGGAATATCAATGTCAAGATGTTACACAAGCTCCCTCTAGCGGCTAGAGTTGTTGAAATCGCCACTATTTCACTGGAGTTGGAAATATTATCAATATTATAGGGTATTTGATATTACGCTGTCCTAGTTCTTATATGTTCAATAGACCTTTTTTTGCAAAACTGAGTTCATTAGCCGATTAATGAAGCTCGAAAAAAACATATTTTTTGGTTTTTAAGTGACATTTTCAGCATTTTTCGAGTGCCAATATCCACTCACGGAACAATGTTTTAGTTCTCATTGTTCAAACTCCCGGATATTGAACATTCACTCAACGTTATGAATAAAATATATTTTTTAAAGTTCATAGATATTTGTTCAACATCGTCTTGAATGTTCAATCTCCACTTTCAACCAATCAGGAGTCGGCTAGTTAAAATGAGCGGCCATGTTCATTTTTAGTTGTTTTCTAAGAACTAAATTGTTCCACTAAAAATATGTTTAATTGCGAATATATACTGTTATTGAACTGAAAAATGACTTCACCGACTCCAGAATCAATAAACCTTAGACCAGTAGCTCAAAGAGAAAGGTAAGTCTTAAAATTATGTCATTTATAGGCTTTTTCACCATATTTTACATGTACTTCTTAAATTTGCTACGCAAATATACAGGTGCTTCATTTATTATTTATTTACACCCTTAGGGCTTTTACCTAAAATGAGTCTTAATAAATTATATTAGTGCATTAAAATTTTTTTTATTCAAGAAATACAACAAAAGAGCCAGGACATGGAAATGTGCAAGAAGTCGACTGTCCTCATAGTCTGATTGAAAGACATCTACGACACATATTTAGTCCATTATCACTGCTGAGATCGCTGATGAAAGCGAAGTCCAAATCTTTCAATTTTGAATTCATTCAATTAAAAGTTTCCGATTTTTTGTTTTTAGTCACATAAAAAACAACAAATAAATTCTTATGTAGGAACTACAATAAAACCAACTAGGCTAGACTAACAATATTAAATGTATTATTATACTAGAGCAGACCCATAACCCAAATCGCGGGATATTATAATTTTAGGATTTTAAGAGCTGAAAGTATTTAAAAAAATAATATTTTACTCGCGATAATCAACATAAATAATAAGCTCAAGGCAAATAAGACCTATCGAAAGATT
Organism: Hesperophylax magnus; assembly: GCA_026573805.1. Lineage (NCBI taxonomy): Eukaryota > Metazoa > Arthropoda > Insecta > Trichoptera > Limnephilidae > Hesperophylax > Hesperophylax magnus. The sequence goes on from JAIUSX010000049.1 coordinate 17,098,735, forward strand.
TTTTTTTTTTCTAAAGAAAGTAATCTTTAAAAATTACATTTGTCAAATGTAGGTAACGAAACAATAAAAAACAAACCAACACACATTTCAAATAAAGAATTATTAATTAATTTATTCGATTTAATACTAATCAGTTCCAATTTTCAACTGAAAATTTAACTTGAATAATTTTAAACATCACTCTGGATTTATTTTGATGGAATACCGCACACAGTCTCAACTGCTCCCAACCATCTGGAGCCAGTGAGACTATGGAATCCCCAATTGGGGTATATTCGTATATTGTGAGGCTGAAGGTAGTGTGGAGGGGAAGGAGATGGAGAGGAGAAAGTGAGGAAGGAGCAGAGAGAAGGTAAGTGAGTACCTATTCAGATCTGATCACCAAACACGGCTAAAGCCATTGCAATTCTGATGGTGGTCTTTAGAAATAGAATAGTTAGCTGGAAGAAATAGGACGCAACCTGCTATACCCTTTGTACTCTGTATTTTTGTGCAATATTTTTTTAATTTTGAATTTTTATACCATATCTTCACTCTGGAACATGCCGCAAATAAACTATATGTTATTTTTAATGAATAATTTGTGAAATAACATAAATGAATCAAATAAAATTTAGTTACGCACGCCAGGGTTTGAACCCGCGACCTCCGGATCTCTAGTCAAGAGTACCCCTAGACCACGGAGGCCGTAATACGTATGATGTAAGAATATTTCACATCACGCATGCACCAACAACCGATAGTAGTATATTAGCGGTAGGTACCTTTGTACTTGTACGTTGTTTTCAAACTTACATAATATTTTGATGATTTATATAGAGCAGTTTTTGTGAAAAATCACCTCAAGGACGCTGTTTGTATATTTTAAAGTAATATTTTAAGTCAACTACTACCTAAGATCACCCTGTATATACAATTTACCACTAATTGGCTAATTGAACAAAAAATACCTCAAACTTATGGGAGCCGAATTGTTCAATCTCTAGACGATATGTTATGACGGCCGGCATAGTCCAGTGGTAACGCATTGGACTGCCATTCCGAAGGTCGCGGGTTCGAACCCGGCGTGCGCAAATAAATTTTATTTGATTAATTTGTGTTATTTCACAATTAATTAATTAAAAATAATATATAGTATATTTACGGCACGTTCCAGAGTGGAAGATACTACCAGTATCGCCCTGGTGTAAGACCACCATTCAGAATTGAAACGTTGCTCCAAATGGCTTTAGCCGTGTTTAGTGACTAGATCTGAATAGCCAGGTACTTCCCCACCTTCCTCTTTCCCTTCCCCACTTACCTTCAGCCTCACAACATCCCCCAATTGGGGATGCCATAGTCTCACTGGCTCCAGACGGGAGCAGTTGGGACTCTTGTGAGGTATTCACTATAAAAAAATATCAAAAATAATCATTCATCATTTTCAAGCCATGTTCAACGTCCACCTTTAAAGTCATAATATGGGCATATTATAGCTTCAGTCTTCGAAAAATGATCTTTAAACGTTTTCTGTTACACATATGTATAAAACGAAATGACCAAAATCGAGAATTTTTAGAATTTGCCTGTAAAAACAAAAAAAAACGTTTCCTGTAAAATTTGCTAAATGGTCTATTGAACATACACGCACTAAGGCAGCGATTAGTAATAGTAGCAGTTAGCAGGCGCTCTTATTAGACTAGGGTACTTTCGGGCATGTGCACTATCTAATTTTTAATGAATTATTACAAAAATTTTATACAGGGTTTTCCAATAAGAGGTGTTATTTTGAATAGCCCGCTATTTCAGTAGATGTTACTTTTGAAGCTGTCATTTTTTGACATTTGACAAGTAGAAACTACGCCATTAATAAAAATGGAACGATACACGCTTCAACAACGCATTGAAATTATTAAAATTCACTTGAGTGAATCAAATGCAATTTTTTTTTTTTTTATTGCACAACAGATAGATTATCCAATTACTGTACAATTCTCAATTTGACAATCTTAACACCTATGAAGATAATTATTATACAAAAAAAACTTTAGGCTATTTAAAGAAGAATTATATATATCTAGTGCTTCTGAGATTTCATTCAATAGTACCATTCCTCTTGTCATGCTATGTTGTGCTAGAATATCTGTTCTGCAGTATGGTATTTTGAATAAGTCGTGTCGACGACTACGGCTGAAGTTTTCGGGCACGTATAAACCATAGCATTCCAAGAGGAACGGGCTATCAATATAGTTATGGATTATGTTAAAACTAAGTAAGGGGCCGTTCAAGTATTATGTAAGCACTATAGGGCGGCAGGGGGGTCTTTGCTTTGCTTATTTTTGATGACATGGGGGTGTGGGGGGTCGAGATAGTGATTACGTCAGCACTGCTCAGCAGTAGTTATTTATTTTTTACACATTGGCAACCCACACATTGACTATGTTTGAAAACAGAATATATATTCGGGGATTCCCACAAATAATAAATAAGTTTAGGTACTCGCTTAAAAAACAGAATACATTAATAGAAAAATGCATATAGGTACCAATTTTTACGTAAGCATGGGAGGGGGGGTTAAGAGCTTTGCTTACTTTTGGTGACAAGGGGGAAGAGGGGGTAAATAATTGTAATAAATCTGCTTACGTAATACTTGAACGGCCCCTAATGCAAGATTTGCATGACGTCTAGTTTCCAAGCTAAATCTATTTGTTGCCTCAAGTAAGTCCACATGGTGCATGAACCTTGGATAAGTTCCACGCATCCGCATATAGACATACCTGAGGAATTTTTTCTGGATTTGTTCCAGCATATTAATATACTTAGTTTGGTGCGGAGTCCACACACCACTAGCATACTCCAGCTTACTTCGTATGACGCCATCAAACATGGCTATCATTGCATCTGGGTCGTGAAATTGTTTACATGTTCTGGTGATAAACCCCAGGAGTTTGTAGCATGCTGTAGTAAGTCGTGATATGTGGTCCGAGAATGTTAGTTTGGGATCAAAGACGATACCGAGATCTTTATAGCTATTGACTCGGCATAATTTTTTCTCTTTAATGGTGTAATCAAAAACTACGGGCTTCTGAGAGCGGGTATATGTCATTGTTACGCATTTTTTATATTAAATTCTAATTTGTTTTTATCTGACCATTCTGCTATAGCATCAAGGTCAGATTGCATTTTTAAGCAGTCTTCGTAAAATATTATTTACATCAAAAGTTTGAGATCATCCGCAAATAAAAGACATCTGCTCTATTTTACACAGACCTGGATGTCGTCTATAAGTATTAGGAACAACAGAGGACCAAGGTTTGACCCTTGGGGAATACCTGACAAGGCGGGGAATTGTTTAGATTCCTGTCCATTTATTGATACATATTGTCTTCTGGATTTTAGATATGACGCGAAGAAGATAAGTGTCAGATGATCGAAGCCAAGTTTAAACATTTTAAGTAATAAAATATCATGATCAACTCGATCAAAAGCCTTGGCAAAATCCGTATACACTACATCGGTTTGGTGTCTCGAGTCCAGTCCGACGGCCACCAATCGCGAAAATGTTAACAAATTTGATACCGTGGATTTTCTTGGCATGAAACCGTGTTGGTTTTCTCCTAGAAACGGCATAATTTGGTGATGTAATTTCTTATAAATAATCATTTCAAATATTTTGGGTATAGTTGACAGAATGGCAACAGGTCTGTAATTCTTAATATCAGCCTTGTCTCCAGCTTTGAAAATTGGGCTCACACGCGTGAGTTTCCAGGAATGGGGGAAACAACCAGTAGAAATGCTTAGATTATATATATAACTCAGTGGATGACTTATGATTTTTGACATATAAGCAATTGTATTAGGGGGTATTCCGTCTGGGCCTGCCGCCTTATCGAGCTTTAAAGTCCGAGTACAGGCATCTACTTCCTCTGCACAGGTTAGCCCAAGACTGATTTTTCCGATATTCCAGGGCTCCTCTGTTCGAGTAAAGTCTAGATTTAGTAGAGGGGCTGTCTGGCTGTACACTGATTTGAAATAGTCAGCAAATTTTTGGCTAACTATTTCGGGATCGGAAATAGTCGCCGTTCCGTCGCTTAAGTTTATTTGGGTATGAGGATTTGCTTTTTGAGATTTAATAAAATCCCAAAAATATTTGACATCATCTTTGATCCCAAACTGAACTTTTTCTAAATATTGGCGTTTTGCAATTGCAATATCTTTTTTAAGCTCGGATCGCATCGCAGAAAATAACAAGTAATCTGAGTGATCCCCACGCAGTTTGTACCTTCTTCGATGCGATTCTTTGCTTTTAAATTTATCTATAATTGTTTTAGAGAACCACGCTGGATAATTAACATTTTTACATACATATTTTCTAGTAGGGATACAAATTTCAAAAACACTGAATAAAACATTGTTTAAGTACTTGACTGCGTCATTTGCATCCGATATCGTGTATAGGTAGTTCCAGTTGAATTCTGAGAGTATGTCATTTATTAACGGCATGTTTGCTCTTTTGTACTGGAACTGATGGTTGTAGGTAGATAGTGCCGGGCGTTTAGTACTATTTCGCAACTGACGTCGGTTGCACTTTGTCCTGAATAACTTCATAAGAATTGATAAGGTCGGATGAAATTTATCTTCAAGGACCAAGGGTTCATCACATCGACTGACGTCACATCTATTCGTGTTACTCAATACTAAATCAAGCATATTGCCAAAATGATTTTTTATCACATTTTGTTGTTTAAGATCATTAGAATTCAAAAAATATAAATGCTCTAACATAACCTCATCGGATTTGTTAGTGAAATTGAAGTCGCCCATTATAATGACGTTTCTATCCTTTAATATTTTCGATTGATATTCTTGATCAATATAATCGTAGAATTTTATTCGATTCTCTGAATCATCTGTGCAATAGAAATATACAACACATATGTACGCTGTAAATTTATTTTTTGTCACCTTTAGCCAGATGTGTTCGCCTTCCGTTTCTAGGATTTGCTTTCTCTGGGACGTTAGTGTATTATTAACCGCTATGCATACACCGCCTCCGCGTGCATCGTTATCTCTGTCCCGCCTGTAGACTGTATAGCGCTTGTCGAATAATTCCTAGTCGAAGACAGAGGAGGTCAACCATGTTTCCGTCAGGCAGATAATTTCGTAGTTTTGTAGTAGTAAATTCCTCGAAAATTCTTCCGTCTTGGTATTTAGTCCACGAACATTTTGGTAAAGTATATCTAAGCTTGCCATTTAATTAGATACGTTCCTTATTAGCTGCTTGTAAAAATTTATATTTACTTACAGCAATACCTGTTGGCCAGACTGATGGGTTAAGAAAGATTTCTCGGTTCTCTTCCGGGACGCCTATCTTAAATGAGCTGTAGTTTCCTCGAGCGTTTAATTTAACTACCTCAAATTCGGTAGAGACTATCGTTTTTAGGTATTCCTCTATAACTGGCACCTCTGTTCCCGCGGTAAATCACCACGCGTGAATATAGAACTTACGAGCTACGGCTCGTAATGTTGAATCCGTTTTGGTACCCGTAACGATGGGAAGACGTTTACTTTACTTATCTTGAGTGATGAGGCCCATTTCCACCTCGGTGGCTTCGTCAACAAGCAAAATTGTCGCACCTGGGTCTCGGAAAACCCAAGAGTTATTGTTGAAAAGCCTCTCTATCCTCAACGTGTGACTTTTTGTTGTGGTTTATGGTCCAGCGGAGTCATTGGACCTTACTTTTTCGAAAATGAGGCTGGAGCAACAGTTACGGTGAATAGATTGCGCTATCGAGAGATGATTAATGATTTCTTATGGCCGGAATTGGATGGTATTGATCTGGACAACGTTTACTTTCAACAAGACGGCGCTACGTGCCACACAAGCAACGAAACCATTGATCTTTTACGATTGAATATCAAAATAACACCTCTTATTGGAAAACCCTGTAGAATAAAAACAATTATTGAGCCCCTATTTTTGGGGTCTGGGCATGCGCTGTTGGTGTCGTATTGATACTCAATATAAATCTTTTGCTTCAGTTTAGGGCACACATAAGTTTTGCGCCGGATTGACAAGGAATCAGTATCCAACACATGGCAATTCTCACATACTTCTTGGTTTAATTATTTTGCTGTCTCTGAATATGTATATGAAATGATGTTGCTTCCCCACTTTAAGTATTACTGTAATATTAAATAAATAAATACTATTTTTTATCGGGAGATGTTCCACTATCCTGACAATATGACGAGTGGAATTCATAACTGAAAACGTGTAATATTTTCGAAGGAAGCAAATACTTTGGGGTGTGACATATTGAATGAAAAAAACATACACTTAGTAAGACACCACTTTATTTTTGAATCAATAACGATAGCCAACCGGGTTTCGCTTGTCCCAAGCTTTATCAGGGCTAAATATCAACTAAAGCTAATTAGATACAGGCACATATATATATATAGGTAAATGAAAACAATGAGTGAAAGAGATACAAAACAGATAGAAAGAGATGCAAAATAGAAAAGGTGGAGACAAATTATTAAGGACAAGGAGGAGGGAGGGGGGGAAGGAAAGAACAGTTTCAGCGGCGGAATAAATTTAATATGGGACTATCAGATAAATTAATTTGGTTATTTATTATATTTAAATTATTATTAACTGCTTTTTTTATTTCAAGGGCTTCTAAGTTGTTTAGTCTAATTCCAGATCCATTTTTATGCAATATTTTAGTTCCAGAGATTTTATCGAATGAATGATTAGATTCTATTAAATGATTCGCGAATTCTGAAAAGGCATTATTGTTTAAACATCGTATATGTTCTTTTACTCTTAAGTTGACATTCCGGGCCGTTTATCCGATATAAAAAGCAGAACAATCATTACAATTAAGTTTATAATAATAATTGGATGACTTGTATAGCGCCGTTTTTGTGCAAAATCACCTCAAGGGCGCTGTACAAACTTATAATACATTTCTACAGTGATCTATGTTATTACTTAACTATTTATGGAGAAAATATACAGTACAATACTTACCTGGTAGGTCACTTGAGATTAACACTTAATTAACATTATCTGATTGTTTACTGGCGAAATTTAGATACAGGATTTAGGACTTTATTGAAAAATTGAATATAACTGGACTTTCTCTTAGGAATGGTATATTTAATTTAAGGGTACGACAGCTTAAAAAGGTAAGTTTTCAGTTTAGACCTGAATTCTGTTGGACTTGTTATGGATCTTAGTTCCGGAGGGAGTTTATTCCAAGCCTTCGGCCCAGATACTCCGAAAGCGCGATCACCAAACTTAGTATTTGGCTTGCGCTTAGGTTCTATCAGTCTGCCTACAGCTGATGATGTTGCTGATCTAAGCGTTGACTGCCTCAGACCAGTGTTTTCCGGGACGCATAGTTCAGAGATGTAGGGTGGGGTCATTTCATTGATGGATTTAAACACCATCCAGCACAGTTTGTACTGGATTCTTTCAGGGCAGTTGAGCCAGTGAAGGTTACGAAGGTGTTCTGAAATGTGCGAATATTTTGAAACCCCGGTTATGAGCCGTGCTGCTGCATTAAACACTGATTGAAGTTTGTCAATTTGATATTTTGGAAGGCTGGCATAAATGCCGTTGCAGTAATCGAGATGTGAGACTACGTAAGAGTTGACAAGTAGTTTTGTTGCTTCTGTAGGAAGGTTTCTTCGGACAGACTTGAGTTGTCTTAGGTGAAAAAAACCGGTGCTTACAGTCCTATTTATTTGACTTTTAAACAAAAAGTCTGAATCTAAATTGACACCGAGAAGTTTGACTGTTGTTTTTGGGATGATATCGCTGCCGGAAATAGTAATAGGTGAATTGTCTATGAAATGTTGACGTTTGTTTGTGGCTGCCCAGAGAAACTCAGTCTTAGATGGATTGAGCTTCAGCTTGTTTGAAGACATCCAACGAGTTATTGCTTCTAGACATTCAGTTATACGGATCTTGAGACTATTGATTTCATTTGGAGCGCAGTAAAAATAAACTTGCTGATCGTCAGCGTAGCAGTGAGACAAGAGATCAAATGACTCGATTATTTTGGCGACATCATTTGTAAAAAGGATGAAGAGAAGTGGACCCAAAACGGATCCCTGGGGTACCCCTGAAGAAAGTGTTGCGAAGTTGGAGAGTTTATTTCCAACCCTCACGGCTTGTAAGCGATTGGATAAATAGGATACCAGCCAATTTTTTATGTCGGAATTCAAACCAAATGTTTCCTCTAATCTCCTTATGAGGAATTCATGATCAATCGTGTCAAACGCTGCACTCATGTCTAGGAGTGAGATAAGTGATAACTTACCTGACTCTACGGCAAGAGTTATGTCTGATAGCATACGAAGTAGTCCGGTTTCAGTTGAGTGGAACTTTCTGTACGCAGATTGACGTTTTGCGAATAATTTATTTGAATTCAAGTGACTGGTTATTTGTGCGGCAGCAATTTTCTCCAGGATTTTTGAAATAAATGATAGATTTGAAACGGGTCGATAATTACCTAAGTTATCGGCATCTAGTTTTGAATTTTTCAGGATTGGTGTAACTACAGCTGACTTGAGTGGTTCAGGAAAGTCACCCGTGCTAAGTGATTTATTAAAAACGTGAACTAGGAATGGCGCTAAAACAGTAGAACATTGTTTTAATAACCATGTCGGTATGGGATCAAGACTGCACTGTTTATTAGGCGAGCTTGAAATAATTTTTATTACTTCTTCCAGTGTTGTGGGTCTGAAGGACGACAAAATTCCTTTAGAATTTAAAGTGAATATTGGCGGAGGGGCGTGAGATGCGGAAACACGAATGGATTCAATTTTTTCCCGAAAAAAAATTGAGAAGGCATCCGGGGTAATATCTATTTTCTTTGGAACAGTGACTTCGGAAATTACAGTCTTTATTGAGTTCCAAAGACGTCGCGGGTTGGTTCGCTCAGAGTTAATCTTTTCTTTCCAATAGTCTGATCTTTTGGAATTAATTTTACACGTATACTGTTTTTGAGCAAGGATCCACGCCCGAGTAGCTTAGTTTGTCGTCTTTATCTTTAGTATTAATTAAGTATTTACCTAAATTATTATTAGTGTAAAAGGCGGGTTTTATTTCAGATGGGAATTTTTTAACGCTTAAAGAAGAAAAGTTATTTGTATACAGAACTCTACGCCATTGGAATGTTTGATTTATGTTTACATTATTGGGGTTATAAGATTTGTTAAATAGGAGTTTATTTGATGCTATTTGTTTCAATTTTTTATTAAGAATATTGTCTATTAGTTTTGTATCATACCCGTTGTTAAAATATTAAACTCCTTCCACAAACAAATTCAATTCACTGTAGAAATAGGTACAAACTTAACCTTGAATTTTCTAGACCTAACTTTAAGTATAATTAACAATAAATTTGAATTTAATATCTATCGTAAGCCCACGTATACTGATATTACAATTCACAATTCATCCAACCATCCTATATCCCACAAACATTCGGCATTTCACTCCATGATTCATAGATTGGTTACCGTACCATTGAATAATAATAATTTTTGCAACGAATTATCCATCATTAAACAAATTGCTTTAAACAACGGGTATGATACAAAACTAATAGACAATATTCTTAATAAAAAATTGAAACAAATAGCATCAAATAAATTCCTATTTAACAAATCTTATAACCCTAATAATATAAACATAAATCAAACATTCCAATGGCGTAGAGTTCTGTATACAAATAACTTTTCTTCTTTAAGCGTTAAAAAATTCCCATCTGAAATAAAACCCGCCTTTTACACTAATAATAATTTAGGTAAATACTTAATTAATACTAAAGATAAAGACGACAAACTAAGCCACTCGGGCATATATAAACTTAATTGTAATGATTGTTCTGCTTTTTATATAGGAAAAACGGCCCGGAATATCAACTTAAGAGTAAAAGAACATATACGATGTTTAAACAATAATGCCTTTTCAGAATTCGCGAATCATTTAATAGAATCTAATCATTCATTCGATAAAATCTCTGGAACTAAAATATTGCATAAAAATGGATCTGGAATTAGATTAAACAACTTAGAAGCCCTTGAAATAAAAAAAGCAGTTAGTAATAATTTAAATATAATAAATAACCAAATTAATTTATCTGATAGTCCCATATTAAATTTATTCCGCCGCTGAAACTGTTCTTTCCTTCCCCCCCCCCTCCCTCCTCCTCGTCCTTAATAATTTGTCTCCACCTTTTCTATTTTGCATCTCTTTCTATCTGTTTTGTATCTCTTTCACTCATTGTTTTCATTTACCTATATATATATGTGCCTGTATCTAATTAGCTTTAGTTGATATTTAGCCCTGATGAAGCTTGGGACAAGCGAAACCCGGTTGGCTATCGTTATTGATTCAAAAATAAAGTGGTGTCTTACTAAGAAAACGTGTAATTTCGTGTGATCATGAAAATCAAGAAAAAGCACCGCCGGCAAAAATTATCTACATACATTCAGATCAAACCACAAAATGTAGTCGTTTTTATGATTTTGAAATGTAAAGAACATGTGGCAAAATGACATAAGTAATTTTACCATCGCTCGTGTGAAATTCTCGCCGAAGACGTGATGAAGGTTTTACTACAAACACTGCATGGAAATGGCCTCTCATTTGTGTGTGATCGTATATGAATTTCCAGTTGATATTTATCAATGAAACTCTTACTGCACAAATGACAAATAAAGTTTTTCAGACCGGTGTGAGAAAACCTAAAAAAACAAACAATAAAATAATAACCTAAATTCAATGACAGAAAGTACATAATAACAACTATTTTTACTACCCGACTTTGCCTGAGATTTGGATTGGCAAACAAATAATATTATATTTAGTCTTACATTTAAATTAATTTTCACAGATCATGTTAATGACGTGAGCTGAAAATAGTTGTGTTGAAAATAGAGAAATTTAAACTTCTAGAGGAGCCTTCACTGCAACTGCCCAATTAAGTGTTAAAATAGTTGTGTTGAAAATAGAGAAATTCTAGAAATTTAAACTTCTAGAGGAGCCTTCACTGCAACTGCCCAATTAAATGTTAAAATGCCCTGCATAAGTATAATATGGCAACCGCAAGTAAAAAGCCAAGGAATTACTTCATAGATTCCCATAACAGATCATAGGAATTGGCAATGCTGGATGCCTGAACTTAAGGATACGCCGGTACACAACGGGTACAAATCTCGTGCATCTGACAGGCTATGCCGACATGTTAACGGTTAACATACCTATGTCGGTCCAGGCCTCCCAAACTAAGAAATGTTTTGTTACATCCCTCCACCGAGCAGACGATCCTCTCTCTATCAGAAGAGTGGGTGGCTATGTGTATGACTTGTTTTGCCTTGGTGTTAAAACATTTATCACACACTTCACATTTGAATGTGTTCCCGCGCCTGTGCATGTTCCTGTGGTCCTTTTCACTTCTATAAGCTAAACATTTCAAAAATAATTTACATGTATTATAAATGTAATTCTTAAGAGTTCATAGTTCATGTGGTTAAATTATGTTTATAAAACCCATACACTTCTAAATAGTGAGATACTCTCAGTATGGAAAGACCACTATTGATTACAATATCTATCCAAGTTCGTCCGCCATGACACGGGGACATCCCTAGCATGGCAGGCGAAAAATCAACCCAAAGTGTGCAGTAATCTTAATTTCAGAAAAAAATTATATTACTACTATTATTTATAGCCATATAATAGATCTGAATTGAAAGGTTTATCCAACCTTCAATTTCTTTCCCCTTTCAGAGAGCAATAGAGAAAAACCAGTGGGTTGAATTATTTTAGGATTTACCCTAACAAATTGTTTAAATTTAGAGTTTCAAATCCAACTTTTTGTATCAAAGGAGATTACTTCAATGATGAAATTTCTTTAATCTTTTATTCCATACAATATATAATATATTATTCTTCTTGAAAATAAAAATGAAAACATACATTTTCCACACAGTTCACAAAAGTATCTTTTAATTCCAATATGTGAATCCTGGTGAGAAATTAGTAAATATCTCCACTTGAATGTTCTGGGGCAGAGACTGCATGTCAATTTTTCCACCTTTTCTGCTGCCGGTCTCTTTATCTTCAGTTTTATGTTTTTTTTTTTCTCTCGCTTCAATTCTGTGAAAAGGCACAATTATTTAATTCGCAGGAATAATAAATGGAATCCTAAAATTACTCACCAAAAATACCTATAAAACCATCACAGTATTTCCACCGATCATCTGTGTTTTAAAGATCAAAATCCATCTGTTAAGATATTATGGTTTTTGTTCAGGTATCAGAGGGGTACCTGACTACAGTAGTATTGTAGTACCTATCTGCGAACCCAATGTTAAGTTAACTCAGCATCTGAGAGGTTAACTTAACATTGGCTTCAATGGAACCCCATGTATGAGCTCGTTAGAGCTTAGCTTATTGAATATGTAAATGAAAATCTTTTGGGGAAGAGTCAATTCCTCTTGGTCATAGTCTAACATGACAAAAATATACCCCCAAACTTACTCCATTCCTTTTTCTTCGCATTTAAACAATATCCTTAAACTTCGGGATGTAACAGAACACTGTGTCAAATAAATAAACTACCAAATGATTTAAATAAATATATTATACTTACTTCTTTTTTCATGTGCTATTCCTCGTAATGACTTATTAGAATCCAATTTTACAGGGCTATCTAAGCTCTCATCAAAGGAAGAAGCTCTTTCATCTTCCATATCATCAAGTTCCTCCACCTTTATACAATCATCTTCGTCTTTGATATCTTTATCAGACAGTTTCATTTCAAATAAATTTGAATCAAATATGGGTGTTTCTTCTTTTTCCAGCTTTATTTCACTGTCTTTTATGATATTAGCCACGTACTCCAGCATAATTTTAAATGAGTTTTCACATAATCTGCGAAATTTATAAGCTGAAGATAACTGCTTGCGACATTTAACGCAGATCTGGCTAGGGAGTCCATCTTTCTCAGATACCTGAAAGAAAAGACATTATAATTATGAATGAAGACACACCACCATAATTAAATTGATAACATTGTAAATAACTCACCGTTACCGTGGCACAAGCCAATAACATATCTGTACAAGGAATAGAAACGTCTCCAATATAATCTTCGATTTCAAAAATTGATGACATATTTCCTTCTCCTAAACAAATACGGCAAATCTTTTCGAAGTGCATTTTAAAAATTACTTTGATAAAAACCACAGAAAACAGAATACTTATTGCGAAACTTAACAGAAACTGGGACTGTGTTTTGATCAAAGGAGTTATTCCACAAAACGCAATTTGATAAGGAAGTTCAAAATAAGTATTTCTCCACTTATCACAGAATTCACAACATTACAAGTTATACCCAGAACTAAAAACAAAAACATCTAAAAGAAATGGTAAATGCAAAAAAATATATATTCATTTACACTTGATAATAAACATGTTTTTACGAATCAATTAAGTTCATACTATTAAAATAAAAATAAGTCAAACATTTTTCACGTTTCATTATTTGCTTTTGTTTTTCGACTTTTGACAGTTTTCATCTGGCCAAAGAAGAGCAAAAATAACGAGAAGGAAAGAGAAGTTTCGTAGGCTACTCAACACGAATACGGACGAATAGCGAGTTCATACACCATATTTTTTTATAGGTACCTACCTTAACACTAGTGGTGGGCGTAATGCGTAATCGAATTTTGTGATAATATTTTACAAGTTCGTTTCCGGGATAAAGTCTTGTCGCGGAAACATTGTGATAAACAAAGTTTTCGTTTCCGATGCAGTTATTATCGAATTATGTTTTTTTATAATAATAAGTCGTCATTGAAATATTCTCAATGTCTTATGAGTGCTGGTAGACTGCTCGGCTTTTCCGGACGGTTTTCAGATTATTTATTAGTATGGCATTACACGCATACGCTGCAATGTATGCAATCACTCAATGCATCAAGACATCCAGACAACCAAACTTAGGAAGGCTGTACACCACTTTACACCTATAAATAATGAATCCAACTTATGGTAATTAATTTTTTCGCAAGTTTAACTCACTTTTATTTGCGATAAGATGACTTCCTGTAAACAACGATTTGCTGCTGTCAAATTTATGCGATTTTGTCAATAAAGACGAAAAGGCCCAAATAAAGTGTTAGGATAGAAGTTGGATTGAGTTAAACAATTCTTCGCGGGCTTATCCACTTATCCTAATCAGATTTTATTTCACATAAAAAAATAGTTTTTGAAGGAAAAAAATCCTATGAAAACATTTTTTTCCCACAAAAACCTGTCTTTTAATTTTTGACATCTCGCATTGGCGCGTTTAGGTACCATTTCTTACGGTAAGCATCTCAACTTATCAAACTGATTTCATAACCTGTGAGAAGGCTGGAATTTCGCTCGGACGCGATTAGACCTGTCAAAAACTTACGCCTCTAACGGCTTTTGTAACTTGCTGTAAATTACGATGAGAGACTTAGGACGGGTAGTTTCACAGAATTTGAACAATTCATCAAATTTAAAAGCTGATTTTCAAGTTCTGTGATGTGAAGGTTCCATTAAAGTTCTGTTATTATTTCAGTATTGTGAAACAACTGGCCAATAATTATATAGTAACAGAACTTGAATAGAACCTTCACAGAACTTAAAAATCAAATGTGCCGAGTGTAGTTTTTTATTAATTTAAAATAATGATTATATTATTAAGCAAATCGACTATGATAGTGTTTTCAACAAGTAAAATTTTGTTTATACATTTTTTAAATTAACATAGGCTTAGTAATTATCAAAATCAAATCGAAAATATGACCTTTTTCAGACCGTAATACGTGCGTTTTAAAAAATACTATTAAAGGCTGAATATCATCAAAAAATACCTGAAGGGGTTTTCTTTAAACGTACGAAAAAAAAAACTAAAAAATAAATAAAATAGGTTCGTAGTTTAATTTTTTCATAAACACTAATTGTACTTGTTTTTAAAATGCAGATTATAAAACTTTGGATACGTTTATTTAACAAAACTAAACGATAAATTATTGGTATTATATTTTTCCATTTTTTAAAGTTAATTTAATATTTTTTATACTACAATTTAAGAAAGAACACTTAGATTTTTAAATTACTTTTAAAATACGCCGTCTGCTGGCGCCTATTTGAAATTTTAAATACGGTAGAACATCGAACTAAAAGCTTCTTTTAAATATCCCAACAGATGGCGCTATCATGGTTCGCTATCGACTCTTCCCATGTCCATAAGCTAGCTAGAGTATTTTGAAAGTCTAAGGCGGTGTCTAGTAATTTATCAATTCGAAATAATGAACATATTATTACGCAATACGGTAAATATGATGTTCTTAGCCGGAAAAAAAAATATTATAAATTTTTATTATTTATAAAGACTTAGCATTTATCAAAATTAAATCAGAAATATGACCTTTTTATGGCCGTCCTTTCGTATTGTTCAAAAAATATTTTTAAATTTTGAATATATCAAAAAATACCTTGAAGGTTTTCCTTCAAGACTTCGTTCAGAAATTAAAAAAAAAAAAAAGAATAAGGTTGTGGTATAATTATTTCCTAGGCACTATCTTTAATGTTTTTGGAAATGCGGTTTACTAAACTTTGGTTAAATTTATTCTAAAAAAAGGAACGAGGAATAGTTTCTATTATTTTTGTCCACTTTTTAAAATTATTTTCACATTTTTAAATTACCATTTGTTTAAGAGTTTCGAGTTTATTAAAATAATAAATTATTTTGCCGTAAAGTGGCGACATTAATTCAGCTACAACGGCAGAAATTAGAACTGAAGGCTTATTTTTAAATATGTCAACAGATGGCGTTAATCACGGAACGACACTTGGAATTTTCAACAAAATCTTTCGTGTCATCAGTCAGGGAAGATAATACCTACTTGTATATACGAAGTTTGCCAGTAATTTTTTATAAATTGACAAACGGTCTTGCTGTGCACGTGTTTATACATGTGTTAGTTTTCGACGTGGACATGCTCACACACACTTGTGTATATTATGTAAATATGTTTTGTCATTGATTTTGAGGACAGGCATCAGAGATGTTCATCGAGTTAGGTTGATACGATTCGTCTTCACAACATTTTATTGTATAAGTAAAATAATATTACATTTATTGTGAGGTGTGCTTAGCTGATTCTTATTTGGTACATGCTATATACGTTCATAATTTTTATTTCAAATTTAATGTACTTTACATACGATTTTTATATATTGAAGTGAAACTTCTTTACGCGCGTTATGCATTTTCAAGGACCGGAGTAAAACCGACTCATGACCGTCAAGTGACTCAAGGCCGATAACGCGACTAATTACCCTCGCAGATGTGCGTGACAAGTTTTTTTAGTAAAAAAACAGCCGTAAGTGAGTTTTTCAAAATTTAAAATTGCGCGGGACAAGTCAATTGAGGAGTACACGTCGTATACGCGGTTCTCGTCGCGCAAGATACCTCTCTTTGCGGTCTAGAGGCAGAGTGTTCGACACTCGTTATGCAGGACCCGGGTTCGAATCCCATATTTTTATAATTTTTAATTTTTTTTTATCACATGCTACTTATAAATATGTGAATTTATAAGTAGCAATTTAGTAGTAATTTATTTTTACTTGTGTCATGACATTGTTTTTAATAATGCATTACACATTATTTACTTAGGCACCGTTGTTTTCTTCTATGATCCTTATTAAAAAAAGCTTACAAAAATCATGTTTTTTTGTTATCCTTCAAAACATGCATTTTTTACTCTTGAATAGTCTTCAAGCACGTTTTTTTATTACGGTCAGAGCACATTGATGTACCTACCTAGGTACCTACCTATTGTATTTTTTATGTCAGCGCGGAGCCTTCTGCAGTGGGAAAGTGTTTTAAAAAATCAAATATTGACATACAATATAAGTCAGTTATAATTAGTGACATCTTACGAATTTCAACAGAACTTTTTTAGTACAGAACTGTCTTTAAATGGCTAGTAAAACCTAGTTTCTCCGCTGGGGGGCATTGTTGTAGTTTCGTTCTGAACAGGGTACCTATTATACTTGGCCCTAAGCGAGCAAGCGTAATTACTAGTGCCACGTGATTATGGTGCAAGTGTGAGTCAACGCTCATAAAGGTCATCTGACGGTCAAACCCGGCGTGCGCAAATAAATTTTATTTTTTTTGTGTTATTTCACAATTAATACATTAAACATAATATAAAGTGTGTTTGCAGCACGATCCAGAGTGAAATTAACTCTCAGTATCGCCCTGGTGTGAGACCACCATTCCGAATGGAAACGTTATTTCTAAGCTTTTGCCGTGTTTAGTGACCGGATATAAATAGCCAGGTACTTTTCTACATTTGTCTTCCCCATCTTCTTCCCCTCCCCAATACCTTCACCCTAGTACTCAGATTGGGGATGCCACAGTCTCGCAGTTCCAGACGGGAGCGGTTGAGACTCTTGTGCGGTATATAAAAAATATATGTTTTATTTTTTTGACATCCAGAAACACACCAGACCTGACAACAAACTGTCTATTGAAAGTGAGAAGTTTGAATGAATATCTTGTTGCATCTTGTATACAAACGTACCTACTGGGCGCAGGCGTGCGACAATTTTTTTTACACCGATATCCTTAGTAAAAATGTATCATTTCATAACGCGCCAGTTCGCTCCATTGCAGAGGGCGGTCGGACATTTTTAGGTCGGGATATCAATTTACCGTCCACTGTAAAACAACTTACAAAAATGTCCACCCGCGCAGGGCGCTTTTTAGTTCTGAGTGCTAAGTGGCATTGTTGTAAATGAACTGAATGTTGCCAAATCTGGCGTTTTGCTTCACCAAGGACTGTTGAATACAAGCGAATTTTGGGCCCGATGGCGTTTCTGTGGGCCTTAGAAAACAATAATGTTATTTATAACGGTTATTGTTGACCGAGGTAGAACGAACACAGGTACTCTGTTTTTTGACCAGATGTAGGTATATTTTTTACAATGCGTGCATCTGACGGCCGGCGTAGTCCGGTGGTGAGGCTTTGGACTCCCATTCCGAAGGTCGTGGGTTCGAACCCGGTGTACGCAAATAAAGAAGTATTAGCATTTATATCTGAACCTAGATATTTATTCTGGACCACAGAATCAATAAAATTTTATTTTGTTAAAAGTATTTTGGTATTTAAAATTTTAAGTACGTAAAAAATTATTTATTTATATTATTTCATTTAATTCATTGTTATCTATTGAATTTAATGTGTTAATTATTGTGCATAAAACTATGTAAAACCAAATGCCAAAATGTTTTTAATAGAGATATACATAATTAAGAAATTGGCACATACATCATCATACATGTCATAATATGGAAAATCAGGACTAAAGATATATGAAGAAATAATAATAATATAAGCGATTAGTCATAATAGACCCGATATAGTTTTACATGAAAAAATTTAAAAAATTAACTTATATCATTGATGTCGCTATACCAAATTCCTGTAATATTCAAAAATCTGTTAGCGAAAAAATAAGAAAATACACAGATTTAGGAAATTAAATAAAAAGAATTTGGCATTCTCAGACTATAAAAATATTACCATTCGTTATTTCGGCTACTGGCATTATACCTAGCTCTCTAATTAAAAATTTAGGCGTATTAGATCTTTCAAAAAAATTATATATAAAGATGCAAAAGTCGGTCATTTTGAATACATGTAGGATAACAAAAGATTTTTTAAATATTTATGTTGAGGGATCAGTAGGATTTATAGGCCCTGTTAGAAGTTCTACCGAGCCGAACCCTCTGATATGAAAATATCTGGAGTCGGTGAATTATTTTCCCATTTGATCTTTTATGAGTTGACGTGTTGTTCTTGTATTGTTTTGTATTTATTTTGCTTATATAATGCACTTACATAATGTTGATTGACTAGATGATCATTTGTGGAAAAGTGAGTGGAAGGGTTTAGTTTTTCCTATTTTCTTTTTTTTTATTTATTGCCGGTAACCCGGTCGTTTATTGACATCAATATTTGTTTACAAATTATGTGCGCTACCCGACTCACTAGACAATATCTGTTCTGAGCCGGGTAGCAGTATCTACCATTACATATATCAATAATAATAAAAGTGAATAAAAATACAAAGTAAATAAATAAAAATACAAAATACAGGAAAAAGAAACGTAATTAAAAAATAAAAGATTACCTAGATAAAATAATCTAAATATAAATTATTACATTCATATGTAACAGTAATTGAACTTTTTTTTTTTTTTAAATATGTCATATAAAAATTAGCATGGAAGGTTTGCAAGTAACTTGTTAATGCAATTTCTTTTTTTGTTCATTAGCCACGTATTAAAGTATTTATATGTACATTTTCTGTTGATTTGAGTAGTATGTTGTGTTTCTTTTAAGAAAATATTGAATATGGAAGGTGCGAGGTAAGATTCATGTTTTTTTAGCAAGAGTGGATTTAATTTTTGGCACTTGTAAATGATTGTTAGATTTAGCTCTAGCGTTCTGGGAGTGAGATATGTGTGAAGGTGACGATTTTCTGCAATTTGTATGGATAATTTTTTTTATGAATAGCTTCCTGATATCAAGTATTTTATTTTTAATTAAAAGATTTTCAGTGGGATAAAGATATGGTTTTTTGAACATAGTTCTAATAAGTGCTTTATGAGCTGTATTAAGTAGCTTGATGTATGTGTCTGCGGCACCACCCCATGCCTATGGGGAAGATTTAACCCGGACAACAAAATCGGAAGAATAAAAAAAAAGAAATGTCAGGCTTTCTGTAAAAATATTAAAATACATACAATTAAATTAAATGTTACCTTGTATATATTCGTTTATATTCTAATTAAATAAATAATACAAAAAAATAGTGCCATCTGGTAACTGAAATTCATAACTTTTATAACGAAGATTTACATTACCGCCATCTTACTGTTTTCAG
Organism: Hesperophylax magnus; assembly: GCA_026573805.1. NCBI lineage: Eukaryota > Metazoa > Arthropoda > Insecta > Trichoptera > Limnephilidae > Hesperophylax > Hesperophylax magnus. The sequence goes on from JAIUSX010000049.1 coordinate 17,118,737, forward strand.
GCAAACGTTTTTAAAATAAATTCTAGTTAGAAAAAATATTGTTTTGGAAATGAACAACAGAGTTCGTGTGTGTCGAAAATAGTTGATTTTGTCAGGTATACAATCACTCTTAAGAGTGGGTTATAGGGCAGAATGGTGATTTGCTGGAAAACGGCTTAATACTACCTTTCGTATGTCATTCTCAGACTTCATATTCTTTGTTACCAATTAATGGACTATTATTTTTCAGTCTGCCTATTTTTTTGTAGTTGTTGTAGGCATTCGACCATAAAAAATAAAAACATTGATACACCATACAACCCACTTTTAAAACTTGGATCTATGATTATCGCGTTAATAACGGCTTTACACAATATTTTTAATTTAAAATATGTATATAATACACACATCTGTAGAAGTACGGCCTCTTATTATCGTTATGCTATCTGTGGATATTAACAATTAAATAAATACTTCATCTTGCACCAAATTTTCAACACATTTCACAGTTTTTTACTTATTCCGGGATGGAAGCCCCCGGTGATGGCGGTGAAACTATAGGCTCCCTGTTTTACGGCGTATATATTTCGAAAATGCCATCAAAATGTTTCATTAATGGGTCTAAAAGTAGAATACCGACTCACTTAAAGAATTGCAATAATCTAGAGAAGCTACAAAAACAGTAAGTACTCACAAATTCTCTTTTTTCATGTAAATTTGACGTATTGTATTTTTTCAACTGTCATATTTTTTAAATGGCGTAAAATACAACATTTAATATGCGTTCCTTTTCCTAACGGTTAACACTAACGTCATGTTGTTTACTGGCGGCATCTTTATGCAAGTGTGTGTGAGAGAATTCATTGTCTTTACGCGCTCTGACTAAGTGGGAGAGTGAACGTTTTTTTATAGGGCACGTTTGGTAATTGAACCAAAAATTACCATCTCACGCCAGATCATTTGTTGGTTTGGTAAAATCGGACGTTTTAAGTGAAAACAAGTCAAGTTTTTCACTGTTCCTACCTTACATGGTAAGGGGTATTAACACGTTGAACCATTGTGGAAATGAAGAAACATTACCATTTTAAATTTGAAAAAAAAATACTCAGATGGCATCGGCGACCATCAAAACGTATTCCTTTTTTTTTACCAAAAATTTTCCATGAAAATCAAGAAAATTAACTGCGGTCACCGGTGACCGTCATGGCACTATGGGAGAAAAATGACGATTTTCGTTATGAGGAGTAAACAAGCTTATTACCGTTTTTTATTTTTATCTTTAGATTAAACAGATAAAAAAATCTTTTTAAGGAAATTAACAATACCATCGCTTTTCTGCGTATAAACACGTAACCGTTCACACGTTGTCAAATCAAAGATATTCTATCTATGTGTTGTGTTGTAAAGTTCCAAACAATAATATTATTTTTCTCTTTGTAGATCAATATTATGATTTATCCATGGCAGCCGGAAAAAAATACTCCAAACAAGGTATGCTTCAAGTAACGAATAAATGAAAAAAGATTATTGTTTAGTTGTAATAAATAACACAGAATAATTTAACAAATATATAAATAAAAAAATAAAATTTCTTTTATTTCTCGAGGTCAATTTATTAATGATGTTATTAATATGTATAGATATTCTATCAAATATAAAATTAAGAAATTTACCAAATAAATCCACCTTCGATTTTCTCGAAAACGAAAGCTCAAATAAAAAAAGTCATAACCCAAAATTGACAATAAATGAAAGGTTATTCACAAGTTATCCCTATATAGGACAACTTTTTTTTAAACGATAAGCCCTTAATGGTTTTATTTATGTATTCTATATTCATTTTGATGAACAGAAAAAAACTTTTTTTGCTTAGCTTTTTTGAAATTTTCGATTTTCCAGCGGGTTTTTTTCTGACCGGTGTCCATTTAAAAAAATGATATAAAATTATTGTTTTCATTACAAAACGACAGATTGGTAAGGAAAAATGTACTTTTATTTATTTGCGTTACAGGGGAATAACTGCTTTGATAATTTTATAGAGAATCTGACCAGGACGCGATTTTCGTAAATTTACTCAACATGTGCGAACTTCGGGCGGTTGGTTCGATTCAAGACCTCTGTGCGTTACCTCAGAATGATAACAACCCAAGGGCTTATAACTTGTAAACATAAAGAAATATAAACCTTAATGTTGCAGGTCTCAAAACTATCCGTTTTTAGCTTATGACCTATAAAGGGTTTTACCGTTTATACCACGAGTTTCCGAACACCGTGTAAAACAAACTATATTTTTTTTTTTTTTTTTTTTTTTTTTATTAGTAAAAAAAAGATACACGAATTACATAATATAACAATTACATAATATAATTACACAATATAGTACGGTTATTAATTACATAATATAAGTATTTGATGTACCCCCATAAATAAGCAGGGCTTGTGTGTATGGGGGTGTTGTTATATTGGTTTATATTTGGTACGATTCAGTTCAACTGTTCGGAATACTTTTTAAGGTGGCTTTTGAATTTGTTTATATTTGCATTCATGTTTCTAATTTTTTCTGGTAATGAGTTAAAAAAATTAACTCCGAGATATTCATGGTTGAACTGTCCTATTGTTTTTTTACATTTAGGAATAGGAAGTATTGACGTTTGTCTAAGAATTCTGTTATTTTTAAAGGGTGTAATTTTATTTTGAATATAGTTTTTATAAATTTGTAGTGTTGCATGGTAGAAGTATAATGCACTTAATTTTCTGACCTTAAATTGTTTGAATAAAAGTTCGGACGAATATGAATAGGGTTTTTTTAATATGGTTTTTATTATTAGTTTTTGTGATATGTAAATTGTTTGAGTTTGATTTTTATATGTACCGCCCCAGCCTATAATGCCGTATTGTATAATTGATTGACAGAAAGCGAAGTATGTGGTTCTAAGTAATTTTTCGTTTAAAATATCTCTTAAACATCTAAATATATATGTTAGTTTCCTTATTCTGTTGTTCAGAATATTTATATGTGGGGACCATTTTAAACGCTGGTCTATTGTTATGCCTAGGTACTTAATATCGGTCTTGCTTTCTATGTTTGTGCATAACATATTGCATTTGTGGTTTTCTGTATTTTTCACAGAGTGGATAATTATGTTTATTTCTTTAGGTGTTTCTTGTTTTTTAATGAAAAATGGTAAATAATAAGTTTTTTTAGAATTTAAAGTCAACAGGTTTTCATCAAACCATAATTTTAGTTCATTGATATCTGTATTTGCCATGTTATTTAGTTCTGACCAGGTGTTTGCTTTTAGTAGTAGGACTGTATCGTCAGCGTAAGAGACAATGTCTCCATATTTGGAAATATTGAATATATCATTGACATATATAATAAATAACAATGGTCCCAAAACCGTGCCTTGGGGTATTGAAAAGTCGCTATATTTTGAATCGCTGACTTGATTGAGTAATTTTACTTGTTGAGGTCTTTTATATAAATAACTAGTTATCCATGCTAAGACTTTTCCACTAATCCCTACTGATTTTAATTTACTTATTAATTTTTTATGTGATATGCTGTCGAAAGCTTTTTTGAGGTCTATAAATATGCCAAGACATTTTTTATCGGAATCTAGGGCCGTATATAAATAGTTGGTTATTTTTGCTATCGCGTCGTGAGTACTTGTATTTTTTTTGAATTTTTTTTTTTTTTTTTTTTTTTTATATTAACTCCACACAGGAGGCCCTGAAGAAAATAATTTCCCTCAGGGCCTATGTCATCTTTGGGGATGCTGTGTGGAGGGTCTTTTTGTGGAGAGGAAGGAGTGAACATGGGTCTTGAAGAGTCCCATGTTGTAGGAGGGAGGAAACACAGAGGCCGGCAGTTCGTTCCACAGCCGAGCTGTTGAACTTAAGAACGAATCGTAGAAGCGACCCGTTCTCATGTGACAAATGTCAACCGTGTACAAATGTTGGGCGCGCGTTTGGCGTGTATCCCGACTACGCACCGGTGCCGAAGGGATCAATGACGCTAGTTCCTCAGAGCATCTTCCATTGTAATACCGATAGAACAAGGACAGCATACCTACCTGACGCCTGTGCTCTAAAGATTGCAGTCCGCTTGTTAAGATTGGGGAATCTATCAAACGGACCGCCCGTTTTTGCACAGAGTCAAGGGTTTTTTTCAGGTATTTAGGGGCTCCGGACCAGAGATGGCTGCCAAATTCGACAGTAGGGCGCACTTGCGATTTGTACAGGGTCAGCAGTTGTGTACTATTAAAGTATCTGCGGGCCCTGTACAGTACGCCCAGCTTCTGAGAGGCCAGCTTTACTCTGGCTTCGATGGAGCCCCCATACCTGAGCTGGTCACTTATAGTTACACCAAGCATATCAATGGAAGGCCTGTTCGGAAGATTGCTTCCGTTGAAGGAGACTAGGTTATCATTTAGATCCCTTTTAGACGTAATCAGACAGGATTGGGTCTTTAAAACATTAAATTCGACGAGATTATTTTTACCCCAGGAGGAAATACTCTCGAGATAACCGTCCATTCTCTGCTTCAAAGCCCTCCGAGCCGTTGGAGTTTGTGTGCCCTTTGGGGGCTTGTCAAACAAAAAGCTATCATGAACTGTACTGTCATCCGCGTAACAATGAATCGGGGCACATGTCAAAAGGTCATTGATGTGCAACAAAAACAAAGTCGGAGACAGAACCGATCCCTGTGGGACGCCAGCATTTATAGAGTGTGAGGATGAGGTGAAACCGTCAGCAACAGCCTGAATCGACCTATCCCTTAAAAAATCAGCAATCCACGTACACAGGGATGCGGGAAGTCCGTAAGAAGGCAATTTGTTGACAAGTCCTCGGTGCCAGACCCGGTCAAAGGCCTTGGATATGTCTAGTGCGACCGTTTGGGTCTCACCGTGACGTTCCAGGCACCGCCCCCAAACATGCGACACATACGCGAGAAGATCACCGCATGAGCGGTTCCGCCGGAATCCGTATTGACGGTCGTTGATAATTTTGTTCTTCTCGAGGTATGTGAGCAGTTTGTCGTTGATCACACGTTCCATCACTTTGGACAGAACTGATGTGATCGCTATGGGGCGGTAGTTGGCCGGGTTGGAGCGGTCACCTTTCTTGGGAATAGGGTGAATGACCGCTTTTTTCCAACCAGAGGGCACAGTGCCACACTTCAGGGACATTTTGAAGAGCTTTGTCAAAACTGGAACTATTTCCGCAGCACACCTCTGCAATACCAGGGCAGGTATTCCATCAGGTCCACTAGCTTTGTTAACATCGAGCCCCCGTATAACGTGGAGTACATCCCGATGCCGGATCCTCAGCTTTTTCATATAGAAGCCGCAGTGAGGAACCGACGGCGGAACAGCACCTCCGTCATCGAGGGTCGAGTTTTCCGCAAACATTTTCCCTAATAAGTTAGCCTTTTCGGTGGCGGTGTTTGCTAGTGAGCCGTCAGGTCTGGTAAGAGGTGGCAAACTGGGTTTGCAAAAATTCCGACCTATTGAGCCTGCAAGGGACCAGAATGCTCTGCTGCCATGCGGGCAGGCAGCCAGCTTTTTGCTGATCTGCAGGTCGTGTTCGAATTTTGACCTATTAATGATTCTCTTGCATTCCTTTGCCGATTTGTTGTATGCTGATCTGCTTTCGGGCGTTCGAGATGTGTTGTAGGCTCGGTAAGCCGCGTTTTTTCGTCGAACTGCTTCGGAGCATTGTCGACTGAACCACGGCTTTGAGCCCACACCAGTTTCTTTAGTAGTCGATTGTATGAAGCCATCCATCGCCGATTTGATGACTTCACCAATCTCCTGGGCACATCTTGAAGGGTCCGAAGTCCGAAAACAAACAGCTGACCACGGAAAAGCGTTGAAATGGGCCCGCATACCGAACCAATCTGCTGACCTATAGTGCCACACTTTTCTCCTCAGCCTCTCATTGGTTGGTCTGAGGCTAACGGGGATTGATGTCGTCACTAGGCAGTGGTCAGATGATCCCAGAGGCGCTGTGACGTCAATCTTATAACCGTGTGGCACAGTAGTTAAAAATAGGTCTAACAGATTGGAACGGTGAGTCTGGACATCAGGAACCCTTGTAGGCTCCTGAACCAGTTGCTCTAATCCGTAGCAAATGGCAAAGGATTCCGCCTGTCGGCCAGCCGAGTCCGTTGGGCCTGAGAACTTCAACCATGGTTCGTTATGAACATTGAAGTCCCCCAGAACAATAAACTCGGCCGAAGGGTAGCGGGGCAAGAGATCATCAATAGTTTCTCTCAAATGTTTGAAGAGCTCGGAAGTGTCTGATTCGCTGTGGTTCGGTGAGCGGTATAGACATGCGTAGAATCTTGCCGTACTGGCAAGATTGACGCGCACCCACATTACGTCGAATCTGGAGTTTTCCAGACTCAATAATCGTACACAGTTGACGTCAGCTCGACTATAGAGGCAGACTCCTCCTTTGAGTCGGAACTTGCTTGCAAGGGTAAAGCCCGGGCAGTCCAGATAGGAGGAGTCTGGCGGCTCGGCTATCTGAGTTTCGGATAGGAAAAGAAGGTTGGGACGTTGGGACAAAAGATGGTGATGAACAGGATTTAAATTAGTATGCAGACCGCGAATGTTGGCAAAATTTACCAGCAGTTTTGGCCCGCACCGGGGACGCCTGCTACTCGCCGCTGTAATGACGTTAAGTTTGTTTTTATGTATATTCATGATTTTACTTTTTTTTTTTAAATGGTATGAAGTGAAAGGAAGGTCTGGAATGGAAAGGTATGAGGAGTGGGTAGGAATATGGGGTTCAGGCTGTCCAGGAGTGATGAGCGTTTGGTTCCAGCCCACTCACTGCGGTGCTAGGCGATAGGCTGGGAGAGTCCGGCTGGAGAGGGCATCCAATGCGCCCCAAACGCTGCTGCTGGGTCCCCTCCGGTCACGAACCGGCACAACAGCAGTGGCAGGGTTTTTTCACTCGCTGATGGGGCAGCCCACCCTTAGTCGTGAGCCTGAGGGTCGGGCCCCTGTACTATCGAGCGGCCCGGACAGCGGTAACCGGTTGTAAAGGGTCTCCCTCAACCAGCATCTCCCAACCGGCCCGCCACGCCAATTGGTTATAATTAATTATTTTATTTTCTTCTAAGAATGTCCATATTTGTTTTTTTACAATTTTTTCATATATTTTTGATATATTCGAGAGAAGTGAAATCGGGCGATAATTTTGTGGATCTTTACGACAGTCTGTTTTATAAATGGGGGTTATAATTGCTCTTTTATAGTTATTGGGAAATTCGCCATTTGCTAGACTTAGGTTTATTATATGTGTTATGGGGTGAATTAAGTATTCTTTCATCGATTTTATTGTTTTAGTATCTATGTATCGGAAATGTTCCTCAACACTAATGACAACAGCAAGTGAATGATGAAACATTTATAAAAAATGTCAAATTAAATGCTTTACCAAAATAGTAGGTTCTGCAAATAAGTCATACCTTTTTACTAAGTTGTTTGTTTTACTTAATATTTCACATTCATATTATACGTTCATTGCTTTGCGACAAACGCACATGTGACGAATTATTTATATAAATATTATTTTTGTTTTTAATCAATGTACACTTAAGTTAACAAAGCGAAATATGTATTTCTTTTAACTTAATAAATAACTAAAAAAAAAAAAGACGTTATATTTTAAGTCGATATTAATGTACAACTACCGCCCTCTAGTGACAAAAAAATGAAGACATTTTGACAGTTTGCGAAATTTCGCTATCATATAACAAGCGCTTAATTGTTCAAATCGTGTGAAACATCCCGTCCTTAGAGTGTTGTTTACATTGGTAATATTGCCATAAGTCACTTACCTAAGCGATTTACGAGAAAAACTTAGGAGTGTGAAAACAGCACAAATGTAGAATCAGACGCTTTAGAAACACTTGTCACACACAACGTAATCGTACGCTGCCCATGCAAGGCTGATCTGCGTTGTCCAGGTCCGCATGGGTCTTGTGAAAGAAATATGGCGGTAGTGGAAGACCTTCCAACGAGTTGATTTGATGTTTAAGATTCTGTTAGTTTATGCGTTTTGTGCTTTGGTGTTTACTGACATTTATTGCTCATTTTGTTGTTAAAATGCGAGATAAACAACTAATATTTTTATTTAGTAGTAAGTTACGAAGTAATTTATAACGTAAAATCCATTGAATATCGCAAAACGACGATTAAAATTCGCATTATGTGAGTAAGTCAAATGTGCACATCGGCCTGGAAAAATTGCAATACATACGTTGCGTGCGTAAGACCAATGTGTTCGTACCTTCATGGCACACTCACTACACCGGCACAAACCGGGAGCGTCCCGGCAAAATGCAAACCGGAAGCATTCTCTCTTCTTCTTCTTCGATGGCGCTACAGCCCATATCGAGCTTTGGCCTCCTGCAACAGTCGCCTCCAACTCCTCCTGTCCTCAGCGGCTGACTTCCAGTTTGTCACCTGGAGAAGCTGTGCTGCATCCCCTCTTACCTCATCTTCTCACCTCAGTCTGGGTCTTCCCACTTTTCTCTTTCCACCTGGGTGACCAGTCAGAATTCTTTTTTGGGACGCGTGTATCCGGCATTCTCTGTACATGCCCAGCCCATCTCAGCCTGAGGAGTCTCATGTGTGCAGAGATGCTAGGGGCCTTATATATATCGTACAATTCTATATTGTGCCGGATACGCCACTGTTCGCCCTCTTTCACGGGTCCACATATTCTTCTCAGCACCTTTCTTTCAAAAGTATCCAGCATTTCAGCCATCTTTACCGTCAGTGTCAGCGCCTCACATCCATATGCCAATACAGTTCTTACAATGGTCTTCTTATAACCGGAAGCATAGCCGGGACCATTATTAGCCGGAGCAACTATCGCGGCTAACTTAGAAATATAAAATCTTATTAAAAACGATAAGGTGGCATTATTTATTTTTCAATAAGCTTGTTATTACAAAAGGTAAGAAAATTATTATTATTCAGTCTAAAGGTGAACAATTTATTTTATCAATGCGAGGACAATATGTCTCTTTTGAAGCTTACACTAATTTATTTGTAGCCAGTTTCTCATCGGCGGGGATCGATATTCCTATGCACGTAGTTTTTCCCTTTTTGGTATTCTATCGCATGTGTTCGAATTTGGGCTCGAAACCACAACCGACTATTAGCCAGGAAACATGATATTATCGATGAAGAAATTCGCCCGGCAGCCGGCGCATGTGTGGCACCTCGTTGAAATAACACACCGGATGTCGCCCGGCACCCGTCCGCAGTCTTTTTTTGTTTAAAATGTGGGCTACGGCTATATGTGGAATTATCAGCGCTTTGGCTTTTGGCTACTTGGCTTCTTGCCAAGTCGGTGCCAGGAGCAGACTGCTCCAATTGCGCCCGCACAGGGCCAGCCCTATGCTGGCACAGTTGGATCCATAATACCTAACAGTCCTAACACAGATTATTTTTCACAAAAGCGCTACATAAATATACAAATCATTCAAATATTAGTGATTATAGTGATCACCTAGCTAGGCGTCTAATGTCTTTGACAATTTCTGCGCCATATTGCGCCAGGCACCGTTTCGCTTAGGTCCGACCCTTATATGGCCCTGATATACGACCGGAACCTTCAACAATGGATAATGGTAGTTTTTAATCATTGACGCTTGTATATCTGATTTTGCTTGTATATCTGAAACTAAAAGATTTTTCTTAATGTCGAATAAGGACTATTATAATTTATTTTCATTACATTTGTTAACCAGAAGCTTATGAAAATGATATTAACAAAACAAAAGTAAAAACAAATACAGGGGACAAAAGACTGAACAATACTCCATGGTTTGATGCTGAACTTGATACACTTAATTAAAAAACGAAATAGTATATTTAAACTTTGGAAACAAAATCAAGAAAGTATTCCTTTGACAATAGAAAAAAATAAAGCTCGTAATACTGTCACCAACTATAGAAGATACATTAAATCTAAATATTATACGAAATTGATTAATGAAAACATTAATAAGCCACAACGAACATGGAAAACAATCAATTCCATTCTATCAAATAGCTCGCGAAACCCAACAATAGCTTGTAAATCTCTAGTCATAAATGACAAAGAAGTAAAGGGACCAAAAGAGATTGCAACTGCATTTAACACATTTTTTCTCTCAGTTGGGGAAAGTTTAGCATCAGTCATAAAAACCTCAAAAACTGATGTAAATACGATCTACACGGAACATCAAGCAAAACAATCTTTTAACATGATCAGGACAAATAAAAAGGAAATCTTACGGATCATATCTAACCTTAAGTCTAAAGCAGCAGCTGGAGGGCGATTCTCGTTCTTTTAGCCTTAAGCTAAATGATAGCATTCGTCAACGACTGCTATCGTTTGCGAAAGCTAGCTGTCCGTCGCTTGTAACATCTTTTCTTAACTATTAAGCGATTCTCGTTCTTCTGATAGCCTTACAAGTTCGATTTTGGAGAGACCTAGTAAAAAATCCTAAAGAAGCGTGGTTAAGAGCATCTACGAAATTGTTAAGAGATTATTGAAAACACAAATTGGTGAAATATAATTAAGTGACGCAAGGTTTCTAACTAAAACTTAAGAAAACAAATACTTTGTATTATAATGCATTTTAATAACTGCTTATTGTATTTATGAATGACATAAATAAGCCATTTATCGAAGATTTACGTTTTGTGAAAAGGTACTTACCTCGCTGGATAGTAATGACTTTGTTACAGATTCACCACTTCTAAAGTGACGTTTGCTGTCAAACTAACGCTGCCGAATGGCGCTAACTGTCACCCAAGTTGATTTAAGAATGAAAGGGATTCTTATTTCGTTGTGGTTAACTTCAAAACCCACAATTTCGAGCGCCAGCCATTCTGCAGCCATTTTATCTGAAACTTATTATTATTTATCTAGAAATCCTCAATGGTATGTGTAGTTTATTGTAAATTAAATCACTTATCTGGCTTTCGACATGTTACGTAATTTACAAACATCGCAATTACCTGATTCAATTCATTTAATAGCATCATTGTGGCACAAACAAGTCACTAATCATGTTTACAGTCAATACTTACGATAATATTAAGTTTTCTCTTGTTAAAACTACGCAAATATTGCTAATTGTCAAAACGTCACAATTAAATGAAGCAAATTCTCCGCGAACACTAGCGTTCGGCCGCCGAAAGACAGGTCTAGGGGTACCCTTCGCGTAAGGCTAAAAGTTTTGGCGCGCAATCGAAAATCTAAGGATTCCATCTGTCATCGAGAGAACCGGAATCGCTTCATACGAATAAACCGAGAAAAATCGTTAATTTGAATGTAAGGACGATTTTAGTGTCGTTAAGTAGAACGAGAATCGCCCTCGTTCCGATGGTGTAACCTCTCTCCTTCTCAAAAACTGCAAGGGTGAACTGGTGGATGACCTCGTTTACTTAATAAATCTCTCTCTATCAAAGGGTATATTTCCAGATAAACAAAAAATATCAAAAATTATTCCTGTACATAAAGATGAATGTAAAAAAATGTCCAAAATTATCGTCCAATCTCTATACTTCCAGCTATCTCTAAAATTTTTGAATGTGTCATTAAAGAAAGACTATTGAAATATCTCGAACACAACACAATTCTCACGTCAAAACAATATGGTTTCAGACGACGATCTAACACTAAATGTACAGCCTTCGATTTTATATCAAATCTGCAGAAACATTATAGATGACGGTGATTTTACGGCGGCAATATTTATTGATCTAAAGAAGGCGTTTGACACGGTGGATCATAACGTATTGATCGAAAAACTGAAGCATTTGGGTATTGTTGGTACACCTCTGGAGCTTTTCCGATATTATTTATCAAATCGCTTTTCGGCAGTAGAATTTGGAGGAGAAATGAGTGAATTAGGTAAAATAACATGTGGAGTACCACAGGGATCAATTCTTGGACCGTTGCTATTTCTAATCTACGTGAATGACATAACAAAGTGGGGTATTAAAGGAACTATACAACTTTATGCTGACGATACGGTAATTTTTTACAATAAACTGAACCTAGCGGAGCTTGAAACGGAGATGAATGCTGATATTTCCCATCTCACAAACTGGTTGAGAATAAACAAACTAACTCTTAACGTAAAAAAAAAACCATTATATACTTTTCGGTAACAAGAAAAATTTCAGCCTCGATATTAAAATTGGAGACAACTGCCTCGAAAAGAAAATGAACACAAAATATTTGGGTCTGATCGTAGATTCCCAACTCTCGTGGGATCTCCATATAAATCATATAAAAGAGAAAATTACCCCTATAACTGGTGTACTATATAGGCTTCAAGGATTACTACCCATTCCTTTACTAACTTCAGTATACTATGCCATGGTACATTCACACCTTTCCTATCTCTGCTGTATCTGGGGTTTTGCCTCAAAGAAATTGATAGCTGACCTGCAGGTGGTTCAAAACCGAGCTCTCAGAAATGTGTTTGAACTTCCATGGGACACTCATGTTAGGGACATCTATTCAGTTTCTGGTATCCTTCCAATTACAATCCTTCATAAATATGAAATCACAAGCACCACCCTACAAATTACCCAAAAATCAACTCACACCAACATCAAGCCACTTTACAATCAAGACATCCACAACCACAATACTCGAAATAACAATAAAATCCGCATTCCTCAAACACACACTACAAAATATGGGTTAAAATCACTGAACTATATTGCCTATACACTATATAATTCGCTTCCAGATATGTACAAACACATCCACCATAATAAAAAAATTGCAAAGCAATGCTTTAAAAGAATATTTTTTAACTACATTTAAAAATGAAAATATGTAACTGTGTTGTCATTTCTTGTTGTATCTTATCCATGTTTTTTTTTTCTTTCTGTACTTGTTTTCTATTGTTGTTTGTTCTACTTAACGTGTCATTATTTTAATTTTTAATTTTTATACTGTATTGAATGTGAAACTTATATTTGATATCAAAATACCGTTGTAAAATTGTACCTACTACCTCCTACATATGAATTGTAAGTTCCTCCTGTCCTAAAATGAGTTCTGTAACTCATCGGGATTGCTCTAGCAAGAAATAAACACAATAATAAAAAAAATATATATATATATATATACAGGGTGTATCGGCACGTACCCGACAAACTTTAACCAGCTATTCCTTAGCATATTTGGAGTAAAAAATCTTATGTGCACTTTGCTGTCCGGTAACGTTTTTTTTTTAATAAAAAATTTATTATTCATATTTTCACCACATGTCACCACTGTTTTATCCTTTGTCGAAGTTTGAAAACCCATCTGGAAATATTTTATTCGAATTCCGTTGAATAATGCACGTGTGTACCTATATTGGCGCACTTTTACAATGACAACGAAATGGCACGGCACCATTCGTCTCATTTTTAACTATTATTATTTAGTGTGTGCGAAAGAGCGAAGACGCTTGTCGACATACTTGCTTATAACAGCGGTTGAACACGAATACGCAGTGCCAATGACAGTGATGTAGTGTGGAAATTTTTAAATTTTTTGTTTTTAATTGAAAAAAAAATGCTACCGGACAGCAAAGTGCCCTTAACATTTTTTACTCCAAATGTGCTAAGGAATAGCTGGTTAAAGTTTGTCGGGTTAGTGCCGATACACCCTGTATATATATATATATATATTGTTCCTTAGAGAAATGAAGTATATGAGATATTACAAGAAATGTTAAATGTGGGGATGTAAACGCCATAACAACGATGCTATAACATTGAAACTGGCTGTATCTAAACCTGAAGGTTGCCAAAAAAATAACAACATGCCGTGGTATGAGAATATTAAAGACTTCTACGAAAAATTAGAAATGATTCTAAAAACCATTCCATGTTTTTGACCAGCCTGATACGACTTATAACTTGTAACGAAACCGGCGTAATATTTGAAAATAAATCTTTCATCATGACAAGAAAAAAACAATCATCATAATCTTTGCTGAAAAAGGTGCGACGTATACATGAACGGTATATGTTGTAATGGAGCTGTAAAAGCACTTCCACTCTTATCACTGGATTAGCTATAAGAAATCACTATATTACCATATTATAGTTATGCTAACCTATAGTTACCTTATATTTTACATAAATAAAAGGTAATGTAATAATTTATCTAAATATTATCATTTTTTCATATAATTAGGGCGTCGATACAGCTGCAGGTACCCCTAAGTGCTTGGTCCATGTTGGCGCCAACTCGCCAACGTGTGAACGCCATCGCCAACGTTGGCCAGTTAAAAACGGTCATGTCGTTTAGGCGACATATCGAAGATGGCATATTATAAATTTAAATTATTGAAAATTTATTCGTCAACATAAAAATAAACTAAATATACCTTTATCGTATTTTTTCTCACTTTTTTCGGGAATTAAAAATACAATGAAAATACCCTATTCTGCGTTGACCATTTGATATTCTTTTTTTAATGGGAAAACAGTACAAGAGTCCCAATTGCTCCCAACCGTCTGGAGCTTTATTATCTTTGACTACGGCATTCCTAATTAAGGAATATTGTGAGGCTGAAGGTAGTGGAGAGTGGAAGGAGATGGGGAAGAGGAAGGTGGGGGACTACCTGGCTAGATCTTGTTACCCAACACGGTTAAATCCATTTAAAGCAATGTTTCAAATCTGAATGGTGGTCTCACACCAGAGCGATACTAAGAGTATTTTCCACTCTGAAACATGCCGCAAGTACCTGTACAACATATTATTTTTTTTAAATGAATGAATGAAATGACACAAAATCGTCAAATAAAATTTACCAGGATTTGAACCCGTGACCTTCGGATTGCTAGTCAAGAGCATTACCCCTCGACCACGGTTGTGGAAATTATCCCAGCCATCTCAATTTATTTGTACAGCACGTTAAATTATTAATCATCGTAATTCGTAAGCGTAAATAATCAGCACGACTCTCTCTGCTGAACGCGTAATGCGAGCTGAAGGCTGGGCCAACAAATGAACGCTCTTTGCGTGTTGGCCCCAAGATCCTTTGATGTGTGCACGAAAACCGACAATAATCGAGTTGATCGGCCAACGTTGGCGGCTAACGCATGCAACGGCCAAGTCGTCGTGTACACGTTGGGCTAATGCACAGGAATATGTGGACACGCTGCTTAGCATTTGTTTAAAAAATGTAATGAAAAACGTGAGAAAATTTGAATTGTTTCCTTGATATCACTATATTACCTACCTTTATCCAATGAGGTATATAGAAAGAGTCAGCGTTGACGTACGAAGTATGGGCAAAGCATATCGGATCATTGTCCGATGAGAGATATCAGTTGGTTACGAGGTGAGCGGTTTATTTATGGCTACAAGCGCTCGCCGGGCACAGGTCTCTGGTGATAACTTCAAAATGCCGACATGCGCGCTGAGATATTGTACAAGTCGTACTGGAAAATATAGGGAAAGCAGTACCTTTCATCTGTAAGTAGGGTTTTACCATAATCAGAAGTCGTGTAAATTGACTTGAGCATGTGTGTGGCGACGCGCGGCCGCCGGTCACCTTCGACACGTTCGTTGAGTTCATTCGCGGTCGGAAGGATTCGGGCGACATCGACAGTCGTCACACCTCCTTCCTACTTCCCGCACGGGAACAATATGTCACACTGATGTTACAAGGAATGCAGACTATATTTATATGTAACCAGAGATGTGTAAAATGGGTACCCAAAACCATTTGAAATGCAAAATGGAAATGGGTCAAAACTTTTCCATTTGAAAATGCAAAATGGTTTTTAGAAAACCATTTCAAATGCAAAATGCAAAATACCTATTTTCAAAATGCATTGAAAATGCAAAATGGTTTCTCAGGTCAAACAATCAAAATAATTATAGAATTTTTAAACAATTTTGTCATTTAATAATGGACATCAATGTAGAACAAACATATTACATGATGGTAAATCCATAAACACCACGACTACAGATTATGAAACCACAAAAAATTTGCCCGGGACTAATGTTGCCAACGTAAAATCATAGAAACTGCTATCTAACATTTAATATTACAGCGTCATGGCCCCATGTTCAGTATTTGAATCAGTATTTTTTTAATGGTATCACTCAATTGCCAGGGCTCCTACCAGGGAGCAACTTGACAAATGTAAATTTTCTCTCATAGCGAGGTTGAGGACCGACTGATATTTGGGGCTTATGAAAAAAAGATGAGAAGAGATAGTAGGAAGAATGTTGCAAAAAAGCATTTAAAATGGAAAATGCATTGAGAAAAGCATTTAAAATGCAAAATGTTTTTTAGAAAAGCATGATATTATTATGTCCCTAAGTATATACATGACTTGAATTCACAGAACGACCAAAGTAAAAAAAACACCGAATCAGTAATAGCCGCATACTATGGTTATGTATATTCAATAATAAAATACGGTATTATTTTTTGGGGAAACTCGGTAAACGCTAAAGATGTTTTCATCATACAAAAGAGATGCATAATAAAAATTACAAACTCTGATCGTTTAGATTCATGTAGACCTATGTTTAAAAATCTGAAAATTCTGACAGTCACATATAATGGAGTTATGCATGTTAGTGCGATCATCTACAGACAAGTTCCCACTAAAAAACTCAACACATAAATACGCTACAAGGCTCACAGAAAACTTACTAATACCAAAAGCAAACAAAACAATATTCCAAAAAGGACCATACTACATGGCCATTAAAGTATATAACAACCTTCCACATAACATTAAACAAATACAAGATACACACAAATTCAAATCGTTACTAAACACTTTCCTTGTTAATAAATGTCACTACACGTTGAGTGAATACCTCACGTAAATGAAACGCCTATTTTTATTGGTATATATATTTGTATTTTTTTATTTTTTCATTGGTATATTGTTATTTTATCTGTATAAACATTGTAATTATTATTATAAAACAAATAATATTATATATTGTAATTAAATAAATGTGGTTAGCTGGAAGAAATGGGGTCTACCCATAAGCTACACCTTTTGTAATTTTTATTTTACAATAAATAATTTTTGATTTGATTTGATTTGATTGATTTGAAACACGTGCGCCAGCATTTGTCTCTGTAGTTTCACACGCAGATGGAGGCGGCAGTTCTCATCTCGCCTCAACAGTTAACAGTTCCCAGTCAGCACTCGACAGTTCCCATTCCGCACTCGACAGTCATCATCTCGGAAGTCATCATCTTGCCCTCCCCCTTGGAGCGGCGCCGAGGCTCTGCCGACCAGGAAGCTGCCCTAGCAGAAGTTACCGTCTCGCCTCCGCCGAGAAACTTCCTGCTCTCCCCCTTGGAGCGGTGCCGAGGCTCTTCCGACCAGGGAGCTGCCCTAGCAGGAGTTCGCCTCCGCCGAGAAACTTCCTGCTCTCCCCCTTGGAGCGGCGCCGAGGATCTTCCTACCAGGAAGCTGCCCTCTCAGGAGTCGCTGCCTGCCGACTCCGTCCTTCGGAGCCTTGGCCCAGGCTGAACTAATTCCGCCCTTCGGATCCAACCCAAGTTGCCGCTTATGTGATGTCGGTGATAAGTGCGAACGTGGAGATCCGCGGTTCCAGATAAGAATTATAATTTAAGACTATTATTTAGCCTAGATTAAGACTAACCCTTCTTTATATTTTTTATTAAATAAATTTTAAGAGTGTTTTGTAACTAAGTAACTTCTTTTTTTTCTCGTTCCTCCTTTTCTTTTACTTGAATAGTATTAATAATAAACTCCCATTTAGTATAGTAATAACAAGCATTTAAAATGCAAAATGGAAAATACCCATTTTGCATTTTCATTTGAAATGGATTTATTTGAAATAAAGCACATCTCTGTATGTAACACAATGCCTTTACCCTATTTTTTTTTCAGAGTCAGATGTTTCGGAAAAATCCATCGTTATTTCGAAATAAATATTTCGATTATACACATCGCTGTACAGGTAGAAATTTTATAATCTTCTGTGGCCCGTCTGTCATTGAAAATGAGGGCAAAGTGGGCAAAGTGACAGATTGGATGACAGATACACTACATTTGCTCTACAACATCAAAATAAATAGTTTATTTATTTTATAATCCAATTATTGGAAACACAAAATAAAGCTTTCATATAAAGCATATTTATACATTTTCTCAATTATGGATTTCGAATTGATATGCAGAGTGTGTTTGAAAGAAGGTTCAATGAAATCAATTTTTTCAACCAGGAAATCTGATGGAGAACGAAAAGTTACCTGTTCAGATATGTTGACGACTTGCGCTACAGTAACTGTAAGTTCCCTCAAAAATGAAATATACAATCTGCATTATTTATGAATAACTAATTTGTTACACTTTACCTTTTCGTACTTATTTTGTATGTTTGTTATCAGGTCTCTCAAGAAGATGGACTTCCTGGTCATATTTGTTCACCCTGTTTAAAAAATTTGTGGTCTGCTTATAAATTCAGGCAACTGTGTGAAAAGTCCTTCTCCTATTTACTAAACAACGCTCCAAAACCATCTGTGATAAATGAAATAAAAGTAGAAAAAGTGGACAATGTTCCAATGATCGACCCGTCGGAAGTTTTGAGGTCCATCAAATTAGAAATAGATTTGACAAATGAGAATTTGCTGAGCGGGGAATGTGTGAAAGACGAGGAATTACTTCCCCAAAACCGGGACGAGTTGATACATGAAGGTTTCGATAATGTCGATGAGAGTGATAACTCCGATAATGATTTTCTGTTGCCACCTAATTCTGAATACATTCGAAAATCCAAACAAAAAAAGAAACGGAAAAAAAGTTAGTGCTTATAAAATTATTACCTGTGTTGAATTTTATTTTCTATATTTTCATGGCTGATGTATAATAATGCTTATTAACACACTTTGTGCGGGAAAGGTAGTTCTACCCATTCAATCTACTGGTGCAAGGCAGCGGGAAGGGTAGATCTACATTTTACACCAGTTCTAATAATGTAAAAGGTATTGCTATCCGATATTTGAGTCGTTGACTTTCAACAAAAAGTTCTTGAAGTAAGTTGAAAATAAATAAATAATGTATAAATATGTTGATATTTTGCATTAAAAGTATATCCTTTTTATATTCAAAAATTTCCAAACAGTTTTTCGTGACATCAACAGATTTCCGAAAAATTCCGGAGTAGGTTTTGCAAGTCGACGACTCATTTTAATTTGAATGTTGTATACCAATCTCTTTGGAAAGTTCTCAACTACACTTTTATAACTGGGATTTGTGAGTAATATGTAGAAATATTAATTCAAATATGTGTGTTATTTTCAAAGATATAGCGATTTAAAGCAAAATCTATTTTTCCGTATTGTGACGTATGCGAACTGCCCGCATAAAGTGCGTTAATATGAATTTCGTATTTTTTTACAGAAATAAAATTAGAGAAGAAAAGGTTATTACAAGAGCGAGAAGCAGTTGAAGAAGAACCAAGGCACATAAAAGGAAAAGGCTTTCCGTGTTCCTTCTGTCCCAAGATATTCGATAAAACATCCCGCCTCGTCACTCATCAAGACTTCCACATGGGAATCAAGAGATATTATTGTGATATCTGCAGGAAATGTAAGTCATTTCAGTAATGTTAATACACACATGTTAATACACAATGTTAATACGTACTTAATTAAAATAAATCATATGAACCTTATTTATGATTAGCTTATAGATCTGAAATAGACCACAAGGGAATGCACAAGCGAGGATTAAAGTTCAAATGTGAAATTTGCACTAAATACTTCAACACCAAAGCTAAACTTACCATTCACACGGAAACACACAACGAAAATAGAGAGAAAATTATTTGCGGGTTAAATGGCTGCACTAAAGTTTTTATGACTCCTGGAGGAGTACAGAGACACAGGTAACCTAACTTCCTCAACTAATTAGCATCATTATTATTTTTTAAATATCTTGTATGATACGCCTTGCTTTTTCCCATTTCTACCCTTCCCAACTCTTACAATTGGAATTCTTGTGCTATACCACATAAGGTCAGCAGATCGGTTCGGTATGCGGGCCCACTTCAACGCTTTTCCGTGGTCAGCTGTTTGTTTTCGGACTTCGGACCCTTCAAGTTATGCCCAGGAGATTGGTGAAGTCATCAAATCGGCGATGGATGGCTTCATACAATCGACTACTAAAGAAACTGGTGTGGGCTCAAAGCCGTGGTTCAGTCGACAATGCTCCGAAGCAGTTCGACGAAAAAACGCGGCTTACCGAGCCTACAACACATCTCGAACGCCCGAAAACAGATCAGCATACAACAAATCGGCAAAGGAATGCAAGAGAATCATTAATAGGTCAAAATTCGAACACGACCTGCAGATCAGCAAAAAGCTGGCTGCCTGCCCGCATGGCACCAGAGCATTCTGGTCGCTTGCGGGCTCAATAGGTCGAAATTTTTGCAAACCCAGTTTGCCACCTCTTACCAGACCTGACGGCTCACTAGCAAACACCGCCACCGAAAAGGCTAACCTATTAGGAAAATGTTTGCGGAAAACTCGACCCTCGACGACGGAGGTGCTGTTCCGCCGTCGGTTCCTCACTGCGGCTTCTATATGAAAAAGCTGAGGATCCGGCATCAGGATGTACTCCACGTCATACGGGGGCTCGATGTTAACAAAGCTAGTGGACCTGATGGAATACCTGCCCTGGTATTGCAGAGGTGTGCTGCGGAAATAGTTCCAGTTTTGACAAAGCTCTTCAAAATGTCCCTGAAGTGTGGCACTGTGCCCTCTGGTTGGAAAAAAGCGGTCATTCACCCTATTCCCAAGAAAGGTGACCGCTCCAACCCGGCCAACTACCGCCCCATAGCGATCACATCAGTTCTGTCCAAAGTGATGGAACGTGTGATCAACGACAAACTGCTCACATACCTCGAGAAGAACAAAA
Source organism: Hesperophylax magnus (assembly GCA_026573805.1). Taxonomy (NCBI): domain Eukaryota; kingdom Metazoa; phylum Arthropoda; class Insecta; order Trichoptera; family Limnephilidae; genus Hesperophylax; species Hesperophylax magnus. Next base: position 17,139,685 of record JAIUSX010000049.1, read on the forward strand.
TTATCAACGACCGTCAATACGTATTCCGGCGGAACCGCTCGTGCGGTGATCTTCTCGCGTATGTGACGCATGTTTGGGGGCGGTGCCTGGAACGTCACGGTGAGACCCAAACGGTCGCACTAGACATATCCAAGGCCTTTGACCGGGTCTGGCACCGAGGACTTGTCAACAAATTGCCTTCTTACGGGCTTTCCGCATCCCTGTGTACGTGGATTGCTGACTTTTTAAGGGATAGGTCGATTCAGGTGGTTGCTGATGGTTTCACCTCTTCCTCGCACTCCATAAATGCTGGCGTCCCACAGGGATCGGTTCTGTCTCCGACTTTGTTTTTGTTGCACATCAATGACCATTTGACATGTGCACCGATTCATTGTTACACGGATGACAGTACAGTTCATGATAGCTTTTTGTTTGACAAGCCCCCAAAGGGCACACAAACTCCAACGGCTCGGAGGGCTTTGAAGCAGAGAATGGACGGTTATCTCGAGAGTATTTCCTCCTGGGGTAAAAATAATCTCGTCGAATTTAATGTTTCAAAGACCCAATCCTGTCTGATTACGTCTAAAAGGGATCCAAATGATAATCTAGTCTCCTTCAACGGAAGCAATCTTCCGAACAGGCCTTCCATTGATATGCTTGGTGTAACTATAAGTGACCAGCTCAGGTACGGGGGCTCCATCGAAGCCAGAGTAAAGTTGGCCTCTCAGAAGCTGGGCGTACTGTACAGGGCCCGCAGATACTTTAATAATACACAACTGCTGACCCTGTACAAATCGCAAGTGCGCCCGACTGTCGAATTTGGCAGCCATCTCTGGTCCGGAGCCCCTAAATACCTGAAAAAAACCCTTGACTCTGTGCAAAAACGGGCGGTCCGTTTGATAGATTCCCCAATCTTAACAAACGGACTGCAATCTTTAGAGCACAGGCGTCAGGTAGGTATGCTGTCCTTGTTCTATCGGTATTACAATGGAAGATGCTCGGAGGAACTAGCGTCATTGATCCCTTCGGCACCGTTGCGTAGTCGGGATACACGCCAAACGCGCGCCCAACATTTGTACACAGTTGACATTTGTCACATGAGAACGGGTCGCTTCTACGATTCGTTCTTAAGTTCAACAGCTCGGCTGTGGAACGAACTGCCGGCCTCTGTGTTTCCTCCCTCCTACAACATGGGACTCTTCACTCCTTCCTCTCCACAAAAAGACCCTCCACACAGCATCCCCAAAGATGACATAGGCCCTGAGGGAAATTATTTTCTTCAGGGCCTCCTGTGTGGAGTTAATATTAAAAAAAAAAAGAAAAATTGATGCTAAACAATCAAAGTATGTCCTTCACAAGAAACATACCCTGGGTTTGGGTCTGGGTTCTTCTATTAAAAAGGGTTTGGAAATGGCTTAAATGTTGAATCTAAAGTAGTGTTTATATATTTACATACTTAATGGCACTTGAAAAAATTGATAAAGCATACATTTTCTATGATTCTCTTTTCCTACATTCCTGAAAGTTTCCAATAAAAAAGCGACTAACCATTTTTTGTTTATTTCTATAGATCTTATCACGATGGTCTTAAAAACTTTATCTGCCACCTCTGCAGTAAAGGTTTCATCGATAAATACTTGCTAGAAATACATATCCGAAGCCACAACAATGATAGACGCTATCCCTGTTCATATTGCGATAAACGGTTTATCCAATCATCTGCCAGAATAGCGCACGAAAGAAGGTCAGTATTATGAAACCAAACAATATAAATCAAACATTCTAATTTTAAAACCATCCATTTTGAATTAACCATCTTGGTTATTATCAACCACAAGTTCCGCAGTAATTATGCAGAACTGTTCAACTACACGGATAATTACTTTAGTTATAACTGGATCAAAGATGCAAGCCACAAAACCCATTATACTTAGTTAAAAAAAATTAAATCAATTCTTATTCATTATGTTACGGTAACTCCAATCAGCTGTTGAACAATGGTGAATTCAACACATGGCCCGGACATGGTAGACATGAAACAAATAATGGAAACATCATCATTTTTTTACATTACAAACTAGTATTCAAAGTTGTTTGTCTTATATGATACACTACTTTTAAAATCTATAATCTTTGTAACCTGTATCTTGAATTTTGTTTTTAGGCATACCAATACCAAAAATTACCACTGCAACCAATGTGAGAAGAGCTTTGTTTGTTCATCAGTTTTAAAGAGACATCTTTTGTGCCACAACAAAAGCAACCATGAATCCTGCAGATTTTGTGGCAAAAAGTTCTCCAGGCTCGACAATAGAAAAAGACATGAAGCTGTCATGCACGGAGTAACAGATAACGCAGATGAGAAGGTGATATCATGATTCACCACAAGCTCCTTTTCATATGCACAAATATTTAATTGAAAACATTTATAAAATTTTGTAAATCTCTCCTCACTTTATATCGCGGGGTAATTATTACAACTAGGTAACTTCGAAATCAGCATTTTCGAGTTACACAAAACCATAACTTCGTTTCCTCGCCCATGTATGTCACAAATAGTTGTGGTTGTTGCTCGAAAACGCTGATTTTGGGGGTTACATAGAGTTGTAGTGATATGACAAAGCTGTAAAACTAAGTCCGTCCCACGGGTCGGTAAGCAATCGAAATTAATCGAATGCTGCAAGACCCTGCGCAGAAAAGTTCCACACTAAACTGTGCTGTAGACCATTATCTTACTACAGTGAACTTAATTTTCTGCCCAGGGTCTTGCAACATTCGGTTTATGATAATTGTTGAATGGAGTAAAATAAATTGGATTGAGTTAAATGTTTCTAAATGTTTAATTTTGTCATTCACTAGGGCAAGTCATACCTGTTATTACCGGTATACAATGGACGCCCAAAGTTTAAAACGTGTCTCCACCATGAAGGATCTTGGAATCATGTTTGATAGTAGGCTGACATTTCATGCTCATATTGAAACGGCGTGTAGAGAGGCACTTCACTGAGAATTCTGGGCTTTGTTCTACACACTGCAAGGAATTTTACAGATACCCGGGTTCTTATAGTTTTATTTAATTCCTTAGTAAGGAGTAGACTTGAAAGTAGGTCCGTAATTTGGAGTCCACACCAGGTAAAGTATTATCTCATGTTAGAGAGAGTTCAGAAGAAATTCTTGAGATTTCTCTATGGCTACTACCCGTAGCTCTATCCTACTGACTTTCTTTTGGGTATGCTCGGAATGAACTATCTACGGGTCAGGAGGGATGTGCGCATTACTATACATTTCTTTAGACTGATTCGTGGATGGTTTGAAAACTCAGTCATCATGAAGAGCATTCATTTCTATGTTCCCGATGGTTATCTCCGTCACCGACAAATGGACTATTCTACCTCCCGGCCTGCAGGACTAACTTGCCAATGATCATGCCTGTGGGGAGAGCAATCTTGCTGTTGAACAGAATCAATTCGGATATCGACATTTTTAGCATCAATGAAGCTTCCTTTAAAAGGCAAGCTCTATTATTACGGGTATAGTTGATATACACTGTTAATATTAATCTAAGAATTCTTATTACAAAAATATTTTAAAAACGCATTGAAATTAACAATTTTGTAATGTTTTTGAAATGAATAAACAGAATTGAATTGAATTGCTTACCGACCCGTGGGACGATGGGATTAGTATCACTGTTTGAGAGTTTTCACTGCTTCATACAATCAAATTTGTGCTTTACAGTTAAAGTTTAAAATGTTTCAATTGCATTAACGTTGCTATGTAGTATTCAATAATTTAATTGATTTGTTGCTTTTTGGCAATTATTACATATGTTTTGAACTGTAGACATGTAATTGAGCCCTTAGGAAAACAGCATTATTGAAATAATGCTGCTTTTGTGCAGATGCATTCAGATAACGCGCTATATCAAAATCGTTTTAAAATCTCGACCACAGATGGCAGTACAAGGCATGGTGACAGCCGGTGACGAAAGTAAGGGCAAGCCGGCCATTGCTTAATTGAATCTGACGGTTTGTGCGATCGGAGCCTGGCATATCTGTCAATATTATAGTAACAATGTTTTATTTCTGCAATATGTTGTAACATGTCTGGAATTTTTAAATTTTATGGGAATTTTTATTAATAAAACAAAAAATATATTTATGGAAAAATGGGATTATTTTTATTTTTTTTGCGTTTATTGTATCCAACTTATGAATAAATTGATTGAAATACATAAAACGTGTTGTCTACTATTAGAAATACCTTATTAAGTATAAATTTATTTGACTTTCAATGTGTATACGCTCACTACACTCAAATTAAATGTCAGCCCATATCTCTGAACTTTTGACCTAACGCTGTTTTTCCAGGGCTCAATTGGATATCAAGGGTAATAGCGAAGTTCAATCATAGAAGTCAGTGAACGCTTTAATAAAATATACATATATAAATAATTATAATAATTACACTTACCCGTTATCCAGGTTGCAAGATTCTTTCGGTATCGCTTTGGTTAAATGACTAGCTAGCAAAGAAAAAATTTACACTTATTCAATATTTGCTTAATTACTTTGTAGCGTCATTTTAATTATATGAAAATTAAATACTTTGTATACAACACTTTTTAAATAATATTAAATTATTATTGGATTAGTCATCGAACTACGGTAGTGGATAGTCGTGCTCTGTGTTTGACAAATTGCCTACCTGCTATCGCGGACTTCGTACAGATAAGAAATTATTGTTACATTTTTGTTTTCTATTATTTGTTTGTTATATTTAGGTTTTGATAAATTCGTGTGTACAGTCAATCAAATAGACTGTATTATTATTTTTTTTGTTAATTAATTTATAAATATGGAGGAAGATGAAAATCGACCTCCTGACCCCGAGTCCATATTTAATATTGGAGATGAGTATGAATCGGATGTTTCTATAATAGTCCCTTCCAGAAAACGAAGACCATCGCTCTGTCTTAATGTACCACCCAAAATTAAACCTTCGCAATCCGATGAAACCTCAAACCCTAAGGAAAGTCGTAAGGATACCATATTATCAGAATCTAAAAATACTGAACTAAGTTATTCCCCATCCTCCTCGGCTCCATTCATTGCCAATGTCCAAAGTACTGAACAAGGAAAAATCATTCATCCTCTGGATTTCGGGAAATTCATTTTTAGTTCAAAAAACAGTAACCTTGGCATAGTTAACGGATCTATTAAGCCGGAAGGCCGCTATAAGTTATCCCTAGAATTTAAATCCGCAAACTTTGCAAATGAATTTGTCCAAAAAATAGATACGCTTTCACACCACAAATTTAAATCTTATATTCCAACTTACAACCTTACTAGAATGGGCCGAGTGAGAGGTATACCAACCGATCTCTCAGAATCTGAAATTGTTGATGCACTTAATGATTCTCAAGTGACCCCTAAGGTTTTAAAAGCACGTAGATTAAATTACAAAGATACATCTAATGGAACCACTACATGGAAACCCTCACAATCGGTTGTTATTACTTTTGAAGGCCAAACTTTGCCATCTCGGGTATTTATTTATTACAACGCACTCCCTGTGGAAGTATATAAATTCCCGACGATCCAGTGTTTTAACTGCTGCCGTTTCGGACACTCAAAACCAATATGTCGTTCCCCTCCACGTTGTTTTCATTGCGGAGAAGACCACCCCTTTGATCTTTGCCAAAAATCATCGAATGATCCACGTTGCATTAACTGCAAGGGAAATCATACAGCGGTTAGTGTGGCCTGTCCAGAATTGACCAGACAAAGGAATATTAAACAATCAATGGCTTCAGACAACATTTCCTATTTCCAGGCATCAAAATTATTCCCAACTGCAATAAAATCGTTTGCAGAGGTAACATCTACCTCAATTCCTTGCAATCTATCTTACTCTAAATCTCCTCCATCATCTTCTCACAGGGAAACAATTTTTATACCACTCAAACCAAAACCAAAATTTATTGCTTCTATTGATAAAAATCAACATAATGATATTTTGTTTAACCCAAATGGGAATTATAAATCTCAGACACTCAATGGGAGTGCTTTAAATAGTTCCCAATCTTCCCCTAATTTAGGGAAAGTGGTGAATGAAAATTCTGCTTTCATTCAGACTTTAATTACCCTCTTAATTTCTATTCTTTCAAACAACAATAATATACCGTCCAACGCTGCCGATTGCATTAAATCTTTATTATCCTGTCTTCCTAATGTCTCCGAAACTGAACAGAATTCTTCAGTGGAATATCAGAAGTCTAATCTGTAATAAATTTGAACTTGTAAAATTACTCGATGAACATGAAATTTCAGTTGCCGCTATTTCTGAAACGTGGTTTAAACCCTCGTATCTATTTAAGATTTCTGGATATAATTGTCTTAGACCTGATAGACTGGATGGTAAAGGAGGCGCTGCCTTAATCATCCATGACTCTATCCCTTTCAAACCAATCATGTTTCATACTCTCTCTAACAATTTTCAGATAGTAGCAGCTGTTGTATGTGATATTACAATACTATCAATATATGTCCCTCCCTCCACTATTTTTGATGAAAACGAATGGTCATCATTTATGTCTCAGATCCGTCCCCCGTATATGTTACTGGGCGACTTTAACGCTCATTCTACCTCTTGGGGTAGTGAATTAACGAATCGTTCTGGCCGTAATCTTTTAGATTTTATTGATTCCCATAATTTATGTATTTTAAACGACGGATCTCCAACCCGATTCACCCCCCCTCAACAAAGGAAAAGTGTTGTTGATTTATCTCTCTGTTCATCTTCGGTCATACGTAAATGTTCTTGGAACATACTTAAAGACCCCCTTTCCAGTGATCATTTCCCTATTATAATCCTCTTTCACCATCTAACCACCACGCATTCCTTTACAATTAACAATAATTTTAAATTTAAAACGAAAGATGCGAACTGGAGATTTTTTTCTTCTGTATTAGACTCTCTTGTTCACTCTGTAAAATCTTCTCTTGGGAACATCAGAACACAATGTGAATTATTTCCTAGTATAGTTATAAAAGCAGCAGAAAAATCCATTCCAAAGCGTAAAGTTAACATTAAAACTAAACATTCGACTCCGTGGTGGGACGAAGAATGCACTCGTGCTGTTAACTCTAGAAAAGAAGCAGTTTCCATTTACCGCAAATGCATGTCTTTTGAAAATTTCTTATCAGTGAAACGCGTCCAATCAGAAACTAAACGTATTTTGAAAAATAAAAAGCGGTCTGGATGGCGAAAATTTTGTGAAAACTTGTCTCCTGAAACTCCCCAGTCATCTGTTTGGACTAATTTAAAAAAATTCGGTTCGTCATATGCTCCGGAGCGTACCAAACATATTCCGGAGGAAATTATTATAGTTTTTGCTGATAAAATTGCCCCTCCTTCAGTTGCCACATGTGAAGAAATGCCCTCTTTTATTTCATATCCATCTCACTCTAACTGGCTAGACTCTCCTTTCTTAGTTAGTGAACTAAAACGAGTAATCAAATCTCTTTCTGACTCTTCTCCGGGTCCTGATGGAATATTATATAGCTTCTTTAAAGCATTCTCCAACATGTCGGTTGAATATTTCTTATCCTTAATTAATAACATGTTTGAAACAGGATTTATTCCGGATGTCTGGAAGGTTCAAAAAATCCTCCCGGTTTTAAAACCAGGGAAAAATCCGTCCGAAGTCTCATCTTATCGTCCTATTGCTCTTTCGTCGTGTTTAATTAAAGTAGTGGAACATTTGATAAAGAACAGATTAGAATGGTTTGTTGAAAATCACAGTATTATCCCTCCTAATCAATACGGCTTTCGGAAAAAGAAATCTACTATGGATAATTTAAGTTTGTTAACAACAGATATCCGTATTTCTCAATCCCTTAACTCTTGTACATTGGCCACATTTCTAGATCTTTCTTCAGCTTACGACGATGTATTAATTGATGTTTTGAAGGAAAAATTAATTAAAATAAAAATCCCCATAAAATTAGTTCAATTTATTATCAACTTGCTAACAGACAGATCCATTATTATCCACTCTTCCTCAAACATATTGAAGCGCAAACTTTGGAAAGGGCTACCCCAGGGGTCTGTTATCAGTCCATTATTATTTAATATTTATATGAGTGATTTAGACATTGTAATCCCTTCGTCTATTAAGCGACTTTATTTTGCGGACGATTTTCTCATATATTTATCTCACAAAAATTTATTGCATGCTGCGAAGGAATTAAATTTGGCCTTACATAATATTAAAGTTTGGATGTTGACAAATGGAATGAATTTAGCTACCTCTAAAACCAAGGTAGTGGCTTTTACTCGCAAAAGAAAACTGCCTAACTTTACAGTCTCTTTTGATAATTTCCCCCTTCAAATCGTTAAGCAAATAAAATTTCTTGGCCTGCTTTTGGACCATAAGCTTTCCTGGCTCCCTCATATTCAGAACGTTTCTGCTAAGTGTGAAAAGGGGCTTAATATGATGCGAGCTGTTTCCAGAGTATGGTGGGGATCCCATCCTACTACTCTTAAACTAATGTATAATTCCCTCGTTCGAAGTCACTTGGATTATGGCACATTTCTTTTCGACCCACTTCCTAAATATCTGGATAAAAAACTTGAAAGAATCCAATCAAAAGGGCTCAGAATGATTATTGGGGCAATGAAATCTTCTCCAATTAATGCTCTTCAGATAGAATGTGTAGATCCTCCCTTATTTTTGAGAAGACAATACCTCGCGGATAGATATATCTTCAAAGCGTTATCTTTATCGCGTCACTCATTGGAACAGAGTCTCGATCGTTTTTTCAGTATTTTGAATAACAGAAGGAGGGTAATAGATAGAGATCGATTCCCTCTCTTATTAAAAAGTTTTCTATCATTTAGATCTCTGTCTTCTTACCTTCAAAATCTACAAGATGATCCAATCCTTCCTATTTACAGTACCCCGTTTAATGCTATTAATTTTATCCCAAACGTAATAATTTCTGACTTCCGGACGAACATTTTATCATCAGCTAATAACTTTCAAAATGTTGAAGAACATTTTAAAAACTTTATATTTTCAAAGTGTCCTGGATTTTCCCTCATATACACAGATGGTTCCAAATCCGACCACAAAGAATGTGGCGCATCGGTATATATTCCTGAATTCAATGTTAATCTGTCTTATAAATTGCCTAAAGAAATTTCCATATTTACTGCAGAATGCTTCGCAATTGAACAAGCTTTAATTCAAATCCAACTCCTTAATATTCGTCGAGCCTTACTGTGTACTGACTCTCTAAGTGCAGTATTAAAAATTTCCTCTAATATCGTTCGATGTCCAGAAGACTATGTTATTTGTAATATTAAAAAAATCCTCGATTCTTTAAACGAATCTATGTTTGAGACAATACTGGTTTGGGTGCCTGGCCATCTAGGAATTGAGGGTAACGAGAAAGCTGATTCTCTCGCTAAACTTGGAACTGTATCTGGTTCTATTCCTTTAGATTTTAAAATTCCTGTCTCTGACGTCTTCTCTATTCTTAAATCCAACATGTCTCGTTCCTGGGAAGAAAATTGGACAATCACGAAAACTCAAACTGGATCTTTCTATGCTGGAATACAAAATCATATTCCAAGTAAACCCTGGTTCCACGGCAAAAAAAAGTCCAAAAGATTTATTTCCTGTATCTCGAGAATGAGAATTGGCCACTGCTCTATTTCAACTCATTTGTTTAAAATTCGGGTGCTCGAAAGTTCATTATGCCAGTGTGGTGTGGAGGATGAGACTCTTGACCATGTTTTCTTCAATTGTAAAAACCATTCTTCTTTCAAAGGCATGTATCGATTGCTTATTAAAATCACCCACCAGTCTCCCCTTAGTATTCCATATTTGCTGTCTCTCAACAACTCTCGCGTATATTCTATTCTTTATAAGTTTATAGATTTGAATGACTTTAATATATGATATGTCCAGTCCCCTTATAGATAATTCACATCAGTTTAACCATATATCTTAACCCAATCGGCACAAAGCACTCTCTTTAGGGTGAATTGCCTAATACAAAAAAAAAAAAAATTATTATTGGTTAAAAATGGTGTACACAAAGTATTTTATTTGCATATAAAAAATTACAGACCAAAACAATTTTAGATTTAAATTTTTATTGAAAAACTGAAAATTCCAAAAAGATATTTGCGATAACTTTATTTAACAATGTTTGCTGGGCAAAAATGTTCAATTTTTATTCAAACTTATTTTTAAATAAATATTTTGTATTTTGAGAGATTATAAGATAATTCATAAAATATTATTTGTTTTATTTTCATTTTATATATTTGATACGTACTATGGAAAATTCACAAAATCGTCACGCTATAGAATTGCTCGAAGCTTTTGAGTACGTAATCTATTCCATTTTTTAAAAACACCCAAATATCCTTATGCACACATATAAAAAAAAAATTGTAAAATAAAAACTTCCAGAATGCAAAAATTTATTTTCAGAATGATGGCATGATTTAATTTCACTGGAATCTAGGTGCTCCTATTTGTCTTACTACTGGATCATGGCATGATTTAATTTCACTGGAATCTAGGTGCTCCTGTTTGTCTTAATAATGAATGATGGCATGATTTAATTTCACTGGAATCTAGGTGTTCCATTTGTGTTACTACTGAAAAGTTAATTAATTCTGTTTTATATGTGGCAGATTATTCTGATGCTATCCATTGTTTTTATACAATGTAAATGATTTTAAGGCAGGTTTAAATCTTTATACGAGGGTCATCCAGAAAGTAAGATTATAACATTTACGTAGGATCAAAAAATGCTTGTATTTAATTGGGATACTTCACAAATATGTTACTATTTTTCAACGTAATCGCCGTTGAGATCGAGATATTTCTGTAGCCAGGGCAGCAGTTTATGTATGCCAGTGTCATAGACCTCCACCGCCAGCTCTTTCAGCCACTTCTTCACAGCTTCCTTGACCTCCTGATCATTGGCAAAACGTTTTCTACCCAAAAACTCCTTTAGTCTAGTGAATCGGTGATAATCCGAAGGCTCAAGTCGGGAAAATAGGGGGGGACAATATCCCATTCAAATTATGTCAGCAGCTCCTGTGAAACTCGCGCGGTGTGGGGCCTGGCGTTGTCATACATGAGGCAGACTCCTCGGGACAGCATTCCTCTTCTGCAGTTCTGAATGGCTCTTCTGAGTTTTTTAGGGTAGTTTTGGTAGCTGGGGGAGATTAATGACGCCACTGAAGTGACCGTCTCTTCGATTCTGGGGTGTAGTGACACCCACATCTCATACCCGTCACGATAGAGTCCAGATAAACAGGCGGGAGTGCTGGACGACCTCTCCATCGGAAGAATTTACTGTGACTAAAACAAAATGGCTGACAAACACGCAGGACCAAACAAACTGACCGTTAGATCCCCACTACACACCAGGTGCGCCAACTTCGAAACAAAAAATTTCCCCCGTCGTCAGGAGCTCTTGTAACCTTACTTTCTGGATGACCCTTGTACATATGTAGGTACACACGGTGTCTGGAAAATAGTGGTACAAGCGGGAAACTGGTAAATTTACATCACATTTGGAGTCGACGTGTGATACAACTTTTTTTATTTGAGCTTTCATTTTCTAATAAATGAAGTCCGATGATTATTTGTATTTTTTATGTGCTGCAGATGATCACCTTTTTCTGCTGCACCACGAATTTAATAACAATTTATGTACAAATAGGTTAGTTTATAATCTTTCATGAACAATGTTTACTGACTAGAGTTTTCCTATTGTTAAACAAAACACACCTTTTTAATAACAATAATAAATAAAGCAATGAAAGAAAATACTATGTACATATTTACAAAGCAATTTTTTATTATCTCTTTTTTACAGCGCTGTGTGTGTATGTACATACAAAATAATAACATTATAGAGATTAGATCTGCAGAAATGAGGGTAAATTACTCTATTTTGTGACAAAGACCAACAAATTAACCGATTCTGGGGAAAAAAGCTAAATGAATATATTATACATGTGTATTTGTTTTAAGATTCAACGACTTACAATTCAAGTTCGCTAACGTCACTTTTGAAAAAAACCATCAATTTCTTGTAGAAATCTTGTCTTGACAAAACAACAAATTTTACTTTCTAAAGTTTGTTGTTCTGCAAAGACAAGACAAGGCTCTTTAGCCATGAACGAAATATATATAAATGATTTTTTCGTAGGATTAGGATTTCAAAATTTATACCTAGTAAGTCATGAAACAAAATTAATGGTATCATCAAGTCATCTTCAAGAGTTCAAGTCATCAACTTGCTGTTGAATTCAAAGCAAATAAATATATATAACAATAAGTAAGAAGTCATCTTTTGGTGAAACAAAATATGCATATTTATATATACATAGTAATTATAATGAAAATTATGGTTGCCACTGAGTCACAAAGCACATCTCATAAATATCATAACACTTTATGTCCCAAAATATTGTCATCTTCAGATCTATTGGTTTTTTTAGCAAGCTACAGGGAGAATTGCAGAAACTTGTAAACTGTAGTAATATCACATGATGGATTTGTTTTAACCCGATGCACGGGCTGCCTTGAGCAAAATGAAGGGCGTTAATAATATTTTTTATGTAAAATTCTTTTGTTTGTTTGATATTAGTGTGTGGCATACACAGTATGTATATAAATATATACACATGCAAACACATACGTACATATGTATGTGTATAAATATACAATAATATGAATATCATAATACATATGGATTTTTTTATTCTCATGTAGGTACACAAAAGTATTTTAAATTTAACCTCTTTCATCAGTATTGAAGGATGGATATGGGTGGGCGGTGGAGGGGGTTGTCATCGGGACTCGAATGCCCAAGACATGAGATGCTTGGCTTTGAATTTGAAGCAAGTTTGGCTAGGTGGAGGGGGTTGTTATTGGGGCTCGAATGCCCAAGACATGAGATGCTTGGGTTCGGATTTGAAGCAAGTTTGGCTAGGTGGAGGGGGTTGTCATCGGAACTCGAATGCCCAAGACATGAGATGCTGGGGTTCGGATTTGAAGCAAGTTTGGCTAGGTGGAGGGGGTTGTCATCGGAATTCGAATGCCCAAGACATGAGATGCTTGGGTTCGGATTTGAAGCAAGTTTGGCTAGGTGGAGGGGGTTGTCATCGGAACTCGAATGCCCAAGACATGAGATGCTTGGGTTTGGATTTGAATCAAGTTTGGCTAGGTGGAGGGGGTTGTCATCGGAACTCGAATGCCCAAGACATGAGATGCTTGGGTTTGGATTTGAATCAAGTTTGGCTAGGTGAAGGGGGTTGTTATTGGGGCTCGAATGCCCAAGACATGAGATGCTTGGGTTCGGATTTGAAGCAAGTTTGGCTAGGTGGAGGGGGTTGTCATCGGAACTCGAATGCCCAAGACATGAGATGCTTGGGTTTGGATTTGAATCAAGTTTGGCTAGGTGGAGGGGGTCGTTATTGGGGCTCGAATGCCCAAGACATGAGATGCTTGGGTTTGGATTTGAAGCAAGTTTGGCTAGGTGGAGGGGGTTGTTATTGGGGCTCGAATGCCCAAGACATGAGATGCTTGGGTTCGGATTTGAAGCAAGTTTGGCTAGGTGGAGGGGGTTGTCATCGAGACTCGAATGCCCAAGACATGAGATGCTTGGGTTCGGATTTGAATCAAGTTTGGCTAGGTGGAGGGGGTTGTTATTGGGGCTCGAATGCCCAAGACATGAGATGCTTGGGTTCGGATTTGAAGCAAGTTTGGCTAGGTGGAGGGGGTTGTCATCGGAACTCGAATGCCCAAGACATGAGATGCTTGGGTTCGGATTTGAATCAAGTTTGGCTAGGTGGAGGGGGTTGTTATTGGGGCTCGAATGCCCAAGACATGAGATGCTTGGGTTCGGATTTGAAGCAAGTTTGGCTAGGTGTAGGGGGTTGTTATTGGGGCTCGAATGCCCAAGACATGAGATGCTTGGGTTCGGATTTGAAGCAAGTTTGGCTAGGTGGAGGGGGTTGTCATCGAGACTCGAATGCCCAAGACATGAGATGCTTGGGTTTGGATTTGAATCAAGTTTGGCTAGGTGGAAGGGGTTGTTATTGGGGCTCGAATGCCCAAGACATGAGATGCTTGGGTTCGGATTTGAAGCAAGTTTGGCTAGGTGGAGGGGGTTGTCATCGGAACTCGAATGCCCAAGACATGAGATGCTTGGGTTTGGATTTGAATCAAGTTTGGCTAGGTGGAGGGGGTTGTTATTGGGGCTCGAATGCCCAAGACATGAGATGCTTGGGTTCGGATTTGAAGCAAGTTTGGCTAGGTGGAGGGGGTTGTCATCGAGACTCGAATGCCCAAGTTTGGCTTGGTCTACTATGTATTTTTTAAGTGGAGGGATTTTCGTGCCTAACTAATAATGCTGTTTAGGACGAACCGGGGGTTTTGGTGAATCTTCTAAGTAAGACATTTTGAAGGTTTTTATGTCTCATAATGTTATTTGTGGCTCAAATTGGGCGGCGTTGGTTATGATGGGTCGTAATTTTGATTTGTAAATGAGAAAATTTTGTACTGTAGTGATAATAGTTGTAATGCAAAAGCGGGTGAAGGCTGCAGCTGCGTTTTTTTTCTTCATAATAATTATATGCGTTTTATGTAAAGTTAAATGCTGCTTGTATATTCCATAATATCGAACCTAAAATGTTATATTGGCGTGTATATAAATAAAATATTATTACAAATGCAACAGACCAGTAGGTTAATTAATTTAAACAATTAATTGAATTGCATTTATATAAAAAATAATCTTAAATAGGAATGAGAAAATAACCTACTTACTGATAGGATTAAAGCTTGACACTTTTATATTATTTTATTTGAGTATTATGGTGTTTACCTAACTAGATCAAAGTAAACATTTTCTAAAGCGAACCAAAGGTTGTTTTATCCACAGAAAAAATAAACATATTAGAATGATATGAGTACATGATTATGGTAAGTAAACATGAACTTTGAGTAGTGCGTAATCTACACAGATAAAAATATGTAACGTTTCACAATGTTACCTCTCATCTGGTTTATTACAAACATACATATAGCGAAACTGGCTTATAAAGTTTCTCAACGGACTGGAAAAAAAACCTTACAAAATAAAACAATAACTTTGTAAACACCACTTTTCCATCAAAGTGGTGTTTACATTGTTTTATTTTAAACTAGCTGTACCCCGCCACGCGTTGCTGTGTCTCAGTCTGACTGTGCAGATTGAGAAACAATAGCCCATGTTGCTTTTACGTTCAAAGTGGTGTTTACATTGTTTTATTTTAAACTAGCTGTACCCCGCCACGCGTTGCTGTGTCTCAGTCTGACTGTGCAGATTGAGAAACAATAGCCCATGTTGCTTTTACGTTCAAAAGCAACACCCGCTATTGCTATTACGCTTTTTTTCAAAAAAAAGCATGTTTGTCTAACAGATGGCGCTGTTTTTAAAAAAAAGTATTCGAATGCAACATTGTTTCAAAGCAATCAGTGAAGATCTTTCGGAGATTTGAGATTTTGAAAAAACAAACATTTACATTTTTATTTATATAGACTAGCTGTACCCCGCCACGCGTTACTGTGGCTCAGTCAGTCTGTGCAAATAGAGAAACAATAGCGCGTGTTACTTTTACGTCCAACAGATGGCGCTGTTTAAAAAAAAAATCATGTTTGTCCAACAGATGGCGCTGTTTTTCAAAAAAGCATGTTTTTATCTGTCACGGGTGACATCTATATAATATAGGTATATAAAAACACACGCACATTTGAATGCAACGTGGTGTCAAAATTTCAAAGCAATCGGTGAACAAGTTTCGGAGATTTAATATTTTGAAAAATCGAAAATTAACATTTTTATTTATATAGAAAGATTAAACATGTGTATAAAAAAATAGTACAAATTCGAAAAAAAAATTTTTTAATAAAATTTAAAAGTTTTATGCATTTTTTAAATAAAAAAGGTGTAAGCAAACAATCTGTAACATTCTACATATTATGTACATGCCTCGAAAAATAAATGAGATTCTTGATTTTTTTTATCATAAAGTTATATTTCCTTGCACTTATTAAATGATGAACAATACTAGTGGTAAATATATAAACTACGTAAAATAATAAACAAAATATAACTTGCTATTGCCAATGTGTTTCTGTAAACTACAGTAGGTGGCCAAATTATTAGTTACACATGCAAAAATTACATTATCATCAGTTTGAAGCTATATAACATTTTTATGTAGAGGGATTTATAATTTTATTTGTTAGTTAAATTGGGTATTTCTAATATAATTAAAAAT
This sequence comes from Hesperophylax magnus, assembly GCA_026573805.1. NCBI lineage: Eukaryota > Metazoa > Arthropoda > Insecta > Trichoptera > Limnephilidae > Hesperophylax > Hesperophylax magnus. Next base: position 17,156,032 of record JAIUSX010000049.1, read on the forward strand.
AAATTATTCGATTTTAAATAGGACAATACAAAATGTTTTGAAAAATCGCTTAATATTTAGTAGAACTAGGCGTCAGATACAGCTTGCACATTTTTTGGTGTGATCTGAATGCATTCTAGCAGAAATAGTAACTACGGCTTCATTTATAATTTTCGTCCTTTGCACTCCTAAATAGCGTAACTCCATTGTACATTTTTTCCTGTTTACCAGGCAAATGTCACAAATTTTTCGTTCATTTTGAGCGTGGAGAGTCGCTTTCCTTCTTATTTTCTGGTTTTCTGACATACTATAGGTATTTTTCTATCAAGTTTATTATTATAATTAGCAATAAATTTATGTTTGCATTCAAAACGGTATTTAAGTATTAATAATAAAAAAAAATAGTTTAACTAATAATTTGGCCATCCACTGTATGTGCATACAATATTTATACATTTCAGACTCCTTTATCAATCTGTAATAAAATTTTACCCTTATTGCTACTGAAAATAAAAATAATTTAGATGAATATTCATACATGCATTTAACAATAACATTCTCCCTAAAGATTTGCTAGAATAAAATAATTAAAAAATGCTGAAATAATCTCAAAGTAATGCTTTATTATCATAATAAATATAAATTTTTTTTTTTTCGGCTTTTGTATTATTTCTGTAGATGCTCCTGCCAACAAGCTATTTGAAATAACTTAGCGTGTTGAAATTTTTATCATAATAAAATACGTAATTACGTAAACAAAGAAAATGTTCGAGTACGGAATTAAATTTCAAACTCATTTACATATAAAAATTTGCATCTGCGTGATCCAGTGATGTTATATATTTATTTTATTAACTTACGCAATAAATTCATAAACAATAAAAAAATATTTGAGGTATTAATAATGATTAGAGAAATTTAGTATACGGCTACCCAAATAATATGCAACGTCTAAATTTGATAATATAAACATAATAAAAATAAATGTGTATTTTAGAGATAAAATAATTGTTTCAAATACATAGTTTAAAAAAGTTTTGATAAATCTACATTCATACTTTCACAGATCAGAAGAATAACTTCTTTGCATTTTTTTCAACTCAAGATAACTATCATGTTAAATGAATTAACAATTTAATAACCATTGCATAAAATTTGATAAAATTAGATTTAAATACATATTTTGAACACTAGAGGCTGTTTTGTTCCATATTAATTTTTAAACTATCTTTAGATTCATTCCCCTCCGCAATGTTTGCATCATACTGCGTCATGTTCGGCGGCATTGTTTGTATGTGGTTAATGACAGAGTTCTGCACGTGATTGTGTTCATGCTTGATGCTATCTATGTTATTGTGATTTTCCAGTTCTACATCCTGTTGGTTTGCAGCATACCTCCCAGAGTTGTTGGGAGCCATCATGGCCAATTCTTCGGGGTGGCAGCGCTGCTTGTGAGAAAGACATGCAGAACTGTAGGTAAAGCTCTGTGGGCACCAGGGACACTGAATCGGAGCGTCGTCAGAGTGACGATTCTGTTCCATATTGATTTTCAAACCGTCTTTAGATTCACTTCTTTCCGCAAGGTTCTGCTCATATTGCGTCATGCTTATAGGTATTTGATTGACGACAGAGTTTTGCACGTGGTTATTATGTTCGTGCTTGATACTATTGACATTTTCTACGTTATTTATGCCAGAGCAGTGTACCAGTTCCATGTCATGCGAGTTGCTAGCATACCCGCCCAAGTTGTGAGGAACCATCATGGCGAGTTCTTCGGGGTGGCAGCGCTGCTTGTGAGAGCGACACGCAGAACTGTAGGCGAACCTCTGTGGACACCAGGGACACTGAATCGGAGTGTCCCCAGTGTGGCAAGTCAGGTGGACCTGAAGGATGCAATGCCCTTATTATACACTGTGTGCAGTTGGAAACTCATATTTCAAAGAGAATTACAATTATGTTAAAATTATATACAAGGGTAATTTGAAAAGTTTTTCGCCGCATCGACATAAAGTAACTGTACAAAACATTATTATCGCCGTCCGATAGATGACCTTGACATACAAAAACTGTAAAAATTTCAAGTCATTCTGATCATTACTTTGTCTATAGCACTCTTCCAAAGTTTTCAGCTGACATTGTCTGTCAACAATGGAGAAAATTGAGTATCGCGCAGTGATAAAATTCCTTCATTTCCGGTCAAACATTGGGTGGGCGAGTACAAACATGGTCGTACGAGTATTTTAGACAAGGAACGTTCCGGGCTATCGTAAACCTTTACAACTCATTCGATTCAATGCATCAAACTGTGATGGAAGATCGTCGATTGACTGTTAAGGATATTGCTGAGGCTTGTGGGATATCATCTGAACAGGTGCACAAGATTTGGATATTAGAAAGTTAGCCATTCTCGCGCAAGTGTAGCCTGTATCAAAAAAATCCAGCAGAATTTTTGCGGCGAATGATAACCGTCGATGAAACCTGAGTACGCCTAAGACCAAACAACAGTCAATGCAGTGGATTGCGGTGCGGGAAACAACTCCGAAGAAGGCAAAGGTCCGATCTTTCTGCAGGAAATTAGTATTTTTCAGATTTAGACAATCCATTTTTTTTTGACGTTTTAAAAGGATGGGAAGAACGTTGGACCAAATTTATCGAGTTGCAGAACGACTATGTCGAAAAATATTTTTTTTTTGTGCTGAAATATGTGTTTTTCTTAAAGAGGCTGGAAACTTTTCAAACGACCCTCGAATGAATAATAGTTTGTTAATTAATCTGAGTTATCATTGAAGAAGAAGATAATACTAATAAATCTAAACGAAACACAAAAAAAAATAAGACACAGAAAATAAAAAGATACAGTAGAACCTCGTCAATTCGAAATCTACGGGACTTATCATATTTTGAATTAACGAATTCCCATATAATTTGAAATTTTAAGAAGAAAAAAAATAATCGTAAAAATACGATACATTTCCGCGTAAATCGGTATTTCGCGGCCGATTTCCGTCGCGGCTGTAGCATTAAATTCAGATATTTGTAAAAATACAATATATTTACGTGCAAATCGGAATATCTTGGCCGATTTCAGTCGCGGCCGACCCTTTAAATTCATAAAACTATGATATATTTCCGCGTAAATCGAATTCTCTTGGCAGATTTTTGTCGCAGCCGGCCTTTTAAATTTAGATATTTGAAGTAAATGAGTAAAAATACATCGTATTTCTGCGTGAATCAAAATTTTGCGGCCTATTTCCGTTGTGCCGGATCTTTTAACTCAGATATTCTAAGTAAATTTAGTAAAATTATGATAAATTGAAATTTTGCGTCCGTTTTCTGTCGCGGCCGGCCCTTCAAATTCGGATATTCGAAATAAATTGAAAAAAATACGACATTCCAGTGTAAATCGATTCAGATTTACAAAATAATAATACTAATTAGGACAATATATAACCATGTAAAAATACATTTTTCGGCGTTTTACTGCAATGGCTGTGTTTTAGATTCATATTTACGAAATTTTATGATTTATTATCACAAAAATCGAATTTTTTCGAATTACACGGACGAATTTTCGTGTGCGGACAAAAATAAATTTCGAATTACGAATTAATTCGAATTAAAAAAACATTTTGTATGAAAAAAAATTTCTGTGGATATTTTTTTGGCAAAAATTTCGAATTATCGGTGTTTAACTGTAACGGTCACAACAAGGAACCGAACTCAGGATCTCTTGTCTTACCGGGACAGATCCTGGGTTCGATTCCTAGGTGTGACCATTTTTTTTTTTTTTTTTTAAATTTATTTAATATTTGTATGTTTTTTACAATAAATATACAATTTATACATATTATACAGTGTTATAAAGGTAAATAATAATAGCTTTTCCTCACCATAAAGAGACGAGGCTCTTGTGTTTGGTGAGTGGATATTATCTTTTATTATATTATAATATTATCATTTTTTTTTTTTTTTAAAGAAAGACAAATATTCCCGGGTTACGAATAACCTGACAATATTTGAAAATCGAATCTTTTATATTCTTATCTTTTTATTTTCTGCCTCTTCTTCTGTTTCATGTTTCTATTAGATTTATTATAACCTTAAGAAAAAAGTTAAAGAAAAAGTTGTTCCTGAATCAGAGTTATGTTTATTATTTTTGGAATGTGGAGCATGTTGCACCGTTTCTTCCATCGTTACACGTACAGTACACACCTGCCTAATATATATTTGCTGTTGCCTCAATGCGTATTTCCCCACAGAGAACATAGGCGCCTTTTCACTTTGGACGTGCATTCCAAGCATTTGGGGAATTATTACCTAAGTGAGAAATAAACAAAGCAGAATAGTTTGACAACTAAAGCCAAGGAGCTTCAGGCACAAAAAATTCATATCAGTTTCAAAATCCTCAGCAAAAGTCGGGAAAGGTTAAAACACAAAGGTTCCTCTGATACTTATTTTGTCCCATCGTCCCAAAAGTGAAGGCACAATTTACAAACTGGACTACGAATGTTTGTCCTGTTAACTTAACTAAAAAATGGACTGTTGTAAATTGGCTGTGTACAGCACCATAATCTAATATTATCTATGTATTTAACAGGATAAATAACAAAATCTAACCTTGAGTGTCTGTCTTCTCTTGAAAGCCTTATTGCAGAATGGACAAATATGTCGACAGAGATCATCATGGACCAACAAATGTTTCCGGTAGGTTCTTCTGCTGTTGAGGACCTTGTCACATGTCCCACATGGGTAGGACGTGGAGTCGTGGGTGTCCAGGTGTGCCTTCAGATTTGAACCAGTCTTGAATCTTCAAACATTCAAAATAGGTTCTATGTTGCTTATAAATTTATTTGTTTAGAGCAAAATGTATTATCAGTTATCAAAATTAATGGTGTTAACATTATTTATTTATACAGTATTAAATATGAAACATAAATCGTAAAAGACTTTAGTATCAAATCTAATTAATCTATTAAACTGTTACAGTCTTACTTATAAAGGTTCCCTAATTCGCCGCTGCAGCGTTGCAATAGCTATACGGTGAGAAGGGCCGTATACTGCTCGGGTTAAAATATTTACTCATAATAATATTCATGCAAGATTTTTTTAGGCTGGCACCACTTTGTTCCAATCCTCAAAAACACGGTCATTTCTGCATTTCGAGTTTAGTTGCTAACATCACATTTTTTTCAGATGACATTTGCAATGTCATTGACCCAGCCTGCTTTGAATTGCTTCGAAATTTGAACAATTTGATTTTGCATTCCGTATTTGCTTTGGTAAATTGATTTAAAATATTCCTCTGATAGTGCTGCCAATGGGTATTAATGCTTTTTTACATTTTCATTGAGCAACCGATCGATATTTGTCAAATCAACAAGATTTTTAACAAAGTCCGCAATCTCCATCTTAATACCATAGTAATACATACGTCCCTAATCCTGGGGGTTGGCAGTTTAAAAATCTGTCAGCTACTAATACTGCGGTATTACGGCCGGTATACGCAGTATGATTATGTCTAACCTTATCCGTCCATTTTATCTATCATGAGTAAGACGGTTAGCTTTAATTTAAAAACTTTCCACACAATGTGGTAATTTTTGTTTTCTGAATTACTAATCATACTTGACTGCTATGTTATTAGTGATATGAACTCGAGTAATAATATTTGGATGATTTGTATAGCGCCGTTTTTGTGCAAAATCACTTCAAGGATGCTGTACAAATACATACATAATACATTTCTACAATGATCTATGCTATTACTAACCATGTATGAAGATAATATACAGTACCATTCTTGCCTGGTAGGTGGTATAATATATAAATAGTCAACCATTTAAGAAATTGCATTTTAACAAGGTCAGGGGCCATCTTGTTTTTCAGTCTCTGAGCCTTTAAGCTGGCTAGGTTATTTGAAAATTTGTAACAAAGGGATTTTACAAAATAATGACACACACTCCACATGGTACCAGTTCATCTGCGATTGTGCCAGGTTGACACGAGTAGAGTAAACGGGCGGGACAGTGAAAAGAGTGACATTCTACTCCCTCAGCCGAGTGACAGCTTCTCTGTTGGTGTCAACATGGCATAAATACAGTAGCACAATAGGTAATAATTTTTAAATGTAGAAGAATGCCGGCTTACTTCTTTGGGCAGCGGCTGCACTGGAAAAGCTTCTCCTCGCTGTGGATGGCGCGGTGCTGGATGAGCTCGCCCCCCGTGCTGCAGGCGTACCCACACACGTCGCAGATGTAGCGCTTTATCTTCTCATGTACGGCCCGCGTGTGCCCCACTACCGCTGATTTGGTTGTGAACCTAAACACAAATATATTTGTGTGAGGATTTAGTTAAATATAAATTACTCAGCGAAATATATATAAGAAATATTTTTGTACTGGAAAAAAACCTTAAAGGGGGTGACAGATTATGCTATAAGTTCAAAGCGTTTTATTTTATATAACTCCATATTGATCGCCATACAATCCTATACAGACCTGTCACACCTAAAAAGATGATGTGTTATAAGAGTTGGCGTTGCGAAGATATGCGCTGTGATCTGCTAGCCAGGCGACATTTGAAAATTATGCGACCCCCTCTCCCTCTTACGGGGTGTTCCCGTCCACAGTTTTGTTCGAAAACACAATGTTTGGGTCAGAACTCAACTTGACAGTTGACGAGTTGTACGAGAAAATTACAAAAGGTCTATCGCTATGCCCACCGCGCCCTAATGTTTCAACAATGAGAGGAGACGAGGAGAGGTGGACGAAAGTAAAAATGTTTGTGCTAATTTTTGTGGTAATGTTTGAAATATTGTTTGCGAAAACGGTGGCAGGAGACCCCGTTTCATTTACCCACGGTAACTTCTAAGTTTTAACTCCTAAACTAGATTAGATTAGTTACTGGTTTCCTGGAAGTAGCGAAAAAATATGTTATAAAAATCAGTAAAATTCTCACTTATTGCCACAGACGCTGCACGGATAGATGTACCTCTGGAACAGTGGAATGTGGACACGTTCGTGTGACCTCAGGTTCTCCTTGGAGTTGAACACCTTGGAGCAGCCCGAGCAGCTGTACACGCGGTCAGGTTTGGGGATGTGCCTCATCTTGTGCTTGTCCAGGTCTTCTTGTGTCTTCATTATGCGCGAACATTTGTCACAACTTAAAACACAAAATAAATACTTCAATCATTATCAAAAATATGCCGTGTTCAAACTTATATAGAATAAATACATTGAAAAGATTAAAGGATAGAAGTGTGTTGTGAGCGTATTCATGTGCCGCAAGAAAGCTAATTTTTTTCCTTACATCTTGTCAAATTTATTAAGTTAAAATTCATTTTTGAACAGATTATCAATTATGTCACTGGCCTAGGGTCTAAAAGGTCTTATGTAAACTGGCAATATCAGTTTTCTTTCAAATCATACTTCTTGGGATTATCTAATTCACTGGATGAATGGAACAATTGAGGTAGGTTGTTTTAATAGTTTCCTCTTGTAATTTTATTTCATATCACATTTATTTAATTTTTACACATTTACAAAATTTTTAAATCGGAAGTGTAATACTTTTACAGACTAAATTTTTTACAGACAATTCATCAAATTTCAAACATAAAATTCAAGTTCTGTGGAGGTTTGAAGTTTTCATTTCAGTTCTGTCAAACAACTGACCCATTTTATTTATTTATTTATTTAACGCCCAGAGGGCTTTTACATGGTTGGTAGTATAATTTTAATTTGACAGATATTTTGAAACATAAAAAATAAGAATAAAATTACATTTGATAAAAGCTATGCAACAAGTCATACAAACACAAGAAACAAAAACAGAAAATTACAGCTATTTGTAGGTTTACATGATGTGTTTAGGAGTATTGTTGAAATAAATGTTTTAAATGATCCACAAAACTTGCCAAGTTGGTATTGAATATGTCAACATCACCCAAGTAATGATTTCCCATGGTGTGAAGTCGTTGTATCGGAGAGTGGGCAATGTAGTTACGCTTGTGTGTGCTGCTGTAGAATATTGTATTTTGTCGTGTTGTTACTGTGGGTGTGTGTATGTTTATAAGTTGCAGGAGTTCACAACAGTCGAATTTAGAGTTAAGTATTTTGAATAAGAACGTTAAATCGTTTATTTTACGTCTATCTTCTAATGTATGTATTTTTAGAGTATTTAATAAAAAATTGTATTTTAAGTCTTCGACAGGGATATTTAATTTAAAATTTATAAAACGTAGAAATTTTTTTTGTATTCGCTCAATGTTGTTAATGTGAATTTTGTAAGATGGAGACCAAACTACTGAGTTATATTCAATTAGACTTCTTACTAGAGATACGTATAATAGTTTAATGGCTTGTAAAGAATTAAAGTTTTTAGTTGTTCTTAATACGAAGCCTAGTGTTTTCATACCTTTGTTCACAATTTGATGGATATGATTGGTGAAACTTAGTTTTTCGTCCAAAATAATTCCAAGATCTCTCATTTCCGTGACTCTTTCTAAAGCTATGTTATTGATGGAATATTCGAATAAAACAGGATTTTTGTTTCTGAAGAAAGTCAAGGTTTTGCACTTTACTACATTTAAAAATAAATTATTTTGAACGCACCAATCTCTAAGCTTACTAATATTTGATTGTAGTATATGGCAATGATTTATGTCAGTTATTTTCTTGTATAGTTTGATGTCATCTGCAAAGAGCAATACCTCGACATCGTTGAAGCAATTGGTTATATCATTGATGAAAATGAGGAACAAAACCGGGCCAAGGTGACTACCTTGCGGTAGGCCACTGGTAGCCCGGAAAGCTTTCGACATCCAAGATTTTATTTAACGAACAGTTTACGATTTGACAAATAGCTACTAAACCATTTTAACATGTTATCCCTTATTCCTAGAGCAAATAGTTTTTGGATTAGTAGTTTATGGGATACTTTGTCGAATGCCTTCGAAAAGTCTGTATATATACAGTCGACTTGTTTATTTTCTGCAAATGATTGTATAATGAAGTTTTGTAATACCGTTAAGTTAGTTGCGGTGGATCTTCCTTTGATAAAACCGTGCTGTTTTTGATTAATTAATTTTATTAATTTGGGATAGATTTCATCAAGGACCAATGATTCAAAAAGCTTTGGCAGTACTGACTGTATACAAATGGGGCGATAATTAGCTATGTCAGTATCGTCTCCTTTTTTGTAGATCGGTGTAATGAAGCTAGATTTCCAGCGGTCTGGAAAATGTCACCCATGATGTTATAATAACAGAAGTGTCTGTTAACTTTTTTCAACTACTTCATGAAATTATCGCCATCTATGAATGAGCAGATTATGACCTACGGTACGTTTACCCTTAATGCAAATTACCCAATACTAATGTTAACTTTATTCTAAAATACATTTTTTCAGTGGCGGCTCGTCTACGAAGGTCTTTTGGTCAATGACCTGCCAAAATATGCTGCAATAGTATTACATAATATAAAAAAAGATTTGAAAACTACCTGATTATTAATTTATTTTTAATATTCGTACAGTTCCAGTGCCATCTAGCGTCCAAATGAGAAGCTGCTGTATGTACCTAGCAAGGGTCACTTCAAGTTTTTTCCCAAAGCTATCTCCTTTCTTTCTCTTTGGTATACAGACAAAGGAAGTAAACACTATTATGTCTGACGTATGCTTAGTATCATAAAAAAATTATTTTCAAGGGATTTACGGACATGAACACGGTGAGATAGAGATATCTACGACCTAAGATTATTAAGGTATTAGAGGGAAATATGAAAAATGTCAGTCGTAAGTTTTTTGTGTTATAAACGATAACCATCTTGAACTTAAAATTATGTTTATCCATTGTTGACGTAATTTGCATGGAATAATTTAATATATGGATATCATATCGAAAGAAATCGCAAACAATTCATTGAATCATGACAAACGTATTTAAATAAAGTGACAATTAATTTATCAATTTTTTTTTTTTTTAATTATTTTAATATAGATCATATGGGTTACATTAATACATACATATTTTGCAAAATATAATATTTAGGTTCATAATTGGTCATGTATACCTTATCAGAAAAGAGGAGCTCTTGTGCCTGATAAGGGAGCCACGATTCTTACTTAGATTCTATGTTATAATATTATGTTATGTGTAAACTATATATAATATTATATATATATTTTTTTTTTTTACTATAAGTTTTTTTGGAAAAAAAGTTTGATTTTATTTATTTGTTCTTGTTGGTTCGTAATACAGCGCAATTCGGAAGGGAGATTATTGTAATTTTTTATGGCTTGGTAAATATAATGGTTTTGCATTTGAGTTGTTTTAAAGATTGGCGTAATAAATTGATTTCCATTTCTCATCAGTTTGTAAAATTCTTGATATTCTGTGTTATTTTTTTCTTTACACATTTTTATAATGGAAGTTTGCTTAAATATACCGTCAATATTTGGTACTGGAAACAATTTAAAAAGCAATTTTGTTGGGAAAGTAGAGGTTTTTTTAAGTATTACCTTTATAATGATTTTTTGCGAGACTTTTACTGAGTTTAGGTTGTTTTTATAAGATCCTCCCCAACCTATGATAAAAAATGAAAACTTTTGTTTTTAACCTCTTTATTTTTCTCTCTCGTAAATAAACTAATATATATATTTTTTTTTATGATAAACTGATGTTTATAAGACAAGGTTTTATGCAAAGCATAAACGATAACAAATAATTAGTCACCTGAAATATCAATACAAATTGAAAATATCTCCCGAGTAAAAATAAATGCCGCCAACAGGAATTGAACCCGTACCTTCTGATGTCCGGTCAGGTGCTCTGTACCACTGAGCTATTTCGGCTTATTTCCAACACGCCAAATAGTTCAATATGTACTAGTACCTCAATCAACAATTACTGCTTATTATTTTTTTTTTCACCTGTAAACGGCATTTATTTTTACTCGGGAGATATATTCAATATGTATTGATATTTCAGGCGACTAATTATTGCTTATAATTATTTGTTATCGTTTTTGCTTTGCATAAAACCTTGTCTTATTAACATCAGTTTATCATAAAAAAATATATATATATTAGTTTATTTACAAGAGAGAAAAATAAAGAGGTTAAAAACAAAAGTTTTCATTTTTAGCAGTGCATTTGCATGTGCAATAAAATGAATGTGTAAGTACTTTTGCTTTAATTGTTTTTTTAAAGTCTACTCACTGCCTTAGTTCTTGTATGTTCAATAGACCATTTAGCAAATTTTACAGAAGACGTTTTTTTTTGTTTTTACAGGCAAATTCTAAAAAATTCTCGATTTTGGTCATTTCGTTTAAGAGGAAGGTAAATGCTAAATCACTATTTAGATTAATCTTTGCTACGAATCGGTATATACTATGAATACCAAAAAATATACTATGCATAAATTGAAGCTTTTTCTTTCTTTATTATAGATCGGAATTAAAATAAAATTATTGGTTGCGTTACAAAAAATATAAACGTAAACCACTGATAATTTTGTTTTTTCTTGAGGTAACTAAGAACTCATATAAGAAACACCTTTAAAAAAATACCGTTTTATGGCTAAGATTATTTTTTATAATTATTATTGACTAACTTTTTTTCATTCATATAAAAATATTCAACAAATAAATAAAACTCACCTTGGCGCTTAAGTCAAATATATCCAGACTCTGCTGGTCAAGCAATTGTCGCCTCTATTCGTGGTAATATAAGACACAAACATTCTAGGATCTGTATAGAAGTCCGCGGAACGTGGCACAGAACGGAAGTCGGTCTGTGACAGTTTTTTCGACGGTTTTTTCTTGTCGGCATTATTTTGGCTACGAGTATTATTAGTTCTCAAACGGTGAGGGAGTTTTGTGTGATATTGTTATTATTCATGACCAAAATATTATACTTTTTTATCTCAAAATACTTTTGAATGTATAGTTTTATTCATTATTTAACAAAATTAATGACTTACTTCTTACGGAAAAAATGCTTTCCGTTTGCATTTATGTTGACTAATAATGCGTTTTTACAGGTCCATAATTTATTGAAGATCGGGAATAAAACGAAATACAAGTATCCCAATGTAAGCAAGCTCAGAAAACGAAAAAATAATCTCAGGAAAAGAGGACTCGCGTTGGGGCAGTACAATACAGAAGCTTTACATCAGGCTAGCGTTGAACACGATATTGAAATTCAACCGTGTGGGCTATTTATTGACAAGGAATTTCCATTTCTAAGAGCATCTCCGGACGGTCTTAGCGACGATATGCCAGTAGAAGTAAAATGTCCTTTAACGTCCTTCAAACTTGGCTTAGAAAGAGCTATTCAAGAGAAGAAAGTTACTTTTTGGAGGACAAACAAAGATGGAAGTATGAGCATAAATACAAATCATGATTGGTATTTTCAGGTTCAAGGGCAACTTCACATTACGGAAAAAAATGTCTGTTTATTTGTTGTATGGAGTGGACGAAAATATCCTTTAAAAACTGAATACATTTATAAAGACGACGATTTCTGGAAAATAAAAATGGAACCCAAATTGGTCCGATTTTATTTACATTGCTTACTTCCTGAAATTATTGATCCAAGAAATAACAGGAATATGCCAATTAGGAATCCTCCTTTTATAGTCGATGCAATCAATGACAAACTAAAAAAAACACTCTCTCAACCTCCAACAAAGCGTAAATTAACATATTCAGAAAAAATACCAGATCCGTGTGATGTTGTAGAAGTTACGCCTATAACGCAATCATCATCAATGGAGTTACAAAATGGCATAATTACAGACAATGTGTCATCAACAATTGTTCCTGATTTCAACTCTATTGATATTGAGAATGTTATATCATTTGAGAAATTTTAGGTTTATGAATATGACGGCCGGCATAGTCCAGTGGTAACGCATTGGACTGCCATTCCGAAGGTCGCGGGTTCGAACCCGGCGTGCGCAAATAAATTTTATTTGATTAATTTGTGTTATTTCACAATTAATTAATTAAAATAATATATAGTATATTTGCGGCACGTTCCAGAGTGGAAGATACTACCAGTATCGCCCTGGTGTAAGACCACCATTCAGAATTGAAACGTTGCTCCAAATGGCTTTAGCCGTGTTTAGTGACTAGATCTGAATAGCCAGGTACTTCCCCACCTTCCTCTTTCCCTTCCCCACTTACCTTCAGCCTCACAACATCCCCCAATTGGGGATGCCATAGTCTCACTGGCTCCAGACGGGAGCAGTTGGGACTCTTGTGAGGTATTCACTATAAAAAATAAAAAAAAATGCTACATAAATTCACAATACAAGTATTTTTTGTTTTTCCATTTTTTTTACATTATAATAAAAGCAGGTATAAGTACATTTTTTTTAAATACATGTATAGCTAATGTGTTCTAATTAGTGGTAATAATACCTCCTTAGTTGAGAAATTATCGTGATAAGAGAGAGGGAGTACTATCACAAGTTGATATTACATTATATATTTAATAGTTCCTACAATTAACATGCATGTAGAATTATATACTCATGCACTATTTTTAGAAAAAAGAACTTAAGAATTGTTCCTTGATAATTTCTAATACTGGATATTTGTTTGGTAATTTGATTGTTCTTCAAAAATTATTTGTAATTTTTTTTTTTTTTTTGTATTAGGCAATTCACCCTAAAGAGAGTGCTATGTGCCGTTAAAGTTAAGAGGAACGGCTGCGGTGCCTGTTTCATACAAAATTTAAATTTGGATTTACGGCTAAAATACTAGAGTAAACTGTTTTTTTTTTTTTTTAGTTAAAAGACATGGTATATATAAAGTACGGATATGGATCAGATTTTCGATTTTTGCCTTAAATTATAGAATATAGGCCCCAGAAGATGACGATTTTACATGATTTTACGAGGCATCTTTGGCAATTTTTTGTGACCAAATGAAAGATATTTTTTGAAAAAATCTCTCATATCCCGTCTCAGGCATATAATGAACTATACAATAAAATTTGAATCTTCACTGAAAAAAGTTTTATTTGCTTCAAAAGCCGAATTTGGTGGCCACAAATTCAACATATATTTAACTAGCTTTTTTGTTATTGTCTCATTCCCACTTTCTTGAATCGGGCTGGCTAGGGTAGGTAGGGGGGGCCGGGGGGCAGGGGCTTGGGAGAGATCGCCCGCCTAACGAATACATGCATACATACCTACGTCAATCGTCCTTAGAGTCATTTTTTATTATTATTGCTAGTGTTTGTATATGTGTTAGTCGACATTCGCAGTCAGCCCGCGCGGACATATAATTGACGAATTTGTTACTTTGTTTACGAATAATATTATTTTTAAACTCTACAGTTTTTAACCGAAGCATCCCCAAATAATTTTATTTCATTCAACATGGGTAAGTAATCATAATTTGAGCATTTTTAACAATGGTAATTAGGTTATGAATTAGGGTACTTACGTTATTGATTTTTATAAAATGTTATTTGTGTTTTAGGTCGAATGTGGATACATAGTAAGCCACCCAGTATGCACCGGAAAAAGAGGAAGTGCAATGTCAAAAAGACAGAAAGAACTCGGAACAGGTGAAAATTAAATGCAATATTTAAATCAATATTTATTTTAAGTATTTATTTTTTACGGTAAAAATGTAATGTTTTTTTTTGTTGTTTTCAGTTCCGTAAATGATGTTGAAGATTGTCAGTCTAAATTTGCCAACAAGGATTTTTTCGATGCTAACAAACGTAGGAAATAATTATACCGATTCATTGAACATTTTTAATAAAATATGCTTGATGCTATTATTCTTGCTGTTATTGTTTTATTATTGTGCTGCTATTTTTATGGTTATTTTTATTTATAGTTGTATTACTTAATTTTGTTGTTCACATAATATTCTTCTTACACAACACTTAAAAATAATCATGACCAAAATCCCAGTGATAAAGTCAGTGCGTGTTCGGAATTATATACACAGCGACACGACTTTATAACATTATTCCAGATAAAATAAAAAAAAATGTGATTCACAAAAAAATTTGAAAGGTAATGTAAAAATTAAAAAATAAAAGATTATGTCAACAGTAACGGTAAGGCCTTTACCGGTGCACTCACACAAATTTTAAGTAAGTGTATATTTCTATTCTCTACAATTATATTACTTACTGTTCATATAATATTTACTGCTGTTAATTCTATGTACTTATCTAATTTATAAACTTATACACCTATTATTACTATTATTATAATTTCGTCTCTGGCCAGCTGCCACATGTACAATGCACGTGTACAATTTCCGTATCTCCTACAATAATACACGTATCTGCTAATTTAAATGAACTAAACAAAAGGGTGATTCCCCGTTTTGATGCAAATATATTCACGCACAAAAGAAAAAAAGCATTTCTCTTTTACTGGTCTTCAATGCGTGATATTGTCAGTGCCTAACGTGTACATGCGCATATACCAATACTATTAAAGAATAGGTCGGAAGCCCTTGTATGTCTGTGTCTGCTAGTGGTATGAACTAAACGAAAGGGACATTTCACCGACTTCGTGCAAATATTCAAGCATTGAACTTAATTTCTTTTTTATTTAATCTCATATTATCTAACTTTTTTTGATCGCTTGCAACGTCAGCCGTACTAAAAGCCAGGTACTCCCTCTCCGTTCCCCGCTGCACGCTCCGTTAGAGAGGGACACAGGACAATAATTATTTTTGCGGGAGTCGAAATTTCGTCCGCGAAAACAACGCTCTTAAGGGAGATGGTTATAATTTTATGGGAAATCTATACGGGAATAGGAAATCTCAAATATTGAAGTCATTCAAGTATATGAACTTGTATAGAACTGAGAAAATACGAGAATTGTTGAGAGAAAGTAAATAAGGAATACTAAGGGGAGATTGGTGGGTGATTTTTATAAGTAAACGATAAATGCCTTTGAAAGATGAATGATTTTTACAATTAAAGAAAACATGATCAAGAGTCTCATTTTCCATGCCGCACTGGCAGAGTGGACTATCTAGGACCCGGATTTTAAACAAATGGGATGCAATGGAGCAATGACCAATTCTCATTCTCGAGATACAGGATATAAATCTTTTGGATTTTTTCTTACCGTGGAACCAAGGTTTACTTGGAATATGATTTTGTATTCCAGCATAAAAGCACCAGTTCGGGTTTTCGTATTAGTCCAATTTTCTTCCCAGGAGCGAATCATGTTGGATTTAAGAATTGGGATGACGTCAGAGATAGGAATTCTAAAATCTAAAGGATTAGAGCCAGAAATTGTTCCAAGTTTAGCTAGAGAATCGGCTTTCTCGTTACCCTCAATTCCTAAATGGCCAGGGACCCAAACCAATATTGTCTCGAAATTTAATTCATTTAAAGATTTAAAGGTGTTTCTGATATTATAAATAATAGTCTTCTGGTTTATGGATATTTGAGGAAATTTTCAACACTGCGCTTAGTGAGTCAGTGCACAGTAAGGCTCGTCGAATATTGAAAAGCTGGATTTGACTCAAAGCTTGTTCAATTGCGAAGCATTCTGCAGTAAATATAGAAATTTCTTTAGGCAATTTATAAGACAAATCTAAATCGAATTCGGGAATGTATACTGCAGCTCCACAATCTTTGTTATCAGACTTAGAACCATCTGTGTAAATGAGTGAAAATTCTGGAAACTTAGAAGATGTAATGTTTTTTAATTTTTCCTCAACATTTTGATTAGATGAGGTTAAAATATCAGTTCGGAAGTCTGAAGTTATAACGTTGGGGATATAATTGATAGAATCAAATGGGATGGTGAAAATAGGAAGGATAGGATCTTTTTGTAGATTTTGGAGGGAAGAAGACAGAGATTAAGAATTAAGAAGACCGGTCGGTGGCCGAGTTGACATCGCGCTTGGGTCTCACTCGGGCGTAGTGTGTTCAATTCCTCGGCTGGCTAAGTCCTCCATCACAACACAAGCAACATTTTCAGCTTACTGTGGTGGTAGTAGGAGATTTTTAAATATTGTCAGGTTATTCGTAACCCGGGAATGTTTGTCTTTCTTTTTAAAAAAAAAAAAAAAATTTGAATGATAGAAAACTTTTTAGAAGGAGAGGAAGTCGATTTTTATCTGTAGATCTTTTTTCGTTGTTTAAGTTATTGAACAAATAATCAAGGCTTTGTTCTAAAGGGTGACGCGATATAGAAAAAGATTTAAAAATATATTTATCAGCCAGGAATTGTCTCCTCAAAATTAAGGGGGAATAACACATTCTACCTGGAGAGAATTAATTGGAGAAGATTTCATCGCTCCAATAATTATTCTGAGCGCTTTGGACTGAATTCTTTCAAGTTTTTTGTCCAAATATTTAGAGAGGATCGAAAAGAAATGTTCCATAATCCAAATGGCTTCGCACTAGAGCACCATACATTAATTTAAGAGTAGTAGGATGAGATCCCCACCACACTCTGGAAACAGCTCGCATAATATTTATCCCCTTTTCACACTTAGCCGAAATGTTCTGAATATGCGGGAGCCAGGAAAGTTTATGATCCAAAAGCAGTCCAAGAAATTTAATTTGCTTAACGATTTGAAGAGGGACATTATCAAAGCAGACAGAAAAGGGGGGTATTTCTCTTTTGCGCGTAAAAGCCACTACTTTGGTTTTAGACGTAGCTAAATTCATCCCATTTGTCAACAACCAAACTTTAATATTATGTAAAGCCAAATTCAATTCCTTCGCAGCGCGCGATAGATTTTTGTGTGATAAATATATAAGGAAATCATCAGCAAAATAAAGTCGCTTGATAGATGAAGGAATTACACTGTCTAAATCACTTATATATATATTAAATAATAATGGACTGATTACGGACCCCTGAGGTAACCCCTTCCACAGTTTGCGATTTATCGTTTTTGAGGAAAAGTGGATAATAATGGATCGATCTGTTAGTAAATTAATAATAAATTGAACTAGTTTTAAGGGAATTTTTATTTTAATTAATTTTTCTTTCAAAATGTTAATTAATACATCGTCGTAAGCTGACGAAAGATCAAGAAATGTGGCCAGAGTGCAAGAATTAAGGGACTGAGATATACGGATGTCTGTTGTTAACACACTTAAATTATCTATGGTTGATTTCTTTTTCCGGAAGCCATATTGATTAGGAGAGATAATTCTGTGATTTTCAACAAACCATTCCAATCTGTTCTTTATCAAGTGTTCTGCTACTTTCATTAAACATGACGAAAGAGCAATAGGACGATAGGATGAGATTTCAGATGGATTTTTGCCTGGTTTTAAAATCGGAAGAATTTTTTGAACTTTCCAGACTTCCGGAATAAATCCTGTTTCGAACATGTAATTAATTAGGGATAAAAAATATTCAACCGACATGTCTGAGAATGCTTTAATGAAACTATATAAGATTCCATCAGGGCCAGGAGAAGAGTCTGGAAGGGAATTGATTACTCGATTTAATTCACTTACTGAGAAAGGAGAGTCCAGCCAGCTAGAGTGAGATGGATAAGAAATAAAGGAAGGCATTTCCTCACATCTGGCAACTGACGGAGGAGCTATCTTATCAGCAAAACCTATAATAATTTCTTCTGGAATATGTTTGGAACGCTGCGGAGTATATGACAAACCGAATTTTTTTAAATTGGACCATACGGATGACTGGAGAGATTCAGGAGACAAGCGTTCACAGAATTTTCGCCATCCAGACCGCTTTTTGTTTTTCAAAACGCGTTTCGCTTCTGCCTGGGCGCATTTCACAGAAAGGTAATTTTCGAAAGACATACATTTACGGAAAATGGAAATTGCTTGTCTTCTGGATTTAACGACACTAGTGCATTCTTCATCCCAACATGGGGTGGAATGTTTTATCTTAATGTTAACATTACGTTTTTTAAGTGTTTTTTCTGCAGCTTTTATTATCATGTTAGGAAATAATTCACATTGTAAACTAGTGTTGACAAGGGAAGACTTAGATGCTTGAACAATGGAGTCCAATTCTAAAGAAAAATTTCTCCAATTCGCGTCTTTCGTTTTAAATTTAAAACTATTGTTTATCGAAAAGGAATGTGTGGAAGATAGATGGTGGAAGGTAATTATTATAGGAAAATGGTCACTGGAAAGGGGATCTTTAAGAATGTTCCAAGAACATATGGGAATCACCGAAGATGAGCAAAGAGATAAATCGACTGCACTTTTCCGATGTTGAGGGGCAGTGAAACGAGTTGGAGATCCGTCATTTAGAATACATAAATTATAGGTATCCATAAAATCTAATAGATTATGGCCAGAACGGTTTGTTAACTCACTGCCCCAAGAAGGAGAATGAGCATTGAAGTCTCCAAGTATCATATACGGGGGACGAATCTGGGATATAAATGTTGACCATTCGTTTTCAACAAAAATTGTAGAGGGAGGGATATATATTGATAGTAATGTAATATCAGATACAACAGCTGCTACTATCTGAAAATTATTGGAGAGAGTGTGGAAAATAATTTGTTTAAAAGGGATAGAATTATGTATAATAAGAGCAGTGCCACCTTTGCCATCCAGTCTATCATGTCTTAGACCATGATATCCAGGAATCTTAAATTGGTATGAGGGTTTTAACCACGTTTCGGAGATGGCAGCAACTGAAATATTATGTTCATCAAGTAACTGTACAAGATCAATTTTATTGGCGAATAGACTTCTACTATTCCATTGAAGTATTTTGCTCAGTTGCGGATACATCGGGAAGGCTAGAGAGTAAAGATTTCATATAATCGGCAGCGTTGGACGGTACTTTATTGTTATTTGAAAGGATCGTAATTAATAGGGTTATTAAAGTTTGAATAAAAGAAGAATTTTCAATCGTGACTTTAGGGAAGATATCGGAAGTGGAACAGTTTTTTAAGGTAGTCCCATTGGGAGCCTGGGATTTATTATTCCCATTCGGGTTAAGTAAAAGTTCGTTATGTAGTTTTTTATCGAAAGAAGGAATAAATTTTAGATTAGATTTTATCGGTTTGAAAATTGTTTCTTTGTGGGAAGATGATAGAGGGGATTTAGGGGAAGAAAAATGAAAGAGAGAAGCGTTAGATGTTATCTCTGCAAAAGATTTTTTTGTAGGAGGGAATAATTTAGAGGCCTGAAAGTAGGAAATGTTGTCTGCAGCCATTGAATGTTTGATATTTCTCTGTCTAGATAACTCTGGACAGGCCACACTAACAGCAGTATGGTTGCCCTTACAATTAATACAAATAGGGTTATTCGTTGTATTTTGACACTGTTCAAAGGGATGATCCTCTCCGCAATGGAAGCAACGAGGAGGGGAACGACAAATAGGTTTTGAATGGCCAAAACGGCAACAGTTGAAACATTGAATAGTCGGGAATCTGTATACTTCAACGGGAAGAGCGTTATAATAAATAAATACACGGGATGGTAATGTTTGACCTTCGAAAGTAATAACAACGGATTGGGAAGGTTTCCATATAGTGGTGCCGGTGGAAGTATCCTTGAAATTCAAACGACGTGGTTTTAAAACTTTTGGAGTTAATTGAGAGTCATTAAGAGCGTCTACTATTTCTGTTTCTGATAGATCGGTTGGGATACCTCTTACTCTGCCCATTCTGGTTAAATTGAAAGTAGGTATGAAAGATTTAAATTTATTATTTGAAAGAGAACCTATTTTTTTAACGAAATCATTAGCTAATGTGGCAGATTTAAATTCTATGGATAATTTGTATTGACCTTCCGGTTGATGGATCAATAATCCATTTATAATACCGAGGTTATTGAGTTTTGAGCTAAAAATAAATTTACCAAAATCCAGGGGATGAATTATTTTCCCCTGTTCAGTCCTTTGGACATTGATAATAAATGGAGCTGAAGATGAAATTGAATACATAAGCTCAATGGCTTTTGCTTCTGGAGGAATGGTATCATTATAACTTCCATGAGAGATTGGGGTTTCGTTTGATTGTGAAAGAGATTTAATTTTAGGAGGTACATTAAGGCAAAGCGGAGGTCGTCGTTTTCGGGAAGGAATGGTTACAGAAGTCTGGGTATCATCAGAATCGTAGTCGTCTACAATATTAGAAATGGACTCAGGGTCCGGAGGTCGATTTTCTTCCTCCTCCATTTCAACAAATTAAAAAAAAAAATTAAACAATTATTATTTTAGAAATAATAAATGATAGAAATAATACACGCAACTTCGTCGCAAACCAATAACACAAACAAAAATAATGAATACGAAAAGGTAACAATAAATAAATCTTATCTGTACGCCGCGCCGTCAGTAAGCCGTCAAACACAGAGCACTGGTAAACACGACTGCACACTTCCGAGGTTCGGTGACTCAATATTTGTAAATTGAATTTAATAAATATATATAAGTGTATTTAATTTTTTTTAAATAATATATGTAAGTGACATTTCAATGTAACGTATTATTAACAAATATTTTATATGTATTAATAATGCATACAAATAAAATCAATAAAAAATATACAGTTATTATTAAACGTAATTATTATATTAATCACTAATATCCCCACAGTTTGAGTCCATCCGGCAGTCATAGCTCTGCCGCTGTTGTCAAAATAAGATTGATAGTAATCGTCCACCAGTTAAAAAGGTATGTAGGTATACGGAAGCATTGGCGAACGGGGAGGCCTGGTCAGGCGCTTCCTACGTATTGCAGGTACATAGTACGCGGCTACTGCAATTACTTGTCTCGTGCAGATAAGACCAAAAAATGTGCACATTTTATATTCTGTTGGAAGGGGTAGAAACCCAAATATGTTTGGCGTTTATATTTGCCTTAATACATATGTGTAACAGGAAATTATTAAAGATCATTTTTCGAAGATTGAAGCTATAATATGCCCATATTATGACTTTAAAGGTGGACGTTGAACATGGCTTGAAAATGATGAGTGATTATTTTGGATATTGAACATATAGTCTGGAGATTGAACAATTCGGCTCCCATAAGTTTGAGATATTTTTTGTTCAATTAGCCAATTAGTGGTAAATTGTATATACAGGGTGATTTTCAGATTTCAAATACTTTACTTTTATCTTAGTTAGTAGTTGACTTAATGATAGAACGTCCAAACCCTTGTCCTGCCGGAAGGAGCTTCCGGAAGGACAATTCGACGAGTGTGCGTCCTGCCAGCAGTACGCAATTTTTTGCGGTTTTTGTATGAATATAAGAGGCTGTCCTTCTAGCAGTACTCGACTTTTATGCATGTTAAAAATAGGCAGAGGTGACAAACTTTCTGTATTTTATTTAATAAAATTAGATATGGGCGCTTATTAACATAACAGGGTAGAAAATAAACAAGAAAATGAAAAAAAAAACGAAAGTGAAAATTGTATTTATTTTGAGAAAATTAAAAAAAGGTATAATAAAATAAGACATGGGCGCTTATTAATATAACAGGGTAGAAAATAAACAAGAAAATGAAGAAAAAAAAACGTAAGTGAAAATTGTATTTACTTTGAGAAAATTAAAAAAAGGATTATGCTGGAATTCCATTCGCGATATGGTAGGTGAAGCAGTTTCTTCCTGTCTGTGGAGAGCATAAAACACATCGCGGACCACATGTCTTGCAAAAAAAGCTCGCCTTCTGCTGTTTTTTGTTGACTCTGGAGCAAACTATACATTTGCGTTGAACTCTCTTTCTGTCATCTGATTTTGACAGGGCCTCAAGAATGTGTTCTCCGCTGTGAGCGATGTTCTCGTGTGGTGGCGGCTCATTCTCTTGTAGGTTATCATCGTCATTAATAGTTAGAGCTAATACCAGGTTGGTAGTAAACCACCTGTGAGACACCTGATCATGTTCGGAGCGAAAGAAATTATTAAAAACCAAATACGCATTCGTTTCTATAATGCCCAGAACTGAGGCATATATTCTATGTTCCCATTTTTGTGTGCCCCAAGCTTTCTCCAATGCCAATCCATCCTGCCTAATGTGATTGTGAATATCGATAGCCGCAGCCCCGTCAAAATATTGCTGGACTAATTTAGGCCGATCGACTTCTCGGTAAAATAAATTTCCTTCATCGTCCCACCTTCTTTTGCGTGATGGCAGGCCAGGCAGTGTCGTTTCGCAAGTGGCTACAAATGTATGAATCTTTTTGTCTCTCCAGGCACAGGCAGTGAGCTGCACAGAGTCTTTTTCTGCTGTACTCACAACAGATGCCCCCTTATGCGTAGGACACTGAGCTGCCATCTCAGACACAGGATAGAAACTATGTGCTGTCTTTACCAGTCCAATAAAATACAATCCAACTTTGAATAACTCCACAGCTGTTTTGACTGAAGCAAACCAAGAGTCACCAACTATAACTCTGCCAGAACCATACCATGGCTCTGTCAATCTCAAAGTAGTTGCAGTTCCTGCGCCAAATTCTCTTTGCCATTTCTTCGTACTCATTGCTTCTTTGCCCTCATTAATTTCCATTCTGATCATAATGTTTGTGTCACTATCACACGCTGTTTTTACTTCACAACCGACTCCTTTTGGTTTTCTTTTAATCTTCATAACTGCTGGCATTCCGTTTTTGAAGTACGCACCCCTTCCATACCAGGCGAACATGGATTCATCTACAGTTATTTTTGACCCAGGATGGATGGTATCTTTTAGTTTATCATTCACCATCGTTACTAATGTTCTAGTGTTACGCCATTTATCAGAAAAATCAAGGTCTGAGGATTGTGTGAAGCGCAATGCCATGAGAATGATCTCAAATCTTTGGCGGCTCATACCAAATCTTTGTCCAAAATTTGCAGGGGGATATATTCCATCAGAGGTGGTATTCCAATAGGATCGTCGATCTGGAAGTTCTTGAAGAGTCATAGCATATAATATGCCAAAAACAGTTAATAATTCCTTCTCGTTCAACAGTTTTTGTCTTGCTGGAAACGAATAGTTGGTGCAATGGACTATGTAACTAAGCTTCTCTCTCGGAAATATCATGAAAAATGCATCCTTGATACTTCGTGCGGGCCCCAATGGTACTAGCAAGGTAGCTTTGAAATAGCCTTGTTGTCGTTGATCGACACGTATTGCTTCATGAAAAGTCCAGGTAACACCCTTTGCAACTGTTGTATTTCGAGCAGAATTTACGTTGCTTGTACTTGAATTCGGATGTACTGAAATACTTGTCTCGTCATCTTCGCTCGAAGAAGAAGAACCCGATTCAGACGATGCTGAAAAAAAATCCATTATTAGTGATCAACAGACGCAAAGGGGTGTAGGTACTCAATATATTTAAACTTAAAATTATTTTCCAAATAAATATAAGCAATAATTATTAGCCAGAAACACCCATACAAATTGAAAAAATCTTCCGAGAAGAAATAATAACCGCCGACGCGTCGCGACGGTACTCACACCCTCCTGATTTCCGGTCAGGTGATCGATCCATTGAGCTACGCCGGCCTATCTCCTGTCCCGTCAAATTATTCAATATGTATTAGAAATATTTCGTTCAACAACTATTGCTTATTTTATTATTTCACCTAAGAACAACATACTTTATTATAGTAGGGAAGGCAATTTTACTTGCTAAATTCCCCACTAGATAGCGTCGCGACAAATTATGTCTACATTTTATTGGTGAATACTTAGAATTGTCAAATATTATTATTTTTCGTCGTCGGCAGTTATTATATCTTCTCGGAAGATTTTTTCAATTTGTATGGGTGTTTCTGGCTAATAATTATTGCTTATAATAATTTGTAATCCTTTGTGATATGCATAAAAACCTTGTCTTATAAACATTAATAAAGTTTATCAGTTAAAAAATAATAAAAATATTTTTAATACACACACACCCAGGCACAGACACACAGGCAAGCACGCGCCCACACACACAGACACGCAAATACATACGCATACATACCCATACAAGTCAAACTTAGCAAAGTTAATTTATGTTGTGCCTGTCAAAAAAAAATTGTCAATCACGTAAATAATGGAAACGAACAAGCAACCTCCAAGTACTATTTTTTCTATGGGAATATACTAGGCTTACTATAAACGTAAGCCTATGAATAAAATAAGAAAGTTTGTACTTACAATGTTCTTCATTTGTATTTGCTTCCACTAAATTGTCATTTTCGGTTTCAGCAATTAGAACTCCAACGGGCACGGTTGATATTTTTTTGTCAATTTCCCAATATACCCTTGCATAATTGTTTTCTAACTTTTTTACAGTGCCCCAACAATAACTAATGTCGTAATTATCACCAAAATGTTTGCGACTCCATGTGTTTAGGCCATCATTTTCGTCGAAATACGTGGCTTTGACGCGAACGCGGACCCCACGTCTTATACTCGCCGCCATTTTGGCCAGACTGATCGCAGAAATACGATTCAAAAACTCGCTGAATCAGAAAGAGACGCACTATGCAATGCAGTTAACGGCATCCTGCTAGCAGGCCTACAAAGCCGCATATAAACAAAAAACTTACGTCCTACCGGTAGTACGTAAAGTCCTGCTGGCAGGACGCTGGACGTTCTATCATTAAAGTATTACATTAAAATATACAAACAGAGTCCTTGAGTTGATTTTTCACAAAAACTGCTCTATATAAATCATCCAATATTTTGGAAGTTTGAAAACAATGCACAAGTACAAAGGTACCTACCGCTAATATACTACTATCGGTTTTCGGTGCATGTGTGATGTGAAATATTCTTACATCGTACGTATTACGGCCTCCGTGGTCTAGGGGTACTCTTGACTAGAAATCCGGAGGTCGCGGATTCAAAACCCGGCGTGCGCAAGTAAATTTTATTTGATTCATTTATGTTATTTCACAAAATAATTAATTTAAAATAACATATAGTCTATTTGCGGCATGTTCCAGAGAGGAAGATATGGTGTAAAGACCACCATAAGAATTGAAATGGCTTTAGCCGTGTTTGGTGATCAGATCTGAATAGATACTCACATACCATCTCTCTTCTACTTCATCCTCCTTCCTCTCTTTCTCCTCTCCATCTCCTTCCCCTCCACACTACCTTCAGCCTCACAATATACTAATATACCCCAATTGGGATTCCATAGTCTCACTGGCTCCAGATGGTTGGGAGCAGTTGAGACTGTGTGGTATTCCATAAAAAAAAATCCCGAGTGATGCGTAAAATTATTGAAGTTCAATTTTCAGTTGAAAATTTGTTTTTTTTTTTATTGTTTCGTTACCTACATTTGATAAATGTAATTTTTAAAGTTTACTTACTTTAGAAAGGTTTTCTAAAGTAAGTAAGTCTTATTTGCCGTGAGCTTATTATTTATGTTGATTATCGTGAGTAAAATATAATTTTTTTAAATACTTTCAGCTCTTAAAATCATAAAATTATAATATCCCACGATTTGGGTTATGGGTGTGCGCTATTTAACATTACATTTATTGTTGTTAGTCGTTTGCCTAGTTGGTTTTATTGTAGTTCCTACATAAGAATATGTTTATTGTTTTTTATGTGACTAAAAAAAAACAAAAGATCAGAAACTTTTAATTGAATTAATTCAAAATTGAAATATTTGGACTTCGTTTTTATCAGCGATCACAGCAGTGATAACGGACAAAATATGTGTCGTAGATGTCTTTCAATCAGACTATGAGGACAGTCGACTTTTTGCACATTTCCATTTCCTGGCTCTTTTGTTGTATTTCTTGAATAAAAATAAGTTTTAATTCACTAATATAATGTATTAATACTCATTTTAGGTAAAAGTCTTAAGTTTGTAAATAAATAATTGAATAAATAAATAATAAATGAAGCATCCTGTATATTTGCCTAGCAAATTCAAGAAGTACATGTAAAATATGGTGAAAAAGCCTATAAATGACATAATTTTAAGACTTACCTTTCTATTTGAGCTACTGTTTAAGGTTTATTGATTCTGGAGTCGGTGAAGTCATTTTTTAGTTCAATAACAGTATATATTCGCAATTAAACATATTTTTAGTGGAACAATTTCGTTGTTAGAAAACAACTAAAAATCAACATGGCCGCACATTTTAACTAGCCTGCTCCTGATTGGTTGACAGTGGAGATTGAACATTCAAGACCTCAACCTACTGCGGGATGTTGAACAAATATCTATGAACTTTTAAAAAAATATTATATTCATATGAGTGTTTGAATGTTCAATATCCAGGAGATTGAACAAATAAGAACTGAAACATTATTACGTGAGTGGATATTGGCAATCGAAAAATGCTTAAAATGTCACTTAAAAACCAAAAAATGTGGTTTTTTTGAACTTCATTAATGCGCAATAGGCTAATGTACATATTGGCATTCATAACTCAGTTTTGCAAAAAAAGGTCTATTGAACATACAAGAACTAGGACAGCGTACTGATAAACAATTGACTGAGTTTGGAGTTAATACAAATTAAAATTAAAACCTTTGATAGGAAAAGAACAAAAAAAACATGAATTAGTTATATGTGTAAATGAATAATTAAACAATAAGTACTGCCGGTTTTATTGGCGTTTTTATAATATTCATTATGCATAGCAATATGTATTAACATTTCATGTTCATTTTTTTTCGATTGAACTTCCACTTCTGGATCCCTGGAGCCGGCTCTGCATTTTTTTCCAATATTATTTAAATCTTATATTTGGTCTATTGCTCACTCATATGAGAGTTATTAACTAGTATGTACATAGCATTCGACACGGTATGTTTATCCACCTGCTCGAGGATTTTTTTATATATATTTTTTTTTAATATTCAATACAATAACTTTACGTATTTTAAAACTTATTTGATAATGTGTGATCAATACACAAGTATACAGTGACCGTCTTCTATAGATCTCGAGACAAATATTATTTTCAGCGTTAATTCTAAAATTTGTGGCATGTTATATTATCACATTGATAACAAAAAAAGGTCTATTGAACATACAAGAACTAGGACAGCGTACTGATAAACAATCGACTGAGTTTGGAGTTAATACAAATTAAAATTAAAACCTTTGATAGGAAAAGAACAAAAAAAAACATGAATTAGTTATATGTGTAAATGAATAATTAAACAATAAGTACTGCCGGTTTTATTGGCGTTTTTATAATATTCATTATGCATAGCAATATGTATTAACATTTCATGTTCATTTTTTTTTCGATTGATCTTCCACTTCTGGATCCCTGGAGCCGGCTCTGCATTTTTTTCCAATATTATTTAAATCTTATATTTGGTCTATTGCTCACTCATATGAGAGTTATTAAGAGTGAGTTATAGGGCATAATGGTGATTTGCTGGAAAACAGCTCCCTAAAACGGCTTAATACTACCTTTCGTATGTCATTCTCAGACTTCATATTTTTTTATACCAATTAATGGACTATTATTTTTCAGTCTGCCTATTTTTTTTGTAGTTGTTGTAGGCATTCGACTATAAAAAATAAAAACATTGATACACCATACAACCCACTTTTAAAACTTGGATGTATGATTATGGCGTTAATAACGGCTTTACACTATATTTTTAATTTAAAATATGTATATAATACACACATCTGTAGAAGTACGGCCTCTTATTATCGTTATGCTATCTGTGGATATTAACAATTAAATAAATACTTCATCTTGCACCAAATCTTCAACGCATTTCACAGTTTTTTACTTATTCCGGGATGGAAGCCCCCGGTGATGGCGGTGGAGCTATAGGCTCCCTGTTTTACGGCGTATATATTTCGAAAATGCCATCAAAATGTTTCATTAATGGGTCTAAAAGTAGAATACCGACTCACTTAAAGAATTGCAATAATCTAATGAAGCTACAAAAACAGTAATTACTCACAAATTCTCTTTTTTCATGTAAATTTGACGTATTGTATTTTTTCAAGTGTCATATTTTAAAATACAACATTATAATGCGTTCCTTTTCCTAACGGTTAGCACTAACGTCATGTTGTTTACTGGCGGCATC
The DNA here is from genome assembly GCA_026573805.1 of Hesperophylax magnus. NCBI lineage: Eukaryota > Metazoa > Arthropoda > Insecta > Trichoptera > Limnephilidae > Hesperophylax > Hesperophylax magnus. The sequence goes on from JAIUSX010000049.1 coordinate 17,184,972, forward strand.
TTTATGCAAGTGTGTGTGAGAGAATTCATTGTCTTTACGCGCTCTGACCAAGTGGGAGAGTGAATGTTTTTTCATAGGGCACGTTTGGTAATTGAACCAAAAATTACCAATATTATTTTTCTCTTTGTAGATCAATATTATGATTTATCCATGGCAGCCGGAAAAAATACTCCAAACAAGGTATGCTTCAAGTAACGAATAAATGAAAAAAGATTATTGTTTAGTTGTACTAAATAACACAGAATAATTTAACAAATATATAAATAAAAAAATAAAATTTCTTTTATTTCTCGAGGTCAATTTATTAATGATGTTATTAATATGTATAGATATTCTATCAAATATAAAATTAAGAAATTCACCAAATAAATCCACCTTCGATTTTCTCGAAAACGAAAGCTCAAATAAAAAAAGTCATAACCCAAAATTGTCAATAAATGAAAGGTTATTCACAAGTTATCCCTTTATAGGACAACTTTTTTTAAACGATACGCCCGTAATGGTTTTATTTATGTATTCTATATTCATTTTGATGAACAGAAAAAAACTTTTTTTTGCTTAGCTTTTTTGAAATTTTCGATTTTCCAGCGGGTTTTTTTCTGACCGGTGTCCATTTAAAAAAAATGATATAAAATTATTGTTTTCATTACAAAACGACAGGTTGGTAAGGAAAATGTACTTTTATTTATTTGCGTTACAGGGGAATAACTGCTTTGATAATGTTATAGAGAAACTGACCAGGACGCGATTTTCGTAAATTTACTCAACATGTGCGAACTTCGGGCGGTTGGTTCGATTCAAGACCTCTGTGCGTTACCTCAGAATGATTACAACCCAAGGGCTTATAACTTGTAAACATAAAGAAATATAAACCTTAATGTTGCAGGTCTCAAAACTATCCGTTTTTAGCTTATTGACGGCCGGCGTGGTCTAGTGGTATACGCTTTTGACTACAGATCCGAAGGTCGCGGGTTCGAACCCGGCGTGCGCAAATAAATTTTATTTGATTAATTTGTGTTATTTCACAATTAATTAATTTAAAAATAATATATAGTATATTTGCGGCACGTTCCAGAGTGGAAGATACTCTCAGTATCGCCCTGGTGTAAGACCACCATTCAGAATTGAAACGTTACTTGAAATGGCTTTAGCCGTGTTTGGTGACCAGATCTGAATAGCCAGGTACTTCCCCACCTTCCTCTTCCCCATCTCCCTCCCCTCCCCAATATACCCTCAGCCTCACAACATACCCCAATTGGGGATGCCATAGTCTCACTGGCTCCAGACGGGAGCAGTTGGGACTCTTGTGCGGTATTACTGTAAAAAAAAAAAAATATATATATATAAAGGGTTTTACCGTTTATACCACGAGTTTCCGAACACCGTGTAAAGCAAACTATATGTATCGGAAATGTTCCTCAACACTAATGACAACAGCAAGTGAATGATGAAACATTTATAAAAAATGTCAAATTAAATGCTTTACCAAAATAGTAGGTTATGCAAATAAGTCATACCTTTTTACTAAGTTGTTTGTTTTACTTAATATTTCACATTCATATTATACGATCATTGCTTTGCGACAAACGCACATGTGATGTTATATTTTAACATGTTCATTAATGTACAACTACCGCCCTCTAGTGACAAAAAAATGAAGACATTTTGACAGTTTGCGAAATTTCGCTATCATATAACAAGCGCTTAACTAGTATGTACATAGCATTCGACACGGTATGTTTATCCACCTGCTCGAGGATTTTTTTATATATATATTTTTTTAATATTCAATACAATAACTTTACGTATTTTAAAACTTATTTGATAATGTGTGATCAATACACAAGTATACGGTGACCGTCTTCTATAGATCTCGAGACAAATATTATTTTCGGCGTTAATTCTAAAATTTGTGGCATGTTATATTATCACATTGATAACATAAATGGCAGTGCTACATAAGTTTGTTTTGTCTATTTTATTATTTTTTTTAGTTTTTGAAAAAAAAATCATGCCACTATTATCCAGAATATACAAACGTGAAGACAGCGAGAGTGATGATAATTTTCAATTACATGATAGTGATCAATCTGATTTTGAAGTAAGAAGAAATTGATATCTGAAGATTATATACTCCAGTGACAGTGGAGATGCTACAATTTACAGTCCTCTGTTCTTAGTCATTATTCAAATCCTGGAGGATGGAAAAGAGTTTTCGGAAGTGATAGGATTCCCGAGAGATATCAATTTGCTATGGGAGAAAAAACACCTGGACCTAATTTAACTGAAGACCGTGGGGAAACTATCGATTTTTAAAAATTATTTTTCAGCAATGATTTGGTTAAAAAAATCGTAGAAGAAACTAATATATTCATGAGTGAAAAATAATAAGAAACCTTTTTCGTAAAACCTGCAAATCTAATACAGGATTGCATCCGGGTGAATGCTTTAACCCATTGGCAAACCCGCTGCCAAGATTGGGCGGCTGCATTTCTTTTGCAGCGGCATATTGAGCTGCTAGGCGGCTGCTAAAACTCACCCCACTTACTTTGGTAGATTATAACAAAATCACAATTTTTATGAAATCTATATAAAAGTAGGAAAAGTGTTTCGTTTGAGTTAAGGGATGTAAAAATGCAAATGAAGAAAAGAGTGTGTACCGAGTAAATGCACTAATTTAGTGTTTAAAACACACCTAAGCAATTTTTGATGTCAAAATATTACATGTGAATTTTAGATTATATTTTTCTTAACCCGTTAATTATTAGGAGACCAAATTTGGCCCCAAATATCATATGAATTTGGTTTCTCAATATTCAAAGGTCAAATTGTTAAACATATAATTAATGCAACCATTGTATATAACTAACACATGGATAAAAACTGTAACCATTTCATGTACCCAATGCAAAAGCCCTATGGGTGTATAAAAGAATAAAATAAATAAGGCATGATGATTAGTTGGTTAAGTTATGTATTATGTAAGTTATTACACAATATTTTTACAACATATCATTTACCCTTGAGAAAAAATATACTCATTCTGGGAGTGTATATTTATAACATACAGACATCCATGTTTGTATGTCTAGAATAAATTCAATAATATTATGGTTATCCAAGCTCGGAAATAGTTTGGCTTAATTTATTTCTATCTCTGTCAATTATATCGTTCTAATTTATTTATCGCCAATTGTTTTTCTACCATTTGTTTTGAATGCTTGTTGATAATCTAAAAATAAAGTAGTAGTTACAAATAAATTAAATAGTAATCACAAGTATTATGTTCAAAATACATTGTTATTGGGTTTTACCGGTATTTCATTATCAATTAGTGCCCTCTTAATAGTGCTAATTATTAATAGAAGATAAAAACCCACTACCATGAGTTTTTTGCTGCTCGGCAGGCGGCTTTTTGATGGGCTTCGTCTAATTTAGTAAAGTTCCCTGATAGTAGAGTTTTGCCCTCATTGTATGTGCAACAGCAATTATTAGAATGTGTGCAAAAATTTAGGTACCCGTTTCATTTTTCCATCCAAATAAAAACCAATGTGAATGCCTACCAGTGGCGGTTCTTCCCTTAGGTCAATTGGTGTTTGACCCCTCAAAATTATAAAACAACAATAATAATAAATTATGTGCATCAAAACAACTGGTCTTATTCTTAATTTATTTGAAATGTACCCCTCGAGAGCTGCGAGCGGCGGCGGCGAGCGACGAGCAGTGACATCTGTTGTCTCTAATATAAGCTTTCATTCACAAGTCCACACGATACGCTGGGTCAATTTAAAGAAGGTTCCCAAGTTGGCATTTTCTGTCCCTATGCGCGCCACAGAATAAACGAGATGGCACCATTTCTTTCGTCGAAGTAAAAATTAGGTAGCGAAGAAAGCTTAGAGACACTTAGGTCATGGCCGTGAGGGAGACACGATGAATATTATAAGTTTTAAAGAGGTGGTGACATAAACATATGTAGGTTTTTCATTTTACACGCTTGTGGTTTGTGGAACATTGGTTGTTTTTCAATTGCTTCACACCCAGTATCTTTGGATACTGCGGACGGGCGTTTCAAACTCTTAATTTTATTTACTTTAATGTTGTGCACAACTACATTAAAATGTAATTTCTTTAAAATAATTTGCCGTAAGTACATGGATTGTGTAGTTATTTCCAATATACTATATTAACATAATATGTATTAAAAGTCGTGGACTAAATTGATGTAGATATAGATGCATGGGCATTTTCACAATATCAAATAAAGATTAGTCACACATTTTTTTCAAATGACCTACCACGCCTGGATCCCTAGAGCCGCCTCTGATGCCTACGGAATATAATATGTATGTCGTATAACTTCGTTCATTTGAAATTCGCAAAAGAGAACAAATTTTTACTAAGTAACAAACTCCCATCTAAGAAATTTACTGCCATACACAAGATACACAAGAAATTGTGTATTTTGACATAAGATTTGAGCTTCTCCCCCAATTTAAAATATAGCATTTTTCAACCAAATCAGTTTATAAGAGCTCCAAAATTTCAAGATTACCATTTACACACAGATACATTTTTTGTTCAGGGGCACATGCCGGTTCCAAATATAGCCGGTTCCTTGGAAAAATAATAATGGGTAATCCACAGTGGAAGTTGGGTTTATAAGTTACGTTTTTTTTTCAACTTTAATATTTGACTTTGGAAAACGATATTATTGGTTAGACATGTATGAAAATTTTTGATTCTAAAATCTTTATTATGCTGAAAAAAAATCTTCGGGAAAAATTGGTCAGAAAAAAGAGCAGGTTTTTTTTTTAAAAGACTATCTTTATCTTTTTGATATTATGTGAAGTTTGGACATTTTCCATGATGTTAAAATCGATAAATTTTTGCTCGGAAAGTTGGTTGGGAAATTTTTTTAAATGTTGGAAAATCTTAAATGGAAAATAAATTGCTCGGAAAGTATGTTTAATTTACTAAGTTTTGTAAATTTTCTTTTGAAACATCTCATCGGGGATGCTTTTTGAAAACTTCAACAGTTCTTTTTTGAAAACAACAGAGGGCGCCCCTGTTCACAACAATCCTAAATTGTGCGGTCATTAAGATAATAATACTATATCAGATTGTTTTGTGTCAACATGCAGTCGCTGATTGTTTTTCTGGAAAATCCCATAGTTATGAATCCCACGAAATATTGAACCGAATTTATATGAATTATACCATTGAAAATGTAAGTATAACTTCTCGGGCTGATTCGTTCGGTTTTGGGAACAAACAGCTATTTGTACCAGTAATTTCAATTTATTCGCTTTTTGGAACACCTCATATGATCTCATAGAAGTCGTTTGTGTCTCCATTACAGTCATAGTTAGAAATATGAACTAAACGTTGTTAGAAAGAGAAAACACCAAGCTTTATATTCAAATATAGAAGTTAACAACAGAATAATTCAACACCTCTATGAAACCAAAGGTTCTGACCGCAGTTATGTACATGTACAAAACTTTATGATTTTTTTAATAATTTATTACAATAATTTTTATTTTTTTTATTTATTCAGTGAAATGGTTATTACAATTATTAGGAATGTTTAGACCACCAAGCTTGTCACATGCCCGTGTCGTGGTGGTTGAGTTGTTGCTATTGGTTTTAGGTTATAATAATGTATGGTATAAAAGACAATGACACAGGAAACGTTCCGAAAAAAAAAAGATCTGGGGAGTAACCTTTTGTCATTCAAATTTTTTGTGAAACATTATTCTTAAATAAACAATATAATATATATTCTTATGTGAATACTGTAAAAGAGCAATTGCTCCCAACTATCTTGAGCCGGTGAAAGTATGGCGTCCCCAATAGGGGTATGTTGTGCTGAAGATATTGGGGAGGGGAAGGAGATGAAAAAGAGGAAGGGGTATCTGGCTATTCAGATCTGGTCACCAAACACGGCTAAAGCCATTCCAAGTAAATCCGCTTCTGTATGGTGGCCTTTCACCAGGGCAATACTTAGAAAATCTTTCACTCTCGAAGAGGCCGATTTATGTATTATATTATTTTTTTAATTAATTAATTATGAAATAATACTTCCCACGGTGCATCCTTTGAAAGGTAGCGGGAGTATGAGTTACCGATAGGTGAATGGTGAATCGCGTGACGAATCAGAGATCTATGTTGGCCTATATTTCGTAGAAAGAGATGCCGTCTTAGAAGAAAGCGAAAAAGTATACGAGCTCATGCGGTTTTGTCTCATGGCAAAATTAATTAAATAATAAAAATTTGCACTCGCAGGGATTTGAACCGGTGACCTCTGGATTCGTAGTGGAGGATCATAACCACTCGACCATGGAGGTGGTGACGGATAGGTTGAGGCCAAAGAGTGAAGAAAGCAGGCACTTACGCAAAGCTACTAGGATCATTATGTCCCGAGACGTGTCGATATATGGCGGTTTTAGATCTGACGATGCAGCCGCACTCGCACTGGACCTTGGCCTGCTGATTGTGTTCCTGGACGATGTGGGCCTTCAACCTGAACCAGTTGGCGCAGAGCTTCTGGCACACGAAGCACGCAAATCTAAAACATGTTGCAATCAAATGGGGATTTTTGGGGATACATACCACACAATTTATTATTTTTTAACACACAAGAGATCTACTGAATGAAATAGTGGTTCAGACATTAAATAAATAGGAGAAGGAAGAGAACGGTTAGAGGAAACAAGACCTATCTATTGAAACAATCTGAAAGCAAAAATTTTAAATCATAAAACTATTTTCCAAAATAATAGCTTCACTACGGGGACTGCTGAAATATTTTTCTAAAAATTTTTTTTTTCCATTGATTTATGATCTAATTGAGTCGAAATATTTCACATGGAATGAGTATCTCTTTGAAGGTAATAATAATTTAATTCCCATCACTAACCTGATTCATTTTAATTTTTTTAAGACAATCTTGAATTGGTTTGTGTAGTGAATTAGTCAGTGCGTTTTTCTAATTCTTAATTCTTGTTTTGTAAATGGGTTAGCGGATTAATTCCAAACCAAAGACTTCATTATCATACCGTGTAAAAGTCCTTAACACCACCACCCAATTGGGATGCAAACTGTTTACAACACTATGAATATAAAATTTATATTTACTATCAATAATACTTACGAAAAATACTTTTGTAGATTAGGGTCAGACTTTTTATAAGATGTAGGTTCGGAGTCGGAAACGGAAGAGTGTTTTAGCTTCAGTTTCTTTTTCTTTGATGATTTTAATTTCTTTTTCCTCTGCTTTTTAGGGAGAAGATCGCTTATCGGGTAGTCCAGACCATCCTCAAATAATGAATCTAAAGAAAACACAAACCATTGAAGCAGAGACAAAACAAATAAATTGTTTTGATTATTAACATTATTATTCAAGGATATTACTTGACATGTCTTCGTCCATATCATCCAAGAGTTCTTCTTTAACCTAGAAAAATGTAATAAGGATTATAAATGGTTTTGCACTTTTAACACTGAATCCACCATAAAAATAATATAATGACAGCTGATAATATGATATATTATAACTAGAGACACCCATAGCATTACGATATTTTCGCGAATTAAAGCGATAAATGGTGTTTTTAGCGATAATAAAAAAGATTTTTTAGTCGCTATAATCTTGTATTGACAGATCGTAGAACGAACATGATACACTCTACTGTAGAAACATGTGCCATGTTGAGTTTCAATCAATAATACAATAAACATGTTTCAAGTGATTTTGCTAATTTAATTGTTTTTCCCCTCTTGCCGACACCCATTCCTTGACGTTATCCAATTTAGCCATAAACGCTATGAAAACGCAAAATTAAAGCTATAAAAGCTATGTTTTCAATAATTAATGCTACATTTCTTAAACATTAAGCTATGAATGGGTGTCTAATTATAACTAACTAACCATCACTCCGTTTCTCCGCAGAATCGCCAAACAACTCAGTCTTGGCACACTCTCCTTACCTCATTCACATTCATACATCTTCTCATATATTGTCATACGAACACATCTAAGTGCTGCATAAGTTAAGGCATAACGTTCACACCATTCCAAGTGGACTTAAATATACAAAATAAATATTACTAAAAGTTGCATGCAAGCGTAGAGCTACACAAATAGAGGTGCTACTGCATACTAAAATCTCGTTGAAATATGTTCCACTATTAGCAGGCGAGAACTGGTAAGCGGGGACTGGATTGGAATGGTTAGTTTCCGGTATTTTGCTGAGCGTTCGAGGTCAATTGGAGGTCCTCCCAAATTCCTTCCACAAAAACATATCCATAAACAATAACAAAAATATGACATCTCCATTACTAAAAATGATGTTTCCTTTTAATAAACGACAAACTTTTAAAACTTGTGAACACAAAACAATAATAACTTTGAACCTAAAAATAATGACAATAGGTAAAGTTACACTTATTTTGCATTAAACACATCTTGCACGATCTGGGATTGAATCTTCAATTTATACTTTATTTTACAGCTCCTCTAATAATAGCCAATGCTCGATAGTGTCTATCTTTAGAGAAAACTGACTCTCATAACTCAAATGACTATCGTAAATTGTACTTATGCGAGGGAGCTGTCTATCCTCCTGCGTGATCTCAGAATGTGGGAATGTACTGAGAAGCGCAGAGCTCAGTAGTGAATAGGATGAGAGGCAGAGGAGGGAGAGTTTCGTTGTGGGTCCCATAAACGCACGATGTCACGGGTTAATTAGAATTTAAATTACAAATACATACCTTGACATCATCCTCATGCTTAACCTCGTCTGTAATAGCACCCAGATCAACGGCCAATTCACATTTGACAACTTTGAGTAAGTCTTCATCTTTATTAGTTTCAGTCTCACTATTATTTAACTTTAAAAAGAAGTTTTGAGCGCGCAAACACTGTTCAACATATTCATCAAATGATTTTATTTTTACTATACAGCATTCGCAAACTTCCTTGGGAAAAGTATCTTCAGATGAAATCTAAGGGGAAAAAAATACACATAAATAAAAAGCACGTTAAGAATTCATACAGAAAAATGTTAGTCCAGTTGATATTTACCGAAATATCAAAGTATTTTAGAATTATATCAGCCATATTCATGTACTCGGATTCATCTGTCAATATATTTGTCATATTCTGGCCCCCGGACGTCGCACATAATCTACACATCCCATTCGTTTGCATTGCCATTTTTCATGTTTTGTATTTATTTCTCTGAAATAAAAACCGATCAAACTAAAAGCCGAATATAAACTTATCGCGGATGTCAAATAATATCAATCAACAATCATTCGCATTTTAAATTCTGCATACTTTATCTAGCTCCCCAGTACGTTTATACACATCCATATAAAATATTACCAAGGGTAAGTACTTTGAGTTAAAGGTACCACAGTACACATAGTACCATCATAGTACTAATTCGCATTTTGAATCCAAATATTTTGGTGTTTAAAAAAACAATAGGAAAATTTGATAACTTTAGCTGACTTTAGCGCCAATTACACGTAAACTTGGAAGCGACGGTACCGCGCGCCACTCTGAGCCGCCGCCACAAATCAACTTCTAGCCGCCGCGAAGAAAAGTCCCACAATGGACTCCACTGTAAGCCGTTACCTTACTTTCGAACTGTACTTTTCTGCGTGGCGACCTGGAGTGGCGTGTGGTACCATCGTTCCAAAGTGTACGTGGAATTGCCGCTATTAATTTACAGTTACTGTTTCGCGAATTCGCCTTCAGTTTCAACACTTTACTTAATTTGAGAGCTTTTGAAAAGTATGGAACACAAACTACACATATTGCGGCGTTAAATCATAAATATCAAGGGTCAGTTGTTCTTCAGTATTTGAACAATTCATCAAATTTCAAAGTTGATTTTTCAAGTTCTGTGAAAGTTATATTCAAGTTCTGTTGTTATTTCAGTTCTGCGAAGTGACTGGCCCATAATGATACAATTATAGAACTTGAAAATCAACTTTGAAATTTGATGAATTGTTCAAATTTTTTGAATCAACTGGGGATAACAGTTAAATTTAATTTTGAAATCTCCATATCTTACAATGAAAACGAGCTGAAATAGTTGCGTTGATCTAGAATTCTGATAGAAAAGTTGTGCAAATGTTTTGATTGTCAGAATTCACCTTTGGAGAGTTTTCATTGCTTCAGATTTTATGTTTTATAGAAGGTATTGAATAGAAGCATGCCTATTTTCTTTGCGTATATTATTTTTATGAAGCATCAGGTTTTGTATACCAGGTTATTGATCAATATTTGAAAAAACAAATATTAAAATGTCTATTACGTAAACATGGTTAAAAATCACATTACTTATATACATATCTGATTTATTTATGTAATTTTTTAATAGATCAGCGTTTTATTTCTGATGGCATTGCTATTAAATCGTGACGTTTTGTAAATATTCTCTTAAACGGAATTTACTCGTGAATGGATACCTTTATACGCGCAATGGTTTTTTCGCTCTTCGACGACTACTGCTAGTAAAGTTCGTTGATACGGTACCATTTTGATTTTTATCCAATCAAAAATAAGATTTTTCAATGGAACCTAAGTTAAACTGCTGTGATTGGCTATATGAACGGAACATTGTTTCTGTTGCCTAGATTCTAGCGAATGTGACAATGTCTTATTTACAAAACGGCTTTTAATTTGGTTTTTTCGGGTTTTCGGTTCTTCGAAAAAATAATGAGCAAATACATTAGCGATCCGAAAATTATACCTGCAAAAGGTTGAAGTCAATGAGAATTTAACAATATCCCCTATTGTCTTTTTACGTATTTCTTTAAAATACTTTCATTATTTTACCTGTTTTAAAATTTGTCTTTGGAATGTGTTTTGACTGTTTTGAAAGTCTGGGAATGCTACGGGAGTTAATGACGGAAAATAACGGTTCAAGTCGAGCAGTTTCTTTTTGTTTGTACCGAATTATGTTATTGTGTTTGTTTTACTCGAACGGATATGTTGGTTAGCTCCTAATGCTGGACTATTGAATTAATTTAGCAAAAAAGTTTCAATCTTTGTCAAACTTCTAGTGATCGTGTTGTGTTCTCCACAATTCTCCATGGCTAAGTGAAAGTAAAAAGCTGCTTCAAAATAACAAGAAACAAACGGAGGTGTGTGTTTATTTTGTTGTGATTTTTTATTATTTATACCTAGACTTACATATTCCTTCAACTGATAATGACCCAAACCAAATGGACCACTTTGTTAAAGCAGTACACTATCTAAAAGTTTTATAAATTGTACATATTTTGACATTTGCACTAATTCACCAGTGAAATATTAATCTCGACATTTACTTGAAATAAAATCAATGATCCTTTATACGTAACTATTAAGGTAAATAAATTGTTAATGAGGCAGTTACACCCATTTATCATTGACTTTGTAGTAATATTGCATTTCGCATTGAAGGGTATTTTCTTTAGTCATTGTCATTTCGTAAATTGGTGTTCTAGTTTTAAAATATAAGCTAATAAAAAAAATACTGTTGTCATTTATACAACAAACACACGCAACATAATAATGTCAACCAATGCAATAGCATTGATTGTAATTGAATAGACATTGCATTTCTATAACACTGTTTGTATTATCTCACCTCAAGTGAGCTTTAAACACAGAAACCCAGGACAAATGTACCGTTGTTGCTGTTGCTTATAGCTGACGTACTTCCCACTGTCACAGAGTGCTATTCAAGCGCAGGGCCTGGTGGGCAATAAAATGCACAAGACAGGGGTTGATAATAGAGTGACTCCTCTTAGCGCCCAGTGCACAATTGTTCGGAGTGTTCACTCACACAACGTTAAAACATACCCAGTTTATTCACATTCGGTAATTAATTAATTGCACACTATTTCACCCAAGCAGACTCAACCACCTTTGTTATGTCTTATTTAATTTTTATTATTTTATTTATTTATTTAACGCCCAGAGGGCTTTTACATGGTTGGTAGTATAATTTTAATTTGACAGATACTTTGAAACATAAAAAATAAGAATAAAATTACATTTGATAAAAGCTATGCAACAAGTCATACAAACACAAGAAACAAAAACAGAAAATACAGCTATTTGTAGGTTTACATGATGTGTTTAGGAGTATTGTTGAAATAAATGTTTGAAATGATCCACAAAACTTGCCAAGTTGGTATTGAATATGTCAACATCACCCAAGTAATGATTTCCCATGGTGTGAAGTCAATGTAAAACCTTTTACTTCTCCAATATACATGCTTAGGGACACCTTGTTTACTAAAATCTTGTAAGAATGCAGGCAGTTTATTTAATCACATTTATTATTTTCCAGGGACATGATGAATTCTCCTGAAAGCAGTATGATGATATCCTCGGACTCCCACCATGTCTCCATCTGTAAAGATATCCAAACAGACGACAGTGGCTATGTCACTGTCACCCCAAGCTCGGCAGAATCACTCTTGTCAGAGAGCTCTGGGAACTCTTCGCAGCGCAGGCCTTTGTACAGATCCCAGCATGACTCCCTTCACTCGCTGTTCACGCCGGAGGAGACCCTCCATCCGCCTCGCAGAATGTCTCGCCCTTACCACTCTAAGCCCAAATATCTAATGAGAGACTCCTACCCAGATGACTCTACCTTGGACAAACATTGCTCTCTCGATTCCAACATTGCGGATGCTAAAGAGTTTCATTGTAGAAATTTGCCCATTTTGCATGAGATCAACCATGAATCGCCAGATAGCTTCCTTAAAAGAGATGGAAAATGTTTGAAAAGACAGAATGCAATGTCAGACGATGTGGAATGGCCCGGCGAAGCCACAACCCATCACTTGGTCTCTCCCTGTGATAGCCACTCCTACATCACAGTTCTGCAGAACCTAGACGTGAATGATCAGGAAACATTACGAGTACACGACAAGAGAACTAATTATAGAAATTCAGTCATCACGAGTTCTGCCTCTGATCCTAGTGATTATAGTTTAAGACCTATTTCCCTTTTTGTTCAGCCAGAATGTAGTGGAAGCTCCGGTAAACAAGAAGGTACCCCCTGCGCGTCTTGCCCGATAACTCCGATTAAATATCGATATAGTGATCGAAAAAAAATACGAAGACGTAGTCCCGATGAATCTTATCAAGATAGTCTAACCAGAACTCCTGAAAAGATAGAGGACAATTTCTCACCTATATTCAAATTCGAGAACCACTTTCCTGATCGTAGATCTTCTAAAAAACTGGACTTCAGTCAACAAAAGATCGGAACACCGGAAAAATATCAAATTCTCTATCCTCAATTGAAGCCTGTTACTCCACCCAAAAAGATCAAAACCCCCGAAAAGATCAGAAAAAGTGCTCTTAAAGCCAGCGCATCCAAATGCAGGAAGAGCCTGCAGTTGAAAAGGCAAAACTTCTGTGGTAGGGAAAACATTGACTTTCTCAAGATGTTAGGAGAGAAACAATCCCACTGGCCCGCCATCAAGTCAATCTTGAGCCAGTTATCCTGCGATGATCTTAGCAGTGTATGCCAGGTGAGCAAGTGCTGGAGGAATGTGTGTCAGGGAGAACCAGCTGCCGAACGTCGCAGGAAGAAGAACGTAGTGCAGAAAGAAAGAATGAAGGAGAACCTGATGATCCCCAGGCCGGCTCTGTGTCCCAAGAGACTGGACAGCTTGCCCTACGGGGTGAACACTGTGAGGAGAGACCTGATGGAGATACAGAACCATTCTAATGTTATGCCGCTTAAGACTCCAGCCAAAGCCAGGAGTCCTCCAGTCAGTCCGGGAAAGAGACGCTTCAACATGTTTATCAAGGTTATACAGCTTTCTGTTTTTTTGTGTTATCTTTATTTGTCGTAATTCAGTATGAAATCAAACTTATTATTTTAATTAATTTTGCTAGTTGCAGTTCAGTAATACATTCCAACAACAAAACAGTAATCATGCAAAATACAGTACTCTTGTGGTAATTGATTATCCGCCTACTACTTTACTACCTTACTACTCCTACAATCTGCCATTATTTTTACTAGTTGAAAGCACCAAATCAATTATGTTACTATTATTACTATGTATATTAATAATGTATGTTTTTAATTTCAGGCCGCTTCCGAGGATTCCAACAGTCAGCTGCGCAGCTGTCCTCGCTGCAAGCGGCCAGCGCGGGTGCGGGGACAATGGGCAGTGTGCCCGGGGCGTGGTTGCGGTAACAGCTTCTGCGCCCGCTGCCTCACGGAGCGCCTGCCCAACCACCCCTGCTGCCAGCGCCCCATCGAGGCCCCCAGCCCCTCCAAGCAGGCCCACTCCAAGATCTACATTGGCACCAAACAGAGTCGGAGAAACCTCCGCAGGTTGTGATCCACCATTCCATGACATATCATTGCAAATATAATATATCACACTTGTAGGTAACTTCACAGAATTTATTGCTGAAAGTAATAACGTATATTGTTGTGTATTTTTAGCACGCCGTAATTAAGTAAAGAACTCTAGGAACGGTTAATTGTCAACACTGTTGTTTCCTGAAGCAAAACAAAATATGTAGCATTACTCATAAGCTTAATTCACAAATAGCATCGCATCAGAGTTATTCATAAGTCAGGTGCATCCAAGCATTTACTGTCTGCATAGTGATTACTTTTTAAGGCTTTAATAATATGTAACTTTATGCATTTTCCTGTATGTTTTCCGTTATTGTACAAAAATCTCTGATGCGATTTGATCTCAAAGCAACTGCCATAGCTGTTTAATGTTCAAATTCAGTAATGCTCTATGAAGATATATCAACATGCCCCAACACCTTTTCTGCCCCAGTGCAAGCAACCATATTTAATGTGGTGTTCAAATTGATTTTAAATAATGTGTGTACATGTTTCTAATTTACTGACACCTTGGTGATAATATTTTAGATATAAGTTAGCCCATGTTTATTAGAGCGATAGGGAATGAAGAAGTTGTTTGAATGAGAATGCATGTAAAATAATTAATATAAATGAGACCTGCAATGCCCTTTTATGAAATTCATACCAGTGAATTTGTTTTGTTTAAAACATTAAACATTTTAAAGTTATTTACATTCCTTGAAACCAGTTTTAGATAGTCTATCAGTGTATTTGGAATTTTATCTTATGTAAATGGAATGAAGCGATCCCCATCACACGTTTTTTTGTAAGGGAATGAGAATGTGTTTGTATTATTGTTTTTAAATATGTATGTCCAGTGAAACTAGGTGTTCCGGATGGAATACAAATTGGTAATGATGATTATTACAGCCTCAGGAAATGAGATGTGGTAATGTGGTGTGTTTGGAATACTAAGAGAGTAATGAGAAGAACAGATTTGGAAACATTACTTTAATTAATAAACCTGCTAAAGGTATTGTCATCCTTCTAGAGTTAGTCTTTTAGTATCCTCAACTGACAATACTCAACTGAATAACTATTAGTGTACTTAGACTTACTTCTTTGACAGTAATACATAATACTTAATGTTCAAATGTGTTTTTACACACCTTCAATTACAGGGTTATCAAATTAGTAGAGCACTGTTAATAATGCATGCACCAATTTTATTCTATCTGACATTTTTAATTAATTTTTGTAATAATTATTGTTTTATCAATGAATATGCTGTGTATATTATTGTATTTCCTGTTTTAATTTATACTTTTTATTCAATGGATAATGTGTTCCCTGTGTTTATTATTTTATCAATTTATAATTGTCTTATGTATCTAATACAATTCTGTTTTTAATATCTGACTACTTAAAGTATATCTCAGTTCCTCAATCTCAGTTCGAATATCTCAGTTCCTATGATTGAAATATCAATGTTTAAAAATCACTAACAATAATATCACGTCATGTAATTTTTTTAATGTTATATTATTTTTATTTCATAGTTTCAAAAAAGATTTTTTTTTAAAATATTTTCCAAACAAAATCGCCTCAACATTTCAATATGTATTATTATTTGAGGGTTTTTTATAAATCCAAATGTTATGGTTGCGTGTTTGTCACATATTTCCCTTTTTTGTTCTTAAGAATACTGTAGAGAAACATACGTATCCAATAATGAATCCGATCTATGTACTTTACGAGGCATCACTTTTTTGCAAAATTTTCCAATAAACGCAATTGTCTTATTGGAATCAGATTAAATTACATAATGGTTTTCTGGAAACTTGTTAGTGGCAAGCAGACTTGGTTAAGCTCTCTACTCATCTGTACGATGTACTAAGAATTTAGAGTAATTTTATTTCATTATCTTTATTTTACCAAAACATGCATTTTTCCTTTTCTTTTAAATGACTATGTGGAGCAAACCAGCTTGATTCTAAGTCCTTTTTAAAATGAATAAAGCTCTCGAACAATTACAATGTGTGATATTTTATATGTAAATCTAAAATGTGTAGCAATAAAAAATATCCATAGAAATGTTGTGATTGTAGAAACTTTAAGTTTAGCAAATGATTAGGCTTTTGTGATAATTGTTTACCATCATGACTTGCACGATAGTGACCATCACGTTAATCGATAGTTTAAAAAAAATCTCAAATGAAAATAAGTTTAAATCACCTATACTCATTTCAGTGACTTGATAGAGAAATATGCCAAAATCACTTGAATCTAACCAACTACAAATACATATAATTGAGTTGGAACAGAAAAGCAGTCAGTGGTTCTGAACTCCACATCGAGTAGTGTGACCAACACCAACTGACGTGCTAAGCATTTACAAAACACTGAATATTGATAGTTAGTGGGTACATTAATTTTAGTGAGTAATATAATGGTGCCTTATGTAGGTGGTAGTGTTCAATTTGTTCTTATAAAACATATCTTCAAACCTCAGCAAATTGTGATATGAGATCTGACACATTTTGGGATTCTTGGAAGTTTCGAGGTGAACTTGTATTATAAATTGTAATTTTTGTAATTAACTGTATGTTTATTCTAGTTAGTTTGATGTAAAACATCGCATTTTATTGTAGGTTAGTTATTGCATTTAAATAAATGACTGAATGTAGTTATTGAAACACAGATCATTTTTGTAACAACATACATAGTCTAATTAATTGTAAAAAGTTTTTATTTTTACATTTTTATAAATAAAAATAATAAATAAGGTATATGAATCTTAAAACTATGTGGTCTTTATTAACACAACCCTCATAACTCGTAATATACATGTGCGTAGAACACAGGAGAAGGACAATAATAATTATAAATGTACATAATAATAATATCATCATTTCATTAATTCGTAATACATAACATGAGCAGTATTCCTAAGTTTTCTGAAAAGAAAAACATGATTGATTTAATTTTAACTGAAAAGTTTAACTTTTTTAGGAAAACATTCATTTTTTTTATAATGTACAATGGTTACATATTTTTTATAATTCGCTATCGGTTTCGACAGGTAACATGAACTCTGTTTACGGAATTCAGTGTAACTTGCTTAACCCTTAGGAGGCGGAGCCCTGCAATTGCAGTTTTGAAGAGTTATGCCCACACACGTCACGAAGTACTGCAATTGCAGTGTCGACCATATTTTGCCTTTGGATATTCTATATATTCTTCTACTGGGTTTAAAAATCAAAATGTCACTTCATCAAGTAAGGTATTGTCTTCATGTTGGTCTTAACAAAAATGTATTTTTGTTTATTGAATATCTTGCCGGCTCCTACGGGTTAAGAATTTCCTACTCCAGTAGTTTTCATGAACAAAGTTTGTTTTTTTCGGTCCATTGAACTTGAGAAATGTCTCAATTTATCTCTCATATTTATAAGGTTTTCCTACTGAAGAAGATTTTGTCAGTCCCTTGGAAAGCTTGTTAACTCTTCAGGCCTCAGCCACATTCTGTCAGACGGTCGGAGTATTTCCGCTTTGTTGATGATGAAAGGTGATTAAATACACTCTCATATTTTATTATTAAAATTAAACAAAATATTTAAACCAAAATATTTACTATATTATTATTACGAAAAAAACGTTTTTTTAAACTAAAATTACTGATAACGAAAAAAAATAAATAAAAATACACTTATTATATTAGACAAATGTATTAAAAACATTATTGTCACATCACTTTTTTGACCATATGAGTTAAGAGAAGTTTGTCAATCATTTTTTGAAAATAGGCCATAGCTTCAGTAACGAAAGAACTACATTTCACATATATGTATTAATATTAATATATAGTTTAAATTGTCCGTCTTAGAACTTCTGAAATTTACAAAGAAATAAAATCAATAATGAATTTATATCCTGTAAATCACCTTTGCTAACCATGTTTCCTTATTTTGACTCCTCCCTCCTCCAAATCTCCACCCCCACCCAACAATATCTAATTATTTCTGTACTTGTATAATTTAAAGTTAATTTTAAAATGGAAGTGTCAAAACCGGTAGCGAAGTGTACATTTTAAAATAAAATTCTTCAAAAACAAAATGTCTAGAAATTGTTACACAGTTAATTAATGCTGAAGAAATACAAAAAATATGTGTTAACCCTTGTAGTTGACATCCTACGTGTACCAGTATTAGCATTTAATTTACCCTAATGGCTTTGGAAATTACAATCCATGTTGTGATAGATAATATTTATGCTGAAGACAAAGAATCAGACAAGAGAATAATTTAAGGTCCTCGGAGAGGTCAATGAATGAAGTGTAGTTCATTGCCATTTCTATTGTATTGTATTTTTAACGTACATAAATTTAAATTGATTGGTGGATCTGTATAATTCTCAGGTTCAGTAAACGTTGATTTAAAACCAACAAAATTAATAATTTATATTCAGCAACATTGACACTGAGTTTGTTTAATCTCATTTTATTAAAATCACCATGGACGCAGTTACTTTATATCAAACCCTAGAATATTAATAATACGCCCAATTCCAGTAAAATAATGGCAGTATTTACTTGCATTGGCTGGCAACTGTGGCCGCCAGTGAAGCTTGCTGTATTCCTTCAAGACAATGGCGGCAAATAATTGAATTTATATAGGACTTAGTGGCGGTGGTTGACTTAATTGTTAATACAAAACCTAATAGCAGCTTTAATACTTTTTATGTATGAACAAACAATCGGAAAGTTGTGCGTAGGTTGCCTGATATTTATTTTTTAAATGATTGATTTCTATTAGAGGTGAAGCATATATACTAGAACAGATGTTTGGAACAGATATCTCAAAGATAATTTCGTACTTAGTATTTGTCCTTAAGTATTGCGGGTCTTGCGAGTATTGTGTCTCATATACGCAATACTCACCAGACGTGCAATGAGAAGAGTGTTTCTCTAATCCAATAAAAATCCAAATCACCCGTGAAGCAAATGCACGAAAAAAATGCATACAAGAAAAATACATGAAAAAAATGTGGGGAATTATTTTCTTGGAAATTCTCCTCCCCCATAGATTTTAAAATATTGTGGGGAATAAGTTTTTCCTGATATTCTCTAGCCACCCCCTCCCCCACGGATTTGAAAAATTATTGTAGGGAATCAATTTTATGAAGAAAATTGGGGAATCATCGTGGCCAGAAATTCTCCAGCAACCCAGTGAGTGAGATACCCTGCACAAAAAAACTTTTTGGCATACCATCACTTCGTTTTTATCCGACAGACCAAACCGTAAATCGGCAGAAATAGCTTTTCAAAGTTTTTTACGAAAAACGCATATACAATGAAATTAGCTCAATTCTAAGCTTACTAAAATGATTTAAAGTGATAGAAATTATTATTTTTAAGTAAAATTCGTTCCAAATTTTTGTTATTTGTTTTTGGGGTGTTATGCCGTGTTGCGCTAACTCCTTCTTTAGCCAACGTTTCGGACAGCATTGCAGTGTCCATCATCAGGGCAGATGTGTTATATGTTGTCTCAGATGTTATCAAACACTGCAATGCTGTCCGAAACGTTGGCTAAAGAAGGAGTTAGCGCAACACTGCATAACACCCCAAAAACAAATAACAAAAATACTTTTGGCCGTGAAAATCTTAAATCATTTTCGTTCCAAATGTCTAAAATTACGCAGAAAACACGTTTTTAATTGGATGTAGGACAAAGTGTTGGATAAACACGCTCGGAATTTTGTTTAATTTTGGTGGACAAACTGCATCTTGAAAAATAATTAAATTTTTTTTTTTTCACTTGTATAAAATAAATAAATGCTTTCTGAGAACAACTGCATACTTAACTCAATTTCGCCATAAATGGTCTGTTGGACAAAAACGAACTAGAGCAACGACTTGTTAGTAGACCTACAAGTGAAAATACTAGGGAACAGGTATTTGGATTAAGCATTTATTCTCACTTGTTCCAAGTATCAAGACGAGCTAATACGACTCACCTCTAATTTCTACAACTTGTTAACGTAAAATTAATAAAGAAAATATTTCACATAAAATTCATTGAAATATATGAAAGAATCCAACCTGCATAAATCGTGCCTGGTGTAGCATACCGCCATCAGAATGTATGGGAAATGTCAGAAATTGGGAGGTATTTTAACTATTCGACAGTACTTGCTTATATTTTACATCATTAAAAATCACATAATAGGTTGTCAGTGTGGATAAACAGCGATAATATATATTCTAAAATAGTAGGTAATTGGAATGGAACAAAAGGAGAAAAGGAATCGCAAACCTTTTCTGGCACTTCCAATTTGGTTATAATTGAATAAGTCAAAAAGGTTTGCGTCAACAGAAATGAATACATCAATGGTGCCTCTTTTAAATACATACTAACTGTCTACTATTTTATTATCATGGAAGGAATTTCTTTTTCTTCATCTATTTTTGCATTTTCACATATCTATTGTACAAAAATACGTATATCTATATGGGACGTGTGAGATTGCACTAATCTCCCCACATCCTGGAATAAAATTATTATTATTATAAAAAGGCACAAATTCGGTTTTGAACTCTAGAAAGTATATTGATCACATTAACACTAACTAAATGTGTTATGTGGATAAGTGTGCAGTATAATTGATATGCCTAAAAGACAAATTAATTTGAAATATAAGCAACTAGTATCCACAATTACTATGATTTATTAATAAAATATTATTTTGTTAAAATAAATTTAATGAGATTGATGTAAGATTACTATAATTGTTACGTTAGTCCATTTATTTGAAGTTTGTCCGCATTTAAGAATTACAAGAGATGATGGTTCGCAGTGGTGTTGCGATAAAAGTCCCGGACAAATAAATAATTTCCTAACATAATGCCAAAAAGTCTCATTCCAAATACATTTATCACAAGAAGTCGCTTCGTTCCTAGTTGGGGCGCAGCGGGCGACCCTGAGCCACCTCGCTGAACTCAGCCGAGACCCATCACGAACTTGGGGATTTGGTACGCAACGTGGGGGATGTGCATCAGCATTGACATTCTGGAAACGTACAACACATTATTTGGCAGTAATATCTTGTTCGGAATGTAAAGGTGTATGTAAAAGGTGATAACTCCATTATACTCTCTGTAAATGATTCACGTAACAGAAAAAGAGGTTAATAGCGGAGCTAACAGAGGCAAGATCATACTAGGGTTAGTAAGAAACTTTATCTATTCTATATAAATAAAAATGTAATATTTTTTTTTCAAATCTTAAATCTCGGAAGTTCTTCACCGATTGTTTTGAAATTTTGACACAATGTTGAATTCACATAGGTGACAGGTAAAATTATGCTTTTTTCGAAAAACAGCGCCATCTGTTGGACAAACATTTTTTTTTTATAAACAACGCCATCTCTCAGATGTAAAAGCAACAAGCGCTATTGTTTCTCTATCTGTACAGACAGACTGAGCCACAGCAACGCGTGGCGGAATACTGCTAGTTTAAAATATAGATTAAAAAAACTGATTCTAACTAATAAAACTTTTTAGTTCTTCTTACATACCCAGCTTCGCTTGACTACCACTATTTCTTCTTATTGAATTATTGAAAAATATGAAACAATCTATCTTAGTTTTTTGACAGTTAAGTGGACATTTTAAATCTGCACAGCACCGCACATACGATGCGGTGAATAAAAAAATTCCAGACACCAAAAGATGAATCAATGGCATGGTGCCAGATCTCACCATCTGACAATCAGATTTTTCTGCTTTGTATTTATTATTTTAACAAGAATCTGGAAATCGGATTTACATCTACATATTAATTATAAAAAAATCACTCACCAGTTTGAAGTGGACACCCCCCACCAATATTCAGTGCTCTCCATTCAGCAAGTTATGATAGTCATGTACAGCGGTAGGAATTTTATACAGCGGGTAAATCAGATTACCAATCATTATTTTATTAATGTAGTTTCAACCACCAATCATCAGAAAAGTATTAATAGATTTACAAAAACTATGTTTTAATTAGTAATCAATGGTTTATTTCACTTTTTATTGTTGATGTTGCATGAGGTGTACAATTGACATATAAAACAAGATAGTATTACTATTTACAAATTTAAAAATAAACTACATACTAAGTATGAATATAATTATTAAAAAGAGAAAAAAGCGACAGAAGACTATAATTTTAACAACATAAAAACAATATGTAGGTACTGCATGTAAATCCTTTTTTTGTATTATAAAATAATGTCAACTATCTTCGCTGAGATCTGTTTGTATGTATAACAATAAATTGTTGAATTTCATTGCTAAGCTCATTATTTGTAAAATTTATTGATACATAGAATTAGTAGGTTTTATTGTTTTAACAGTTTTAAAAATGAAAGACTAACATAATATCACAATATTTGGTGCATTATTTGTGAAATTTTGTACAAACATTAAATGGAACAATTTTTTATTACAGTACCTTTGTCATCTTTATCTGTCCATTCTCCAACTACTTAATAAAAAATAAAAATAAATTCTAAAAATTGTGAATTTGGCTGTGAGAATTAAAATAATTATAGATCTAATTGCTATTCATGGTTAACATATAATTTATAGCAGGTAATAAGATATATTCATCGAGTATGTATGTATGTGTGCTGCACTGATCATATTATGAAACACTAACAATGGCTCTCGAAACATACAGTCTCAGTACTTTCGATAGAAGGCTGTTTATCACTCATTAGATATTGAAGCTCGAGTGTGTTGATTCATACGTGGTCCATATATTGTCTGCACTGGGGCCTATACCATTCTGTCCAAAGAAAAATTAGTATTATTTATAAGAATATTCCACCACCATTAAAAGAAGCATTGCCGCATGCCCAAAAAAGAACCAAACCACAAAAACTAAATCATTAATTTAATTAATTTGTATAATGTTCCATCAAACTAGAACTTTAAATTAGCAGTACGATAGAGATAACACGTGTAGTTTGAAAATGTGTTTCGTAATAATTATTATTGGCATGCATTACAAGAAATATTTCAACATTTCAAAATGGTTTACTAAGCATGCAAACTGATTTCACAATATTAAAGATGCGTAAAATCTATGACAGAGAAATGGTGTATTATTATAAAAGAAAGGCAATAAGACCAAGAATTTCGTGGACAATTTTGTACTCTATAACTAATCTAATAAGAAGTATAATAAATTTCTTAAAATGTTTAATACTGTGGAGTATGCACATAATTGGTTTTTATAAAAGTATGAAATTCTAAAGATCTGATCAAGGAAATGAAAATGCTTATCAAATACACAGTATACAAATAAGTAAATTCAGCAGGAGAATGTGTCGGAGAATTAAAAATAAATGCAGTTAGGAAATCGCTGCCAAGATATTATGTAAAACTAGTAAGTTAAAATGTAAAAATTGTTAGTAAGTATAGTAAAATAATTTATTCCAGAAGATATTCAGGGGCAGTGCAAAACACATTCTATAATTAACAGTAAAACAAATTAACAATACATAAAATAAACACAGAAAGTAAGTGAATTTTTTTTAATTAGAAATAAAGCAAAAGTTGTTTATGGGGGATATTTGACCGTTTCCCATCTCCAGAGGGCCATCATGGGGGATTCTATCCAGACAGCCATGGCAGTGATGATAGTATTCTTGGATTGGCATAATCTGTGCCAAAAGTTTCCCATGCAGAGGCGGAGAAGGGCTCTGAAAGAGTGCACTCGTCCCTCCAGCAACATTTCCATAACTGCAGCAGTTTTACTTAAATTTTTTTCAAATATCGTTACCAAAGTTGTCGTAGAAGTGCTTTTAAAACCAAGTGAAGCATTTTGCACATTTTGGATATTGGTTAAATATTATATTAGTTAAGCAGCTTGTGACTTAGAGACGAGTTTACATAAATATCTTAATAACGATATATTAAAACATTGGCAACTCATCAACAACCTACAGTAGAAAAGTAGTGCGCTGTACAGTTAGGAATCCCACAAGAACCCGGTTATATTAATAGCATGATAAGTACGCTGCTAATGCTTTTGGGTGAGTATTATAAAGGTTAGGAATTCCACAAGAAGCCGTTTAAGAAATTAGAGATGCCGTACGATACTGTGAAGCCGTTGTAGAGCCAGGCACCCCAGGACTGGCGCTCGGTGGACTCGATGCGCGCTTCCAGCGTGCCGCACAGTGCGCGCCGGTCGTGGGAGCGGCCTGAGCGCGCATCGCATAGGATGCGCTTGCGACAGTCTACGTCACATGGCGGGCGCATGTGGCTGTTCTTCCAGTAGTGCCTGAACATTCATAATAATTCAATGTAATATAAAAAGTCAAGTTATTTTTGTTACGCGTGATTTTCCACGGGGAAACAAATAAATATATAATAATTACTGACATATTTGGGAAATTTAAAGTATGTATAACCCATCACAACATATAAATAAAAGCATACTTGTAATAAAGGTCAAAGAGATCTTCCTTCTCAGTGATCTCCGTGATGAACTGGTCCCAGTCCTGGGGCCGGAGTGATGGCATCTGGTAAGCCGCCCGCGCCGAGTACAGCTTGTACCAGATAGGGTAGTCGTACAAGTTGGCCTCCTTCAGGTTCATTATCCACGATTCGTGGTCTACCACAAGCTGGAAGGAAACACAGTATGTATTATTATAATTTTGCAATAGGCACAATCACCACATTTATATGGGCCAGCTAAATGTGTTGGCATCTTGTCGGATTATTCATTTGTTCAGTAGGTATCTACTTTTTGATGAAATTGAAAAAATGTTAAAAGATGGCTCAACAAACATGAATTTAGCTACACATATTAGTTGCGATCCTATCAAAAATTGTGTTATTTACAATAATAAAAAATTTTGTAAATATGCATCTCAAATATTCAAGCATTATTATTTTTGGTATGTTCCACATACGGATATTGAGCTGAGCAAGGCAAACTTTTATTTTTTTTATTCAGTGTCCATAATTTTATTTTTGTCCAATACCCCCTTCCGGCTATGCCGCACAAAGCAGCGGTAGTGATCTGTCCATGAATGGAGCTGTCAGTGAGACCACTTGATCTCGGTTTGTGTTGTATCCATAATTTTTATTCACTATCCACTATTGTAAGTAGTCTTTGCTTTTATTGTTAAAGTCTCCAAATTTAAAAATCAAATCTCGGTAAACTGATAAACAATTATTTCAGCTTTTGGAGTGAATTTAAATAAAAAAGAAGTACATTATCTGAGATCAATTTGTATTTAAAAATGTGTAAATTACTTTCGTTTGGTTATGAAAACTTGTAGAATCTTCAAATTGCTCCTCCAACTAAATAACAAGCCATGGTTTACTGAAAAAAAGAAATAATCGGGTGACGAAATGTTACTTACTCTTGTTGTCTCATCGTGGTCTCCATCTACATAGTATATTCTGTAACCGGGATTCAAATCGTAATAAGGTGTGACCGAAGGACCGACGTATGCTATACTTGTTGCTCTTCCTAGAAATAAACAAATTCAGTCAAACAGCCATATTTAAATTCAAATTACATAGGCATCTCTCTTAAGCTTCAAGTTAAATAATTATATTTAACAGATACCTAGTTAAACATCGGTACATAATTCAATTTCTTACCTAGGTCTTTCGGGTCATAAAACACTTCAAATTCATCATAATGTGTATGTCCAAAGAATTGCGCTGTTATGGTTGCTTCATATCTGTTTATGATTGCATAGTAGTTTCTGCTCCAAACCTTCAGGCAGTCAGAATGTCCAGGGGGAATGTGGCCTATAATGTGAACCTTTTCTGCGTTAAATTCTGCAGACTGAAGTTCGTATATGAGCCATTGAAGTTCAGTTCCGGGGTCCGTGCTGTTCAGCAAAAGCCACCTGAAAAAGAAAGTGTATTATTATTGTCCATTACATTCTATGAAATTGTGGGTAAACATAGAATAACACTAAAAGTGCCTTCCATACATAATTTGAATTGAAACAAATGTTTTATTTGGCCCAATAGCCCAGCGCTCCTTCTCACTTACACTCACCTGACATTGTAGATCTCCATCCCATTTGAATTTCGTAAACACAATTTTGTATTGAAAATTTAAGCCTCGATTAGGCAAATATTTGGATCACGAAACATGCCCACAAGGCACTTCTTGTGTTATTCTTTATTCAATGGTAAGAAATTTTTTTTGTAATTTAAATGAAAATTAATATGAACACTAGAAAAAAATCTATTTTAAAACTTAAAAAACAAAAACAAAAAATTGACTGACTGAGAATTGAACCTTCCTACAAAGAAACTGGAGTCGACAACTTTACCAACCTCGCGAAATACCGATTGGGTATGACTGACATTTATTTATTTATTTATTCATTTTTGGGAAATCAACAGTTACATTTTTACAGATTGTACATAAGTAAAATAGCCAAAATAAAACCAATTACGGATTTCCTCCTTGTGACTTTACGTAAGACAGCATTAGAAGAAATAATTAAATTTATGAGAAATGTGAAGTTATAATTATATAAAATAAAAGAATTGTATAAAATAATAGAACAAAATAATACAACAAAAATAAAGGGGAAAAAAAAAAAAAAAAACTAAAATTTATATAAAATAAAAGATTATCGATACATTGGTAACCATAAGAATACAAACAATATTGTGCATATAAATCATATCATAACCATAACCATAAGAAGACAATGTTGTGCATATAAATCATACCATAACAGGATTATAAATATATAAATACTAGAAACATAAACATCAGAAACATCAATTCAAGAAACATCAGTGAAATACTCTTTTAAGGTCATTTTATATTTAGTAAATTCGCAATTGATGATGTCAATATTGAATAATAAGTTATTGTGATTATTACATATTCTGTTCAGGCAAGAATTTTGTCTACAGTTCGTTTTGCTTTGATTGATTTTAAACAGGATAGAAGACCGTGTTAAACGTGCAGGCACATTAAATTTAATATTATTTAGCAACTCTGGGCATTGAATATTATTATTAATTAATTTATATAGGAATAGAGCATCTGCATGATGCCTTCGTACACTTAATGAATCAATTTTAAAGTACGAAGCTGCCTCTGCATAATTATTAAATCTTACAAATGACCTGTAACAGAGATATTTTAGGAATTTGTTTTGAATTGCTTCGATTTTGTTTATGTGGATTTTATAGAATGGAGACCAAACAATTGATGCAAACTCCAGATGACTTCGTACGTAGGCAAAGTAGAGTTGCTTAATGATATTGATGTTATTAAAAAGTTTTGTGTTTCTAATGATGAAACCTAACATTTTAGCAGCCTTATTTGTGATTTGTTGTATATGAAGGTTATATTGAAGTTTATTATCAAGAGTTATTCCAAGATCACAAATATTTGAGACTGTTGCAATGTTGATGTTATTTAAAGAATAATTAAATAATGTTTTATTTTTATTTCTGGAAAAGACAATGTGATGACATTTTGAAACATTTAGAAATAATTGATTTTGTTGGCAATAGGTAGCTACATCGTTTAAATCATGTTGTAAATTAATACAATCGTTTAGACTTTTTATTGGCTTGTATAGCTTAGCATCATCAGCAAATAATTCTATTTCAGAGTTTTTTACAACATTGACCAAATCATTAATATATAAAATGAAAAATAATGGTCCGAGATGTGAACCCTGTTGGATCCCTGAGGAAATTTGATTGAAGTCTGATACAAAGCCCTTTATTGCTACTGCCTGTGATCTGTTAAGTATATAAGATGTAACCCAACGAAATAAATTACCACGTATACCTAATGCCCAAAGTTTTCTTAGTAGTAATTTTTGATTAATTTTATCAAATGCTTTGGCAAAGTCTGTATAAATGATATCTACTTGAGTGCGATTGTCCATGTGACCAACAATGAATTCGGTAAGAAGAACGAGATTACTTTCCACATTTCTGCCTTTTGTAAAACCATGTTGTTTTGTTGTTATGATGTGATTGAGTTGTGGACTTAGGTATTGGTAAACAATTTTTTCCATTAACTTACTGAATATTGTTAGTTTTGAAATCGGACGATAATTTTTAACATTATTATATCAGCTGATTTCAGAGAAATGCGTAAATGTACGCGGGTGTACGCAATTGCCACCAAAAGTTGATAGAATGCATCGACAATGAGTCTATCTGCCAAGTTTCAGCTCGATAGGATGTCGGGAAGCGGGTTAATTTCCACTTCCAAGATTTGCATTAATTACCGAAAACACACTAAAAGATCTGAAGTGATTTGAAGCATCAAAAGGCTTGGTCTTGAGGATGGAAGCTTTTATGTTTTAAGAATTTGTAGTTGGTCTCTTTGAGAATCACCAATTCATTTTGACTATTTCAAACATAAGGATAAGTGCACAAATGAATTACCAATTCTTGTTATTGCAGAAGTTCATGTTGAGGGAAATGAGGCGGAAACCTGGTCTGACCAGGACGGAGTAGAAGGCGCCCCTCCGAACAGTGTGGGAGACTCCCGCTGGAAGCCAGTGCCTCCAATGGCGGTCCAGCTCGTCATACAGCCATGAGATGCTGGACTCCTCTGAGGAGACGTACGGTGGTGGGAAACTGTAATGGAATGAAGAAACATTGATGTATGTATATTCCATTGCGAGGTTTGTCAGGTAAATTTTTGTGGGTTCATATGTATATATGTAGCTTAGGTTTTATATTTGGTTATATTCATTTTAGGGAATTAATTAGCGCTAAGTTACCTATTGACTGGAGCAGACTCATGGTTTCCGAGAGCGGGGAATATGGGAACACCGGGGAACATATCAGACATCTGTTTTACTGTATCCTGCAGGATTTTCAGATTCTCTTCTTTAGTCTGGTTCCAGACATCATGAGGTGGCAAATCTCCAGTCCATAAGATGTAGTCAATGTCCTAAAAGCGCTCAATAACAATCAAGAAAAGTTAAAAAAACAATAATTTACAAAATGAAAAAGTTTTTTTGTTTTAAACCACTTTATTTTATTATTTATGTCGACCGGTTTCGGTTGTTCCCAACCTTCTTCAGGACAATAAATATACATATAAACTAAATATAGTACAGAGAAATCTTATGAGGTAAACAAAAAAGAAAGAGAAAGCATTTTAGAGAAGGGGTGGGGGGGCGTCAGAGACAGGTAGGTAGAGGGGTAAGGGAAGGGTGGGGGTTAGATAGGGAGAAAGGGAACAACTCTAAAATTGGAATAAATATAAAAGGAATAGTGACTAGCCGGTGAATGATGCTGTGGAAAGAGGAGTGACACCATAGACACCATAATCCACAATTCTTCCAACCACCCTATCTCACATAAACACTCCTCTTTCCAAAGCATGATTCACCGGCTAGTCACAATTCCTCTATCTAATAATAAACAGTTAGAACTAACCACCAGTCCAATTTTAAAGTTGTTCCCTTTCTCCCTATCTAACCCCCACCCTTCCCTTACCCCTCTACCTACCTTTCTCTGACGCTCCCCCACCCCTTCTCTAAAATGCTTTCTCTTTCTTTTTTGTTTACCTCATAAGATTTCTCTGTACTATATTTAGTTTATATATTTATTGTCCTGAAGAAGGTTGGGAACAACCGAAACCGGTCGACATATATAATAAAATAAAGTGGTTTAAAACAAAAAAACTTTTTCATTTTGTATAATGTCAAGCCACAAAGTGTTTGCTTTCTTCAATAAACAATAATTTTCTTAAATTCACCCAGAACTACCATGGAAATTAATAGATTTAATCAAAGTGCATAAATGGTTAATACTCTTACTGTGTGTGTGTCAGCGATGTGCTTCAGCATGTGATCGACTGTTCTCTTGGGAGTATCGCACTTGCGGTAGTCTCCCCACCTGCCCGCCCCTCCTCCAGGTGTTTTAGCCGGGCCGTTGGTCACACGGCAACACAATGGTTCGTCACAGGCTGCGTTAGAACCTAAATGACAATGTAAGAATTTAAAGTACTAATTTCGGTTGTGACTATGTCTGTAACTGTAACGGTTTAATGAAATCTACAACTTTTGCTTTGAAGAAATGTTTAATTTTCAAAATGA
This sequence comes from Hesperophylax magnus, assembly GCA_026573805.1. Classification (NCBI taxonomy): domain Eukaryota; kingdom Metazoa; phylum Arthropoda; class Insecta; order Trichoptera; family Limnephilidae; genus Hesperophylax; species Hesperophylax magnus. Next base: position 17,215,448 of record JAIUSX010000049.1, read on the forward strand.
GAAATGTTTTTTTGGTGAATTCAGATAAGTGATAAAGTACCTATGTAACCCATAATATAGTATTTTGAACAAAAAAGTATTTTGATTGCCTTTTCAAAATATGAACTCATTTTCATATTATACACAATGTGCGGAAACACGTTATACAAGTGGGATTCTGGTGAATCTACAAAATTTTTTTTTTTCAATCGGAGCATTTTGATTTTTTTTTGCTTTTTTCCATTTTTTTCGGCTACTAAAGGGTTATAAAACTATGTGTCGACGCATTTTAAAAGACATTAAACAACTGATATTAAAAATTATTTTATAAGCAATAATTATTAGCCTGAATACATGATGCCAACGGTATCTTTTATCAGGAGATTTTTCAATGTCGATGAGTGTTTCAGGCTAATAATTATTGCTTATAAAATAATTGTTACCCTTTGTGCATAAAAATCTTGTCTTAAACATTAGTTTACCAAAAAAATAATAAATGATAACCCTCGAGTGAACGATTATTATCATATTTGACCTAAAAAATTCCAACTTTGAAATAGACTTGAAAACGATCAACAACAAGTAATACCACAAAAACCACTCCAAATGTAATGCACATTCACGAGTTTCCCGCTTGTACTACAAGTTTCCACAATGTGTATTTAGATGAGCACAAAGCAAAAAAATGGTTCCACTTTTTAGTTCCAATGTGGAACTACCGGAAACTACTGAATCCTGTCCCCGCGTAATAATTTCCAATGGAGTAATAATAATGGGATTATTTTTACAATGAAGTAAAAATCAGTTGATGGGTGCTTTACAATGAATAGAAATCTTATTTATGCAAATCTCACCCAAACATTGTGGCTACTAGTAATCTAAAATTATTTTTAAGACTTTCATCAGAATTTCAAGAAGAATTCCAAATCAAATGAATATTTATTTACTGAATGTTTATAAAAAAAGCTGTTAGATAAACAACAACAATGATGATTATGCAAAGGTTAGAAGAAATAATCAGGTCAGTGAATACTGTTGGGGTCATCATTGATTATCAGATAATAAGCATGCCATTTTAATTCAAGTAGAACCATTTTTGTACTTGATTTCAAATAAACTAAATACTACTATAAATTCTTTAAAGAATACTGTAATAAGCTATTGTAATCATCCACAAGCTAGCTAACTATGTATCTAATTAATTGTCATGTTAAAATTTAACTACTAAATTTGCATTTATGAATAAATATTAAGGTGATCAATAGCCTTGTGGTGGATAGGACACTCGATTTGCAGTTGTAAAAGCCGGGTTTGATACTCACAGCGGGTAATGGACTTACTTCCTTTCCAACACAAGCAATGCATAGTACATACTATATATACTTAGTATACACTTATATACTGTGAATCCTATAAATTAATATGTGAAAAACAATTTATTGTGTGTTAACCCGTTGTACGCGCACAGTAGTTGGGTTGTGAGTGACTGTGCCCTGTACACGGATGTCACAACATTGTTCTTGCGAACATGTATTAATGAAAAATTGCCACATACAGGGGTATCTAGCGTCGCAACATCACGCGTTTAAAGATTTAAATACAATTTTTAATAATAACCATAGAGAAAAAATATAAGTATTTTAGAAAACGTACAAGATAGTATGTTAGATATATTGGACAGTTTAACCATTTCTATCATGACTTTAACTCACCTTCTGCATAGTAGGGATCATAATGCGTGTCTGAGATGTGCAGGACTTTGAAGGTGGGTGCGCTGGGCTGTGGCGCTTCAACCGCCTTAACCACTGGCTTCGGCATGGGGGGGAAGGCCACCTCCCACTCGTGGTAAGGGTTGTACACATCCCCGCAAGCGTCACCAATCACAAAACTACAAACCTCGTCCGGCCCGATAGATATGCGCTTGAGTACGTAGACCACTTCGCCCTAGAATAAGGTTAATTATTATATTTACAAGCTTTATTTCTGGCTTTACCTGCTTTTTAAAGCTGTTTTTTCTCATTGGACTATTGAAAAATATGGAACAAAAACTATATTCCTATTTTCTAGTTTATACATAGTTAAGGGTATTGATTGATAGCTGTAAATCCACTCTCACAATTCATCAAACTAAACAGTCAACATCATAAATTCCAGACTGGTAGATTTAGATTCCATGTATAAAATCGAAAATTTCTTGTCTGTATGACACAAAATAAATGCTTACACCTTTATCATTAAGATGCGGAGGCATATTAGTGAAAAGAAAACAAAACATTGACCAATCATCACAACACCCTTAAGGTGATTTTTCACAAAAACGACGCTATACAAATCATCCTAATATTATTATTATAATGATAATCAATAATTTCTATTTTAAAAAGCAAAAATGCTTTTTAAAACACTTTTTTTAAGGGATAAAAGTCAGAGAGATTGCGAGTAAGTTTTTTTTGACCAACAAATTGCTTTTCATAAAAAAAATGACTGGGAAACATTTTACATTCATGATTCAGATCTGGTTGTAGTACACAGGTCATTAATAACTTAATTGACAGTCCTGTCATCTTCGCCACTATTAAACTTAATGTACCGACTAGGAACACAAGACAAAATGTAACATTCTTTTGCAATACATACAAAACCAACTATCAGACACACTCACTAACCAATAGGATGCAGGCAACAAGTTTGGGGGTACTATTGATATATTTACTGACACCATTTATAGAATTAAACGTAATCTATGCCAGCACTTTGATGAATTCTACAAATTATAGTGGCGTTAATAATGTGGTTTTAGTGATTTGTCTTATATGTAGTATTGTTCTAGTTTCTGTTTTATTTTATGTGTCACTAATATTGTTTCATATTTAGTTAATCAGTTTAATGTTATTTCATACTTTAAAAACTTTGTGTATAATTTTCGATAGCTCAATAGATATACTCTGTATAATCCATGTAAAAGCCCTGCTGGGCGTAAAACCAAATATCTAAAATGATTTTTCTTCCTTGGGCAAAGATTTTCATGAGACGTTAGTTTATTTCATTAGTGAGATGTTTTGTAACTCACCCCGAAAAGCTTGGTGATTCCCTCGCACACCCTAGCGGATTGAATCTTCAGTGAGACGCAGAACTGGTAGATGGTCTTCTTGATCTCCTCCTTGCTTTTGCCGGTGCGGATGTAGTGCTGCAGCAAGCCGGCGCCGGCCTTACACGCTGTGCATGACACCTTGGACATGACGGATGTCTCCACCTCGTAGGCCACCTGCTTCAAGTTGAACAGCTTCAGTGCCTTCTCTACGAACAGCGGCAGGTTGGTGCCGCGCTCGCCGTCGTGGCCCCACATCCCCAGCATTCTGGGGGATTGAAAAGGTTTAGATTAGTAATTTTTTGAAATTCTAAGAAACTGACCAGGGATGCAACAGAAGAAGAAAAAGATTTGTAAGTAAGTGTAAAAGTATAAAAGATATAACTGCTTTTTCACGAAGCTTGTCAAATTGTGACAATCTTAATAAATATTTAAATGTAATGTATCACCTTTTTTATAAATTTACTTACACAAATCTTGTTATGATTTATAATTTTTAGGAATTTTTATTAACACAACCATGAAAAAAAACATCTTAAATTAATGTTAAATTAAAAGTAAAATATAGAGGGTACCTAGGGCACATGTATAATATAATAATATACTAATCATCATTACTTTGAAATTTAATTTAATTAGATGATTCTCTATTTAACTATATATCTATTCATATCAAGAAGTATCCGTGACGGGCGGCATGGATTTGATTTGTGTACAAATCAACAGTTTTATTCCGAGACTGTTGAAATTTTGCCTACATTATATTTCTAAAAACTCTGCTTAAAGTCAGGGAAACGCCGGGGACTTCAGCTAGAAGTAAATAAAACCAATGCAGTGTTTTTTTCCATGGACATTTAAGTATATATTATTATAGATTATAATAACGGCACCTAGGCAGGATGTTAACAACAATTTATTACAATGCTAATATGTAATTGGTTTTTAATTGTGCAGTGAGCAATTTGTTCCGGAACCGTGATTTTTAGTATGGGAAACCCAACACACAAACACGTGACAATTAGGGCTAGTAGATAACAGGCTAGTATTTATTGTCTGTGACAGGATGCACAAACTGTGGCCCGCGGGCGGCTTGCAGGGCCGGCGCTGAGCCAAACGGAGCTCGGCACTAAGAAAACCTCAAGGACCCTGTATTAGATGTTAGGTATTATCATCCCCTTGGCAAGTCGATGCCCGGAGAGGACTGATCCAATTGCACATGGCAGCATGTGACCCTATTTAACATTATTTGTAGTCCAATTTCTTTTCCTCAATCAAAAATCATCAACCCGGAGAAAAATCTTAAGAACTGGCTGTTAAAAACTGGCATCCGCGTACAGGGCTATTATTCAAAGCTTAATGCTCAAAGCCTAAATCATAAAGCTTAAAACTCAAAGACTAAAGTTCAAAGCTCAAAACTTAAAAAACAAGGCCCAAAGCGTGAAGCTTAAAGCTTAGAGTTCAAAGCTTAAATCTCAATACTTAAATCAAAGATAAAAATCTCAAAGTTTAAACAACGAAGATAAAGGCTTAAAGATCTAAGGCATAAAGTTCAAAGCTTATAGCTATACCTTAGCTCAAAGCTCAAGCCTTGACTCTAACTAAGCCCACAGCTTACAACTGAAAGATCTAGTAGACAATGTGCCGATATTGTCTATGACCTCACCTAGAGTAGTTGCCCTTCAACGCCTTCAAGCCGTTCATGACCTCCTCGTCCGTGGGCACGGGGGGCAGGGTGTGGTTGTGGTTGTGGGGCTGCAGCAGGGGCTCGGGCGCAGTGGCGGGTGCCGGGGGCGGCGCCGGCCTCCAGTGGTCAGGGGGCGCGGTCCAGCTCACCAGCGCACGGGGCTCAGGCGCCAGCGGGCCCCATAGTGGGGTGCCTAAAACATTTTTTACGCCATAATAAATTCCAATCAATTTTCATCAATTTAGTCAAGTTTCACAGTTTTTACAATTAAAAATTTTGACCCGCTAAAACGAGCCAATCTGAAAAGGTAATGGCGGGGTGGGGTTGCGTAGCGACACATATTCAAATCCCTAACTGATTAACAAAGAACAGTGACAAAATAGAACACGGTAAAATAATATAGCGGGATTAGGAATTACGCGAGTGAAAACATGGTTAGAACAAAAATACTTATACAAGGGACAACCAAAAAACAAAATAAACACCATTAAAATACACAAATGTATAAACACCAACATCTGCGATTGCCCTTGATATGACACATCGTATTAAGCAAATCACAAATCAACACCTGAAAAAAATATACATTTTCCTAAAGATAATAAACAAAAACAAATGAAAACTTGTCGATCCATAATAGAATATGGAATCATTGCTTCGGGAGGAGCAACAAACTCAGCTACCGGTCATACGGAAAACCGTCTTAAGGGTATCACTTAAAAAACAGAATGACTGATACAGACTAAATATTCAACATGTTTGACGTTCTAGATACGAGGGGGTACCCAAAAGAAACCGAACTGATGTTGCGGGGGGCTCAGTTTTTGTAGTACCGGGTTCTGCCGGTAGAACCATGTACAATAAATTACATAGTTAGATTAGGTTAGGTTGGATTAGATTTTCTCCCTTCACTTTTTCTTATAATATGCCACTTCAAATAATGATTCCCGGCCTGTCAGCGTTTGGTCAAATTTGAATTACAGTTATTGATTTATCTGTATAGTTATATATTATATATTTATGTTTACCACTCGAGCGATTTTTTGCATACTATGACAAGTTTGCAAAAACTTTTTGAGCGACGTTTGAGCGACGGTTGAGCGACGTTTTCAGCTTGTAATAATGTGCCAAATTTATAGAACCTAAAAATATGAGATTAACGGCGAAATCTACGTGGATTCATTCGCTTTAAGCCGCATTACAGTTAATTTATTTCCGTATTGATATATTGAGTGGAGATATACATATATTTGTAATTTATCGGCTTGACGGCTGATCAAAGAATCCACCAACTAGCCCCTAATAAATTTCCGTGATGACTTATTAATTATTGTACTTATACAAAGCGATGTTTGCTGATTGATTTGTTTTTTTTTACTGGTTTTTCTTAAGAGGAACGGCTGCACGGCGTTATTCATACGAAATTAAAATTTAAACCCAACCAAACTGAATAAATACTGTTTTAATAACAAAATGTATATATAGCAAGTTCTAGTATGAATATGTACTATTTTATTTATTTATGTGTTTTTGTGATATTATCATATATAGGTAACTCCATTAATGGAGAACTAAACCCAGTTGGCGCTAACAAAAAATTGTCCAAAGAAGAAGTTGGCAGTCCACAATGGAGTTCTGGTACCTACCCTGATGTATGGAAGTGAGACATGGAACTGGCAGAGAAAGGATGAAAGTAGATTGAATGCTGTTGAAATGAGATTCCTGAGGCGTATGGGTGGTAAAACCGTGTGAGGAATGTGGAGATCCGCAAAGAGTACAAGGCTGATGTAAGCGTAATGAGTAAGATTAAGAAAGGGACGCCTAGATGGTTTGGGCATATAGAGCGATTGAGCAAAGAAAGGAGTGTAAGGAGGATATATGATGCAAATGCGAATGGTAGCAGAAGTCGGGGACGCCCGAGGAAGACATGGCACGATCAAGTAAATCAGATACTCGAGTCGTGCCATGTCAAGAGTCAGAATAATAGAAAAGTATGTATTAGACGAAGTATAAATGTGAATGAGGCAAGAAGTGTGTGCCAAGACCGAGTTGTTTGGCGGTCCGTTCCCTCTGCCTATCCCTGCGGGGAAACGGCGTGATGGTTAGTTAGTTAGTTTCCTATATGCTAATAAAGAATCAATTTTGCAAGATTTTTTGAAGCAATTTTGACATTTTTGTGAGTTTATTATTTATTATTTATTTATTTGGTACATTATTTTGTTACAATTTATGTTTTCCAGTAATGTAGGCCTCACTGGGTGGCTTGCCCGTGCTGAGGCCTTCATTTTATAATATGAAAATCTAGTCTACATATTACATTTAAAGAGAAGATAGTAAATTTGAAAAGAAAATAATAAATTTAAAATTAAAAATAAAAATACATAATAATACATTTAAAATTAAAAAATAATACAATGAAAATAATCTTGTGTGTTTGTGAGTGATGTGTGTTTATTTTGGTTTTGTGTGTTACGTGTAGGTTTTATTTTTATTTTATGCTATGACATTTTGGTAATATTGTCTTTTTTGTTGTTTAATCCATTTTGTAATTTTGTGTGTGAATTTATTTTTATTTTCCTCAATTTTAATTTCAATTTTTAGACTGTTGAAAGCTTTTATAGCATGGTATTGGTAGTGTCTTTGTCCAAAGGTTGAATTTACTGTTGGAGTTTTAATGTTTTCTTTGTACGCTTGTCTAACTGGTCTGTTAGTGTTATTTTGTGTATGTTGAAATTTATTTTTTTTTGTTAATTGTAATTATTTAAAAAAATTGCTTGCCCTACGTACTTACTGTGTTAATATAATGAAAAATTAAACATCTTAAAAAAAGCTATTATAAATAATTGTTAAAGTTGCCTTTAAAATCATTATCATAAATAATTGTTAACGTTGCCTTTAAAATCATTATCATAAATAATTGTTAACGTTGTCTTTAAAATCAATATCATAAATAATTGCAAAAGTTGCCTTTAAAATCATTATCATAAATAATTGCTTAAGTTGCCTTTAAAATCATTATCATAAAGTTGCCTTTAAAATCATTATCATAAATAATTGTTATAGTTGCCTTTGAAATCATTATCATAAATAATTGTTAACGTTGCCTTTAAAATCATTATCATAAATAATTGTTAACGTTGCCTTTAAAATCATTATCATAAATAATTGTTAAAGTTGCCTTTAAAATCATTATCATAAATAATTGTTAAAGTTGCCTTTAAAATCATTATCATAAATAATTGCTAAAGTTGCCTCTAAAATCGTGAAAAATCGATATCTTTTTATATTTCTTGATATTTTATAATTTGAAACACAAATAAATAGAGTATCACAAATAATCTTAGGGGTTATTTGAGAGATTAAAAATCTGACTACATATTTGCTACACCTTACGATTAAAATAAATGATTATTCATTTTGGTCAAGTATTTTGGCCACAAATCCTTAATGCATGAAAAAAATTAATACAATCGTCAGATCGTCGTTATAGGGTTTTAAATAATAATCGTACATTATTTTATCTGTCATTTTTAATCTTCTCAAATAACACCACATTATTTGTTATTACTCAAACATTATTTTCAACCTAACCCAATGTTTCGATACCGGCTTTCCTTTTAAAGTGTGTTTCTCCGCAAATGTAGAAGAATATTCCTACCCCATTTTAGTTAAATTACTGGCGAAAACCCTAGCGCAGATCTCTTGACAGCCTCCGTGGTTGAAGGGTTAGACTCTCTAATAGCAATCCGGAGTAAGTTATTTTTTATTAATTTGTGTTATTTCCCAATTTATTTACGCACTTTCCAGAGTGGAGATACCCCCAGCATCCCCTTGGTGTGAGACTACCATTCAGAATTCAAACGTTGGAATAGCATACTTCCCCTTCCATCTCCTTTCCTCCCCCACTACCTTTATCCTCACGACATACCCCAATTGGGGATTCCGTAGTCTCACTGGCTCCCCAGCCGGTCTTGTTCGGTACTCACATATATAAAAAAAAGATCCATGAAAAATCATGGTATATTATATTAAAATTCTAGAATTTGCGAAGGAACACCGTTGGTAAACTTTAAAAATCATTATTCAGATTTATATATGTCATAAATGTAAGCCAAAGAAACACGCATTTCAGTTACAGAATTATTATTATTAATTATTAAAATAAAATCATTTTTACCTACCTACTTATAGCTTGTCTGATATGATTTAATAATATTTATTTTGAAAATTAATTTAACTTGTATAATTTTACGCATTAAGCAGGAATACGTTGGAATAATTCACATCACGCATGCATGCACCGACAATCGAAATTAGTATGTTTTTAATAATTGTAAAGTAGGTACCATGAATTAAAAAAAACTATTGGTAGTTGACTAATTACTTACGTCATAACGGTTAATTTCGAAAATAAATACCTCTGAAAAGGAGTATATTATGTTCAGTGCTGCAAATTTGCACAAAACCATTTTTAATTTGTATAATTGCACCAAAAATAGAAACCGTTTATATTATTGTATTCCGACCACAGCGCCCGTTTATCTCATATCTCATGCAAATCTGGAACAATATTGTCCACTGCTTAAATATTTCTAATCACAACTAAGTAGAAAGGTGACCCTGTATTTCTTTTTATCATTGACAATAAAATTAAGATTTTTTGTACTTAGGCATGTGTTTGCTGTCTTGTGCTTAGGTGTGTAGATTTTTGGTGACTTATTTAATCGTTGAAGATAATATTAACCACTCTCAAACGAAAAATGAGAAAGACAGAAACGGCATTGCTCTGAGACCACTGAGCAAATTCTACCATTTTTAACTGTATCATTTTTTGACTTTTGGCTGCTATCTTTATGAATGATTGCAAGATTCTACCAGAATTAAATTGCAAGTATCTAGAGATCACAATCGAAGTATCTTATAAATATAGAAATGACGAAATGATTAAATATAGTTTTAAAAGTTATTTATGTGAGAAATCGGTTATTTCTGTATTGGACCCCCCCCCACCCCTCTTCACCCAGGATATACTAAATCTTTTTTTAAATGTCTAATGGGAAGACGAATTTTTTATTTGTAAATGCGTATTAAAACATGTAAATGCCCCTATAAAGGGCGTTAATAACGAATAAATAAGCTTAAACGTGTTAAATTGACGTAAAACATAAAAAATACCCCAAATTGGGGATGCAGTTTCAGCGAAAAAAAAATTTTTGAATTTTTCTTCGCTCATTTGCTCTACATGCCCAAACATTTTCCATGTTTTATCACAATTTAACACAAAAATAAGGTTTTTCTGCAATTTTTCCGGTTACCTTTTTTCGGACTTCTTCAAAAATGTATATGATGAAGACACTCCAGATGATAAAATACGTGATAAAACAGAAAAATGGTCTAAAACATCGTAAATCGTTGGTGACATAGTTCCCCTGTCTGTACACTGCACAGGCAGGGACATAAAAAGACTTATCTAAAAAATACTTTAATAATATTCCTTGTTTACTTTGCGTGTGTACGAAGCCCCAAAAACACTAACCTGAGGTGCACCGCCAAAAATTCACGAAATTGTGATAATATTTTTTTGTCGGATGATATGGAAGCTGTATTTTTTTAATTTATGTTCTTGTTATTTTTAATTTTGTTTCTTGCATATATTATTTTTTAATGTAATTTTATTTTTATTATTTCTTTCTTATGTTTCAAAACTGTCATTAAAATTGTAGTACCTACATGTAAAATCCCTCTGGGCGTTAAATAAATAAATAAAATAACCTTTTATCACGTGAAGGTAATAATTCTTTGATGTTACAGAACAAGCATTCTTCAAATACCAACAAAAAACATGTCGTTGCAACCATAATAATAATCGCTCTCCCAGTGCATCGCTTCAAAGATCACAGTAAAATTAATTGTTATATGAAAAGATTACGAGAATAATAGTGATTAGTCGGCAATCGACTGAGATAGAAAACGCTATTACAGAGCACGTTACTCGGTCATTTGCACGCGAACGAGCGAACTTGGTGAACGTTCCCGAACGCACGCGAAAGTTTGCACGCCTTCGGATGGCGCGAGTGAAAATACACGGGAAAACTGTGGAAAACGACAAGCGGCTCGGCGCTCGGTCTGGTCCGGTGACCTGTTTTTTTTTTTTAAATATTTATAATAAAATATAGTTATGTACCTACAAAGATTTTTTTATATCACTAAATATTTTTTATAACGTTAATAATAAATAAACAATAAAAATAGAGATTGTTGAAACAACGCGTTTGTCCGTCCGGCGTTCAAGCAGAAAAACAAATGTATCTAATCGGTTTCGTAAATAATAATTATTTGTATCACGCCACCGCTCGATACATTAACCTCCTTCTGGACAATGACGATTCAATTGGGTGTTTAAATTCGACCCGTGAACTGCGTACACCCACTCTCTATCAGATCAAAATAATACTAAATTAAATGTATAATGCTAGACCTCAAATTGTATCTATCTCTTTCCGGATTTTAAGGCCCCGTAGTAAGGGTTTAAAGATGGTGTGAAAGGGAGATGTGTAAATACGAATGTTAGAGGGAGCGCGCTAATATTAAAAAACGGTAATAATTAAGCGAAAATGGTGAAAATATTTAATAAAACACGACTCGTTTGAAATAGAGCAAAAATTTCTCGACAAATTCTTTAGTTGTATTTAATGATACACTGTGATTTTTTCACGCCTATAAAATATTGAATAACAGAACAAAATGTGTTTTAAATAATTTTCGGAGCTTACTTTGCGATTTTTTTTCTATCGAGGGGATTTCATATAATTAACGTTCAGGCATAAAAAATGTGTAAATATTATCTTAAAAAGTAACATATATTTTTTTTGGAACTTAAAACTTAAGGAGTTAACGAGAAACTTGTTATAAGTTGGTAGAAATTAGGTATGCGGGGGCTTAAGTGAAAGTAAATATAAGATTTTACGGTTGACGCAGAGATTAAGGAGAAATGCAGGAAAAATATATTGAATTTTGACTATAATTCACAAAGATTAGATAAATAAGACAAACAAAAATTTCATTATGTTTGAACATTTTCTTGTAATGGGTTGTTGCTTTTTTGGTAAAATGTCCCTAATAAAAATAAGATTAGTTTTAACTTACCAATGATAATAAAAGGGAGTGTGACCATGCCGAGTATCAGACTCCATGATATCCTGATGAGCATAATGCTGGTAAGGAAACCCTAGCACCCCCTGCAAGAAAGGAAACATAAATATTAATAACAAAATCAACGACCACCCTACCTCCTATCCATCGTGCTTGAATTCAATCAAGGTTAGGTTGAATTTTCGATTTCTCGATTAAAGAGCCTAGAAAAAAGCCGGAGTCAATTAATAATAATAAAAAATTGCACAAAGATAGGCCAACCGCAATAAAAAAATTAAATTTCTTTTGAAAGAAAAAAAGTTTGTAAACCCTAATAAAACCTTAATTAATTTTAGCCAAAATTTCGCCTTAACCCTTCAGGCCTCGCAAGGACATTACTAGCCACAAACATGATATTCCATTTTAGCCTCTGAAGGACAGATCTGACCGGGGCGTCAATACATTATAAAAGTATTTTTATCTTTTTTTCTATAATGCGTAGATATGTGATTTGTCAGTCATTGGAAAGATAAAAAATTATTCTTCACAGTTTATATCAAATATTTATACATTATTACATGGATAAAATTTTAAAAAATTGTCAAAGTGCATGATTACGAATTGGCGTCATTTTTTCATTGACAGTTGAAAGTAAAAAAAATATTTATATTTTTTTATTGTATAAACTACATAAAAATTAAAATGAATTTTTATTACTAATGACCTAAACAAAAGGAATATGTTTTATAAATATCGAATTCTTTCAAAATTATGGACGTTAAGAGTCAAAATGTCCTCGTAAGTTTTTTTGTTAACATTTTCATGTTTGATATTAAAAATTTATTGTTTAGAAAAATCAATATTTTTTTCAAATCCAAATATATCAAAGATAATTCAATCTAGTTTCTAAAATAGTATTTCTTGTAACGACACCTTCAAAAATAAGTAATATTTAGCACATTTTAGATACCTCGTGAGCATTCCGAAATTACAAGAAAATTCGCCACGTCTTTTGGACTTGTTGGTAAAAATATATAAAAAGCTGAAGGTTTAAAATATAAATTTCGCTGTGCATTTAAATATAATTAACATCAACAAGCAGAACTTCATGGAAAACAGAATAGACCGATGCAAAGCATTTGACAAAATAAATACAGAATAAAAAGGATAACATTTTTTACATCTTCCATATTGCAAATTATGATTTCTCCGGCGATTATTTTTTATTCAAAATTAAATTAAAATTAAATTAAACTCTTATTCTCTTATGCTATTTAATGGTGTATACGGGTAATCATTGTTATCCACGAATTTAAACATTACTTTCAAATGTATGCTTGCTAACATGTAATTGGGTACAGTTACTTTCGGTACCTGTACAGCAATGCTGGGCAATCAAAAACCCAGAGGACGAGCAGAGGCACAGTTTTGAAAATTGTATATACTCGTACTATAAACCTCCGTTAGAGTTTGCTCAGTAACTGAAAACCACTGGAATCAAAGTTAAAATGTCATAACCAGTTACCAGATTCGATGCCCAGTCATAAATTCACATTGGAAGTAGCACAAAGTAGGGCAGCGGTGGGTTTGGTTAACATGACGGAACCGGGTATGATGTCTTGTTCAATCAAAAACGTAAATGGGTCCACTCACATAATGTTTCATTGATTAGTAGTGATTAAAAAGTAATGAATATTACAGTAGTTACACGTGTATATTGCATCTTATTTTCAGATACATATTGATTACCCCACCAAAATTACCCCAACAAAATTGACAGGTATTAATAATTTGTCAGAAAATTTTTGAAGGTATGTCCACAATTTATTAAACAATAACAATAAAATAATTTCAACAATCTAAAGTCAAATATTATTATTTTGTAAGGACCGTTTATTTCAGATAATTTAAACAATTCTTAAATTTTCAAAGTTAATATTCAAGTTCTGTGAAAGTTCTTTTCAGGTCCTGTTATTATTTCAGTTCTGTCAAGTAACTGACCTATAATGATATAACAACAGAACGTGAATATGACTTTCACGGAACCCGAAAATGAACGTTGAAATTTGATGAATTGTTCAAATTCTATGAAACAACCCATCTATAGTTAACTTTTTGATGTTTTTAATAAAATATTAAATAATTTGTTTTACTATGGACGGAAAAATAACTCTTATGGTTGGCAATATAAAGAAGCATTTGAGTAAAACATCTTCGTGCAGTTGTAATTTAATATAACTTAGATAGATTCTGTAGATTTACAGTCTCCGTGATAGAGCCCAAAAGATCGCGGCTCAAACTCGGCGAACAGCAAATAAAAGAGTTGCAAATTTTCATAATAACAAACCAAAGCGAATAAAGAGGGGGAAGAGACGTCAAATAAATAACAGGCAATTATTAAACGACTAGGGCATGCACTTGTACATACGTTAGAGCACGTAATGACTAGAGCATGCACTTGTACATACGTTAGACCACGTAATCACTAGGGCATGCACTTTTACATACGTTAGAGCACGTAATGTTCATCCAAATGTAGGTCAAAAAATTTCCGAATATTCAATGTTTGCCCATTATATTATTTGTTACATATTTACTTCCTATTTTATGCGTGCGAAGCTTCTTTACAAATTGAATCACTGGGAAGTAGGTACTAGAGATGATTATAATTACCATAAAAATGAAATACATAAGTTATCCGTTTGTAGGTCAAAATAACAGGACGGAGTGGCGTGATGTGACGACACTGCGCGCTGTGGCCAACATTCGCGGCAGACAACGGGTTGTGAACCGAAATTCCAATACGTTAGGCACCGGCAGAGATGATTATTTACATTTTATTATGCCCACGATCACGGACATAACGGGAGTTGACTAAACAGAATCGACGGATTCGAACAAATTTCTCCACTTTCGTTCGAAACTCGCCCGGCAAACAGGAAATGTGGTCTCACAAGCGACTATCACTATTATTACTCACTCGAATAGGAACCTGCCCGATTCACTTATGTTTAATATCTCGGTTCCGTGTGAAACAGACGCCAGACGAGTATTTAACCTTATTAGCATAACCAAATCATTTCCCTCGGCTCCTGCAGACATAAGATAAATCTAGGCATGCTCTTGCATATGGTTTAAACGAAGAAAATCTCGTGTAGTCATATTGTAGAAACAATTGTTTGAAAAATAATAGCACCTAAAACATTGTGGACAAGGGACATGTCAAAATAGAACAATATTTTTTTTTCAAATTCGAACGTTGTAAAATGTACAGTGCAAAACTACGGCAGTTGGTACGTATGTTTTCAAATAGGTCTTCAAATCTTTAAATTAGGTACCAGCTTTATATATTTTCTAAAGTAAAAGGCATCGTGAGTTCAATTCCTCGGCTGGCTAAGTACTCCGTCACGATACAATACTGTGATGATTTTCAAATATTGTCAGTTTATTCATAACACGGAAATGTTTGCGTTTCTTTAAAAAAATAGATATATATGTATATATTTTTCTTTGATTTCACCCTAGTATTTGCCCAGCAATAACTAAAATGTTAGGAAAGTAGGGAGATACGCTAGTTATTTACCCAAATCAGAAGCAAGAACTGTGAAAAAGGCATGATAATAATAATATTATGGGAAGGTACTACAAACATGATATTGAGGAAAACGTGCTATCATGACAGTGCAATAACTAATACCTCAACCATTGATGTTCATGACACACTTATCACGGAAGTCTAAAATATCAAATAATTTTATTCTTTACATTGCATTGATACCTTGAGATCAGTGGCGTTGCGACAAATTCCGTCCTTTATAAAAATGTGCATAAAGACCGAATTTTGGTTTTTTGTTTAGCAAAATGACATTTTTATCTTATGCTTACAGCGCAACAAGATTTACTATCCAGCTTCAGCAATTTTTCACACTTCGTATTTTCTCTCTTGCTGAGTACACAATTGAAAATATGGAGCAAGCACAATATGGCGTCTTCTCATATCTATTGACAGCTAAGCGAATATTTCAAAGTTTCATAACTCACAATAGAGTTGGAAGTATTTGCAATGATTTAGAAATTGCAGACAGAAAGCGCGGCGTACCTACATTTTATAGCGCCGGAGCTCACGGTTCTAGAGTTATTGCTGCTTTATGCAAAAAACAGATTTTCTAATAAAGATAAAGTTGGAATAAATGTCTTCGTTTATCTAGTAAATATCTCAGTACAGGTGGTAATTTCTACGTGACATTCATATTATTTTGAGTGCATTTAACTTGATGTCTCGTGGCTCGAAGGTCGCCATACAGCTGATAGAGATCCCAAATTAAACATAACAAGATTACCTAGCTGAAATTATAAAGTGTAGGAACCGGCTCTTGATCTGCGTGCCTCGCAGCCCAAGGCATACGGAAGTGGGCCAATGTGTGGGTCCGTTATGTCACACGGCCATCGGCCATTCTCTGAGCAACCAACCAACTTCGCAACCCAATCGCCCTAGCAACCACTCCACTTCGCCGCCACTGGACCACGGGGCAAACACGAAAACCGACGAACATTCCCCGGGAAGACATGCCACGATCAAGCGAACCAAATATTGAATATTCGTCATTGCTAAACCCGCTAAAAGAGTTTGTTCCGTTCCCAACGGTAAATCAGAAAACAAACCACGTTCAAGTGATAGCTATATAATTATTTATGTGTATGAACCATTGCGGCCTTTGCTCCGTGTTGAGATGGTTCCATGATACATTATTAACGTATTTAATAGTTAAATAGTAACCTATTTAACCTAGTTTTTGTCACTTTTCATAACTTTATAGCACTTTTTATAGGTGTGTTGAATTGTCATTTTGATGAGTTATCCGGTCACCTGTTGAGATATGCGTCGATTTAATAAATTCATATTTTGAAAACGGCTGCGCGGCCTTTTTCATATTAAACTTAAATTTGGATTTGAGGCCAAAATACCCAACCAAACTAAATAATGATCGACAGGTACAGCAAATAATATGTTGTCGGATATGTGCTATTTTATTTGTGTTTAAAAATTTAAAATATACGACACTGAGATTTCAATTTGGCATTATTTTACAGGAAACGTTGGCATTTTTGTGTGTTTAATTGTAAGTATAAAAAATACTCTTGTCTTACCTGCTGTGTTATTATAATGGATAAAACTTTTTTTGGTGGAAATTTATGTACGGCAAATTTGTGTTCTTAAGTAAAACCTTTTTTTAAAAATTTAAATATACTCCCATTAAAATTCGTTTTTCAATCCTGTTTATGATTTTACTGTATATTTCATTATATTTAAAAACTAAATAACTATTTTTAGTACTATTACTACTATAGGTTCCATTTTTTGAAATAATTATCATTAATCTACAAAAAAAATTTAAAAAAAGTTTCTTCTATAATCATGCAAAATTGAAATTTTTAATGACCTACATTTTGTAAATTAGAAGACTAATAATTAAAATAGTACATGTCCGTACTAGATATTTTCTATACCTTTTAATATAAAAATAAATGTTTAGTTTTGTTAAGTATTTTGGTATGAATTAATCTAGTACGGAGACTACGAGCGCCGAAAAGAAGAAAAAACAATATTTAAAGTACAAGAAATCAGAGACTTTATAACAGCATCGACCGGCAGTCGATAATAAACACTGTTCGGATAGTCTATCATCACCTAAAGGAAGAAAAAACATCGCTAGCTAAGCTAGATTGGTATGCATAAAACCATAACAGCAGTTCTTTTATGTGGCAATTACATCCGAAGTTAATTCGTCAATCAGCATTGCATGGCATACAACCCAAGGCTGTTAGATTGAATGGCCTTCAGAGGAGATTTTCTTTGATTACGTGATGAACGGACGGAAGCCGTATTCAAAGCCAAATCTGACCAGACATGTTACCGTTTCAAGTATTTTTTCGGCCTTTTAGCCTGTCGTTCCACGGTAGGCAATCGATATAAATCGAATCCTGCAAGACCCTGCACAGAAAAATAAGTTCGTTATAATAAGGTAACTTTTCTGCGCAGGGTCTTAGAGCATTTGGCTTATGTCGATTGCTTACCGACCCGTGGGACGATTGATTTAGTATAATTTACTGTGGATTGCATAGGAAACCTTCTCACGACGACATCCCTTCCACGTCCTCCGTGGTCGAGGGGTAAGACCATGGAACTACGATTATCCATACTCTTAGGGTAAGACACTTTAATAAATGATAAATAATCCTTATAGCCGACAATAATTGAATAATTGCGAATTTTAACTGATCCTATTTTTGTTATCGCACGAACAATAATTGTGAAATAACAAAATAATTCGATATTTTCCTTATGAAAATAATGAAAAAGTGGTGTAAAAAGACGACTGGAAAATAAATTAAATTAACTTTTGTAGAAGCACACTTTATTTTTATATTTTTTAGAATGTGATAATTTAATTTGAAGTTAAATTTTTTTATGAGGTCATTCATTCTTCGTGATAGCAAAAAAATTCATAATGTCGGTATTGTCATTTTAAGCTTCTCCCCCACGCTCCAAAAGCGACATTTGTCTGATTCTGACCTCAGGCACTCATTAGACTGGGGCGTAGCACGCTATTACTTGCTTATAAAATAAATAACAACATAATACAACATTATTAAAATAACACGAACCAAGAAAACAAATATGCCCACAAACTCGTCAATTATTAGCAGCTTGTCGCTGCTTGAAGAAACACCCGTGTTACAGATACGTTATTTTACCAAAGAACGGCTTCCAAAATATGTGGCGAATCTAGGGTAAATATTGTACTAATTATAATTACACAAAAAGTTAAATGAAGACGAATTTATGGCTTTTTTTATTATATTGACTAACTTTTTAGTACATTTTCTTATTATGATAAAAACAACTACAGAAACATTTTTAACTGATAGGACGATGTGAAATATTATTTGTAAAATAGTTAACACAAATATGTTATCGCGGTGTTTTGCCGTGGCATCTTGCAATAATTATCTTCTTTAATTCACGCATTCAATGTTATTGTAAAACGGCAAAATTTAGCAAAGTTACATCGAAATCTTTTTTTTATGATTTCTTCATTTTAGAGAATTATCAGCGAGATCGAATTCGAAGTAAATGCCGCACACATAAACACATGATGACCAAGGGCCGTTCCCATCCAGAAATAATGTAATTGCAAGTGAATTGAGGACAATTACTAAAAGCGAAGTGTCACAGCACGCCACTGCCACCACCTTAGTTTTTTCGGCTCGTGCGTAGTGTTTCTAGACTATTTTCAAGTTTGGCCAACTCACTTTCTACGTATAAATGTTAATCAATGATAACAAGTCATGCCTGAAGAGAAATTGAACGTAAGAGATGCAAATATACTGCGGTTAATAACCTAATCTAACCCAACCATGCAATTATAATATCACAGTTCTCAATATACTCTTTTGTGTGAAACCGCACAAGGGTCCCAACCATCTGGAGCCAGTGACACTATGGCATCCTCAATCGGGGTATGATGTGAGTCTGAAGGTAGTGGGGAGGGAAATGAGATAGAGAAGAGGAAGGTGGGGAAGTATCTGGCTATTCCGATTTGGTCACCAAACACGGCCAAAGCCATTTCAAGCTATGTTTCAATTCTGAATGGTGGTCTTACACCAGGGCGATACTGAGAGTATTTTCCACTCTGAAACGTTCCGCAAATATCCTATATATTATTTTATTGAATAATTTTTGAAATAAAATAAAATTTACTTCCGCACGCCGGGATTTAAAACCGCGACCTCCAGCTTGCTAGTCGAGAGTCTTACGAAGGCCGTCAATACTATAATCTTAAAAGTTGATCATGGCTTTATATTTTTACTGGCCCACATGGCAGTGGCGTAGCCATAACATTCACGTGTGAGGGGAGGGTGTTCGACTCCGAGGGAAGGGGGCAAGGAAGAATACAGCATACACCACTTATTATTTACAACGCCATTGATAATGAGAAAGTACGAGTAACATTGTAAACAAGTAAAATTCTCTCTTTTCCTATGCAATACTGGGACCGATGGAGGGGGGGGGGGAACCCCCTAAGCCCCCCTTACCGTTTTGCATTTCGTATGTCTGTAAATTTAAGTACCTACTTACAAATCTTATGATTTCAGAGGAAATTTTCGTTATGATTTATTAAATACGTGAAAATTAGAAACGTAATTTATTGAACGCGAGGTCGATTTTCACGAATAGTTATAAAATAATTTAGTTTATTTTTGTGGGAGTAACTAGATTTTCCAATGATCATAAGGCAAGGCGATGTCAATGTATTTTTGAAGAAAAATTTCTCTGTGTTTTATATTTATTTAAAACAAACAGGTAAGTACTTACACACTTTTCTAACATGGAATTAGTTATTATCAATTCATTCGGCACTTTTTACCTACCCAGTTACAAATTATACGCAATGAAAGTTATTGGTAAAGGAAAGCAACATTTACACACATAACATTGTAAAATATGATAATATTTTCCAACGCTTGCATAATATTTACAAGAAAACCGACGTAATATCCGGATTGTTATGTAAAATAATTATCATATCCGCATTATTACCTATGACATAACGAGAACACGGAGAGCCAGAAGGGCAAAACAGAAGAAAAATACCTTTCTGACTTTTCCTGGTCGATGGGAAATAGAATACATAAAAATAATGATTGTTTTTCTATCTACTTTATGCGACATTGTCATATGGACAGTAATAAATATATGTATCTGCAGTGCATTCCTCGATAGTGCGTACCTGTGGCCGTTCGTGCAATGAGGCAGGGGAGGCTGTGCCTCCTCTAAAAAAATAGAGGAAAAAGGGTGGAAAAGATACACGTATCCGTACATCTAAATTATAACATAATTCAATTTATATATTACCAATTTACAAATTGCATAAGCCTTAAAGCTATTTCAATTTAAATATTATCAAATTTTCGTATTTCACTAGGACTGGTTGCCTGTTTGTAACTCATCATACCAATGTGACGATGCCAGCCACACGTGGCCCAGATATCACAATGCAGTTCAATAATACGCTAGTGAGGCAGATATACGACCCGCCTCTGAGAGCCGCTGATTTCATGTAGGCGGAGAGGGGAAGGGGAAGTTACATGGAACGGTAGCTGATATGGTCGCGCGTTGTTTAGTTTGAGGCGCGCTTCAAACAACGACCACTTCCGAAGTAGAACCGATCATTTGCAATTAGCTCTAGTGACAAAGACTCGGTAGTACATACGGAGTACTGATATTTTTACTAATTTAGTATGGCAAATTAACATTTGACGTTCTTTCTTGTGTTTGTATGTCTAGTAATTAACTTGATTATGATTGTACATTATTATTATGGATTAGGTATTCAGAGTAAGGCGTAGCTAGATGAAGATATACATGTACTTACATAATGCTTTTCAAAAAATGTTTGTGCCTCCCCGTTTTTCAACTCCACAAAAGCACATACGTATTATGTCTAGAAAATAACAATCTGTGTACCTATTTAATGTGTATCTATATATTACGTATATCGTGGGTGCACATTACAAATTACAGTGAGAAAAAAGGCAACCAACGGTTACGATTTGCCATAATTATTTCAACATCAGGGCAAAGATTAACCTCGCGTAGATTAATAATTAAATATTCACAATTTCTGATCATAAATAGGACGGATGCATTCATTAATTGCCATTCAAATTAAGAGAGCATCAGTGAATCACAATGACATTAAAAATCATATAAAAAATATCCACTAGTGCTTCGCCCAAATAACAGGGTACAAACATATAATGGCTAATCAGTAAGTGTAGTGAGTAGGTAACTACTATTATGTTGTAACATTGTTGTACAACACACATGGATGAGAAAATGTACTGTAAATTATGGTAGCAATATTTACATTGTATTGCGGACATTTGCATGAAATCGTTATTTAGGATAAAGAGTTGATTAGCATACCTATTTCTTAATTATACCATTGCACATGTAATGGATTCTAAAAAGGAATTTCCAAGTTCCAATATTAAATATCTATATAAATATGACTATCCTAAAGGCAATTAGTTCACTCCACTCATATTTGCTAAGAAGCCTGCCTAAAATTATTTTTGAAGTTATACACATTTAAGAACTAACTGTCACATCACTCACTATGTTAATGCCAGCAACAGTGTGTGTATTGTCAGCCAGCAAGCTCGCATCTCAAAAATGTCTCATGTATGTCAAGTCTAAATAAAGGAATTAAACAGCAATATGTGTTTAATATAAAAAAACCAAAGATCACATGAATCACTAACCACCCATACCAACCGGACCCGGGCTTATTCGGTTAGTGATGTGTCGTAGTTGTCAAACAGTCTATAAGTATACCTACCTACCTACAATGAGCGACGGTATATTTTATGTACACGCGAAAATCACAATACCTAACAGTAATAAATAGATATTGTATCCTTTTTACTAATATATAAAACTGAATAAACATGCAACATTTTCACGTAATATAGTTACGTAAAACAATGAGAGAAGGCAGATGTCAAGTCAAATAATGTCCGCCAACTTAAAATGTACGAAAATTGGTAATACCACCAACACAACGAATCAACTACTAAAATAGAACTTTTTTCATCCCGATTAGACAAACTGGATGAAAAATGTATTATGTAAAATGGCCATTAGGCTGTGTGGCTGTTATCAACGAACATAAATATCTGCTATAGAATAGGTAGGTACCTATATTACAAAGCCAAACATAATTAATTCTACCGAAATAATTTAACCGAGCTCGGGCCATCTCCAATAGCCGCGATTTACATGCACAATGCTTGCATTAAAATGAAGCACGTGACACGCCAGGTCCCGTAGAGGAGAGAGTGATTTCTGTTCTGATAGATTGTGCCGAGCGGTGAGCAGTGTGAGCAGCGGCACCGAGCGCGAGCCATCCGAATGAAAGCGGCCCCCCTTCACGCTACACAATACAACAGGTATTCCGTATGGAATCACTATCACCTTGACTAGGCTAAATCGAACTAATCCAAATTATTTTCAGAATAACATCTAGTAATGCTTTAAAAATTGAACCGAAGTTCTTCACCGATTGAACAAATGTTGAGAAATTGTGCTACATATAAAAAGAAGGACTCCAAAACTCCTGGACACACTGGACACACTGCCCCCAGATTACTACCCACCCTTCATACCTTTTTCCTTTCTAGAACTTTTTCTCCTTCGTTTCCTTAAAAAGACCGTTTCAAAACACGTTATTTATTTTATTTACATTGTAGTTATAATTGAAAAAAAAAACATAAAGTGAAGTACTAACATGCGCTGTCTAAATTCAATGAAATTGTTATTATTATGAAGTCCAAAAGTAAGTTATTTATTAGAAACCAATTTTATTTTCCATCTCATTCATTCAATTAATACCTAAATCATAATAAATAAAGTTAACAGCAAGAACCACCAGGATATTCCCATATCAAGAATAAAATTTCCATTGTTAATACTCAGAATAAAAATCTAGAAACACCTGTGAATATATGATAATTTAATCATGTTCAAGGAAGTACCTATGATGTGGCACTTGTATATTTTACAAAGGAAGCTAGTGTTAAAAATGAAAAGCCAGTATCAGAGATGTCAACATATCAAATTAAATAACTCGAGCGAAGCTGAGATTTTGCAATTCGGAATCCCACAGGAAACTGCCATAGGACCAATCTTATTAGTAATATATGTTATTCAAATGTTCAATTTAACATTACATATCCTTTTTATTACAGTTTGATAACGCATTCAGATGGCGAAACAGCTGTCACGCGTAATAATAATTACACTGCAGAACTTGGTTTTGAATAAACTTTTTTATAAATTGAATAATAATATTATATAAAAACTTAAATTGTTATTATTTTAACTTTAAATACTACGCTGATGACATCATAATAATACTCGAGAGTAGTACATACATGGAATGAGCCAATGCATCAAATCATGACAGAGGTTATTATAAAATTGTTCAATGACAATATATTATCATTCGACACAGAAAAAAAAACTTTTCAAGAAGATCTCTCTGAAACCTTTTATATTATAATGAGTCACAATTTCTTTAATGGCAATACTGAATGTGCTAAACTAAATCAGAAGTCAAACATTTGAATATCTTGATATAATAATCTACAGCAAAATAAAATGGAAAGACCACTTTAACCTGGGACGATTGCGTAAGCTTATCCATGTTTCCTACAACTTATGGAATGTAGTTGACAAAAATACAACCTATATTACGCTTTAGTACAATCCCTTCTAAAGTGTGAAATTGTTGGATGGGAATGGGCTCATCAAATCTCCCTAGAACCATTAATTATTATTATTAAAAATAATTTTAATAAAATAATTTAAACAACCTTACGACGAGGGATCCCCGAAATTTTTTCTATAATTTAATGTCACTCTGAAGATGCTCAGAGGAACTAGCATCATTGATCCCTTCGGTACCGGGGCACAGTCGGGAAACATGCCAAACGCGCGTCCAACATGGTACACGGTTTACATTTGTCACATGAGAACGGGTCGCTTCTACGAATTGTTCTTGAGTTCAACAGCTCGGCTGTGGAACGGTTTGCTCCCTCCTACAAGATTCTCTTAAAGACACCTCCATGTTCACTCCTTCCTCTACTCAAAAAACTATCCACACAGCATCCCTAAAAATGACATAGGCTCTGAGAGAAATTATTTTAATTTATTGTTTTTTTGTAAAAATAAAAAATAAAAAAGTATTACTGTTCTCGGCATCTGCATGCCTTATTATTTTGTTTTGTCTCATATCATCATTTCATTATATACTTATTGTGCTTTTAATTTAAAAAGAGTAATGGCGCTACTCCCCAACTCTAACACAAACATTGATTCCTCTATTGAGATGGGTAGTATTGATAAATAGACAGCGTGTATTTTTTTAAACCATTTGTAAAGAAATACAAAATTTATAAAAATATCTTTTATATGCAATAAATAATCCATTGGACTAGTTAGGTACAATTACAAATCTTGAAATTGTATCATTTACGGTTGGTAATATAAGTGCGAACAAATGTCATGGATTGTCTTAGTCATTGTTTATTTTACTTATCAACATAGATGTTGTTTGACAAAGATATTTTGACGACGCTGTGTGTCTTAACTTGCATTATATTTATAGACAAATTTTAAATTATTGTGCATATTTTAACTAAAAACATATTTCAATTTTCATGTTTAATTTTTATAAATTTAACACTTTGATCGAAAAAGACATTGCAATGAAAAGTCGATAATTTTTTTTTTAAACATCATTTAGGTACCTGTGTTGATGTTGATTATATAATAAGTCATATCAGAAGACGGAGAGAATAAACAATTGTTCTCATAAACAAAGACTATTTAACATTTTTTGTCTTATTTTTTAAACTTTCCAGATTGGAACGCCATTTTTCTCACATCCAATAATACGGGTAGATCAGCGATGTAAACAGACCACATGATTATTGTTTGGTGCTAATATTAGGCACGTCATTACTATTATCTTGGTCAAAGACGTACACACAAACACACAACAATATCAATAAATAATATTTTTTTATATAATCAGTTAGTAATAACAATCGTCAGTTCTACATTTTACTCTGATTACGAGGGTTGAAGCGAGTATTCCTTCTTTGCTCGTATGTTTCTACAGCGATCAACAAATGACTGACAAAACAGTAAATGACGTAGGTATATCGTTATTATTTTGTAACTTAACTAATTTTTATACTAGCGCAAAACCGTGAAAAATCATATTACATATATTAATACATTACAATCCAATATTGTATTTGTATGCCTTTCTTGAAAGAATTGAGTTTTTATACGAACAAAACTATTTATCCCTATTTTACTACGTATGTACGGACGCAAACAAATAATTCATCTTAAAATTTAAAAGCATACATAAGCACTTGCACTTTTTGCATCTTAATAAAATAATTAATCTATGAACGCTTCGATTGTAACGAACGTTACGTTTATCCTAGATAAGTAGGTATCTTTGCAATTACACCAAAATATATTTGAAAGAGTTTTCTTATAAATTTGGCACATAAATTAACAAGTAGGGTAATGATATCAGAATAATGACAGAATCAGACACCAATAACAAATGAGGTCCACTTTCTAGCCCTGGTAGGCTATTCAGAAAACAGGGCAGTGTGGGAGGAAACAGACAATATAAGCATTACCTGCGTGAAATGATTTCCTCTGGTGAATTTACACCACTTTAACACAAACACGGCCCAGCCAGAAAACTGATCTCTAGCACTGCAGGGCTTCGACTCCGGGAACAAACTTCAAACCTTCAGTTAAATAGCTTCTCGAGGTCAGTGTATGCACAAGATCAGGGCTGCATTCAGAAGGGAAGAGGTCAAATACATGGCCCATAAAATAGTGTTATAATATGTTACCTACTGATGTAATGTATATAGCGCCTTTCGCATACAAAAAAAACTGCCACTACAGACCATACTAATAAAATAACTAATGATAATCGATCACAAGGAAATCAAAGACCTTATGAAATAGAACTTGTTATTCTTGATGCATTTCTAATAGCACTGTCTTGCATTTTTATTTTATATTATTTTATTTATTTATATATTATCTCATTTTTGTCTAAAAATGTACCTTTTTTCTTCTTTTCAACACTACATACTTCATTAATTCTACTACTTCACAATGTTTTTGTTTATATAAATATAACACTTCCTAAATCTGTTAATAACATTGCAATGAAGTATTTTTACTGTACATTTCTGTCACCTACCTCAGAACAGGTTACGCCTAGTGAACCATGGTACATACTAATATTGTTTTTTTTTGTATGAAAATATTTTTCGTCGGTTTTAATTTCGTCGACTTCCCGCTCTATGGACGTCACATCCTCGGGTTGTATGACCGATTTTAAGACATTTAGATTTATGTAAAAAAAAATAAACGCTGATTTATCGGCACTGAACTGAAAAAAAAAACGATGAGACAATAATGACAAAACAACGAGTCATAAATTCCGCAGAATTTTTAGCCTTATCGAAAACAATGTTTAGTATTTGTGCCAATTTTTGTGTCAGAAAATCCGAAATCCAATACTTAAATGAGAAAATCGTATTCGCAGAATTAAGTCCACTTAATCAGCATTAAGTTTTGTACATATATATTGGTCGATGATGGTACACTACAGGAATTGTCAGTAAATTTTCACGAATATAAATTCAAAACAAAACGTTACATTGGGTAAGGAAAACTGAATGCACGCTTAACCGGTCAGTGACTGAATTGTCTTTGCGTCTGGGTCCCACCCAGGTGTCGTGAGTTCAATTCATCGGCTGGTCCTCCTTCACGACACAACCAACATTTTCAGCTTACTGAAGTGGTAGTGAGAGATTTTCGAATTATTGTGAGGTTGTTCGTAACCAGGGAATATTTGACATGTTTAGACAACAGCGTTGTATGGTGTTGACAGTGCTGATCAGTGCGATATATTCTGAAAGCAATGGCGACTCTTGGGACGGGTCATTTCACAGAATTTGAACAATTCGACAAATTTCAAAGTTGATTTTCAAGTTCGGTGAAGGTTCTATTCAAGTTCTGTTATTACAACCCATAGTTGTTGTGTTACCACAACAACTGGCTAATAATGATATAATAACAGAACTTTAATATAACCTAAATAATCAAAATGACAATTAACACACCTTTAGAAAGTGATGAAATAAAAACTAGAAACGTAGTTTAGGTTTATACGTTAGTTTAATTCCATCGCTTTTAGTGAATTGTCATTGTGTTGAATTGTTAGTCTAATTGTCTGCTCAACTAATATTATTGAGTGATCCAGCACTGTCGACGCGTGCCTTGGTTGAGGTATGTTTTCGTGGTCCAGAGTTCCCCATGTGGTGGATACAAGGCCACAGAGAAATGATATAATGAATAATGATGAATGTGAAAGCCACTGCCTGCGACCACAGCACTAACGACTTGGCGAAAGCGCGCGAGATCACTCTCCTTTGTGAGGCAGAGATTCCCTAATGATCATGTTCCGGAATTCATTCCATTACTGTGTCAAGGCTGACCCCAAACCTAGGCTTAATTGGTCGTTTGGACATGTAACTATTACTATTGTTACTAGCTGACGTTAACCCGGCGTTGCTCGGGGTTACGAATGTTATGAAGTAAAATTTTGAGGTGGTGAATTCTAGTCTACCTGAAAGGTGTATTTTTAAGGTAGAAATAATATTATTGTAAATTATTGAAAAAGTTTACTTTATCAAAGTTTTTTTTTTCACTTGATCATGCCATGTCTTCCTCGAGCGTCCTCATCCTTTTCTACCATCCACTTCCACGTCATACATTCTCCTTACACCCCTTTCTTCGCTCATCATATACGGAGAAACTTACTGATATAAAATATAGCAAATTTATTAAAAAAACTGGTAAAATTATTCGTACTCCTGTTAAAAACGGGACTGCAGGCCTTTAACGAATGAATTGACAGGTTTCCTAAAAATCTATCGGTAAAACACGAATATTAGGATGTCGGAACACATGTTCATAAAAATCTAATATTGTCACATTTTGTCATTATAGTATTTATCAGAAAAACACGTTTTCAAACGTGAAAAACGTTTTGTTGCATGAACTCGTGTTCCGATGTATTCTGAGTAGACTAATATTTTATTAGGAAATGAATTGAAATCACTTTTTAACAGTATTTTAATAAATCAACCATACTTATTTTTCTCCGTTATTCCGTTATTTTATACGCCACATTTGATTAATTAACCGTCTCCGACTTTGTATAACATTCACTATTGTGTACCAAATTGTTATTGTTAAAAAAAACTACATTGTAACGACTTTAAATCCACTACATATCTCATTCCAGTGCAGAGAAAATGCGTATCTTCTTCGGGCATCTCCGACTTCTTCTACCATTTAGACCACATTATAAACACTCCTGGTACCAATAAGAACAAACTTTTAAATTTTCAGCACAATCGGTCCAGTAGTTTTTGAGTCTATAGGGCGCAAACATTCGGACATTGCATTTTATTAATGTAGACTAGCTGCACCCCGCCACGCATTGCTGTGGCTCAGTCTGTCTGTGCAGATAGAGAAACAATAGCGCGAGTTGCTTTTACGTCCAACAGATGGCCAAAACATGTTTTTATTTTTAAACATGTTTTTACCTGTCACAGGTAACAATCTAGGCGATATAGGTATATAAAAACACATGCGTATTCGAATGCAACGTTGTGTCAAAATTTCGAAGCAATCGGTGAAGAACTTTCGGAGATTACGATTTTGAACAAACGAATTTTTACATTTTTTATTTATACAGGTTGTATCGGCACGTACCCGACAAACTTTAACCAGCTATTCCTTAGCATATTTGGAGTAAAAAATCTTATGTGCACTTTGCTGTCCGGTAACGTTTTTTTTTAATAAAAAAATTATTATTCATATTTTCACCACATGTCACCATTGTTTTATCCTTTGTCAAAGTTTGAAAACCCATCTGGCAATATTTTATTCGAATTCCGTTGAATAATGTACGTGTGTACCTATATTGGCGCACTTTTACAATCACAATGAAATGGCACGGCACCATTCGTCTCATTTTTAACTATTATTATTTAGTGTGCGCGAAAGAGCGAAGACGCTTTTCGACATACTTGCTTATAACAGCTGTTGAACACGAAAAGCAATGCCAATGACAGTGATGTAGTGTGGAAATTTTTAATTTTTTTGTTTTTAATTGAAAAAAAAATGCTACCGGACAGCAAAGTGCCCATAACATTTTTTACTCCAAATGTGCTAAGGAATAACTGGTTAAAGTTTGTCGGGTTAGTGCCGATACACCCTGTATAGATGAAGAAAGGGTCACTTACTTGAAATATTAACTGGCGTTTTTCTACAAATTTGTGGTTAGACCGTTTGACACAAAACTTTTTACACGTGTCCAAATAACTCGTGGGGTAAGACGGCGTTGAATTTCTTGCTAGTGGTATAATAATAATAAATAATTATTATAGTTATTAACCTACAATGCAATGACCGTATAAGGTCGTGATTTTAACGTTTAATGGAATAATGAATGAACACCGCAAGTCATTACGGCGGCCACTGACCAGCGATAGTTTTCTCTCACTTTCTCAGCTTGTGAAGATAATTATTAGGTACTTGTTTCATATTCTTAGAAATATAATGCTTAAAAGTAAACATTACGAAGGGTTAAGTTTTGTAAAATCGCTTAAATTACAAACAAATTAATCAACCAAATGGTTCAATAATTACTGAAAAATGTTCAAAATGTGAGAAAAATTAGTTCCAAGATAATATTGCTAATTCTGGATTTGAAATGTGAGATCGACAAAAATGACGTATAATAATTAGGTGGTTGAGGGGTTAAAGACTTTGTCCCGGTAAGACAGAAATCCTAGGTTCGATTCACAGTTGAAACCGTTATCTTTTTATTTTTCTGTGTCTTGTTCTGTTTCATGTTTCGTTAATATTTATTAGTATTATCTTATTCGATGATTTATAAATTGATGGGTATAACCTTAAAAGGTAATTAAATAAAATTTGTTCAAATTTTTTTTTTATATAATTATTTACATTATTATATGACAAATACCGCCCTATACTGCCGCGGTAAGTTAAAACACAGCGTCTTCCCTCAATGAAGACACTGTGTTTTTAGTTACAGCGGCAGTTTACGACGCACAATCATTTCCCCACTGATAAAATTTGTATATATTATGATTCAATCGAGTTTTGATTGAAAAGTTGCACCCAGCCCTCCGTAATAATAACATCCTTCAGATATTCAGAGTAAGATTCGTTGCACCATGAACATAGATAAAACAATGTGCATGATAAAAATTGCATTTTGACGATATACTCGTATATATCGACGCCGGAAGGCAAAAGAGCGTAAGCGGCGATTTAGTCAAAAATAAGTTAAATATACAGCTTAGATTAGAATTTTTGTCTTTTCAAAACTGTATGTTTAACTATTTTTTGACTAAATTGTCGCTTCCGCCCTTTTGTCTTTCCGGAGTCGATATGTACAGTATACTTGATGGAATATATTATCTCTATAGACATGAATTATCTCAAGGTTACTTATCTTCGTATTCAATTTGAAGAGAATACATAGACTGGGCAGTGGGCAATGAACTAATAGATGTCGCTGATATTTTCCATTTACATTTTAACACATTCAAAGCCAAATTAGTTCAGCACTTTTAGTCAATTTAAATAATAAGTAATTTATGCATATGCTTGTGATAATAATATTTTATGATTTTTATTGTTTAATACTAGTAAATAAATTTCAAGGGTTCTGTAAAGTTAGTGTAAAAATAACATAACAAGAATGTTGCATTTTATGCTTAATTTTTCAAATAATTTATATTATACTGTTGTTCTCATTTAATTTATAATCGTTACGTAAAAGCCCGATAGGGCGTTAATAAATAAATAATTATTGGCAATAGTAGGTTTACGTATAGTCAAACCATAAACCATTAAAAAAAGGTAGTACCTAGCAATTTTTAGTTGGTCGTAAATGAAATGCCTGTTATTTGTTAATAGATTTCGCGGATGCAGAAAAAAAATGCCTCCATAGTGTTGGTGGGGTTTCCAATGACCTACATTAAAAAGATCAATGAACAGGCCCGTACTTAGATAGTTGGAGGCTCGCGTGTGATATGCGAAATTAATATACATTCAAAAAATGTGACGCATACGAGTTTTTCCTATTTTAAAAAATATATAGAAAAGTTTGCACACCCCTAGAATGTTTAGTACACCCAGAGCAAAGAAAATTAAATAAAATGATTAATCGCACCATTTAAAGATATCAACGAAATAAGTATCAATATTTTTCCTTCTTATTGAACAAATGAAAAACATGAGCCAAACAAACAGTTGTCATTCTTAATTGTTTTTTTGGTTTCTAGTAGTATACTCAGTTAGCTTTCAGCTCCAGATTTTCTAAGGTTACGAAGGGTTCATTTAGTGATTTAGATAAGTAGGTAGGTCTATCTATCTAGCAATCGAATTGTGCTCAATTAAAATATCTGACAAAACTGAAGTCGAAAATAATGCGTTAGTTCACAATTAACCATATCTAATATCATCTACTATTGATAGTATTACGTAAAGAGATGTTGGTGTTAGCTAATAAATAGCCAATCACTTCGGATAAATGAGGTCAAAAATGTCGTCACAAACACCCAGGCGTTCACCAAGGCGTTTTACCCGTATGTGCAATTTATCAATGTTTTTAATAATATTAGATAATAATGTAGAAACCAGTTGAGAATATTTTTGTTTGATATAAACTAGGAAGCTGAATCCAATATTTCATCAATAAAAATGTAATGTTTGTTTGTTCAAAATCTTAAATCTCCTAAAGTTCTTTGCCGATTGCTTTGAAATTTGACACAACGTTGCATTCGAATAAACGTGTGTTTTTATATACCTATATTAATATATGGTAATATATTAATATTAATTAATAGTATATATATATATATTAATTTACAAAAAAAGACGCCATCTGTTAGACGTAAATGTTTCTCTATCTTCATAGACAGACGGAGTCACAGCAACGCGTCCGCGGTACCTACTAGGGCTGCCACCTTTCAAAAACAGCAGACCCGGAGATTTTAAAAATATAGTTTTTTTTTATTAAAATAAAACTTTTTTAGTATGAATTATTTAATTTAGGCAAAATGTCATGGTAAATTACCGTTCGTAATGTTTTTTTTTAATATAAATGACCTAGCTAGTGCTAAGCTGACTTGGACCAGCTTAGCACTTGAAACCATATTTTTCATTCTGAAGGGATTGTTTAAACATCTTTTCTTGCTCAGGTTTCTTCAAACTTCAAAAATTCTTAGCAATTCATATTGTAATCAATCTTCACAATTAACTCTGCCTTCACCATGTCCACTGACAAGCAGTTTCGATCGTCTGTCCACAAATTTCCATTAAAGAAAAGACGCGTTCAACAAAAGCATTGCTTATAGGGATTTAATTTTTTTTTCCAATTATTTTTGGCAGTTCGGTGAAGGTTGAGGTGACTTTGAATAACTGAACCCATCGTAGATCAACAGGCAATGTGGAATCACTAGATTGTACGAACTGAGGAAATACTTGTTTAATTTTCGGGTCTCGTCATAAAGTTTATCTTCGTCGACATTTTTCAAACCAAGTGATTCGACAGCTTCCACAGTATCTTCGTAACTTAGTGCACTTGTTAGATCGAATTTGGAAAAGATTTTGAATACAGAATCCTCAAAATCATAATATTTCTGTATGTATTCAAGAGTTCTCCTGTAAACCTCATTAGCTTCTTTTTTTTAATTGATCCTGATCAGAAGGCCTCAAAAACTTTATGTTTCTCATTATTTTGGCACCGTAAAATTCATCATGCAGTCGGCTTTCAACCTTGTCTTTTATGTTTCTCATAATTGGGTGCAACTCAGCAGCTGTCCCGGAGTTTTTTTCTAGCAATACTATGGCTTCTTGAAATATAAATAACATTCCTGTAGTGTGATCTTTGTAGATAAACTTCTAGCGTCGCTAGATTCGAATATTGGATTCGCCTTCGCCACACTCTTTTACGAATTCCCATATTATTTTATGGCATGTTGCTTCACCACGACTTTTAAAATACGCTGATACAGCAGGCCAGGACAAGTTAAATCGGTCAACAGCTCTCCCCAAACTTAACCATCTAGTTGGCCCATGTCGTAAAACTTTTCTGTATAAAATTTCGAAATCCTCAAAAAATGTTTGTAATTCTCTCGTGCATTTTGCACTGTTCGAAAATTCTGCATACACTTTCATAATCAACTTTTCCACGTCGTATGTTAAAGCTTTCATGCCATTTCTTCCAGCGTTGTGAAGAATGTGACAATTACAATTTGCTTTAACGACTTTGGTGTCAGAATATTTCTCATTAATTTTTTGGTCCGCGCCGTGATGGTCGTCTTTCGCTTCGCTGCCACCGCCCGGTCTGACCCGGAGATATCGATGTTAAACCCGTAGCCCGGACATGCACCATGCAAACCCGTAGACTCCGGGTCAAACCCGGAGAGGTGGCAGCCTTAGGTACAGCTAGTATTTAAAGAAATTCGAATTTAACGTCAATAATCTCAGTAATTAATGAATATTCGAAAAGTGTACCATCATCATACACATAAGAAACCATCATAATTATTTTTTTCACACAGGAGGCCCCGAGGAATAATTTCTCTCAGGCCTATGTCATCTTTTGGGATGCTGTGTGGAGAGAGGAAGTACTGGGAAGGTATAAGGGTTGGGTAGGGGTATCTAGGGAGCAGTGTGTCCAGGAGTGACGAATATATAAACATATTCCTCCAACTGCGGCGCAATGCGACGGGTCGAGAGACCAGTGGGAAAGGTCAATGGGTCTCCCCTAACCAGCCACGGATGGGCAGGCGCATCCTGAACATAAATCACGCGACGAACCCGGGCACCCCTGCTAAATCACCAAACGTAGCGAACATTTGGTTCCCGCCTCCCAAATTGGAATATTCACTATGCAACCATATTACTCTTAAACATTCTACTGTCTTTCTGTAAACCTATCTGTCCACTGCATTTTTTCTATTGTTATTTATTTTGTATTATTTCTTTCTCACGTTAAAAATTATTTCACGTGTTAAAGTTGTACTACCTATATGTGGGCGTTAATTAAATTAAAATTAACAAGGTTTAGCATATAACTTAAATGAAAATAATACTCAGGGGTATTCTAACATCGTGTTACTTTATAGCAAGTATAAAAAGACTTGAATGTGAATGGTAGAAGACGTCGGGGACGCTCGAGGAAGACGATCAATTTCGGGCCATGTCAAGAATTAGAATGTCGGAAGGGTATGCTCGAGACGATGTATGAATGTGAATAAAGCAGGAGTGTGTGCCAAGACAGATTTGTTCGTCGTTTCTGCCCCACTCCTGCGTGGAAATGGTTACTTAGATAGTTAATATAAGTTACCACAAAGTGCTACAAGTCAGTGCTACCACATTTCACAAGAAGGTAAGTGTGTACCTACGTTCCTAGCAGGCTTGTGAATACAGTACTCTGTAGGAAACAACTTATATTGTAGTAGATGTAAATTGTGGAGGTTGTTGTACTGTTCGTACTGGACATTTGCTTTGAGCAATGATATATTTACCTCAATAGCTGGGAGTTGAAGTGATTGACCGTCTTGAAGGATAACTTCCTCGATGACACTAATTGCTTATGAGTCTACTGAAGCTGACATATCGCATCACAGTGCACATCCGTAAAATAGATATTTTTTCAGATACGTACAGTGATTATACTTCAATAAATTTAAAACATTCAGGTTAATAATCATATACATACGATAAATTATATATATTATTATTAAACTAAAATATTTTTTATGAAAAAACATCAGGTGCAATAATTATTTATTGATGTGAACGCCCTGATGTGCTTTTACATGATATATATTTTACAAGATTTACTGCGTAATACAGTGACAACAGAAGTTTTTTTTTAGATTTATAGATATCAATATGTTCCGAACCCTAATTCGACACCATTTCTTTTGACATGCTGTGCTGTGACAGGACATCAGATCTGTTTTGCCATGTCGAAAAGGTTTATTATGGATGTAGTTTTCTGACACGAATCAAACGGAATGAGCTATCGATAAGATAATTTAAGTTAACAGTGATAATTTTTATAACTTATATTGATTACGCATGCCTACCTGTATATTTCATGCAACTACCGCCAGATCATATTTTTAAAGTCCTGTTTTTCCTCAAAGTACCTACCTATTAATTCTCGGAACGAATGCATACCTTTTATTATATACCTATGTATGGTGGTTCAACGCAATAAGAAAGTTTATCTTGAATCTTCTAAATCAGAGGTTTCCAACCTTTGCGGGCTCATTGCCCACTTTTCAACTTTGTACAGCGCGTACAAAAAAGCTAAAAAAAATACTAGGCCCAAGGATAACCCAATAAAAATTTTGTTGTATCCTATCATTTGGAAACTCAGATTACAAAGAAAATTTTATGAAACTGAAACCTTTAAATTGCATTCTCATCAAAAAGGGGCCGTATAATCTACGATGTTTACAATACAGCTAATGCGTATCGCCCCTATCCTCATATTAATATCGCCCACAAAGCACTTTTAACGCTAGATCACCCCAAAAGTGTGCTAAGAAATCCACCGTAGATTTTCTAGTAGCTCACCGCTCTTGCTACGATTTTATGGTATTTTGTACCTTAAAAAATGCTCCCAGCATACTAAAATTTATTTTAATTGCTTGGCAAGAAAATAATTTATCATTAAATTATTCTAGCTTGTAGTTTCGTCACTAGCAAATATGTTTAATTTATCTGAGAAAAAACGCGACAAAAGCAAAATTGCAGGTCGTGTGTTTTTTTTATTCAAAAATACACACTTTTTTTTACAAGGCAAAAAGTCCTGATAAACTAATTTTTAGCAGTTTGTCTAACGGGTTCTTTACATTATAAATCTTATTATAGTGAGTTTACAATTACATTTTTACAATTATATAAAACAAAAAATAAAAAAATATTACGGAAATATACAAAAAAAAAAAAATTATGAAAACATAAGTAACAATTTTAAAAGTCTTTAGAATAATATATCATTGTAAGCTAATACAAATTAATTCTTTCAGTGAGCCAAGTCTTCAGTAAGTTCACCAATTGTTTGTTTTGGGCACAGTTTGTAATTTCAACAGGTAACATATTATTATTAAAACATCTAGGAATCATATAGTTTAACGTTCTTTGTCCATATTTATTTGTATGCTTTAGTACAACAAGTCCTTCATTGAAGTTAAAACGAGTATTATGATTGTGGTCTAGCCTGTTTATATATAAAGGGTTATTTTTATGCTGAAATATAATTTCGTACCACAGAATTGTTCTCACTGAAAGAATGTTGAGACTCTGATAGAAGTATGGAATATTATTATAATTTTGTTATAATTCAAAGTCTAGTACTGTATTTATTTACAGGAAATCCACATATGATAACTTATTTTTATTACGAAGAATGCATATTTAGCTAGAAAATATAATAAAACTCAACAATATTTTCGTAATAAGGGAGAAAAAAATATTTCTCTGAATATAAATAGCTATCCTAGGAAAAATACATTGGATAGATATCGTTTTTTTTTGTAAATATAAAAAATAAAATCAAAAAACACATTATCTGGCAAGCCGACAAAATTAACAAAAAACATAATTTTGCCAAAAATATGCAAGTTATTACGAAAATAATGTCAGCCGGCGTACGGCGAGTGATGGACATTTTACTTCTGGAATTGTAAGGGTTAAATCGCCCACTGATGGGCGACAGCTCAGATTGGGAATCACGGGTCTAAATAGAATCTAGTCTGAATCATTCCGGATTCTCACAGGAAATATAATTTTAAGTTTTATTTAAATCAATTATTTTTCGTTACTTCAATCAAACGTCACACAGCCAATTTTTGAAGAGACATATACAAATCTTATTCGACATTTATGAATATTGTAAATTTTAACCGTAGTGTGCCTTTTGTGGAAAGGTAATATGTATTGTCAGTTTTTCATATTTAAAAATAACCCACAAAAAGACAGCCACAAAAGAAAGGGTTACACCACCTCCTTTACCACACGCGACATCCGGCTCCTTTGTATTTATTCATATTTCGGCACGTTTACGTGATCTTCCGCATGCCAAATCTCACAAGAGTCATTTTAGATCCGGCAGAAAATGTCGTAGGTATGTACCAACTGCAAAAAGCCATCTGATTATCAGCTTTACACAGGGATGCCACAGAAATCGATTTCATGAACAATTGAAAGGTTAAGCCCCTCACCTTGCAGCGACTAAAATCTAGTGAAAGTACATTCGAAATTTAAGATTCGATCGATGATCGAAGCCATAGTCGCAAAGAATCTAAAATACAGCTCTGCCAACCTAATACATATACATTTTTCTATCGATTTCTATGTTTAAATTTCTAATTTGCTATACCTACTAAACCTAACAAAATTAGCATCGTACCGAATTATGATGTTCATTACAAGGAATTTAACGAATTTAAAAAAAACATATAAATCTTCATTTGGTCGATAGAGTGGGGGGAGGTGCAACTTACGTGATTAACAAATTTGGTCGATATAGTGGGGGGAGGTGCAACTTACGTGATTAACAAATTTGGTCGATATAGTGGGGGAGGTGCAACTTACGTGATTAACAAATTTGGTCGATATAGTGGGGGGAGGTGCAACTTACGTGATTAACAAATTTGGTCGATATAGTGGGGGGAGGTGCAACTTACGTGATTAACAAATTTGGTCGATATAGTGGGGGGAGGTGCAACTTACGTGATTAACAAATTTGGTCGATATAGTGGGGGGAGGTGTAACTTACGTGATTTGGGAAGAAATATGTCACAACACTGTAACACGTTGTGCTTGTCAATACCTAATTTAACTTATTGACCATTTATATTCACCTCGTGTGGGCCAACGACTGACTGAATGAAGCCATCGACCCAAATCTTATGGACACGGATCGGAGTAATAAAACAGTAAGAGCCTCATACAAAAATAGTGGCAATTTAAATGCATAATTATTGTATTGTTTCCTCGTCAATTGGTTTTTATTTGTCTACGTCTGCAACGAACCAGAACTTCGTTGTGAATCAAAACGAGCTGAGCCTTGACCTAAAACTTGGCTCATTCAAACTGTTTGCTATGCAAAAGACAACAATATTTGGTCAATATTGGTGTGATAGTTTTAACAGACCTATCTTAATATTTTCATTTAAATAATGTGTTTGTTGAATTTTATAATGTATACAAGTTTGGTTGTAAATTGATAGATTTTAACATTGTAAAACGATCGGAAATATGACTATAATATTAGTGGTGACCGGATAAATCATCAAAATGATAATTCATCACATCTTTAAAAAGTTATATAAAGTCATAGAAAGTGATGAAACAAAAACATTATAAACTGTTTAACTATAAGTTAATTTTTTTTTTCATCGTTTCTAATGACTTTATATAACTTTTTAAAGGTGTGTTGAATTGTCGATGTGTTGATTTATCATGGAACCAATATCAGTATATAGCATCATATTTCCAGTCTAGGGTAGAAGGTAATAATGTAGAGGGTACTTTGAGTATCTACCTCTCTTCTGGCTAAATATTGACAAGAAAACTGCTATTGAGATATAAACTAACTAACTAACTAATCATCACGCCGTTTCCCCGCAGGGGTTGACAGAGAGGACGGACCGCCAAACAACTCGGTCTTGGCACACACTTCTTGCCTCATTCACATTCATACATCGTCTCATACATACTCTTCTATTATTCTGACTCTTGACATGGCCCGACTATTGAGATATTTACCATTAATCTTTAAAAATATTTTATTTTATACTGTAAATAAATGTTGCCAGGAGGAAAAGATTGTGAAATTATCTTCAAACTCTAAAGAATCAAAATATAGACTTTTCGATGCTCAGTGAGGTTTGTATCTTTACCGCGCGTTTAAACATGATTTTTTTAAACTTTCTAGCACTCATTACATAATTCAAGAAGTAACGTATCGCCAGGAGGTAGTATGATTTTGAGAGGTGGATACGGGAATCGCCGCCCCGGGAACCATTTATTGGATAACCAACACCTCTGCCATAAGTCACCCCAAGTAGTTCCGCTACTTTATTGACTTAGCAGGGGTGCCAGGGTTCATGGGGTGAGATTTATCCGGGTATTGGCGACGGATACGTCTGCCAACCAATTGCGTGGCAGGCCGAATCGAGAGAGACTGGTTTAGGGTGATCTTATGACCTTTCCAGAAGAACTGCAGTGGGAGGGATGGATTCATACTTTACTTCAACACACTGACCCACAGATTCCTGCCCAATTCCTACATTTTCCTTCTCAGAACTTCCTCCCTTTCCTTTCCCAAAAAGACCCTACACAGCACACCAAAGATAACATAGGCCCTGAGGGGAATTATTTTCCTCAGTGTATCCTGTGTGGAGCTAATGTAAAAAAATAAAAAAAAAACAAAGGGTTTACAATAATAATTACAGCAGCTACATTACAGTAATGAAAAATCTCATATTTGCATTTTCAAAGAACTGGCCAAACATATCAATGCTCATGTATATTTAAAAAATAAACGGATTATTGACAGACAGAACTTTCACTGTATATGCTATCCACGTCTGTCTGTTTGTGCGCTTAGTTCTACTACGTAACGGATATTGATAGAGTTTTCACTATCATTTAGCAAATTCTGTTTTTAAAATACATGCATATTATATTAAAGTAAATTAAATAAAAAAATCAATGTTTATCCTAGAATTCACAACCTCAAAACTTTACTCCAAATCATTCACAGCCCCGAGTAACGCCGGGTACACTTCAGCTAGTTATTTATGAAGTATGCCGGTATAAGCGTTGTTCTATTTTGAATTGGGGGTTGATGATACCTAAAGGTAATTGATTTAATTGTTGCATAGATAGTCGGATTGTAGCGTAGGCTCCTTAATTAATATTTGGTTGTTTGCAAAATTGAAAAAATACCTGAAGTGTCGAGGCATTATTTCATCATAATAATCCGCTGTTTCTTCTAAGATGTGTTTATTATGCTCAGCCAAAATTAAGCAATTTACTAACGGACGAAATCTCCGAAGACCCAAATCAAGTTTAATAAAAAGTTTTTTTTTCGTTTTAATGTTTTCCTAGACCGAATCTTAAATTTAGCAATTTAGACGCAGGTCAAACACCCCGTACAAGAGAAATCAGGAAGACATTGATCAAGAGAGATAATTATGACTCCGTGTAGGTGTTTATATATAATCTAACATGATATCAGCATTTCTTCATAGCTAGTGTTAAATATGTAGTCGACAAAGGAGGCAATATCAAGATTAAATAACATACAATAAGCTTTGGTGCCAGATGATAACACAAGATGATCAAAGGATTAATTGTAATAAAGCAAAAACAAACAAAAAAATATTTGTAACCAACAACGACGAACGTATTTGAGCTATTAGAGTTTAAAAAATCAATTTTGTAAAATAATATTCAGCACTACAGTATGCCCATAAGGTAACAAGGCTCTTAGGTATTTAAAAAAATATTGTATTGTAATTTATTCTCTATAGTATAAAACAAAGTCGCTATCCACGTCTGTCTGTTTTTGGGCTTAGTTCTTCTAAACTACGCAACGGATTTTGATGATAGGATTTTCACTATCATTTGAAGAATTTCTTCCAGAAGGT
This sequence comes from Hesperophylax magnus, assembly GCA_026573805.1. Classification (NCBI taxonomy): domain Eukaryota; kingdom Metazoa; phylum Arthropoda; class Insecta; order Trichoptera; family Limnephilidae; genus Hesperophylax; species Hesperophylax magnus. The sequence continues at coordinate 17,256,802 of JAIUSX010000049.1, forward strand.
TTATACATATAATACATGCATGTTATATTTATAGAAAGTAGATAAAAGTTAATGTTTTGTAATCAAGTCATAGAAAAATAATTTGGGGGCTCACTTCGCTAACGCTGGCTAAACCTTACGAAATACATCAAAATCATAGACATATGAATATTAGTAGACCTGCCCTAAGTGATTAAAAGCGTATTATCCCCACTCCCCATACCGGTTCAATTGAGCCGGCTGGGCTCGCATATGGCCTCAAGTGAAATTTGAAAACGTGACGTCATCATTCTTGTGCGAACTATGGTCGAGGCATCATCGGTTCATTTTACGAAATAACACGGCAAAATGTTGACTTGTACTATGAAAACTTGTAAAAATAGATGTGAAAAAGAGAATAAACCCAATTGTCGTATTACATTCCATAAGTAAGCATTATTTTACTTTATTTTAAGCTTATTCACACCGTATTATATGGATCAGTTTTAGAAACATATACTATCACATCACAATGTAGCGATTCTCAAGTGTGCTCATCGTTGTTTACTGGGGTAAGTAAATTATGAGACATTTGTAAAAGTGTCTTAACTAAATACTCTGAAACTAACTACGACTCTGAAAATAGAAGCTGCCTTACTTTGCCGAATTTGGACTTCGCAAATTAGTTCATAACGTGGCGAGTAATTTGCGCTCCCATGTAGAAATGTCTATTCATTCAAAAGCAGATTTTACTTTTAAGAACTAAATGGTGATATTATAATGCGAGATGCCTATTTACTGTCAGATTGATTTATTGACGAATCACAGTCAGCCTTACTCCCTTCGTTCTTCAACAGTTGATTTTACCCCTCGCCATTATCTTCTCGTCTATTAATTCCTATGTCTGTGATCAAAATAATGTATGACGGAATTGTATATTGCAAAAAGACCTACAGAAACGTTTGCGATGGTATATGTCTATCCAAGGATAGCCCTCAGCAACGCCGGGTACACGTTTTGTAGTAACATATAAAAATTCAGCCTGCGTATGTTCGTGCAAGCAAAACTCGAATGGTAGTCGACCGATATCGTTCAAAATTTCAAAGTGTGTTCTTATTAGTACCACGAGTGTTTATAATGTGGTCTATGTGGTTTGAATGGTAGAAAAAGTTGGGGAAGCACTAGGAATACTTAACGCAATATCTCTACACCAGAATAAAATACGGAGTCGAATTAAAGTAGATGTAAAGTTGTTTTTTAACAGTATCATTAATAACGCCAATTCCCAAAATAATAAACGCACAAAAAATTCAAGATTTTAGACCAACAAATTGCTTACCAAAATACGAACAATTGCTAGAATCCGTTGTTAAAGAACAGCTTAGTAAATATATTGAAGAAAAAAAATTTTAGTTTATCAGCAATCTGGTTTTAGAAATAAATATTCGTGTGAATAAATATGTAATTAATGAATAGAAAATAAGCATGGACCAAAAACAGTGTACAATAGCAATGTTTCTTGATTTTCGACGAGCTTTTGAAACAATAGACAGGAATATTTTAATATCCAAATTAAAATATATGGGAATAGTTGGAAAAGAAGTAGAATGCTTTAAGGACTACCTGAAAAATAGAAAACAAAAACCAAGACGCCATACCGGAGGAACAGCCAGTGAACCTGGGAGTCCCACAAGGATCTGTATTGGGGCCATTACTATTTATATTATATATCAACGATGTAGTGCAGTGCTTAAAATACTGTTTGCAGATGATACGCTTTTATATTTAACAGGAAATAATTTTGAAGAAGTTATGCACCACCTGGATCAAATATCTATGTGGTTAGAGATAAAGAAATTAAAAATAAATGCTACAAAAAGTAAATACATGGTAATAGTTAAAAAAATTCAACGGACTCAGTAAAATTATCATAGACAACAAAGAAATAGAGGAAGTATAGGAAATCAAATACTGGGTAATTATAATAGACAATCGACTCAAATTTAACTCCTAAGAAAATGGCAAAAAGGTTATTTTTTAAAAAGAATAAGGAATAAATTAGATGTAAATACAAGTAAATTAGTTTATAATAGTATAGTAGCATCTCATTTAAATTACTGCTCTAGTATCATTTTCTTGTGCAATCAAACACAGATAAATAAATTGCAAATAATTCAAAATAGAGACATGCGAGCAGTATTGAACTGAGGCAGGTATTCTAAGATAATTATTATGCAGAAAAAACTAGGAATGTTAAGTGTGAGAGCGAATAATTTACAATACCCCAATAACGGGTTTTCCAATAAGAGTTGTTATTTTGATATTCAAGGAAAAATGCCATTTTTAATATAAATGATCGAATGTTTATTTCATTATAAAGAGGAAGGTATGCCGTTAACAGTAAAAAATAACATCAGTCAAATGACCACCATGACCACGCCTACAGGACCATATCTTTTTCATGATATTTTTATATCTATGTCAATTATTAATGAAACCATTCAAAGTAATACAAACAGAAAACTTAAGCTAGATTATATTGCAAACATTTATATTGAAAATGCTAATTTTTTTTTACAAAATAAAGGTGATGTAAAAGAAGGAAAAACTGAACCATAGTAAAGTATTTAAAGCTTTTCATAAATTTCAACGCAATGTATAGAAAGAACCATGATTATTATAATAGCATGTATCATGCTCTAACCACAAAGCTAATTCGACCTTGTGACCGAATCTTTTTTCTTTTTTTTCTGTTTGTCATTTTTCGTTTGAGTGTTGTTAATATTATCTACAATGATTAAATATTACAATTTGAGGTTATACTCAATAAATTATTCCACTACAAAAGTATTGAATATTTTTTATTTTGCCAGTAGGTAACTGTTGGATGACAGCGAAAGCTTAACCGCAAATATAAAACTAACTGTATCAGTTAAACTCAACTCTACGAAAGGTGCATTAAACATACATAGGTCTGTATTGATATTAGTAATAAATGACAATTCAATCGATATAACTTCCGTCGCTACGGTCTCTGTGGTTTTGATGTAGGCATTAATCAACATCAATTTTATTATGACATCTATTTGTTATTCTTGTCTTTTGACTAGAATAAGTAATAAATAAAATGTTCGTATCTTGTTCTGTTTCATGTTTCGTTTAGATTTATTAGTATTATCTTCTCCTTCAATGATATTTTATTAAATATTTAAAACTATACATAGCCCATGGGACATAATATATATTAATACAATATAAATGTGCCTACCTATGCATAAATATTTTGAAATTATCTTACAAAGTAAAGTAAAACAGGAAGAACACGATACAATATAAAGGCAAAATAATATAAAAACATCCGAGGTAAAAGATAACTAACATCATAAAACTATAATAATAATTGGATGACTTGTATAGCGCCGTTTTTGTGCAAAATCACCTCAAGGGCGCTGTACAAACTTCTACAGTGATCTATGTTATTACTTAACTATTTTTGGAAATAGTATACAGTACAATTCTTACCTGGTAGGTAGGTCACTTGAGATTAACACTTAATTAACATTATCTAATTGTTAATTAGTGAAATTTAGATACAGGATTTAGGACATAATTGGAAAATTGAATATAACTGCACTTTCTCTTAGGAATGGTATATTTAATTTAAGGGTACGACAGCTTAAAAGGGTAAGTTTTTAGTTTAGACCTGAATTCTGTTGGACTTGTTATAGATCTTAGTTCCGGGGGGAGTTTATTCCAAGCCTTCGGCCCAGATACTCCGAAAGCGCGATCACCAAACTTAGCATTAGGCTTGCACATAGGTTCTATCAGTCTGCCTACAGCTGATGATGTTGCTGATCTAAGAGTTGACTGCCTCAGACCAGTGTTTTCCGGGACACATAGTTCAGAGAACTATGTAAAGATTGTACATATTGATCAGTAAATGCGAGTTCACAATAACTTATATTACCATTTGTATTATTGTTTTTATATTTTCTTACATGTTTTTATATATTTTTTTTATATTTTCTTATTTATGTTACCACCATAATAATGCCTAGTGTGGGGTATCTATAATAAATAAATATAGTTGTCATTTAAGTACACAGTTGTCTTGTAAGTATATAGTTGTCATCAGAGATGTGCTTTATTTCAAATAAATCCATTTCAAATGGAAATGCAAAATGCAAAATGGGTATTTTCCATTTTGCATTTTAAATGCTTTTCTAAAAACCATTTTGCATTTTAAATGCTTTTCTAAAAACCATTTTGCATTTTAAATGCTTTTCTCAATGCATTTTCCATTTTAAATGCTTTTTTGCAACATTCTTCCTACTATCTCCACTCATCTTTTTTTCATAAGCCCCAAATATCAGTCGGTCCTCAACCTCGCTATGAGAGATAATTTCCATTTGTCAAGTTGCTCCCTGGTAGGAGCCCTGGCAATTGAGTGATACCATTACAAAAAATACTGAACATGGGGCCATGACGCTATAATATTAAATGTTAGATAGCAGTTTCTATGTTTTTACTTTGGCAACATTAGTCCCGCGCAAATTTTTTGTGGTTTCATAATCTGTAGTCGTGGTGTTTTTGGATTTACCATCATGTAATATGTTTGTTCTACATTGATGTCCATTATTAAATGACAAAATTGTTTAAAAATTCTATAATTATTTTAATTGTTTGACCTGAGAAACCATTTTGCATTTACAATGCATTTTGAAAATGGGTATTTTGCATTTGAAATGCTTTTCTAAAAACCATTTTGCATTTTGCATTTCAAATGGAAAAGTTTTGACCCATTTCCATTTTGCATTTCAAATGGTTTTGGGTACCCATTTTGCACATCTCTGGTTGTCATGTATGTTTTTATGACTTCTTAAGCTTAACGCGCCGTGTTTCTTAAGCGAAAGGTTTCTAGTTTTTAGGGAAATATTAGGTAATTATTTAAAAAGAAACATTATTTTTGTACTGTGAGGATGATATGGGATGATTTACAAAGGGATGATCGGATATTGTATTTTTAATCTTCTAAAAATTGGCCTACTACTGAAGGAAACCGAAGAAACCTTATCAAGAAGACGTCCTATCGATTGTTTTAATTTCTTTCCGATTTGGGTTCGCCAAGCACCTTTGATAATAACTATATTTATATAGCGCCGAAAAACAGATCAACCACGCTTTTCGTACCGTTCTTATAAAGATAGCTAAGTGTTTAATTTCCATAAATCTCCAAGAAGAGTGTGGCGACTTTTTTAATACAAATCTACAGTTTTATTCCGAGATTGGAATTTTTCTCACTGACCTTCAAAACAAAAGAAAGGTCACTGTCTTTATGAGATTTTAAAAAACAACCTTCATCCCCTTTTCCCAGCCATTAAAGCAAGATTTAATTTTGCACACATGAAGTTCAAAAAAGAAGAAATTACTATATGCATCTGATTTCGAAAAACTCTGAGTAAAGATCGGGCAACGCCTGGGAGTTTAACTAGTAATATGATATAAACGAGATGAACTAATTTTACGACGAAAATGAACATTTTTAGAAAATCAAGACAGTGTCCCTATACTAATAAACTTTTTTTAAATTTAACATAACCAATAAACACATTAATGGTTCTTTAATAGTTGTGTAAAATTTATAACACTTTTATTATGTATGGGCGTTTAAATGAAATAAATAAACATTAGTAAGGCCTTTTAATTCGTGTATGTCCATTGTAATGAGTCAAGGAGTAGGTATATGTAAGTATTCACCTCTGGATTAACCCGCCAGACACTGTTTCACTGTTCGTGAATTTAAAATTTGATGACGCTTTATTGGACCATTGCTCCGTGGTGAAGGGGGGAAGGGGAAGGACTGCCATGGCCGGCGTCGAGGGGCCGAGAAGAAAGTGATGTGTCACCGGCGGAGAAAGCAGATTCCTGGATGCTGGAGGTACCTACCGCCTACTACCTCTACCTGCGCAGGTAGATGCTGTTTACCCGTGAAGGTCGCCACGAGTTCAACATGACCCCAAATAAGAACAAGTACCTACTTACTCGGGAGTCGGCAAATCATTTCATTCTACCATCGATACGTCAACCATTACTGTGCCCTTTAGGTTCAATTTCAATTATTATTGTCTCAGCAACATTCAATAATTTACGATCCATGTAAAGCAGTGGATGCCAAGGACGTGTTGTTTAATACAATTTGAACAATTCATCAAATTTTAAAGTTAGCATTCTAGTTCTGTGAAAGTTCTATTCGTGAGCTTCGAGTGCCCGTTTTAATTGATGTAAGATAATACATTTTTCACTTCTTATTTTGTGTCAGTATTATTTGTATCTTTATGTTCTCTTTTAAAGTACTATTATTTGACATTTTATTTACGAAATCAACAAAAAATGAGTGCATTTTAGTACTAGGTAGTGATTGTAATACGTAATTTCCTTAGCTGTCGTGGAAATCAAGTAAATGCGCGAAAGGTTCATCAAAAAGGCGCGAAAATCTCCGACAGCTCCATACAACAGATTCCACTCATGAGTCACCATAATTACATGTCATTTTATATTATTGTCATGGTTGCTAACTCGCATTTTTAGCAGCAAGTGTTATACACAAAACAGGTATCCTGCATCTAACTATTATTAAAATTAAGTTATTAAGTATTTATAAAGTTCTCTGAACTTTTGAGGAAAACTATATGTTAATATAATATATGTAAATACCAGATATGTATATCTAATGTCAACCGTAATTCCTATCAAAACTTGTTGTTAGAAACGCGAAATTGGAAAAATCATCCGTTTTTTGCGCAAATTAAATACATTGTTTTAGTATTGAACAAACAACTTTTAATTTTCTTTGAAATCGGGATCATTAACCTCATTTTCTAAAGTAGGGTAAACATTTTTAAAGGCAGTTAAAACTCTAGTACCTATGTGGAAATAATTCTATAAGTACGTCGTACCACCTTAGTGGGTTATGTGGAAAATAGATCATAATAATATATGTACAATATATAATATATGTGACATTAGATGCCTCAGGGAAACCCCCAATACTCGGGGCAATTTCAGGTACAGAAACTAGAAACCATACCAAGGAATTTCAGTTGTAGAAACTAGAAACCATTCCAAGGAATTTCAGTTGTAGAAACTAGAAACCATACCAAGGAATTTCAGGTATAGAAACTAGAAAATATACCAAGGAATTTTAATTGTAAAAACTAGAAACCATTCCAAGGAATTTCAGGTGTAGAAACTAAAAACTATACCAAGGGATTTCAGGTGTAGAAACTAGAAACCATACCAAGGAATTTCAGGTGTAGAAACCAGAAATCATACCAAGGAATTCCAGATTCAATAACAGGCGTGTCCGACCCGCCAGTAATATCGTTTACAAATAAATCTTCTAACAAACGAAACATACGTGCATTGGTTTCGTTAAAAAGGAGTTTTCTGCCAGCTTTTCTTTAAAATTAATAATTTCAAATAATTTGTGTCTGGTGTGCCGAAGTAAGGGAAATGTCCCTTGCTTCGGGTAAAATGTGTGTCCGGTGTACAGAAGTAAGGGATATGTCCCTTGCTTCAGTGTCATTGGCTGTCTGGGATCTAGGAGTTGAATGTCTTACGTGAATTGAAGACATTTCTTTCAAATCGTTATAAACTACACTTCTAGAAATTATCAATTCGGTGTTGTGACTCAAGGAGGCAAAAAACCCATGGATCAATAACATTCCTGCATTGCAGATAGTGCATACAAATTTATTTATTTATATTTTACATCCGTACGGACTTTTACAAACAAGTGATATACCTATATTATAATTTGGTGGAACATTATTAAAAAGGAAAAATTTTTAAAGATATTTCAAAATAGAGCAAAAAAATAATAATAGCTGGCATTAATATTTATTTATAAGGTGTGTTGCCTTGGTCCGTGCAGTTAAACACATCCAAAATATCTGAGAAAGTATTTATAAATGATAAATTAAAAACGACAAAAATATTTAAAAGATGCATTCAAGTTTCCATCTTATGTTTTAGTTCGTTATTGCTATAATAAAGTAAGCTGTTAACTATTAATCTATCATCCTAGGCCACGAAATAGAGACCTGCTTTATTATTAATAAATAATGGTATTGAATGTATTATTTTCTATATAAAAGATGCATTTGGTATCGTGAGAATAACACACATGGCTGAACTGAAAATTGCACGAAAATCCCAACATAAATGCAGTAGGTATACGTATACATTTATTTATTGTTGTTATATATTTGATATTTTTGCCTTTAAGGGACAGTTTAAATAAACTGTAAAAATAATTAATAATTTCTTATTATTTTTAGTGATAAACTAATTTTAAGAGACAAGGTTTTTTATGCATAGCACAAAGGATAAAATATTATTTTTAAGCAACAATTTTTAGCCTGAAACACCTACATATATAAATTGAAAAAATCTTCAAAAAAGCAATAATTGGTTGAATGAAAAATACCATTACATATTGAATAATTTGGCGGGTTTTGAATAATCCGACGTAGCGCAATTGGTAAAGCACCTCACCGGCAATCAGAAGGTTGCGGGTTCAATTCCCGTCGGTGGTATGTATTTTTTCTCGGAAGATTTAAAAAAATATATATATAAGTGTTTCAGGCTAATAATAGCTAAAAAATAATATGTTTTTATTCTTATAATTTCTGTTGAATGCGATCAAACTTTTCTATAATTCCATTTTACGTCGCATAAAATTAAATAAAATGGTATCCATACATACCTACATAAATATTATTATGTAGATATCCAGTTATCCAGTATGGTACAGTAAAAATTATAATGAATGTACCGGAATGTAATCTTAGACCGTCATCCCACGGATCAGTGAGCAATCGACACAAACCGAATGCTGCAAGATCCTGCGCAGAAAAGTTCCACACTGAATTGCGCTGCAGACTGTTATCTTACTATAGCGAACTTAATTTTCTGATAAATATAAAAATATATGAACTGATTTTATACCATAATCGTACGAATGTGCCAGAATGTAATCTTAAGAAAAAAGGTAATTATTTTAAACCATAAGAGTAAGTGTATCGGACTTGATAGACATATTTGCTCATCTCAATTTTTTACGATGACACATCTTTGATAAAATCCTTTTCATATCTGTATACTGTATATATGTATTTAGTCTATGGTATATATGATACAATCATATCATATCACACTAACAATCCTTGTGTCGTTTATCAAGCTGAGACCAATGCAATTCATTTTAATGAATTTTCGTCCTTGTCAGGCATTTAAAAATAATGTCATTTATCCAACTCTGCTATCAATATCACGCATTCCTGAGAGGAGATAATGGTGATCACCACTATTAACACATGTGGGAAATTACAATTTGGTTTTTTTTCTACTGGACACATTCCAAGGGCATTAAATTACCTTTCTAAAAAATGTTAATTAAAATACTTCTAAAATAACGGATCGCCATCAGCTGCTGGGCGTACTGCGTCAATGTGTATTTTTACCCATTTATTAAAGCATTAAATTTATTCGAGATGTCAATTAAGCCAATTAGTTTCTGCCATTATTCTAGTTTGAATACTAACAAGTGTCATTGGCGGGTTTTATAAACCAAATATATTAAATTTAATATTCATTATCTTGACTATAAAGAAGAAAATCTGTTTATCCGAATTATGAATCAGTTAAAACTCTCGAACAGTGAGCAGGGGCGTCTTGATATTTGCAGAGATTTACCCATTAGTTTATATGTCAATGAAACTATTTTCAGCTCGAAGCATATTTTCCATCAGGAGCATTTATATATACATTTCACTTATTTTTGATAAATCAAGAGGTTATATTTGGTTTCATATTTTCAACTGTTTAATAGGAGCGCAAGGTGAAACCGGGTAGTTACTACTAACACATATTATTATGAAAATAACTGAGACCATATAAGAGTATGAAATTTAATTTTGACCGTTTTGCTAGTCTTGAAATAATGACGTTCAGTTTTTTTTTTAATTTTATAAAAGCATTTAAAAGTATGGTTTAAATTTTGATACCTAGAATGTTTATCCAAATTGCAAGGAAATATCTGTATCTATTAACAGAATCTCTGACTTCAAAACTCTCTCTCAAACTCTCTCTCATTCATACAAAAATATGTATTTAAAAAACGACATTAAATCTTATATTATGGCGCAATAATAAATATTATCATATACATCGAGTGTCATACACACGCTGTATGTGATAATATTGGTGTAAATCTCAATATAAGCCGCGACACGCCACTGGTTTCCATAAATTTGTTCTAATTCATATATTTATCAGTTTTGTGTTAGTTGTTCGGTCGATGCAGTTCGCGTTCTTTATTCATAATATTATATTGGCACCTATTTATAAAATTATCGGGACAACCTATATAAATTAAATGTTTTGTGGCATACTATTTTATTAAATTAGGACCTACAGAGAAAATATTAACCTACAGGAAGATAGCCTCAAATTAAGTGACTGACAAGAGTACAGGGCCTACCCCCGATAACCAGGAGAAGAAGTAGAACCACTAGGAATTTAAACAATTCTTCGAATTCAAGTTCTGTGAAAGATTTTTTCAAGTTCTGTTTTTTTTTTTAAAGAAAGACAAACATTCCCGGGTTACGAAAATAACCTGAAAATATTTGAAAATCTCCTACTACCACCACAGTAAGCTGAAAATGTTGCTTGTGTTGTGATGGAGAACTTAGCCCGCCGAGGAATTGAACACACTACGTCTGGGTGGGACCCAAACGCGTTGTCAACTCGGCCACCGACCGGTCAGTTATGTCAAGCAACTAGCCTATAATGATTTAATAACAGAACTTGAATAGAACTTTCACAGAACCCAAAAAATTAACGTTGGAATTTGATGAATTGTTCAAATTCTGCGAAACTACCAATCCTTAGTGAGTGGCAAAGAGCCAAACTAGCCTATGTGTTGAAATTAAATAGTGGGATTCAAAGTTTAAGGGTAGGTGTAGGTACTTAATTTTATTATAAATCAAATGTTAGAATCCCACTAAAGCTATACACGCCTAAAAAACATTAAAATAAAATTATTTTTCTGCCACAATAACAAATAAAAATAAACTATTGTACTTCATTAAACACAAAACTTTAATTTCAGAATCAACTGAATTCGACACACACACGGCAGAGGAGAGTGATTTGACATTATTAATAGGCATGTGTGGCATAAAAGTCTATCGCGAAAAATGCTATGCCAAAAAAGGTAGATGACATTAGCAAAGTGTTGGCACTTGAAACAAAGGGACATCATAATATGACTCAAACTTTTTTTTTCTTGCCTAGTGAGGCTATGGGATCTCCAGTTGGGGGTAGTTGATGAAACTGAAGAAGATGGAAAATATGAAGGTTGCGAAGTACCTGACTATTCTGATCTAGTCACCAAACACGTCTATGCCATTCCCAACAAAGTTTCGATTCTGGATATTGGTCATTCACCAGGGCGATACTGAGAGGATAAACAACTCTGGGGTTATATTATAATACATGCAATGGAAAAGGTTCCTCAATTACATTATTTAAATAAATTCCAAAGAGTAAAAGAATGCATGAACCCTAATTTCTTTATTTTATTATATTGGTTAATTAGGTGTAAAAAGAAAAGCTGCTCTAAGGCAAATGCCGTTAATTAAATCCCGAAAGTATACAATTGTTATAAAAGAATGCAAGATGTGTTCGTTCGCAATGGAATTCTTGAGGCACACAAATAATATAAATGTGGGACACTTTCATCGTTGTTGTCCAAACGGTACAATTCATCGCTCCATTGGAGTTTCTATTACGCGTTTCTCGTACGATCGCACCACCTTACTAGAGACAACCGTCAACCACGGCCCGGTTAAAGACTTTATTACTTAAATATATCGCGATTAATGATATCTCATTCTCAATTAATCATCGGAGCTATGGAGTCGTGGGGTTTGTGCGAGAAGTTTTGTAGGTACCGAGTACTGAGTAGGCGCCGCATACCTTTGCCGTAACGAAAAAAAAAGTAGGACAAGAAATGGGTAGAAACCATCGGTGACAACTCGCGAAATCTTGTAAGTGCAGTTGGATTTCTGTGATTTCTGCGTAATTATTTCAGGGAAACTACAATACTCGATTTTGTATGCGATTTATTTAATTTAAAAGTCAAAACATTAAACCGCAAATGTTTTTGTATACATTGGAGAGTTAGTAACTAATTTAAAATGTAAATTCATAGGAATAGTTTCGAAAAATTATAATTTTTATGATTTCTAGGTATACATAATATAATATATTTATATTAAATTGGCTGTTACCTAATTCAAATTTTATTCTCAGTGTAGGTGTCATTTAATTGATAAATACAATACATTTCTAATGTACCAAAATAATTACATTTCTAAAGACAATTTTTAATAACACGAATATTTTTATTGGTAATGAATTATCAGCATCTTAACCGGAGCAGATTATTGGTGTCAGATGTACATACCTTAAATCGAGTTTTTAGAGTTGGTAAACAGAGAGAGCATCTGTAAATATGGTAATCCAAAAAATATAACTCCGATCACAACATTTAAAAGTCACAGAATCACAGACACACACCACCAAACCGTTCCAATCACGTTTTCCAACTGACAGCGGCGAGCGGTCTGAATGGGTCTGAAGTTTACAGCGAAATGCGATTGTTGTTTTTAATGACACGCGCATGCTCACATTGCTCGCACAGTGAAGAGAGTATACCCTTACAGCGGGATATTTGAAAATATGGAGGTCTTGAAATGAAAATGCTTTGAGCTTTCCGCTACTGCCACCAAGTTAATCCTCTTGCTGTAAAAACGAAGTAAATGTACAACGTACGTGACTATATATTAATATTTTATGATTTTGGTTTGTACCAAATTAAACCGATGGCGCTCTTCACCATTAGCATTGATTTTTGGTCGAGAAGCTAACATTGTCTCATTGTATGTGACTGTCGTTTAGCAATCCTATCGGTAGGGATTTCAATTACATTATTGTGCCTATCAGTAACTAAACCATCACGCCATTTCTACACGGGGTTAGGCATAGAGAATGGACCGCCCCACAACTCTTTCTTGGAACACACTCCTTGCTTCATTATCATTCATACATCGTCACTTTCATTATTCTGTTACACTCTTAGGGCCCGTTCCCACTTCCGTTTTCAAATCGGAGGCGGGTCCCGTTTTAAAAACGGACGGCCAATGGCCCTGTTCACACTACCGTTTTAAAAACGGACCATACTCTACGAAAAAAAATAATTGTCGATTCAACAAAAATTTGCTAATTATTCAGTAATGGTGCGCAATGGACGACGATGAAGCTGTTGTTTTCATGTGGTACTTATTAAATAGAAGGAAAAAAGTGAAAAGATAATTTTGGGTACACCCAATCATAGCAGAATGATTTTCTGTAGGAATTTTCCAAGTGTTAATTGGTGAGTTGAGAAGTGATGAACTAAAGTTCTTTAATTATTTTAGAATAATAATGATTGGATTATTTATATAGCGCCGTTTTCACCATGAAAAATCACCTCAAGGGCGCTTAATGGCTTAAGAGAATGTCTATCACTTCCTTTAACCATCTACTGGAATGAGTTTCAGAGAGCTTAACATATCAAAATACAAAATTGAGAAAGTGCATTTGTCCTGAAGAAAGGCTATCGATATTTTAAAGTAAGAAAACAATAAACACTCAAATATTTTTTTATTATGTGTTTATTTAACTAATACGCTCTTCCGTGCATCTCATTAAAGCTTTAAAATTAAAAAAAGTAAACTTAAAAAAATAAAAATAAAAATTTTGATGTACAAAAGTTGTGTACACCAAGTGTTTTGTTTTTATTTAGTTAAAGATAAAATATTACCATACTCTTTCTTCGACCAGTGGTATTGAATTTTCGGGATTTATTTCCTTATCCATTATTGTAATTTTGATTTATTTACTTAACAAAATAACCAAATACAAGCACGCAGCGTGCCTGCTTCCTTGCGACTGGGAGCGGGCGGGGCGGGGTCGGGGTTTGGCGGGGACTCTGCCGGAACGACTGGACGACAAGTGTGAACAGCTCCATACAACACTATGAGCGAGCGTGTTCCGACACGATTTGAAAACGGACGCGCTGCGTAGGCGAGCCATCCGACAAAAAATGTCGGATCCGTTTTCAAATCGTGTCGGACAAGTGTGAACAGCTCCATACATCCACTACAGCCACTAGGGCATCCGTTTTTAAAACGGGACCCGCCTCCGATTTGAAAACGGAAGTGGGAACGGGCCCTAACTCGTAAATAAACAACTTTACTGTTACTACTCTCATTTTTAATTATTGTGCGGATGAAAAGTTCTTTTAAAATATTCAATTAGCGCCATCTACGAACGCGTAGATTATAAAGTATGTTCATTATGACACAATAACAATAATAATATTATTGATTCTTCGGTAAGATTTTGGATTAAAAAGCCGTTCTGTCATCTATCTAGTAGTTTACGAGTAATATGATTATGTTTAGCGTCATCTTTGAACGAGTAGATCAACAATATAGTGGTAATCTATTTAGCGGTAAAAATAAAAATAAAAGTCACGTGATAGTTAGTTCTAATGTTCTGAGTATGTTTATCCGCATTGCAGAATTTTATTTGGTCGGGATGATGACTTACTATTAATTTATTTTTAGACATCACTGAAGTCTATCGACGAGTAGCAGCTTGAGGTGGTAAAGTGCCATCTTTGATTGAGTCGATGGTCAGACTAGTTAAAAAATCTTTCAATAGATGTCAGTAACCTATTTCCTTTTTACATTTCTTCTTCAACAATAATAATTACAGGCGGTATTTCACCATGCTCTTGATAGCTCATCCATGAGTATAAAACTCGGCTAACTTATTCAATACATAGCCACTATTCATAGGTTCGAGTACCGAATAGTAAACTTGGACTGTGCAGAAACTTTGTGAGCAGGGCCGGTCCTGTGTGGGCGCAATTGGAATAGTGCGCTCCGGGTGCCGACTTGTCAAGACGCCAAGGAGCCAAGAAGCTAAGACGCTGATAAGACGCGCGCTGTTTAGGGCAGTTCAGGGCAAGCCCTACATGGAGAGTGCTTTATTTATGCGTACATGTCAGCAGAAGCTAGCATGACCTATCGGAACAAGACGTTTGCAGTTGGAAAATGATACTTTTTGCAACCAAAACTAGTTTAGTTCGATATTACGATTTTGTGTTATATTACGTTTGCGCTTCCTTGTCCTTTAGCCAAGGTTTCAGACAGCGTTACAGTATTCATCATCAGGGCAGTTGTGGCAGATTATGTGCATTAAAATGCTGTCTAACGCACTGGCTAAAGGAGGAAGCGAAACATTGCAGAATAATCCGAAAATTAATCAAGGCTAGCTTTTTGCCCGTTGCAGGCAACTAATAGGTATAAATATAATTGATGTAATGTTTGAATGTGTACGAAGCAAGATGTTGTTATCGTAATGAAAATCACGCTACAGAATATATTCCAGAGCTACTACAATACTTGTCCTTCCCTTTTATTGAAAAGTTCTGCCTACTTTTTCAGTGGAATCATCACAAAGTTTTATTTAGCCGCCGTCGCATTACTGATCGCATAAAGTACCGTTACGAAACTTTTTAAATAACGTTTTGCTTTTTTTCAACTGTATTTTAATATTTTTCAAGCTTCAAATAATCAAGGAGAACACCAAAAAGCATTTAACCCTCCCTTGCGTATTTTACGTGCAATGTGGTGCCGCCTTACACCGGGGTGGAACGATAGTGTCCACACGCTGCAAGTTGCCAAGTAAAGTTAAAGGTATTCATTGAAAAGTGTCAAATTAAACACATGTAAAGTGAATCTAAATAATATCAAATTGATTTGACTTTTCACGTCATCACCACATACTCATAAATAGTAAAATATTTGGAGGGACATCATTAAAAGACTGACTTTGTTAGGAAAACGTTATATGTAATGTATAGTCTAAGAGGTCACGGTCTTTTTCATAACGATCAGAGGAATGGGTAGTTTTAGTACATATTCAAAGTATGGCATCTCCGCATATGAAAAACGCTGGTCTGCCTGCTCTAAGTGGTTGCAACTATGAGTTATAGAGCTTACAAGAGGCTTTATTGTTTCGAAAAAAAAACGATCAGAGGAATGGGTAGTTTTAGTACATATTCAAAGTATGGCATCTCCGCATATGAAAAACGTTGGTCTGCCTGCTCTAAGTGGTTGCAACTATGAGTTATAGAGCTTACAAGAGGCTTTATTGTTTCGAAAAAAAAACGATCAGAGGAATGGGTAGTTTTAGTACATATTCAAAGTATGGCGTCTTCGCATATGAAAAAAGTTGGTCTGCCTGCTCTAAGTGGTTGCAACTATGAGTTATAGAGCTTACAAGAGGCTTCATTGTTTCGAAAAAAAAACGATCAGAGGAATGGGTAGTTTTAGTATATATTCAAAGTATGGCGTCTCCGCATATGAAAAAAGTTGGTCTGCCTGCTCTAAGTGGTTGCAACTATGAGTTATAGAGCTTACAAGATTAGGCTACATTGTTGCGAAAAAAAAAACGATCACAGAAATGGTTAGTTTTAGTACATATTCAAAGTATGGCGTCTCCGCATATGAAAAAAGTTGGTCTGCCTGCTCTAAGTGGTTGCAACTATGAGTTATAGAGCTTACAAGAGGCTTCATTGTTTCGAAAAAAAAACGATCAGAGGAATGGGTAGTTTTAGTACATATTCAAAGTATGGCGTCTCCGCATATGAAAAAAGTTGGTCTGCCTGCTCTAAGTGGTTGCAACTATGAGTTATAGAGCTTACAAGATTAGGCTACATTGTTGCTAAAAAAAAAAAGATCACAGAAATGGGTAGTTTTAGTACATATTCAAAGTACGGTGTCTCCGTATATGAAAAAAGTTGGTCTGCCTGCTCTAAGTGGTTGCAACTATGAGTTATAGAGCTTACAAGAGGCTTCATTGTTTCGAAAAAAAAACGATCAGAGGAATGGGTAATTTTAGTACATATTCAAAGTATGGCGTCTCCGCATATGAAACAAGTTGGTCTGCCTGCTCTAAGTGGTTGCAACTTCGAGTTATAAAGCTTACAAGATTAGGCTACATCGTTTCGAAAAAAAAAAACGATCAGAGAAATTGTCAGTTTTGGTATATATTCAAAGTATGGCCTCTCCGCAGATGAAACAAGTTGGTCTGGCGGCTCTCAGTGGTTGCATTTCAGAGTTATGATGCGCGCAAGTCATTGCATTGTTGCGAAAAAAACGATAACAGAAATGGTCAGTTTTAGTACCTATTCGAAGTATGGTGTCTCCACAGGTGAAACGAGTTGGTCTGCCTGCTCTCAGTGGTTGTATTTCAAAGAAAAAAAATAACAGTAATCAATAAAATAAAAAAATTAAATCGAACAAATCCAATTTTTATTAATTCAACTTCCATAATCTAAACATCTTTGGGTAAAATCACAGATTAATCATTTTGTAGAATATTACTAAGGCTTAAAGAGTTAAATATTTACTTACTTCTAATATTCTTTTAATATTTTTATGAGCTTTTTCATTAGTCACATCAAAACATCATGGATTTTGGCGATAAAAGTAAAAAATAGCTTAAAAAAAGGGGTCTACGGTATCGTATACCGTTTACCTAATTCGAGTTTGAGGGATTTCTTAACGTTCTTCGAAAAATGGTGTTCAGAAAACATAAAAAAAGACAACCTAATATTATAGTAGGAGATTTCAATATAAACATGAATAAAAATGCAGACATCTATACAAAAAACTTAAAAACTTAATCATTGAATTCAATGGGATGAAACAACTGGTAAAAGATCCCACTAGAGTAACTCTAACATCAAGTACATTAATTGATCTGGTGATAACAAATGTATTTGAACTACAGGTAAATCTATTAGATGCACCCAGAATCACAGATCACTCCATAATTCAAATTATAGAGCAAAATCGAAATACGAAAAAACATTTTATAAACACCAAAGCTTATCGGAACTATGCAAAATATGACGAAGAAGAACTAAGATTACAACTCAGAGCACAAAATTGGAATGGAATAATGGAATTAGATTTTGATATTAAGGTAGAAACATTCATAAAAAACTTAAAATATTCAATTTCAATATTCAAGATTTCTTTTTTAACTTGGATAGATTTAACTTAGATTTCGTCATCTTTGGAATCTTCTTCTTCGCTGCTTAGGCACGTAGACGAGGAGTCTGTAATGTGATAAAATAACTGAAAAGTTTGATAGAAAAAATGACGATTTTGATGATATGAAAATTATTATACATACGTATATATAAAAAACAGAAGGAAACGAACTCTTGTATGTATAGCTTAATGAGATTTATGGTTTAGATACGTAATATGCCATTAATAAGAAACAAATACATGCAAACTTTTCGTTTCCTAACGATTTTTACCTATACATCCGCAATCGTATAAAACTTACCACTGACATCACCAGAAATATTGTCATTTTCTGACTCCGTTACAGTAACATCAGATACTTTATCTGGTAGTCGGTTCCCTGCATACCAGATAGGGACATATTTGCCGTGTTCTTCTTTCCACCCATGTTCAATTGGCAATAGATAGCTTGGAGGATTTTTGGTTGAATTTATCCAGATATTTGATACGTATTTAGCTCTAAGTATCTGTTGAACTAGTTCGATTTCAGACGGTGGCAAAAAAGCAGCATCAAAATTCATAAGAGTTTTGTTAAATTTTTCATTCTCTTTATTGGGCTTAAATTTTTTGAGGAAAATCTTATGGCGGGCCTCGTTTACAGATTTACTCTTCACACCATATAACTCACATATGAATTGTTCAATTTTGCATTTGATTTCATTTGTCAATGGAGCATTAGAACTTAGCTCTATTAGAGCCTCTTGATAAACTGTGTTTTTACTTAGGATATTGTAAGGTTTTTGTTTGCCCTTTCTATAAAATGCAGGGGTATAATCACACCCTGTCAAAGAATGAAACGCTGGCAAACTCTTTGCCAATGTAGCACCAATACTGAGATAAATTTTGTTAACATTTACAATATGTCGTTTGGCAAGAGTGCCGGATTCAATAAATATTTTATGCTTTTCGAATTTGTCCAAATTTCCCAGTAAAATGACGATTACATCAGTGTCAGAAGTTTTAATCAAAATATTAGATGGTTCTTGAATACTGTATATGTGGTATATTATTTTTGTATCGGTTTCTTCGTGGTGCCCACACATCAAATTAGGGTTATCGTTTTGCACAACCTTTTTGCCGTCGCTTTGATATTCATACGAATAACAATTATTTTCAAAATTGAGATTAACCGTGCTTCCAGAAATGACTAGACTAGCCTCCTCGGAACTCCAATGTTTTATGAAAAAATGTACGAGTTCTTCTTTGAATTGTGTAATTCTTAATTCTTTGACGAAATTTCTTGGTCTGATTTGTTTTGGCGATGTTATTTTATACTGTGTTTTGGGGGTAGCTTTGTGCCCAGCTCTCATTTCACGTTCAAAATCTTTGATTGAGGGTGATAAATAAGAATCAAATATTACATCGATACGGTTTGCTTTGTAGCTCATACATTTTTTCAAAATGTATAGCGACATTTCACCAAATGTTTTCACATGCACTGGTATTAAATGGAGAATATAGAATCCATCTACAATCACAGCATCAATTTTTTGTGGCGTATTGGCATTGGCTGTTTTTTCCAATATTTTCATGAGTGCAGCCTTGTTAGTCTTCATCAAGGAACCATCTAAATGACTCATTGAAGGTGACGATGAAGATAATGGATATTCCAAAACTTTTGGCAAATCTAGTTTCTGATTAAGGGAAATTCCTAAAAGACGACCGAAGACGTTTCGTTCTGCTTTTATAACTTGCAGTTTTTGTGCTGCTTTACATGGCTTTTTTGATTTATCTGAACAGAAATTCCTGATTTCATTGCGTTTTATTGGTTTCTCGAAACGGTCGGGATTTTCATTACATTGAGATATAAATTCTTTTCTCTGATTTTCTCCTGTAGCCTCTATATTGAGCAGAAAGTCTGCGGTTTCATTCGTTACTGAATTTCCAGTGACAATATTGTACAGTTCGTCTTTATCGTCTTGATAATCAAATGGATTGCCATAAGATTCTACAGTATCGACAAGTTTCTTCACTGCCTTTTTGTTTTTGGAATGATGAATTTGGATGTTGGCTGTCTGCAGATCAGAGGTAACGTCTTGTACCCTGGTAATATTAGTTTCTTCTAAAACATGAGTTATAATGGTGGATCTCAGTGCATGGCTTTTTGCCCAACGCTGTCGGCCTGACAAGGAATTAGTAAAATGGCTAACACCAGACAATCGCTTAGCAGCATCGGCGTTTATGGTTTGTTCTAGTGTTAAATCAACGGGTTGTCTAGAAAACGCTTTGTCAGTGCGCTTGATACCCAAGCCATGACGTTTTAAATGAAGCTCGAGGCCTGGGTGAGTGTCTTGGACTTTTAATATGTCGTCATGGTGCTTTGTGAGCCATCGCGCATAATTTGGATGATTTAGTATGAAAAATATATTGTTAATTTTTGGAAGTACATATTTGTAAAGCTCAAAATTGTTTTCTCGTATCGATCGGCTCAAAAGAAAGTAATACTCGATCAGATTTATATATTGCATGTAAAATTGTGCCGTTTTGCCGTGTTCTCCGTTTTGAGTTTTTTCTCGAAAAATTCTGTATTTAGAGATGATTTCTGATAAAAAGAAATTGTCAACATCGACCAAGATGTTTCCAGAACTGTCCATTCGTCTATTTTTTATTTCTTGCAGTTCTTCTACCAAATCTGGTGACAATTGTAGATTTTCCTTTTTTAAAAAGAATTTAAAATGGATTAATTGTAAGGCCAGTGAAATAATAGGGTGAAGTCTCTTGCATCGATTGTAATGCGTACCAGACATGAATCCATTAAGAGACCCATTGGCTAGCAAATCAGCTTCGATTAGCATATGCGTCAAACCACAATCATCTATAAATTTTCCTATAGCTTTGAAATAGGCCAGGATGATATGAAATGTGCCAAGAAAAATAAAAAGATTGTCAAAATTTGGCCGTTCTGTGGATTGTATTTGTAATGCCACTTTTGCAATTGCAAGATCATATGTAACACATATATATTCCTGACCACACTCTTCGGCTATACTTTTTGCTTGTTGCATTGTTGTTTTAACAACGGAAGTGTTAGTGGGAGACATGTTTATTGGGTTCAAATAAGCTATTTTCTGTTTACTGGTTTGATCATTCATAGTGAGGTTATTAAATCCTACCCACATAGGAGTATTCTCGATTTCAGCAGCATGACACAAAACCCATAATAAATCTCTATTCTTTGCATTTATTTTGACAGATTCAGTTGTTTTACGTAAGTCACTATCAAGTAAAATCATACTGTCACTCATTCTTGGTTTTTTAATGGGATGATCTATATTAATGTCAATCACGTCGAATGCCCTTCTTCTTTTGCCTTTAGATGGTTTCATTGACAAGTCAATAGGTTGATTTCGTATGGAGTACTGTTCTTCATTTTGAAAAATAATTCCTACTGTGTCATGCAATGTATTTTTTCCAGAAGGTGTGTCTACGTAACGGTCAAAATTATCGAAAGCTACTCCAGTATTTAACTGAGGACATGGAATTATCCCAGACGGAATGAATGTTTTTATAGATTCATCGATGGAGGCATAGGTAATTTCAGTTTTTAATTCTTCTAATAAAGTGTAGCTAGGTATCTGACCATATTTGTTCAAAATGTTCACAACTTTTCTGCTGTTAGTTAGACTTTTAATAGCCATTCCCAGAGCTAATTGTTTAGAAGGCTTAACATGTCCATTTGTCACAGCGTAAATTTGATCCTGGCTTATCGATTCAGCTTTCTTTAAGCAAGTCTCAGACAACTTTTTTTTTGTGCGCGAACCGATGCCAAGGAGCTCCAAGTTGAATTTTTTAAGAGCATCGGGTATATTACACTCGCCTTGGAGTAATTCCTGCACTGAACAAGTGGTTGGTAGGGGAGTTTTAGGCAGGGAAAGAATCTCTTTTCTCAATATATTAGCAGCAGACGTGAGAATATCTCTTTTCACTAATTCCTTCTGTTTCGAAATCACGAAATCAATTGGCAAACCCGTTCTGAAAACTAACTTACGTCCATTTATTTCTTCTATAGTTAAAACGCTTCGATCAAATGAGGCTCGAATTTTCTGTTCTAATCTCGAACATGTAATATTATTTTCAATGCTATTTGACTGCAGAGAAGATTCATAATATTCGTGAAGATTGGACATTAAATGAATATTATTGCCATGAATTATGTCGTTTATGAATTCATACAATTTTTGTAAGGCATTTTTATGGCTCTCGCGTATAACGTGCCACACACCGTCTTTTTCATTGGACTGACAGTCGGATATTTTTTCAGTTCTTCTAAAAAAATCTTTCAAACAATTAGTGTGATAAAATAATGGAACACTTGTCTGTGAAATTTTATGTTGTAAATTGACTTCGTTAGATGCTAACGATTTCATCAGTATCTTTTCGCGGGTTTCATTTGATTGCAAACAGTGCATCTTTTCAAATTTTTTATGTGATTGTTTACGCTGGTGATCGCAGAATAAGCATATAGCTTTGCAACTAGACGTACTTGGTGAAGGTGATGACAATGTCTCCGCTTGATTATCTGAAGTCTCGACTGGCAGAAGTGTTAAACTGTTGGTCTCAGGAGTAGATATTATTGTTTTTTTCACTGCGGTAAATTTTTTATAGCACGATAGATGATATACGGCAGTACTGTCACAATCATTTGGTATTTTGATATGAGCATGTTTCAAATTACGGTTAATACGAACTGTTAATATATCACGACACTTTTCTAAACTGTTTTTATTAAAAGGCAGCACTTTTTCGTCCATCTTACATTCACAAAACAGGCATGTAGTATTTATGTTCGACATTATTGTAAAAGTGGGAGTAACGGGTAATAGTATTAAAAAATGCACCAAAACAAGCAAAAGCACACCCTCTCACAACGATTGTACTGCGCACACTGACGCGGGACGCGGGCCGCCGGGCCGGACGCGGGCGGAGGAGGGGGCAATGTGTGTGTCAAGCAGGGTTCCCGATTTGCGGGAATTCCCCAAACTGCGGGGAATTTTTCAGATTTACTTAAAACTGACCATTTCTCTGATCGTTTTTTTTTTCGCAACAATGTAGCATAATTTTGTAAGCTTTATAACTCGAAGTTGCAACCACTTAGAGCAGGCAGACCAACTTTTTTCATATGCGGAGACGCCATACTTTGAATATGTATTAAAACTACCCATTTCTGTGATCGTTTTTTTTTTTCGCAACAATGTAGCCTAATCTTGTAAGCTCTATAACTCATAGTTGCAACCACTTAGAGCAGGCAGACCAACTTGTTTCATATGCGGAGACGCCATACTTTGAATATGCACTAAAACTACCCATTTCTGTGATCGTTTTTTTTTCCGCAACAATGTAGCCTAATCTTGTAAGCTCTATAACTCATAGTTGCAACCACTTAGAGCAGGCAGACCAACTTTTTTCATATGCGGAGACGTCATATAGTAAGTATTAGGCTTATTTCGAAAGGAGTGTTTTGTTTAAAATTTTAATGCATTATAAGTGAGAACCAGGATGTTTCCGGGATATAAAAAAGTCTGGTTCACGGAATGCGTGTGATAAATACGTAAATATTGCCTTTTTCGTTTTTCTTATTGAATAGTTGAAAATACAGGGTGTATCGGCAAGTACCCGACAAACTTTAACCAGCTATTCCTCAGCACATTTGGAGTAAAAAATGTTATGGGCGCTTTGCTGTCCGGTAACATTTTTTTTCCATTAAAAACAAAAAATAAATAAAAAAATCCACACTCCGTCATTGTCATTTGCATTGTTTCTCGTGTTCAACAGCTGTTATTAGCAAGTGTGTCAAAAAGTGTCTTCGCTCTTTCGTACACACTAAATAATAATAGTTAAAAATGAGACGAATGGTGCCGTGCCATTTCGTTGTGATTGTAAAAGCGCGCCAACGTAGGTACGTACGTACATTATTCAACGAAACTCGAACAAAATATTGCCAGACGGGTTTTCAAACTTTGACAAAGAATAAAACATTGGACATGTGGTGAAAATATGAATAATAATTTTTTTATTAAAAAAAAATGTTACCGGACAGCAAAGTGCCCATAACATTTTTTACTCCAAATGTGCTAAGGAATAGCTGGTTAAAGTTTGTCGGGTACGTGCCGATACACCCTGTATAGAACACATTTTTTTCAGCTAATTCTTAATTTTAAACAATTAGGTAAATTGCTTGTATTCTTGTTGATGTGAAACATCTTTTGGTGCAAGGGTAAACCGACTCTTGAGTAGCAAGCGTGGTAACGTGGGATGACGGGACGACGGTCTTGAACTGACTTTTGTGCAATACTACTTATTAATTAACATTATATTTTGATAGGGGCCAATGTTTAGTGTGTATATACCTAATTTTGTGTATTTGTCTTATATGTAGTGTTGTTGTAATTTCTTTTTTACTTTATGTTACTCTTACGTTTTACTAATATTGCTTCATAATTAGTTTTTTTTTTATTATTTCTTAATATTTCTCATTATACTTGTAATCACAATTTTACAATTATGTACCTTCTTTACAATGGATTACATCTATTTACTGTCATTCTGTCCTGTATAATACAGATATTCTCCTATGTACACTGCATCATGTATCACTTCTATGTATAAGCCTTTTTAGGCGTATATATATATAAAAATAGATAAGGCATAAAAATATTTAATTTTCACAAAATCTTATATAGGTAGGTACATCCGTGATATAAATTAATAATCATATAATATAATACAGGGTTTTCCAATAAGAGGTGTTATTTTGATATTCAATTGTAAAAGATCAATGGTTTCGTTGCTTGTGTGGCACGTAGCGCCGTCTTGTTGAAAGTAAAAGTTGTCCAGATCAATACCATCCAATTCCGGCCATAAAAAATGATTAATCATCTCTTGATAGCGCAATCCATTCACCGTAACTGTTGCTCCAGCCTCATTTTGAGAAAAAGTAAGGACCATAAACCGCACCAAACAGTCACACGTTGAGGATAAACAGGCTTTTCAACAATAACTCTTGGTAACAATTATTTTACAAGCAATAATTGTTCGCCTGAAACACTCATCCACATTGAAAAATCTCCTGATAAAAGATACATGACGCCAACGGGACTCGAACCCGTGTCCCTTCGATTTCCGGTCGACAGCTCTGACCACTGAGCTATGGCGGCTTATCTCTTACCC
Source organism: Hesperophylax magnus (assembly GCA_026573805.1). Classification (NCBI taxonomy): domain Eukaryota; kingdom Metazoa; phylum Arthropoda; class Insecta; order Trichoptera; family Limnephilidae; genus Hesperophylax; species Hesperophylax magnus. The sequence continues at coordinate 17,282,208 of JAIUSX010000049.1, forward strand.
GCGAAATTATTCAATATATACTAGTGTTTCATTCAACAATTACTGCTTGTTACATTTTTCACCTGAAAACAACCAACTTTATTTTTATATGAGAAAGGCATTGTAAGTGCTAACTCTCTCACTAGATGGCGTCGAGACAAATTGTCTACATTTTTAGGTGAAATACTTGAACTTGTCAAATATTAATTATTATTTTTTTAGTAAACTTAATGTTTTTGAGACAAGATTTTTATGCATAGCACAAAGGGTAACAATTATTTTACAAGCAATAATTGTTCGCCTGAAACACTCATCCACATTGAAAAATCTCCTGATAAAAGATACATGACGCCAACGGTCATGTATCTTTTATCAGGAGATTTTTCAATGTGGATGAGTGTTTCAGGCGAACAATTATTGCTTGTAAAATAATTGTTACCCTTTGTGCTATGCATAAAAATCTTGTCTCAAAAACATTAAGTTTACTAAAAAAATAATAATTAATATTTGACAAGTTCAAGTATTTCACCTAAAAATGTAGACAATTTGTCTCGACGCCATCTAGTGAGAGAGTTAGCACTTACAATGCCTTTCTCATATAAAAATAAAGTTGGTTGTTTTCAGGTGAAAAATGTAACAAGCAGTAATTGTTGAATGAAACACTAGTATATATTGAATAATTTCGCGGGTAAGAGATAAGCCGCCATAGCTCAGTGGTCAGAGCTGTCGACCGGAAATCGAAGGGACACGGGTTCGAGTCCCGTTGGCGTCATGTATCTTTTATCAGGAGATTTTTCAATGTGGATGAGTGTTTCAGGCGAACAATTATTGCTTGTAAAATAATTGTTACCCTTTGTGCTATGCATAAAAATCTTGTCTCAAAAACATTAAGTTTACTAAAAAAATAATAATTAATAACTCTTGGGTTTTCCGAGTCCCAGATGCGACAATTTTGCTTGTTGACGAAGCCACCGAGGTGGAAAATGGGCCTCATCACTCAAGATGATTTGCATTTGATTCACTCAAGTGAATTTAAATAATTTCAATGCGTTGTTGAAGCGTGTATCGTTCCATTTTTATTAATGACGTAGTTTTTACTTGTCAAATGTCAAAAAATGACAGCTTCAAAAGTAACATCTACCGAAATAGCGGGCTATTCAAAATAACACCTCTTATTGGAAAACCTGTATAATTAAAGTTACTATGTTATTATGCATCCGTGTGTAACACCAGTTAAATTAACACTAGATAGAAATCGGATTAGCTAATATTTAAAATTGAAACTTTTTTTTTTTAACAAATTCAAAATAGGAATTATAATATCCTGTGAGGTTTTCACGGGTCTTTGCTAGTAGTATAATGATATATATTCAGAGATGTGCTTTATTTCAAATAAATCCATTTCAAATGGAAATGCAAAATGCAAAATGGGTATTTTGCATTTTGCATTTTAAATGCTTTTCTAAAAACCATTTTGCATTTTGCATTTTAAATGCATTTCTCAATGCATTTTCCATTTTAAATGCTTTTTTGCAACATTCTTCCTGTTATCTCCACTCATCTTTTTATCATAGACCCCGTATATCAGTCGGTCCTCAACCTCGCTATGAGAGATAATTTACGTCTGTCAAGTTGCTACTTGGTAGGAGCCCTGGCAATTAAGTGATACCATTAAAAAAATACAGATTCAAATAGTGAACACGGGGCCATGATGCTGTAATATTAAATTTTAGATAGCAGTTTCTATTTTTTACGTTGCCAATATTAGTGCCGAGCAAATTTTTTACTCTACTGTTAGGCACATGTTCATCAAATGCAATACTTGTCTTCCGAGTTCAGCACCAGTTGAATGTCTCTTTTCACATGGAGGTATAATCATGAGACCTCATAGAAGAAAGATGAGTGATGATGTTTTTGAGAAGCTCGTTCTTCTAAAATCTAATAATGGCAAAGGCTACATAATATAGAATATATATTGGTTTTCTCAAAGTTGTATTATATTATCTGTGGATTTTTTAGTGCGCCTGCTTGGAGTTTTTTGTGACAATCTATGGTCAAATAATGGGTGCGCACTAGAAAACAACATTTTATATTGTCTGATTGTCTCACTGTCCTGTATTTCTTTATTGTTCACTGGTGGATGTCCCCTCACTAGAGAGTTACTACACAAATGATGATGGCCCTAAGAAAATGACAATATTTAGAATTAATAGATTCTATTATATTCCACTCAAATACAATTGTTTTTTACACAGGACATATCAGTATGTATGATTTGTTATTCCACAAGTAGTTCTACATTGATGTCCATTATTAAATGACAAAGTTGTTTAAAAATTCAATAATTATTTTGAACCTGAGAAACCATTTTGCATTTTCAATGCATTTTGAAAATAGGTATTTTGCATTTTGCATTTGAAATGCTTTTCTAAAAACCATTTTGCATTTTGCATTTTCAAATGGAAAAGTTTTGACCCATTTCCATTTTGCATTTCAAATGGTTTTGGGTACCCATTTTGCACATCTCTGTATATATTGTACACCAATACGTACATTTGGACTTTTAGAAAGAACACATCTGTACAGAGGTACAAAAATTAAAACTAGTATCAAAACATACTTACTATGGGCATTTAATTTGCTCGCCACTAAAACATTCGCCTTGTCTTCTGCAACCGAACGTTTGATCATATCACACGACCGCGTTCATTCAGTCTGAAATACAACAGTGTTGCGAGTGGACATCACGTTCCTTACGTTCTAAGTTCGAATTTATTTTATTTAAACTACTTACAGTTAACACACATCAGAAGGTAAGAACTAAATTACTTACTTACACTAAATATGTTCAATTTTCAAAATAAAACCATAACCTAATTCATAAATATAAATAAATACCTGATCAATTCCAAACACAATTTTTTTGTCATTTAACCGCTGTAATCGGTTGTTTTGAATGTATTGTGTATTTGCGGTGAAAATTTTTTATACTCAATATTTATTTACTGTCGGTGAAAATTTTATGTAATGACGTTTTTTTCGTGTTGCGTCATAGTGTTGCTATGGTTACGCTAACAAACTACAGAATTAAACGTTTCACGTGCTGGCCACATTTTCCCGTTTCCACCGTAAAATTTTATCGTCCCTTAAATCACATTGGTTTATGATATGAAAATGTTAATAATTGGTAGCTGGGTTTATAGATAGATAAAGCGTACGATATGAAATCAATCGAATGAAGCCAGTAGGTAGATACTAATTATAATTGACATATTATGTTGTGTCGTGTAATTTTGTAGTTTATCCACTTTCATTGTCATTGCTTACACGAATATTTTTATTCAGCGTTACAATCATATGCATCACAAAAAGTTTTTCTAATTGATGCTTTTTTGTATTATTTATAAAACATTCATGTTTTTTAATATTAGGGGATGAATTTATAAGTACAATATTATCCCTCTGAAAGGAAGGTACTCCGCCAACTAGGAGTTTATACTTTCCACTTCCGCCAAAGATTTCAGCACTTTTTTAAAATCTTCTAATCATTGCACGATATGGATCGTGATTTTGATTTTACATAAAATGATTTTGCATTTTATATAATTATTTTTGACTGGGGATATCATATTTTCACTGGCTCCAGACGGCTGGGGGCGTTGATACTCTTAAGCGGTACTTACATAAAATAATATGGAGAAAAAAAATTATGCTGTGTTGACATGTATGAAGTACGAATAAAAAAGGCCGTAAAATTTCATGATACCAAAACTCATCATAAATATATTAACTTGTTGTATATTTTGCACATAAGATAATATTGACTGATATGAACAAGACTGTACCAGACTGTATTCGACTGTAAATAATTGATTCATTGTTTAATTGATTCATCGCCAATTGAGAGATTGTTTTATATAAGTAGGTAGAGATGACACAAGTGTGTATGCGTTTGATTGTTGGAATCATAAGTTCATTGGGTTATTGAGGAAATTATTGCAGGTGTGTAGAAATAGAAAAAGACGAAGGATCAATTAATATTTGAGAAACCGAACTGATTGATGCCCGAGTAGAGAATGCCAATAGATCTGTAATAAATTACGAACCTATTTTGTTACTTTCTGAACAATGTAATGAACATCGCAAGAAAAGGGCTATTTATTGGTACACATGTGTGTGTGTTGACAAAAAATCATACCTATATTTGCTTTCGACGATATTAGAAAACCTATTGAAAAATGGGTTTCTCTTAGCGTCGGTAACTCTCAACTTTCTCACACCTAACAACTGGATCCACTCTAATTTTGTACTAGCGCAGACCCGTGAAAAGTCATGGCGTATTATAATTCCAGTTGTGAAAAAACAATAAAAATAATTTTCTGTTCAAAACATTATATTGTAGGTAGGTACCTATTTTACCGCTTGTCTAAATTATTCTTTTCGCAAGTCACAAGCAGTTCCAATTTTGAAAATGTCACTATAATTCAAAGCAAATTTGAATTCATCGAACACAGACAACCGAAATTAGTATGTTTGATTATGATTTAATTTTAATTTGTTAGATCATTTTTCCTACGCAAGTACTTTTTAAACATATTTCTGTGGTGCAAAATGTCATGTCGTAGTTTCATTTGTCATAATGATAATTCACGTCATCATTTTTCTTCTTTATTTTACCTATTTCTGATATTAGTAATCATCATTTGAAATAATGGTAATTATTCGGAATCGCTGGACAAGGATTATATGAAATATTTTTAAATAAAACCTTCTGATTTACCTTAATTACTATAAAAGGAATCTGACTGCATTTGGGATATTTTTAATTATAGCATTTTAATTTTTAGTTACGTAAATCGAAAATTCACTTTCGTTGTATGGGATGACAGCTGGAATGATTTCTGTTGATAAAATTTTCTTTTGTTGATTTGCTGATACGAGTGGCTATATTTTTTACCATGTGCAAATACTAGGTAGGTACTATTTAAGCCAAACTCGAAAAATAAAATAAAGATATTTAGGTATGTTTTATAAAATAGAAAAATTAAAAAAAGGTGAGGTTATTATAGGTTAGGTTGGTTTATTATTAGGATTTAGGTTAGGTTAGGATAGATTGGATATTATAGGTTAGGTTGGATTATTATAGGTTAGGTTCGATTATTATAGGTTAGGTAGGATTATTATTAGGATATAGGTTAGGTTAGGTTAGGTTGGATTATTATAGGTTAGGTTAGGTTGGATTATTGTAGGTTAGGTTCGATTATTATAGGTTGGGTTGGATTATTATTAGGATATAGGTTAGGTTGGATTATTATAGGTTAGGTTAGGTTAGGTTGGATTATTATAGGTTAGGTAGGATTGTTATTAGGATATAGGGGTAAAATTCGGTTTATGGGAATCACTCAAATAACCGAAATTGAACTTGATTTAGACTAATTTAGGGCTGGGGAATCCGAATCTGTAAGAATTAGGTGGGGGTCGGCACTATTAACTGAGTTATAGGGTTTTGAAATTTCGTACGCGATACATAGAAACCATGTTTTATTTATCAATTATGACATAAGAAAATCAAATTAATGACTTTTAATTAATTACTTTGACATTTCAGAAGTGCCAACCAAAAAATAAAAAGTGTTGCCATATAATAATAATATTTTTTTACAAAATAGGTTAGGTTTTTAGTTTGGGTTAGAGTAGGCAGAAGAACATGGGAAAAAGGTATTAGAATTAAATCACAAACCAGTCTATACAAACCTAGCGTAGCCCACAAACTACTTGAAAACTGGGATATAACTCTAAAGGGGACGCGAGCAGGCGTTATTAAAGGGGCATTTTTTTGTAACAGGAAATACCATGGAAAAAAGGTATTAGAATTAAATCACAAACCAGTCTATACAAACCTAGCGTAGCCCACAAACTACTTGAAAACTGGGATGTAACTCTAAAGGGGACGCGAGCAGGCGTTATTAAAGGGGCAATTTTTTGCAACAGAAAATAACATGGAAAAAAGGTATAAGAATCAAATCACAAACCAGTCTATACAAACCTAGCGTAGCCCACAAACTACTTGAAAACTGGGATATAACTCTAAAGGGGACGCGAGTGGGCGTTATTAAAGGGTAATTTTTTTGTTATAGAAAATCAGTTAGGTTAGGTTATATATATATATAAATTTAATATTTACAAGATTTTAAATAATAAACTACAAATCTGGCAAATGATATTTAATTTTCTGAATTTTCCATGCATTGATATTATTATTATATGGCAACACTTTTTATTTTATGGTTGGCACTTCTGAAATATCAAAGTAATTAATTAAAAGTCATTAATTTGATTTTCTTATGTCATAATTGATAAATAAAACATGGTTTCTATGTATCGCGTACGAAATTTCAAAACCCTATAACTCAGTTAATAGTGCCGACCCCCACCTAATTCTTACAGATTCAGATTCCCCAACCCTAAATTAGTCTAAATCAAGTTCAATTTTGGTTATTCGAGTGACTCCCATAAACCGATTTTTTTCCGGATATAGGTTAGGTTAGGTTGGATTATTGTAGGTTAGGTTCGATTATTATAGGTTAGGTTCGATTATTATTAGGATATAGGTTAGGTTAGGTAAGGTTGGATTATTATAGGTTAGGTTAGGTTGGATTATTATCGGTTAAGTTAGGTGTGTTGGGTAAGGTTTGGATATAGGTTAGGTTAGGATTTAGGTAAGGTTAGTTTAGGTTTGGTTATTATAGGTTAGGTTACTATAGTTTAGGTTAAATAAAACAATAATTATAATAATACCTAAATATAAATAATTTAAGTTTTTTAAGTAACATAGAAATATTTTATTTTTCGAGTTTGGCCAAAACAGTACCTAACTAGAATTTGCATTCTGAAATGATTCAAATTCTAGCTACTCGTATGTATTCTAGCTACTACTACCAGAGAAAATGTCATCAACAGAAATCATTCCAGCTGTCATCCCATACAACGAAAGTGAATTTTCGATTTACGTAACTAAAAATTAAAATGCTAAAATTAAAAATATCCCAAATGCAGTCAGATTCCTTTTATAGTAATTAAGGTAAATCAGAAGGTTTTATTTAAAAATATTTCATATAATCCTTGTCCAGCGATTCCGAATATTTACCGAAATAATTTCCTCTATCAGTACATATAAAGAGAGGAACTTTTATTATTTGATCTAGCGACTATTTAACCATTCTCTCGATAAGCACTATCTATAGGATAATGCATTATTTTCTATTTACGATTTATGTATTTATCCGAATCCGAGTTTACTCGTAATAGAATAAGTTAGCCGAGTTTTCTACATATTGCAAATATTTATTTATTATGGTGGATAGTTATCGAGATGAAGGTGAAAAACCCACTACTCTCTTTCCCTTACTACTACTTACAGCGCCCTTGAGCAGCTTTTTCACAAAAACGGCGCTATACAAGTAAACCAAATATTATTATTATAATTACTTGGATAAATACTTAAAGGTTTTTAAATTACTTAGGTAGGGAGTGTCTAATAAAAATTTAAAATTCTTCATAGTAATATGATTTTTTTATTGATTAATAAACACCCTTATAACTTTCTAACACTTTTTTATTAAGGCGATGCCATACGTAGTAATGCAAAATCATGTGTTTTTGGTTTGAAAATTTGGTCGCCTAGAAATGTTTCAGATGCTTTAATTAAATACTGCTAGTAGAATACATCTTGGCCTTTGAAATAATCGAGTATTTTTTAGATAAGTCTTTTTATGAGCCCTGAAAAAAAATAATGTAAAGGCCTATGAAAACTGCTTTAAAGTTCAAAATCTCCTACTTACGAACCCATTTTCGGTTATGATTTTATTGTATAATGTGGAAAATTAAATTATTTTTTAAATGATCGAAAAAAATTAAATATTTGTGCATGAACATCCACAAAATAAAATAAAAGGCACTTTTTGGCCATGTTTTTTTCTTGCATAAATCAAAACAGGCGGATGGTGTTAAGCGGGAATTTAAACCTAATCGCCATCTACGTAAGGGTTGTTATTGATAGCAGCTCAATTTAAAATATTACACGACGTAGTGCATCGCCTTAATGACCGGACTGGTTTTACATTATGACGTGCATCTTCAGACTAGCGTCGCCCTAGTATCGTGAAATTCCACAGCTTTTCTGTCAGGATTTTCTAGGACATCGTAACTATTTTCAGCTAGTCAAGTCTTTTACATCAAGAGTATTAAAAATAAACAAATGTGTTTTTTACAATAATGCATCTAATTTTAGTATTTAAAATATTACTTTTTTGGTTTGACTGAGGATTGAAGCTTCCTCCTCAGGGACTTGCTTTTAACTACTGTGAACATTAAAACTTTAAAAATAATATTAAAGATAAAAATTGCTTTGACTGTGGATTGAACCTGGGGAGGACAGGGACTGACTAAAATGAGTGAACTGCGCTATCACTAGAGCCAAGTCCTAATTGGATGGTACCGTGATTTATTGCGGTAAATTTTTATAAGGTCAATTATTTCCACAATTCTATTTCATTAATTCATTCAATCAAGAAAACAAAATCTAAATTCAAGACATACAGGTCTAAATTCAAGACAGACATATGCCATCGTGGACTTTTCTGTAGGCCTTTTTAAGATATACAATTCCGTAGAACATTACTGTGATGAATCTCATATGGTTTAGCCAGCGTTAGCAATGAAAGCGTCCGAAAATATATTTTTACGACTTAATTACAAAACACGGACTTTTATCTACTTTCTATAGGTATAATATATAAATATATATATCTTAATTTATAAGTAAAAACTTTCCTTCTTTTCTTTACCTTATGTATACTGTAATGTCACTACTCCCCAACTGAAACATGAGAAACTTTTTTTTTTTCTCTATTGAATTTGGTAGTTACGTTTTAAAAGGAAAAAAAATATTGTGATTAATTTTTAGGGCTATATGTTTTTCTTCTGTAAATCTGTCATATGTATGTATTTCAAATTAAAACAAACAATATAATATATATACGCCTTCCGGAAAAATTCTCTAAACGATCGTGAAAATTCTATCAAAATCCATTGCATAGTTTATAAGAACTAAGCGCACAAACAGACAGTTTTTATACTATTTAAAGAAGTACCTACAGTATAATAAGCAATAAAATCAATTCAAAATATAAAACGAGTGGTGCATTTTTCAGGGAAAAGAAAAAATGCTATCGTGTGTTGAAAATAATATCAATACCAATCTATCACGAAATCTAGTGTATTATATCCAAGAGTAGATTGTATATTACATGAATGTTTTATTATATTTGATTGATATCTGTAATATGATAGGAACATGTTTATTTCGTGTCAACTCCTGCGGATGTCGCATGTAAAATTTAAAGTGAGTGTTGTGTGCTGATCGCATGATATACCCGTATTACCTCAAGGTTTATGTCGACTTCTGTCTGCCTCATGTACTGAAGAGACAAACCATTAAAAGCCTGTTATGGGCGAGTCCATAATCCCCGAAGTAAGCTATTTTTTCCTTATTTCTGGTGGAAGTGATCAAAGATTAAGTATCAATATTATTTCGAAGATAATCACTTTATTGTTCCTTCTGAGCTTAGTAGTTGAAAGGTCTTATGTAAGTTGGCGACATCACTTTTTTTTCGAATCGACATAGATCACACTTCTAGGGATTATCTGTTCTGTGGTACAATGCGTTAGTTTACTTTGTGGTTTCCAACTGAAGTGATACGAAAAAAAACTAATGGCAAGTCATTTTTTCGCTTTTTGAATGGAACTTCTCGTGAATTTGAGACGTTATTTTTTGTCGCATTAGCGTTATTTGGTTCTGTAAATTCGTCTAGGCTTTTCCTGCTATCAAATGCAAATTTTATTGTTTTTTATACGTCTGGTTTTCATGTTCAAATAGGTTCCTACCTACCATTATTTTTATGAGAGTGGAATTACATTTTACTGATGATTTTCGTCGTTATAAATAATCGACACTGAAGTCGTTCGAAGATGCATCTTACGGTGTTAATTGTGGTCCCAAGCCGCAGATAGGAAGTAGGAATAAAATCTTTTTTCCAAAATGTGGGAATTTTTGTACAATGTGAGAGTATCACAGCAAAACTCCAATACCCTTCAAATGGGTGAAATCTCGGCAGGAAATTATCTCTTCGAATGTTACTTCCGTAAAAATGGATTTACTTCACTATATGGAAAACTTTTATCGTAAGTAGGTATAGGGTTTTCCAATAAGAAGTGTTATTTTGTTATGTATATAAATAAAATTTTATATACATAAACACACACTTGCCACAAACTACACACCACTTCTTATCACTTATCACTTTCTTATCACTTCTTTTATTTTATTATGTATATAAATTAAAAATGACAGCTTCAAAAGTGACATCTACCGAAATAGCGGGCTATTCAAAATAACACCTCTTATTGGAAAACCCTATATATAACTACACTTTCGTGATACATACATATTCGTACCACCTACATATTTTATATATTTATATATTATACCTGCATGTTTTTTTACTATGTAACTTTCGCCAAAAGCACTGATATGCTATAAGAATGTTATATATTTTCGGATTTTGATTAATTTAAAAAAATACAAATTTCGTTTGTGTGTCTGAGTCAGCGCTTTTCACAATTCTATTGAAATGATTTTATCATGATCTATGCTGGTAATAAATTATAATTTCTTCAATAATAGCTAAATTACTTTGTGGCGTCATTTTAGTTATAATGAAAATAATTGATAATGTTCTTCTTTAAAAAAATCTAAAAATAACAAAGCTTGTTTTACAAACAAAATTTCAGAGGTACCTGATTTTTACTTGCACACTGGACTGATTTAAACCCACGAATACCCAATTTTTACCGATTTATAACAAGTTTCTCGTTAACTCTTTAAGTTTTTATGTTCCAAAAAAAATTGTTAATCTATACATTTGTTATGCCGAAAAGTTAATTATTTGAAAATCCCTCAATAGAAAAAAATCGCGCAAAATAAGCTCCAAACATTATTAAATTCACGTTTTGTTCTATAGTATATCTTTAAATGAAACTTAAGCATTTTTCGAGAGATTTTTGCTCTATTTCAAACGAGTCGTGTTTTATTAAATATTTTCACAATTTTCGCTTAAATATTGTTGTTTTGTAATATTAGCGCGCTCCCTCTATCATTCGTATTTACATATCTCCCTTTCAAACCATTTTTGAACGCTTACTACGGGGCCTTAAGTAAAATTTCTTGGTTCTGAAAACATAAATATAAAAAAAATCTGATATTTAAGGAAACTTTTTGACTGCTTATAAATATAAAATCCCTCTCATTCGGATGAAAATTCGATGTCTAATGTCTATCATCTTACGTCAAGTTACTTAATTGCATAATACTCGTAATACTTATGAAAAAAATGTTATTATATTCCGCTTAGTAGACAAAATGCTTGTTTACCTCAGCTAGTTTTCCCACTAATTACAAAAAAAAAGGTTCTAAAAAAACAGCCGCCACGAGGCGATCATAAAAAATTATCGTCGTTATTCTGTTATCAAACCTACAGAAAATCAGCATGAAAATAATATGTTTACCCGATTTGGCTGAATAAACAGGTTTTTTTCTTGCCCTGACGTTGAGTTTTCTATGCGGCAGTAACACTTACATAACGTTTTTCCGTAAAAGGGTAGACAGGGACAGCAAACTCCTTAAAATAATATTATGTTGTATTTTCTTATTTGCAATGTTTTCTACTGGACGATTTCTGTTACAACATATAGTGTTTTGCGGGATATTTCAACTTTCACCGATAGATGTAATCTAATTGTTAATTTAAAATCGTTTTGATTATTTTCTTTCCATGTAAGGAATCCCAATATTGTGTATTGCGACGAAAACGTATCAATAATTTCAAACATTCAAGTCATCAGAATATTGCAACGTTAATATTTACATTATTAAATTGTGTTTTTGTCTGGTTGGTTATCCGTTGCCCGCGATACAAAACTTTTATAAAAAGCATCCAGAAGAATTTATATTATTATATATTGCATATATTTCACTACTATTAAAACTATCCTTATCTCCTTATTTAATGCGTGAACTCTCACAACATAAACCTAATGTTCTGCCTCTTCTGCCCTGATGATAGACACTGCAATGCTGTCCGAAACGTTGGCTAAAGAAGGAGTTAGCGCAACACGGCATAACACCCCAAAAACAAATAACAAAAATACTTTTGGCCGTGAAAATCTTAAATCATATTTTTTCTAATTGTTAGAATTTATTTTTAGGGTTAAAACCGTGTTGCAGCACCTAATACCCCAAAAATAAATCACCGTAATACTTTTGGCCGTGAAAATCTCAAATCATACCTATTTGTTAGAAATTCAACATAATATTATTAGTCCAAAGAATAAACTAAGGAATCAGCTTTTTTATATTTCGCACAAGTAAACATTATTTTTTGTATAATCATATTTAATAAAATTAAAACACGAGTATGGCGTCGTGTCTTATGTTTTAGATAATAAGTGGAGGATATTTCAAAACTTCACAGTTGGAAATGAAGTTGAAAATATTTACTGTGACCTTGAAAATCTAGATACAAAAGCTGTGTATCAGAGCTGCTTCAGAAAACAGATTTCTTCTTTATTATATGAATATATTATGAATCTGCCTGATGTTCTGCAAAGTTCTGTCTGCTTATGCAATATACAAGTACCTCCACAGGTAGTCGCATTTAACAGTTGTTTAAACTTACATACCTAGATATACCTAATAACTCAGTGTTGACTACGCTTTGTACTCCTCTTGTAATTGTGATTGATAAAACCGTGTGAGTTTATAACAAAGGTGGCCATGAGAACAATCTCAACTATCAACTCGCAATCTAAATGTAGAAGAAGATTATACCGACTAGAATACAAAATGTGTGTTTTTCTCAAATGTACCGAATAGAATGTTAGTCTAGTAAAAGTATTTATACAATACAAAGAATTAGTGCACTTTTACAACTTTAGTCCAATGATTCCCAAAGTGAAAGATACGCCCTCTGGGGGCGTTGGTGTGATCCAGGGGGCGATCATGGGATCAGGGACGAGGGGGCATTAAAGTGCAATAAAGTTGTAGCGAGGGCAATAATAAGAAATACCTGAAATAATAAAAAAAATCTACTTAGGTAGGTTCTCTTTAAAGGAAACGTACACTGAGAAAATGAGTATTGCTGATTAATTAAGAATCTCTTCCAATTATTCGTAATCCGGTTAAAAATGGAATAGCGGGCCCTTGAGAATTTACAGATTTCCTGATAAACTTTGCATTTTCACGATGTCGGTTTTCATAAAAATCATAATATGTTCGAATTTCGACGTTATATATTATCAAGGAAAATGCAGGTGCATGAACACGTGTTCCGATACAGTAGGCATTTACTAAAAGTTTATCGGGAAATGGCCTGAAATCCCGCTTATAACCAGATTACCAATAATTTGAAGAGATTGTTAACAAATTAGCAATACTCATTTTCTCCGTGAATAATATATAATGTCTTAACAAATTCTCTTGCTAATTATGCGAGTTTTTCTTGTTTTCTGCACGACCGAGTGAATAAAATACTTGAGTCGGGTCATGTCAAGAGTCTATGTATGAGACGAATGTGAATGGTTCCATCCACGCGACGCCCCCGCACAACGCACTGAGCCGCTCTCAGCTAGCAAGTAAGTTAATAAATACCTACTTTAACATTGATAGGAAGGCCCTTACACATATTTTTGCCCTTTTGCTAATTAGAAGCAGCGCAGTGCGCTGTGCGGGCATCGCTCATGTCCTCCCTGCCCATCCCTGCGGAGAAATGGCGAGATGGTTAGTTAGTTAGTTAGTTCTATTAGTCGAAAGGGTGATTTGGGTAATTGGGGCGCTTAACCACATAAGGGGGGGGGATAGTTAGCCACATAAGCTTGGGAAACTCTGCTTTAGTCGGTTCATTAAAATCAACGCACTTTGATGTGAAATCAGTCCGTTAGGAAATAAGATCAATGTGATACTACCGCGTGAAAAGACTACCCGTGAAGCATCAGGTTTGAATTCTAGACTAATCAGTTCCAATTTTGAAAATGGCAAATAAAATAATTCTCTGTTAAAAAATATTATATTTTAACGCTTGTCTGAACGTTCCGATAAATCAAAGTTCCAATTTTGAAAATTTATATTTTATTTAAAATACTTAACCTCTCCAGCGTTTTAGGATCATATATGACCGATCGTCAATATTTTTTTCTTTTTTTTCTATCAGGGAAATAATAATTCTTTCCAGTTTCTCTCGAATATTTATGAATGCTATTAATAAAATCCTAAAAATAGCCAAAACGAATAATTTATATTTCGCGCCACTATCGTAACAATCGGTTTAAATTTTAAAATATTTTTTATTGTTGAACGAGAATAAAATTAATTTCCAGTTTTATTACAAATTCCCCGAACAAAACGAATATGTTTTCTCGAAATATCGAGTTCTCTCAAATTTCATATGATTAGAGTTAAAAATTAAGTTAAAATGTGGTCAGCGTTTTTGATAAACATTTTTCACGTTTGATATTTAAATTATATTATTAAGAAATAGTAATGTTTATTTCAAATTCATAGGGAAAGATAATGTTATCTAGTTTCTAAAACAGTATTAGTTTTAAAAAAATTTTAAAAAAAATTAGATGTATATAGCGCATTTGAAATACTCGGAAAATATTGCAAAACGGAACAAATGTGTTGAAAGTACTGAAGGGTTAAATTTGTAGAAAATTTGAACTATCTGCAGCTGCATAGACAGCTCATTTTAGTAGTATTTTGATGATAAAATATTGATTTTAAACGAAGATCAAAAATTTAAAAAAATTGTTCAAAAACTGCCATCGAAATTTAATCCAATTTATGATTACAGTATGATAAAAATAATGTAGTGCAGGTACCTACCGATTGTGCCATTTTGCAAAAATCTCAAAGCTTCACCTCAAGGACGCTGTACAATTTACAAGTACCTACATAACAAAATATGAATCGAGATTTTCACGACCAAAAATTATTATCTTGATTATTTTTGGGTTATTGTTTTTTTTTTGTATTGCGCTTCCTTCTTCTATAGCCAACGTTTCAGACACCAACTTATGATTAAAACTGTAACGCTGTCTGCAACGTCGGCTAAAGAAGTTGTTAGCGCAACACGGCGTAATAATCGAAAAATAAATCAAATATACCATTTATCTTTTTTTATTTTTGAACTTATAATTGTAATATTTAATCATTGAAGACAATATTAGCAACTCAAACGAAAATTCGAAACAAAAAAATCAGAAAATGATTCAGTCGCATCTAGTAATTGAACAATAACCTAAAGCCAATACCTTGCCGAAACATTTTCTGATTTTTCTGTTTCTAATTTTCGATTGAGAGTCGCTAATATTTTCTTCAATGATTAAATTATTATTTATCTGTTTGTGTTTACCTCCGAATGTAAGCCATTCATTCAGATATTTTACTGTGAATGTTTGATAAAGCCATTTGCCATTATTGAGATAATTTTTAATTAAATATTATAAAGGTCAGACAAGATATAAAATCTACGACGCTAGGTCAATTCAGTTTCAAAAAAGGAGATAAACATAACAAATTAATCGTTTCAATAATGTGTATTTCAAAATCTGTTATCTTACTAGCCACTATATTATTAAATCATTACCATACCATTTTTATATTAAAGTTACGGTGTGAACTTAGGCGCCGTTAACTAATACATATAATTCAGTGTGCCAATTGAACTCGTAATAATATTATTATTCAATTTAGTCGTTTATAAATTAAGTGGTAATTATCTTTTAGCTGTAGGAAGTTGAGAAATGATATCCATTCACAAATAATTTAGTATCTTATTACGATACACTTGTTGATATTTGTTACAACGTAGCTTATACGTGGTCTCATTACCACCGCACAACGTCTATATTATTTTATAAAAGTATCATTAGATATCAGTAATGTTCAAATAAAATAAGAAAAAATGTTGAGACTAATGATTAAATGTAAGTTCTTACTAAAATTTTAATTTAAACCAATTTCGTTTAAGCGATGATAATAAGTGGTAGGTGAGAACCTACTCATCATAACGAAAAACGTGAAATGTACGTGCCAATGAATAGAGCGTATAAAATTTAATATAAAATATATTGAAAAAATCATACATACGTAAAGAAAAGCTTCGTTAACGCTATCTTTCTATAAAATTAGAAATGGAAATATAATGAGAAACTCGTGAGAACATCTAATTTGTATTATTATTAAAGCATCCTTGGGGTGATGTTCATAAAAATTGGATTGTTATTTATTTATTTTTATTATAAAACATTGATATTACTACAATTTTAATAATGAAAAAAAATAGTCACTCACAAATAGTCCTCACATAAGCAGCTTGTCGGCAGATTACCATTTTACTTCAATTTAAAAAACATAACATAATATAATCATTTTGTTTGTAAATTTAGTTAAATTTAATTTCACGCAATGCAGACCAGTACTTTACGGATAGCCGTAATGTACTGGTCTCCTTTTCTGATTGTAGCTGCTTCCTTTATCAGTTTTCCACTATTCCTCCCCTGGATTATCATTTGGGTAATTTTTGTAGATAGGAATCTCAAATTCAAGCACACTTGGTCAGTTTGGTAAATTTTGTACCTCGAAGACAAATTTAATTAAAAAAATTGATTTTGTTTTCTTACGGATTCTAGTTCCACAGAAACTAAAGCCTTTCCTTAGTACAGTTTACTCATTTGTCTCGGAACATATTTCTTTTTTTCCGCAGTGTGGAAACACCATTTTTACATACCCACTAATCTAATTTGGTCCGGTTTTTCAGCTTACGTTTTATGTGTTATCATGATTATTGATATCGATGTCATGGAAGGTTTCCAAAAGGTTCAAAAGGTGTTAAATGATTTCAGAAATTAATTTTCGCTTGGTTTCAGCAATTCAATATCAATAACATATCGGGTGGAAAATATGATTTTGTAAATAGTAGATAGTTACATTATTAGGTAGGTGTAGGTACCTCTACATGTAGAATTCTTTTTACCAAACCGTTTTACTGAAAATGGTTTGTATCGCCAACCCCCCATTATCATTAGTGGTGCCCGGTGCATGCAGCGCATCAGTCACCACACCAGTTGACCATAACAGTGCAGTTGCGCCAGGTGCCATGGTGGGTATGGCACCCGAACCAGCTTGTTGTTTCGACCTATTGCCCCCCCGACAAGGGGCAAGTGTCATTTCACACGCCACTGATTACGCTCGATTTCTTCTTCTTCGTTTTTTTATGCCTTCATTCAGTGGATATCGCAATATTGTACTATCAGCATTTGAGTATTTATCTACTAATGTCTCAATTCTGAATATATTATGTTTGCTCTTATTAAAATATATAGCCTATTTATTATTAGGAAGTTGTGATATTATGATATACCCACAATATATTTCATTATAGGTAATATGGTTCGGTTCCACGATTGCATATCGGAATAATTAATTGGTTTTCCTAGGACGGGTTGTTTCAAGGAGTTTTCAAAGTTGATTTGCAAGATTATGTGAAGGTTCTGTTCAAGTTATATTATTATATCATTATTGGCCAATCGCTTCACAAAAAACTGATATCAAAACAAAACTTGATTAGAACCTTCACAGAACTTGAAAATCAACTTATAAAATTTGAACAATTCATCAAACTTCAAAAATGATTTTCAAGTTCTGTGGAGGTTCTATTCATGTTTAATTATTATATCATTACTGACCAGTTACTTAAAAAACTGAAATAGTAACAGAACTTGGATAGAACTTGAAAATCAACTTTGAAATTTGATGAATTGTTCAAATTCTGTGAAATAACCCGTCCTTAGGGTATAACAAAACATACCTACCTACACCCTAAGGCAGTAATTCAAATATAAAAAATAATTAATAACACCATTGAAAAAAAATCTTTCATAATAATATGTTCCTGCAACTAACACTAAAAAAGAAAGACAATAATCATTGTTGTGTTTCTACCGCAGCTGTTTTGCGCAGCATATTGCACGGAAGTGCCCATTTTCGTGTTCATGGGGTGTGAAGAGAACGCGTTTTAGGTAGTAGATAAGTACCTGCCTAGCAATTTCTTCGTTCCCAACGGTATGGTACGGATATAAAATCATTAAAACTGACAACACATGTTCCATTTTCAAATAAGAGTTTTTATGCAGTAGATTCGTAGATAAATTTGACAGAATTCTTTTAGAGGTAGATAGAGCCAGTGGTTTATTTATGGATAGAGCCTTACCCCTCGACCACCTCGACCAGCAAGCGGGGGGTAGCGAGTTCATACCCGGCGTGCGCAATTTTTTTTTATTTGATTAATTTGTGTTATTTCATGAATTACTCATTAAAATAATATATATATATATATATATTTACGGCACGTTCCGGAGTGGAAGATACTCTCAGTATCGCCCTGGTGTAAGACCACCATTCAGAATTGAAACGTTGCTTGAAATGGCTTTGGCCGTGTATGGTGACGAGATCTGAATATTCAGGTACTTTCCCACCTTCCTCTTCCCATCTCCTTCCCCTCACCGTTACATTCAGCCTTACAACATACCCCAATTGGGGATGTCATAGTCTCACTGGCTCCAGACGGTTGAGAACAGCTGGGACTCTTGTAGGGTTTCACATTAAAAAAATACAACTATGATACCAAATTTATACAAATCCTTCGTTACTCATTATCATAATTTGTTTAGGCACAGGTGTTACATTCGAATATGAATGTTTATTTTTTAAAAATACCTGAATTTAACGGAAACATCATTAGCGAGTATGTACAACTAAAAGGGGAGTAAATATTGTAGGTATAAGTTACCTTGGATGAAAGTACAAAGGTTGTCCAAATAAAGTCAATTAAAATGAAGAGCTCTGCGATCGTTTAAATGGCAACACTAAGATGGTTGAAAGCAATGCGGTTCAAGTGAATATTTTTCACATCAATATCAAACGGCGCACAGTGGGCTGAAAATCGCCTTTCATAGACGTAGAAACTTGAATTTTCAAGGGTATTTTCTTTGGCCAGAAATGAATTCTGCTGATCATTACTATGCTATAAAATTTCGTATGAAGCAATTGCGTGTACAAATGAAGGAGTTATCATTTTTTTAAGATAATTTTTTATGGCACTGACATTAAAAATGAGGCTATCTCTGGAATCATAAGGTTGGACATTATATCCTTACATTATATCCTTATACTACTATTTATTTGTATTTTTTTGACATACTTCGTATTGTGGCGCAACTTGCGCTTTTTTAAAAAAAATCCTCAAAGTTGAAAAAAAAACTTTTTCATGTTGATGATTCATTTTAATGCTTAAATGCTTTACATATGAGTATGCTTTGTCTAGTTTACAATATTTTATTTACACTGCAAGCCAAAACAGTTTAAGAAATCACAAAAGTTAGTTTTTTTATTTATTTATTTTGTATTTAATTCGTAGAACTCCATTTATTTTTGAAAAATTTTATTAAAATTAAATATAATACTTGCAGAACTTGAAAATAACTTATAATTATTTTACAACTTTGAAGATTTAAAAAAAAAAGCTCAAGTTGCGCCACAATACGAAGTATGTCAAAAAAATACAAATAAATAGTAGTATATCTGTGTGGAAGGATATAATGGCCAACCTTACACGTACACTCGTACACGCAAAAAAAATACTCTTGAAAATTCAAGTCTCTATGTATATGAAAGGCGATTTTCAGCCCACTGTGCGGCGCGGCGCTCATAAATTAGTGGTAATAATTACTATGGAGATGATTCTACATCATATTCTAAGGTAATTTAATATTGGAATATGTTATTTTTAACACTAGAAGCTAGATAATTGGATGGCGAATTTTTTTTGTATTTTTGAAATGCACACAGGTATAAAAACCAATAAACGATTTATTGCAGATGTTAAATCAAATTTTTTAAAGTTTGGGAAGAAGCACGCACTTTATTTTAAATAAAAATTGAATAGTCATTTTCCGCTCAGTCAACCATCTGAGTCAACTGGAGTCAACCTTCACAGCAAAGCCACGCGTCATTTGGACGTTTAAGTAGGGGGTTTTTAGGTAACAAATTTATAAATACAAGGCTAGCCAGGTAAACTTTTAAACACCCATATGAGGTAAAAATTGTAAGGCGCAATGACGCCGCTCTATTTGTGTAAAGAACAGTAACTTTAAATTCAGTAAATTTAAATGATTTACCACTTCATGGCAAATAAGAATCTAGAAAATGAATAATACAAGAAAATGTCATTTGAACAATTAGAACATAAATAAACCAATCAGAACCTAAAATAGTAATTAATAGGGATTAGAACCTAAAATAGTATTTGTTTCCAAAATCGGTGTTGCCATAGGCAAGAAAGTTTTAATTTCCTATTTCTACACGGCTAGTACCTCCTGGCAGTGATGCCATTCCTACCGAAATTTCGGTAGATTTACCTATTTCGGCAAAAATCTACCGAATCTTTTTGAAAATTTTGAAAATCTACGGCATTTAGTTAGATTCATAGACAATCTACGGAAGTTGGTGAAAATCAATTGATTTTTTTTGAAAAACTACTGAAAATTTTTAAAATCTACCCACATTTACAAAAATTAGAGAAGTTTTTCATGTTGTAGGGAAATCGTATCTTTAGAAAGTATTTTTGTTGACGACGTCACGAAAAAAAATATTTAACAACCATTTAAAAAGTTCTAATTTCGTACATGCAACTAATAAAAGCGGTGTTTCTAATGTTTATTTCCTAATAAAGTGCCTTTTATCGTAAATTTTGAGCACTGGCCATGTTAAGTAGATTCAAGATAATAAATATAAGAATATACAGTTACAACTAATTATTATTAACTAGGGGAGGTATTTATTACAATCCATTTACAATGGGTTCTTCCTAGATTGTGTGTCCTCGCACGCCCCAAATTCCTACCCTTTAACAATATAAGTAATAGTTTCAGGTATCACAATTTTAAACTATAATCAATTTTTCCAAGTCATTAAACAAGCCAGCAGTTGGTTGTCTTCTGTTTAATTAGTTAAACACGCCAAGGGGCTAAATGCACTAAATGTGGGTAAACATACCCTTACATTATACTTATATGTATAAGTACCTAGTTCATTACAAAATTATCTTATTTTCATGACTACAAGTATTCTTAAAAATCCCATTTCATCGACAAAAACACATTACAGCAGTGCACAAAAAATAATGCTAGGTTAGGACATGCTACATTCAAAGCCTATCTTGCAGCCGTCTGGTCATGCTTGGCATCTTCTGAAACTTTTTCAGGTCCAGTAATGTTTAAACAAAAAAAAAAAAATGACGTGACTAAGTACGTTTTGAAAACACTTAATTTGTTTCGAGCGCTTTTCGCGGCAACAAAACTTTTAAATAAGTTGATCCGGCCTTGCAGCAGATTGTTGTGACCGAGAGCCCGGTGTGACAATAATATCTAATGTTTTCGGTCCAGATATAGTCAAGCGACTGGTGTGACAATAGTAAGCCTGGTTAGGAATAATTTTCAGGTAATTGGGACTATATTTGGAAATTGACCCAACCATAGCTTATACCTAAACATGTAGATGTAGTAAAATTAAATAGTGGTTTTGTTTTATTTCAGATTACACAGCATAAAATGGATTTAATTAATATGTGACACAATATTTCACTGTTATAATGGCACAAAGCATTTCTCTTTCCGTGGAATCCTCCTCCTTTGTTAATGTAGCACCATCTTTACTGCCACCATTTGGGCATCAGAGGCGCTATGCAAACCAAACACATAAACGGAGGAAAAACATATTTTGTACAAATACTCTTCCTCATCGAATAAAGAAAGAGAATAGTAATCAATCTACACTAAGGAGACAAGCAGATGTAATTCGATATATTCCAAGTAAAAAGGAAGATGGGGGAGAGTTGCAGCACAATCTGTTCTTCCAAACCTTCGCCCCGGGAATTCACTCTACTCCCATCTATAGAAACAAGGTTGATACAAACAATTCACAAAAACAAGCTTCGTCCTGTTCACTTGATGCTAAACCAAGCCCACAATTATCTCCTCCATCTTCCCTCGGTTCTAATATATACCTCAATGATTATGATTTATTTAAGTCAACAGTGAGAAGCGGGGTTCCCAGTATATCCCGGAAGGTGGACATAGAGAGGCAAGCGGTGAGCGGGACAACCTCGATAGGATTGGAAAGTAAAATAATCAAAAGAAGAGGAATATGCTGTGAAGTCAGCTGGATCTTAAGGCTCGCTCTGAGAGACACCACAGTGGGGAAGATATACAGAAAGCAAATAGGGTGGATAGTTTTTATTTTAATTATATTTGTACTTATCGGAGGATTATTAGTTCATTTCTCTAGCCAAATTTCTAGCTTACATTTAGTGACTTTTACGAATTTCACCCAAATCTCTCCAAAAATAGTATTAAACGCAACATTCTCTACAACTACCACAGCCGAGCCGATGTACTCTGAAGATGCAAACAGAACAATCCTAATTTATAATGTACCTGTAAGAAATGATCTTCCAAATGCACACTTGACAGCAATGACAAACACATCAGATGTATACAATAAAACTTCAACAAAGCAATCAAATTTAAAGACTGAATATATAGCTTGGAGAGAAGGTAATCTACAAAATAACTCGGTAAAACTGGATAACTTTACCAATGAACTGACTGAGTTATGTAAAGGATGCAGAAAGACTTTAGATGTGTGTATAGCGGTGGCAGACAGTGGCATTCCTGTCTGCAGACCAGCAGCCGATGTTGCAGATCCCACAGGTACATTACAATATTATGTACTTATAGTGTACATCTACCCCCTTATTCTTAGCCGTACCTTGTGTGGAAACTCCTTTAGCATCATTTACTTTCCAGGTTGCGGAGGACTCTGTGCTCTGGAAATAGAGGCCTGCCATCTACTGAATGCGAAATACTTCATATACACTTGCCGTCCCCTTGAAACTCTGCAGCCGTGCCAGGCGGATGAATGGCGTTGTGAAAATCATTTCTGCATACCAAAAAGTAAACGGTGCGATGGAAGTACTAATTGTTACGACCGATCAGATGAGACTGAATGTTGTGAGTCTGAACTTTTATCATAAAATAGGGCTTATCTACAAAAACATAATTTTCAGATAAACACCAATAAAGATTGGAATGCTCATATGCCCACCTGAATGCCCAACTTTATTTTTTAAACGGCTGTATGTACGAGATAGCTTCGTGTCACTAATAAATATGATTATGGCATTACCGAAACCAAGCTTAACTCAAAACACCAGTTTTTGTAGGTAGGCCCCTGTTCACCCCGAAATGTATCCATAACAATAATTTCTTTAATAAATATCATGCATGTGATTTATTTATCTGTTTTTGTTTTAGCTTGTAATCTGGTCACAAACTTTCACTGTGGGAACAAAACTTCTTGTTTAGATAATTCAAAGAGATGTGATGGAATAGTGGACTGTTGGGATGGAACAGATGAATTGAATTGTACAATAGGTATGCATAAATAGAAAAAGATATTCTATTGTATTATTTATAGAACGATGCAACGTCTCGAGCCGTTTGCGGTTGCTTTCCCATAATTTGTGGTTCAGCTCGCGCTTCAGTTTGCAAACATTATACACCATAATATTCTCGACGCCTCCAACTCTGCCAGTAAATCAAACTACATTGCGTATAACATATCGTCAATGCGCTTGCAAGACCGGCTTTGTGAGTTTTACCAAATTTTATAGGGAAAGCACAAAACTTCCCAGTTTTGTATTCAAATGCGTCAAAAAACAAAGTTTGAATGAGTATTAGGCGATTTAAACTGATACACATTGCCGAGATTGTGCCCGATTCCGTGATTTTTTAGAATTTTTTAGTGTAAAAAAAATTGCTGATAATTGACACATAGCCATTATTGCAGGAGCAACGACGATATATAAATTTAATTTCATTTTTATAATGTCTGTACAAACAGCTTCAATAATAACTGTCAACCAGAGTTGTAATTATTATGACTATGTACTACATAATTTGTTGATCTATAACAATGCTGCCTTTTCCTAGCCAATGGTTAATGAGCTGTCACAAAAGATGAGTGCTCGAGGAAGACTTTAATATAGGAAACCCATTACAGCATTACAATCATGTGACCAACAACAATAGATCAGGGGCGGAGAACCTGTGGCAAGATTAATTGAAAATAAAACATGTTTTGTATTTCAAAGAAATACATCAAATTAATGTTTTCATACTATCTAATATTGTTTTCTTTGCAGAATGTCCCGCTGATAAATTCCCTTGTAATAACGGAGAGTGCATCCAGCAAAGTTTATTCTGTGACGGGTTGGCGGATTGCGGCGACAAGACTGATGAGCCCACCGGCTGCGGTGGGGCGTGCGGAAAGCACGAGTTCAGGTGCGCCAACAGGAGGTGCATTGCTAAGTCCAGGGTATGCAATGGAATGGACAACTGCGGAGATATGTCGGACGAACTGAACTGTCCAAATGTGAGGACTTCTTGATTTTGTCTTCCAAAATCCAATAAAATAATGGAAAGATTAAGTACATCAGATATTATTTTGATCACCATAGAATGCCTTACCTTGTTGATAACAAAATTAAGGAGCTGCATAGAATAAAGTTCCTGCAAATATGAAGAATATTGGAGATTATCGATTTGAAAAATTTATCATGAAACTATTGGCTAGATTTATAAAATGATAAGATAGGGAGAGCCAAAATAAAATATCGGTGCTAAAGTGCTAAGACGAAATATTGTATTATATTTTGCCAAAATTCAGTACATTTCATTCTATAACCTTACACTTGAATTGAATTTATGAATTCATTATCAATAATGGTGTGTCTTGACTAGAGACTATATTAAGTTAATTATTATTTATTAACTTTCGATTAAAAAATATTGCCGGTAAAATGAATGAACTATTATTAAAATATTACAAAAACATAACTTTAGATCAATAATATCTACAACTAAACTACGTTTGCTGAATAAATAAGGCGATAAAAGTTCCATTATGTTGTGATTTTTCAATGCACACAGCATTTCCAAAATGTCTACTTTCTGCCCGGCCTCTATAAATTGCGTAGTCAACAAGGGCTCAGAATTGGAATACAGATAAATAATATGCAAATATGTTTAATTGGATTAATAAATGGCCTATGTATATTCTAATAGCCACGTGTTTTGAGTGTTTGAAATTGATGTTCACTATTTTTGTAGAAGATTTCTAGTACAAATTGTTAATAGACAATAATAAATATTATAGAAATGAGATGTAACGTTTGCGTGATATATTGATTTTATTTACCCTACAACCTTTGAACGCATAACCTGTGATGGTCTTCATAAACAAAAACAGTAATTAATATTTACCATATTATTATTACATGTGCACTGTCGTATCACTAATTTTATTTTATCCCAATGCATTGAACTTATCGACCCTTGTATTATTATGTACAAATATAAATCAATAATATCACATTTCGGTCGTGTATTTTTTGCACTGGCGCTACCCGACTCCGGGCGAATTTCTTTAATTTGTTTTAAATCGCTATATCTTCGAAAATAATCAAAATATTTTAATAAAAATTTCTACATAGTAACTCAGCATACCCAAGCTATAAAAGTACAAAACGAAAATCGAATATTATTTGAAACCTTGTAAAATGTTTATTACGGTCCGCCTATCGGTATTTGCTCATACCGGCTTCCTTTAAATACGCCCGACATCTCTCGCTCGCTTGCACATAGGAGTTGAAGAACAGAGAAAGAGATTCGAATCGGGTTTCACGGTCATAAAAACCCTCATTTCAGGAATTGAATTATTTCAATAACAAATAATATACTATCTTTTTGTTGAAATACCGATGTAAACGAAAGGCACGAAAATAAATATAAAAAACAGACTTGCATTCCAATTCGATAATTATGTACATATAGTTGGGACCTTTATAAAGAGATTGGTAATAGTAATATTATAACATTAATATAAAAACATTGAATAATTCGGTCTTTTCTGCCATTGAAATGAGGCCAGCGCAAAAGGTAAAACTACCCTTCCCGACCTTAATCATCAATCGACCGAACAGGTAGAGCTACCTTTCCCGGCCGAAGTATGATATCTTGCCAAAATTACCATAATCTATACAGCATTTGTTGGTTTACTACGAAACTTAGATCACAACACTCATAATAATTGAGGAGCTGGATGTTATAACAACTTAAACGCGCACAACCATGTTTTAGCTCCCACTACCCTTTTGGTATCTTCCATCCCTTCTTTAACTACTTTGTAAATATTACTTCTAAAGGTTTTACACAGATGGAGCTACATGCAAAAGTTTCAACACTAGTTACAAGTAAATATTACGCATTTCAAAAAAAAATTTCCGTTCCACAATATTGTTCTATTAATAAAATAAAAACATTTTTAAAGAGGTACTTTTATTGAATAAAAACATAAATAAATTTATCATTAATATAATTTTATGATATTTTTGATAAAGGTGAATTTTTATACGAAATGATAATTGAGTTTGTACAACAAAAATGGTAATAAAAAGGTATGTTAATTAAACATATTATTTCTGGTTTGAATACTTTTGGCATAACAAATGCCCACAATCACAGATATAATATAAGATTATACTTTCATTGTAAGACGTGCAAAATCAACAGGTTTAAAAATTATTCTTTTTTTTGCAAATTAAACAGTCACATAAAACAATAGAGTCAAAGTACTCCAGAGTTGGGATCTTCAAGTCATAATCAAGTAAAATATAAATAATCTAGGATGTAAGTAAACCGAATACGAAGCGACAGTGCGATGGAGTCGCTGGCTGTCTCGGGGAGAAGTCTCATATGAACTCTTCCGGTTCTCTGGGAGCATCGAGGTCTCGGTAGTGAATCACCGGGCGGAAATCTGACGCTCCACCCCTTGAATATAATACACCAACATTATCATCAGAACAGTGCTCAACGCATACATTTAGGGATGGACATTACCTTGCATGCAAAACCTTCAACGCTATTATTATTTTATTGTGTTGTAGAAAGTAACTGCGGATGGGCGTCCATTTATGTATGTATTACTAAAATTATTTCAAGCACTACAATCTACTTGTTTTAACTCTCACAAAGAAATAATATGTTTATTATTTTAATACATAATAAAGATGAATCTGTCGAAAAGCTCACTTTGATAAAACTCAGAGCAATGTTAATTATTAGAGTCAAGAATAAGATAGGAGTTGTTTAGAATGTGGTTTGAGTCAGTGAAAGTAACTTGTACTTACCCCCCAGAGCTAGTGGAAGGATGAAGGAATAAAGGATATTAAAAATAATAAAATAAATTATTTTAAAAATTTATTTGTCAAAAGTCAACAAGTTCATTATTGACATAATGTATAAAAAGTTTTTGTTCTACGGTTAGAACGATTTTGTAAAAATACCAAAATGTAATTGGTCTCATAACAGGAGAAAGGAATATATACTTATTTTGTCAATCGGAAATAATGATAAGACATTAAAAGAAAGATATGTCGCCGTTCTCTGGGAGGTCTAGGTCATTGTATGTTATCAGCGGTCTGGAGCGGTCCACATGTGTTTCCCTGAAATGTTTCTTTTTCTTTTAAATCTGAAGATAAAACTATTCCATATTATGTATTATAGTTTGGATGCAATTTTTTTTATATCGCCTTAGAAACTTCAAATGGCCCATTGTCAATATTGCTTGGTAACTGAATCACTTAATAGGAGTTAGGAATACTTCAGTCATCTTCCATTAATTCATTCAATTTATTTTTTCTCACGTAGTCCTCATCCATCTCTTCCTCCATGCCCGTTTCTTTTTACTCAAATATCTATAAAATTCATACATTATTTTGCAACCACCACTACTCTTCACAACGCATACAAAAGTAAAATGCGTAAGTACATATCAGTGCTTGTATACTTTCAAGGAGTTACTTACAAAGCATGTGTTAAATTAATTAAAGCACCCTCAATGCTCTGTGTAAAAAGGATTGGCTCAAAAAGTAAAGCCTTAAAATTATTCCAAACACCTCATGATTTAATAAACACAATGCAACATTCAAATAAATAACACTTAAACAGACAAACACAAGGCAAAAATGCAGAGCTAATGACTGCACAACACATCCTTACAATTCACAGGACTCGAACCTGTTCCATTAACATTAGAGAACAGGCATTCTAGCTGAAAGTTAAGATTTTTACAGCCAATATATTATGTGGTATAGAGCTGTGTTGCACTTCTTCCTCCACACTCGGGAAAGCCTTAAGTGTGGAGGAAGATGTGCAACACGGCTCTATACCACATAAAGTATTGGCTGTAATACTTTTTATATGGTATGGAGCAGTGTTGCACTTCTTCCTCCACACTCAGGACAACCTTGCAGTGTGAACCATCAGGCCAGATATTTTGAATATTGCAAGTTAGTTCAACGAGGAAGAATCCAAGCACACCACAGTATCCCACAACGCAATAAAAAAACATAGAGCATTTGTTGGTTGTTTAGAATCAAAAATAAAAATATTATTATACTAAAGTGCAAGAAATAAAGTCATTCTATGAAATAAAACTAGTGTCATCATTTTATTGAGTTTTATTAGCAAAATATAAAAATAAATTCGCCATCAACAGTCCATTAAAAATATATTTGATCTTCAATATTATAATATTTACAAAAGTACAAAAATAACATATTTTGTTATATTATTAGAAAGTAAAAGATAGAATTTACTTGTTAAATCATTAAACACTAAATTTAACAGTCTTGTCATGATAGATAAATGACAATAGTAATCCAAAATTATAGATTAGTCAGACAGGTTATGGATGTTAGAAAGGCTTAAAAAATAGCCCAACAATGAAAGATGCTTAAACGAATTCAATAAAATGATGACACCACTTTTACGCACAGGATATGAAACAAAAGAATTCAAACAAAATAACAACCCCTCAGTCCAAATTCATTTGTTAAAACAATTGGTAATAATATATTAAAATATAAATTAACGGAGCCTCAACCATAAATAACTGAATTAAAGGTTGATGTAATTTGATATAAAAAGTATATAGAAAGTCATTGGGGCAGCTGATAGATAATTTATGTAGTACATACATACATAATAGAATAAGATGGTATTGAATTACGCATTACTATTAATTTGCAAGTGATAAGAGCTGACCCTACTTTGAAAAAGGGTGGTGTTACTTTATTAATGAACACTAACGAAGAGAGCTAAAATATTTAAAACAAAAACACATCATGCCTTCAATTTGATTAATAACCCAAATGCAGCTCCGCGCATATAATAATGTGCAAATAATTTGTGCCGCTTTGCCAATGCTTATCTGTGTATGCAATCTTTTGTTTGTTTAATGTATGACTATCAAAAAAGTGACGAGCATGTCCGATATTCTTAAAATAAACACATTATTTTATATCGTGAAGGCAGTGAAAAATTAAGGCTGAATAATTGAAATAAACAACTGAAGTTATAAGAACTCTAAGGGTAAAATTTTATTGTTTATGATGGCCCATCGAGTGTATTCTATACCGACATATTAAGGACTGTTTGAAGGGTGTGCTCGTTTGTTTGCACCCCGGAGTGATCATTGTGCGTACCTTCCCCTGGCGAAAGCCCGGCCGTGTCGCGCCGGTGCGTAGGAAGCGGGCGCGTAAGCGGGTGGCGCATAGTATGGCGTATGGCCGTAGCCGTAGCCCCCTCGGCCGTAACCGCTGTAACCTCCTGAACCGTAGCTGGAACAAACAAATAAATAGAACACCTTGTAAATGTAACTAACACTCCACAGAAACACACATTTAAAAGGGGTTTAATTAATGAGAAGCATTGTATATAAATAGTGATGAAATGACAAGTACCTGGCGGGATAGGCAGAGGGCTGGTGGGCAGGCTCCGGCCTCCTCTGAGGGGGCTCCGCCAGCTGAGGACGCTTTATGTCTCTGAGGTAGTTGTTGAAATACTCCACTTCTTTTCTGACCTCGTCCACCTAAGCACAAACCAACATTAAACTCATAAATAATTACAACTAATACTAACCCATAGGATTGTAATAGTACACCCTGTTGATACATTATTTTATTACAAATTCACTTCAACTACCTAATATGACTGGGTGTCCACGGAACTTGACTAATCAGACTTTTTTTTTTTGATTTATGTGAGAATTTGTTAATTCAAAATTTTGTTTTCGAGGATCTGTGGATTTTAAATTGACAGTGTGCTACTCTATGTACAGATCCCTTCATATTTATAAATTCAAAATGAAAAGCAGCTTGACGATGCCTGCAGCAGAATAAAACCGGTAAAAACAAAAATAAATAAATGGCGAAGTAATAATAACCTTTTCTCCATGCTTATTGAAGATATGCTTCCTGATGAAGTCGGGGCCCTTGAACTTCTTGCCGCTGAGCGGGCACAGCCATTTGTCCTTGGCCAACTCCTGCGTGTTGGCCAGCACAAACTTCTCCACCTCGGCCTGGCAGTCCTTGGTGCCCAACTTCAGTAGCTCTTGTTCGTCCATGGTGGGGATGTCTTGCAGGAAAGCTGACATCTTGCCTTCGAAGGTGCGCATGTATTCCGACAGCTCATTGGGGGTCACCTGAACAATTTAATTTAATTCACCAAATATTACACCCCAACTTGCAAAATGAGTTGCGCATACATGCCATATACATTGCCACAATCTAAACTATAAAGTAGAAAAAAATAGGGAGCAGAAACAGCAAAATCAAGTATATGGTTATTAAACTTAAGTTTTGTTCAAACAATCTTTTGATTCTTAATGGTGGTCTCGTACTAGGGCTTCTCTGGCATTCCACTTTAACTCTGCTATGTAAATAATTTAATAAAATCTGCAATCACAAATTAGAATGATAACAAACCTTAGTAGTGGGCGCTGGTCCGCGAGCGTGCATGATACCACACCTGTTGGGCATCTCGTCCTCATACGGATACTCGCAGTGATTGTAATAGTCCATGGAGTGCACGATCCTCAGGTACAGGATGAGGCGGTCCAGCACGGCTGTGAGCTGCGGGTCCCGCTCCACCGTGTCGGCCCCCTCGGTCCCATCGGCCGGGGCGGAACCCTCTCCGGTGCCGTTGGAGGCCCCCAGACCCAGGAGCTCATCTTCCTCAGCTGAGCCCTCCTCGATCAGATACTC
Organism: Hesperophylax magnus; assembly: GCA_026573805.1. Taxonomy (NCBI): domain Eukaryota; kingdom Metazoa; phylum Arthropoda; class Insecta; order Trichoptera; family Limnephilidae; genus Hesperophylax; species Hesperophylax magnus. The sequence continues at coordinate 17,313,587 of JAIUSX010000049.1, forward strand.
GGTGATGTTGTGCAGGACAGGATTAGAGGACACCAGACCAAACTGGAAAGAGGCAAAATGTTATAACCTTATCTATGCGGCTGTTGCACATGTGATCCATCAGCGGCTATCCTAGCAATATATATATGGATCACATATGCATTCGCAGGCATTGCATATGTGATACATGAAGTTTCAAATATTTTAACTTCTATACACATTCACAATGATGAAAAGTGCTATCCATATTGATCATCCTTAGCCAAAAGGGTGGAAAATACAAATTGATCCTCCTTAGCCAAAAGGGTGGAAAATGCTAATTGATCCTCATTAGCGAAAAAGGTGGAAAATACAAATTGATCATCCTTAGCCAAAAGGGTGGAAAATACAAATTGATCCTCCTTAGCCGAAAGTAGTGGAAAATACAAATTGCTATTCTTCAGGAGTGATTTTTTTTTTAACCACTCAAGCGATGTAATGGCATATTATGCAAAGTTTTGAGCGATGAAAGCGCGAAATGCCGCCTGCGGTTGCATCGTTCCTTTCTTGTAATATTTAATTATTGAAGACAATATTAGCAATTCTTAAAAGAAAATTTGAAACAGAAAAATCAGAAAAAGATACGCTAAAATGTACATATCGTCCCTTAGCTAACAACACCGCATAAGTCATTTTTAGCAACTTTACAGGAGACGAAAAAAACTGTTTATTTTTAAAAATCAGTGGATTTTTTCTGTTATTACTTAATAAATACCCTAGTTAGCGGTTAAGACATAATTATTTATACTTACTTTGACGATTTACTTTATTTTAACTTTTATTTTATGACTTGAGCTGTGTTGACTGATATTTTATTAGATTTAGGCGGTGTTGTTTGCGGAAATGTTAGGGAATAAGGTATTAAAAGATGATTTACAAAGAAATGTTTTTATTAAGAAATATTTCAAGAATGATTATGATTAACAATCGTTATAAATAGGTATTTATAATCTAAATCTTAAGAATAACATTGTTGAGATCAATTGCTTAAAGTTATTTGGTGACACTCGAACCTTTAGAGCGTACCTAAGTGCAATTATTATTATTTTTATTTTTTTTATTTTAACAGGAAAATATTTAAAACATAGTCTTTAATAAACTCCAACTAAACAAGATATAATAGTAATAAAATTATAAAATATACTCGAAATCTCTAGTCTAATAGTTAGTTGCAGTCTTTAGCGATTGCTGTGCGGAAGGTCATCATAAAAAGAGTGGCAACTAGATGGTAATACACTTTTTAGGTCTTGCAAATCTTTATACTTCCGATTTGTAATTGGTATTCTAGCTGCATACAATTTCTGCAGGTGATTTATTTGTTTAATGCTGTTAATTGGCGTAGGACGATGTGGTAACGGCTGAAGCTCGTAATCAAAACCAATTTTATACCAAATTGTGCCATTTGGTCTGTATTCTAGCATACGTACATCTGTGACGACTGGGTCACCTGCTTTTTTACCAAAGATTTATAAATTAATTCTTTCGAAAAGTCGGTAAAAAAGGTTAGTCCAAGTAACGAGCTTCGTAAGGCATAGGATCACTCCTAGCGGTTTTATAAAACTTGAATTTATTATAAAACTAAATTATGCGTCCATAATTTTACATTATACAATTTAGCAACTAAAGAAGTAATGTGTTATTGGTTCGATGAGTCAAATAGCACACTTGAAGCCTCTGTTTTTGCTTCATGCTTAGTAGACTATCTAGAGAAAATTTTGAGCCAGAAATTATTGCCTGTGATTTTATATTCCGATGGCTGTTGTCTTCAATTTTCTCTGGATTTCTGCGGTAACTGGTTGAAATAGACAAATTTGGAGGCATGGCACAGTCTGTTTTTGTCAGCCAATATCTTATAAACCAATCTTTAATGCCAAGAGTGGCCAAGAACATTTTTTTACAGACTTGGTGACGTACATTATCAATCGTGAAAACGTAAGTTTGACTATCAGTTCTTTGGGATGATTCTGGATTTTTTGTAATTTTCTTTGGTACTTTATTAACATGAGAAGTTATAAATGATCTTTGCTGCTCCCAGTTCATGTTCTTCCAGAAATTTTCAAACAAATATTGCCGCTTTTGTTCGTTTATGTTGTCACATGATCGATGAGTTTCGATTTCTTGCAAAACACCATCATCACCTGAACTCCATGAATCAATTTCTTCTCCATCCATAGTGTATTTCAACTATTGAGCTTCCTCAAAGAAATAAAATACATTTTGAAACACCGCCCAAGTTAAAAAAGCTGGTTAGAAAACACCGCTTAAGCAAATGAAGATATTCAATAATTATTTATTTCTATATGAATATTATGCGATAATCAATAAACATTACTGTATTATATAGCTTACCTCTTAATCTTCTATTAAAACATCTTGCATAGACCTTTCAGCGATAAAACTCACATAAAAATATAATAATTACGGAGCGCGAAGTACTTTAACGAGAAATGTATGACAGACTAACGACTTGTGCGGTGTTGAGAGGCTAACCGACTTGCGCGCTGTCACTACTTTTTGAATTAAGGCTTTTGATTGACTGAAATCTATATCATGTGACCAATGGTTAGACGCGCAATGAGCAGCTCCATCTATCGGCATTCAAATGTGAAAACCCCCAATTTTCGACTTGAGCGGTGTTGTAAGCTAAGGGACGATATATACATTTACCCTATTATTTAACACCAATCCATAACCAATTTGACACCAATCGCTCAAGTGAAATTCAATTTTAACAATATTCTTTCATACTGATTACAGTGAAATCCAGAAAATATATATTTACTTATGTAAGAAGTTTTATTTTTTCCATCCCTTGAAGACTAAAATTTTAAAAATGCCCCATTTTTCTCATATTAGAAGTCTTTTTCTCCGGTCCACCTTGAAAGTTTCACTGTATACTGCCAACCTCCAATAGCGTATGCCTACAAATCCTACCTGTGTATCTGCTCCTGCTTTAGTTGAGTCTCCCCACAAGCCGGCCTTGTTGTCCAGCAGGTGGCACAGGCGGGCTGCGAGACGGGCGTCTGACCGCACCACCTGACGATGCAGCGTCAGGCCGCTCACCGGACGAACACGACGGGAAAGATCGCGATTCACAATAGCTCCAAGTTCGCAGTCACGCAACTGAAATAAAACAAGTATTGTAGACACATTATTTAAGATAGTTCTCCAAACTGGGGAGTTTGGTTATAATCTCTCTTGTTACATGCAACATGAGAGGGAAAGGTTCAAACTATCAGTAGTATGTCTTTATCAATAAGTGTACTAGCTCAGAGTGTCCTGTATGGGACTTGATTAAAATAACTATAAATAATGAAACTCGTAATGTAAGCCAAAAAAAAAGGAAAAGTATGTACAGAAAAATCAGAATAAAGAGATTCTTGCTTGTTTAGTGGTGTACTGTACCGTAGGACTGCTGCTGGGTAAGGGGACTAAGTGTGGGTGTTCCAAAGTAGTTTGACGCATACTCGCGATACTTTCTGTGTGGACAGATCCGTTCAAATGTGCAGTCTTTAACCACTTAATGCTAGGGTTTTTTTATAAAAAGTGTTTTAAAACGGTTAAATCAGGTTAAATAAAACGATGCCTTCATACATACTGTCACGAAGTAGATCTCTCAAACGCATTTCAAAAAACCCCGCGAAACTAAAATTAAACAGAGATTGTTGGCAACACAAGCTGCTTGCGCGCATCGCATTGCGCAGGCAACGCTAAACACCAACGGCTTTCTCTGACCGCCGACGGCCGGCACTCGGAATCTAGCTTTGTTCTAAACAACATGTGTGCGCGGTTTGCTACCAAACCGGACTCGGCTGCAGAGTGCACACTACAATATTGAAGCCTGGTACGCGCACGATGGCGCGTACGGACAAGCACCACCTTGGTTATTACTCCACCATGACTGTGAGTAACACCTCCATGGTCTCACAACTCTTGCATCTCCCGGAACGGCTCATGTAAGCGTATTACTTAACCTTTACACCATTATGTGTCTAAATTTTAATGTCTGTTAAAAATGCCTGCCAGTCAGAACAATTACGAGAGAGATTGTTCAATTCTAACAGCCAGGAAATAATTTAGGATGTATACTGTGTCCCCATTTGTATTAAACAATGTACCTGTTGACTGTAAATATACCCATTTATCATTCCCATGGGAGTTTCATTTGACGAGAGAAGTGAAGTCTAGATTGTTGACAAGTTCCCCGCATAAAGGCAGACTTGCCGACTCTTCCTGAATGATTTGATTCTCATGATTCTACACTGAGCTACATTCCTAACACTGGCGCCCTACGTAATTCTCCCAATCCACAACACTGGCTTATAACGTGGGGCGTCCCATTACAATCCACAACAATACACGAAAATGTGAAAACAATATGGTAAAAACGAAATAAGCAGCTCAAAAACACGACCGATCTCTGAGGCAAACTGCGGGCTAGCAGATATTGGAACGCATTTAGCGTGCGAGCGTGACCCGTTCAAAAGTATTAAGTGGTTAAAATAATTTGAATTTTTGTACATACATTATCCTTTTTGGAATAAAATATTAAGATGTAATTTTAAAAAGTCATACAAGTCTATCATACCCTAATGTTGTTGAGGTTCCAGCAGATCTCCTTGATGTTGACTTCTCTGTGGAAGGTGACCCAGCCTCTGCGGAACCAGCGGCGCTCTGGGAGTGGGTCTGCCAGGGCAACTCGCAGGAAGCCTCCGTAGCGCTTGCACATCTGCACATTAAATACATTTATCATTTCATCTTAATTATGTTTCATTATGTAGGTCCCCTCAATTTGAAATCAATGGGATTTACATGACTGACCTGATTTAACAATTAAAAAAACTGTTGAAATGTGTCAATTAACAGTGAGAAAAGCATAAAAAGCAGGAATTGTACAATAATCTTATATTCTATTTTTGCAATAACTTAATGATTAAAACCTCAAATTGTAATATTTTAATTATTGAATACAATATTAGCGATTCCTTAAAAGAAAATTTGAAACAGAAAATTTGAAACAGAAAATCTGAAAAAGATACGGTGACATCTAGGACTTGAACCCAGGACCCTGCCTTGCCGGGGCACAGCTCTAACAACTAAGCTAATAGGACCCATGAATTTTCGTTTAGTTTGACGTCTAGATTGCTGCTAGATAGCGTCTAATCGCTAATATTGTCTTCAATAATTAAAACTTATATTCGGTTCAATAGAATAAACTAGGAAACTCACAGCTTCAACTTCTGTCTTGGTGATAGTTGGCGAAAGGTTTCTAAGGAAGATGGACGTGGTCTTGTGCATGGCTCTGGGCTCCTTCTTCTCAGGCTCCACTACTTTATTCTCAGAGTCCTGGCTCTGGTCATCAGTTTGTTTCTCGACTTCCCCATCCTCCGTGGGCTTGTCATCGCCTTTCTCTTCTTCTTTGTCGTTCTCGTCCTTCTCTTCGACGGCCATCTCTCCGTCTTCATTATCCGCATCCGCTGGTGTCTAAAAAATAATAAATTGATAAAAAAAATTATACTGGTCACTAAAATGTATTTTAGAACAATAAACTTGAGTGAAATATATTATGGCTTAAAAAACATATATTCTTATGGAGCAACAAATGTTGATTTTGAATATACAAGTTTTATTGTACGAAGAATAATAAATCATCATTTAAAAATGATTAAAACCATAAGAGACTTAAACGCTCTGTGATTGGTCGGCGGGTTCTAATGGAACTTACAGCGCTACCTTACGGTCGGTCATCCGCGCGCATTAGAATGCGGACAACTTTGTGCAAAGATGGGCTGTGAGGACTCGCACCACTGCGGTATGTAAATTATTTGAGAAGAATTTATGTTTTTTGGAAATCTTGTTAAATATGTCATACAGACCTGAGTGGGATTGACTTTACTATTAATTTTACTTTAAAAAACACAAACTCTGAAAATTATTTTAACTATGAAATCGGCATTGTAAAAAAAATAATACTGGTATTCAAGTTAAAGGGTTTTTACATTAAAAAAAAACTCATTTTATAAAAATAAGTATCAGTTATTACTTCTTTCTTCTTCTCGGGTTCCTCCACCTCGTCGGTGTGTCCGGGCGGCTGAGGCTCTCCCTCGCTCTTGCGGCCCGCCCCCTCCTCTCCCTCACTCTCCGAAGAATCAGAGGAGGAGGAGGAACTGGAGGAGGAGCCGCTGGAGCTGTTGGACGAGGCGCGGCTGCGCTTTCGCTTCAAGGCGGCCTTAGCTACAAGTGGAATAATATTACATCTCAGGTAAATTAGCCCACGTGACTAAAGAATTAAACAAAATGTGGCATTTACAGCTATTCATGCCAGATGGAGTACCCTTGTTTTGGTTTACATAAGTCCTCCATAAGCATGCTCCTATTGTTTACTCCGGTACCTTATGAAATAAACTGTATCAATATTTAGAAGAAGACAAACAAGAATAACTAATACATATCTATCAACAAAAAGTCCAATCTGTAATATCCAAGTGTGAATGGATCATATTCGTGTCACGTATGGGAGAAAAGAATTACATTGTAAAAGAGTGTCGTAGTACATAGTGTATCCCGCAAGAAAAGTTAAATATGCAGGTAGATTCCAAATTTCTTAATCTATCTTCATAAAAATCGTCTCATCTCTACTTCGTCTACTCATAAGTTATCTATCACATCGCTAGCTGGGGAAGTTAGTATGCTATTATATACTCTTTTAATACTTTATGCAAAGTGGTGTTTGAACGTGAAATGACTCAAGAGAAGTGTAGCATTTTGTATTGTGATGTTTTCGGATCATCGTAAACTATTACCTACATGACATTTTTTTGAAAGTCTTAAATTGAAACTGATACATATCGGAATCAAGTAAAAAAATTAAAAAAAATGTCTCATTTCAAATATGAGTTTTTTTTTTACTTTTTAATTAGAGGTTTTGTTGAATTGGAGTAAAAAAAAACAATGTTGTATTATCATTATGTGTTAATAAATATGATAATTTATTCTGAAATAATTATCTTATAAAACAGAAAATATGAAAGATTTATTTAAAATATTGATTAAGATTATACTTTTGTTATACATATTTGCTTCTCAATTAATATCAGAAGTTACTGTTATTAATAAATATAATTACATATAATATAATTATTTTCTCAAAACTAACTTTTTTGAGTCGTAACAGTTTTCTTACAGGGTGCGGTATGTTGCTCCCAAAATTAGGGAAACTTGGTGTTGCAAGACGGAGGGAAAGGAAAAAAGAAACAGAGAACGATATGGTCTCAAAACAGATTCAACTTACACTTACTTTTGACAGGGGGCGGTGCAATAGCTGCTGCCTCTTCCTCCGTGTTACACTTGGAGAAGAGTTTAGCCTGCTCCTGCAGCTCCCTGTGGTGAGGGTCAATGTCCATGGTCAGCGGAGCCGTTTTCTCGGGCTCTGCTGGCACTTTGGGGGCGCTGCTGGTGTCTGGCTCCGACTTCTTTTCCTCGCCCTCTGAGTCAGCTGCCTCTTTCTTGACATTCTCATCCGAGTCTAGAATTATCTCCACTGGTTTGGCTGCAATCAGATCGCTATCAGTATCTAATGAAATTGAACATTTTTGATTAACTGTTTTAAACAGTTTTTTGTCGTTTTCCCAAAACTTATAAATAAATGTGCGCAGAAACAGAAAAAAACACGTACAATTCTCTGTTAACACTGCTACGAAGAACATGCGTAGCTTTAAGTTTGAATGTAGTAAGGTATTCATATTTATGTACAAAATTATTCAACCATATTTGTGTGGCATTATTTGGGTTACATGATCATTTTGTAACAGTTCCATTGAGGTGATATTTCTCAGAAATGGTGCTATAGAAAAAAGTCAATCAATAATATTATGTTTGTTGTTTTGCAAGATAATGGGCAATATCTTAAAATGAAATGTTGAAATTAAAAATTTTCTATTTTAGAAATAAACAATAAAATGCGGGGTAAACAATTTACGGATTGGTACCAATGACATGTTTCTATGAAATGAAATATCTGGTAAGTGAATATTATACATTTACCAGGGCAGGGCGCGCGGGTTCAATATGTGCTAGGAAATGATTTGACATACCATTCTTTTCTTCTGCGGGTGGTGGTTTGGGCTGCTCATCCAGAACCTTGAGGTCTTCATCAGTTCCTCCTTCCAGCTTTATGACCACGGTATCCAAAAGCCGTATTATTTGTTCCGACTGATCAACGTCCACCGTTATCTTCTCCATGAATTGATTATTCAACAAGTCTAAGAAAACTTGAAGGCGGTTCTAAAAAAAATTGTTAAATTAGATTTATTGAATCTATACAGAAATTGAAGCAATAATATAAAATATGCTTGGTGTAACTATAAGTGACCAGCTCAGGTATGGGGGCTCCATCGAATCCAGAGTAAAGCTGGCCTCTCAGAAGCTGGGCGTACTGTACAGGGCCCGCAGATACTTTAATAGTACACAACTGCTGACCCTGTACAAATCGCAAGTGCGCCCTACTGTCGAATTTGGCAGCCATCTCTGGTCCGGAGCCCCTAAATACCTGAAAAAAACCCTTGACTCTGTGCAAAAACGGGCGGTCCGTTTGATAGATTCCCCAATCTTAACAAACGGACTGCAATCTTTAGAGCACAGGCGTCAGGTAGGTATGCTGTCCTTGTTCTATCGGTATTACAATGGAAGATGCTCTGAGGAACTAGCGTCATTGATCCCTTCGGCACCGGTGCGTAGTCGGGATACACGCCAAACGCGCGCCCAACATTTGTACACGGTTGACATTTGTCACATGAGAACGGGTCGCTTCTACGATTCGTTCTTAAGTTCAACAGCTCGGCTGTGGAACGAACTGCCGGCCTCTGTGTTTCCTTCCTCCTACAACATGGGACTCTTGACCCATGTTCACTCCTTCCTCTCCACAAAAAGACCCTCCACACAGCATCCCCAAAGATGACATAGGCCCTGAGGGAAATTATTTTCTTCAGGGCCTCCTGTGTGGAGTTAGTATAAAAAATAAAAAAAAAGTAAAATTTCCATTTTTTGGTTTAAAGTTAATGTCATATTGTGATTTATTACACCGTTTTGCTATCCTCCTTCTTGCCAACATTTCGGACAGCATTTTAGCGTCGATCATCAGATGTGTAAATTGTGGTGGAATGTGTGTTTATGTATGTAAAAGCGATACTGTGTTGCGTGCTCCAATCATAGGACCGGTAATCTTAATATATAAAAATTTGTAAATTTGTGTTAATTTGTGAATGTGTATTGTTGGTTCCAGCTTGAAATATAGAATAGTTTTGTCACTGTTGACAGGATCTAAAAAAAAAAAATTCAATTTTTTTTTTCTTTTTTCAGATTTCTCATCCAAAAATACATACAACCACAAATATTAACTTCCCTACTTGGAAGGCGGTCTGTGGCAGGACAACATCTGCCCGGGCTCTAGTTCAATATTTAGTTAAATTAATATGGTTTCTGGCTGTTGGCTAAAAGCACAAAACGGCCTTTTACCCCAAAAATAAATAACACCTTGACATTAAACCAAAAAATTAAAATTTAACGATTTTTTTTTTGTTTTTACGAAATATCTTTTCTTAATTTTTAGCATATTTTGCACATATGCAATACAATCTGCTGCTTTCACTAAAATATATCACGATAATACTTTTGGCCATCAAAAATCTCAAATCACATCTCAGGGTATCATGTATATGCTTGCTAGAAGACTCCATTTTGTAAACTAATTCAAACAAAAAAGGAAACAAACAGAAAAACATGCGACAGTTGCTTGAATACAGAGGACTAACCTAAATGTCCTAAATTTCTAAAACAACCAAAATGAACCTGGTCACTGGTAAAATTGTCAGAGCAAGCCAGACAGCGGTATAGTAACCGAGTGTGGGAGAGTAAGATAACCCAGCTGGCACGCGGCAGACTACTGAATTCGATATACACTGGCGATTTACAGAACTTGACTTTGTGCTTTTAACTAATAAAAATAATATTTTATTTTTTGCAATAACTTAATGAGTAAATTCTCAAATTGTAACATTTAATTATTGAAGACAATATTAGCGATTCCTAAACGAAAATTTTAAACAGAAAAATCATAAAAAGATACGGTCACATCTAGGACTCGAATCCAGGACCCTTGCCTTGCCGGGGCACTATTCTACCAACTGAGCTAATGGGTTGGAGTCCCAGATGCGACCATATCTTTTTCTGATTTTTGTGTTTCAAATATTCATTTAGGAATTGCTAATATTGTCTTCAATAATTAAATAAAAATATATTGGATTATAGTAGTTTTCGGATAATCGAGCAGCTGATTACTGAGAGAGTACTGTGTTAATTTATATAGCGCAGTCTAGGGAAGGTTCACCTGAAGTGTAATTTAAAATATTCATTAGTAGCACTGTACGATGAGGCTATATGTTGCGTATCTCTAATTACGTGTAGAGACGACGGAAGTTGATCGAAGACTCAATTTAACAGACTCATTTAAAACACTGATTACTATGACATTTCATCACTGCACAAACGGCGGATTACTATGTTTCAGTGTTTTAAATCGGTTTTAGTTACGGGAAATATCTCTCAGATGTTGAGCAGATGGAGGTTGATCGCTTATTTTTCTGCATTTTTCGCTAGCTGCGTTCGGTTGCACCGTGTTCTATGGTAATCAAACGCGGACACAAATGTTGTGTCCTAGCTCTATGGTTGGTCGGGCCAATGAAGCTAATGTGATGCAGCCACAAACTGATGAGCGTTGTAACAGAACAAGCACACTAATTTACTTAAACATTTTAGAATGTATACCTTTAATGAGTTTTGCTGTTCTTCTTTGCGTTTCATCGACTCCTCGGGATGATACTTAATCTTGAACCTATAAAATTAATAAACATGAAATAAATTAACTAACAATCTAAAAACCTTATATTTTTCATTTATATTAATCAGATGTAAAATGAAAGGTGAAAATTACTTGCGAAATTAAGAAACAAATTCACAATGTTCCACAAGCGAACAAGAATACACCACTCTGAACTCATGAAAAGAAATCACAGACCACAGACAACAAATCAAACTGTGAGGCGGTGCGGTGACAAGTAATGGTGCATGAAGACACAAAAGAATTCTTTTAATTTTTTTTAACAGTGGAACATTGTTGAAAAGGGTGAATGATGAAAAGAAGATATATGATGAAATGAAACAAATAAATATAAGGTTTATCCTGCAAAGAATGAAACAAGTAGTAATGTAAAAAAGACACTTCATCTTCTCACCTGTTCTCCATAGAGTGTGGTACCTAAACCTGAGCTAACACGCGATGTCCGAGGCATTGCGCGCCCCGGACGAAATACGGAGCTACACGGTATCAAGTATAAAACGCGAAGCTAAGTTTGTTTGCTAAGTTTGTTGCACATCTTTATGAAAAATGTATTCAGTTTTCTTACGGAGAACAGCGCGAAGCTAGCCGGGCTGTCGACTGTAGGGACAAATTTTCATACATTAAGATTTCTATCAGGAGATTTAAAAGGCTTATAGATTAGTGTTATCGAGTATTTTGTAATGGTGATACTTTATTTCATTTACATGCCAACCAACATAAGCCATTTAATTCTCAGTGATAAATAGTTTTAAAAAACACATCTTTCTCAGTGATAAAGATATGCTACCTGTTTTTCTTCGACAGTTGTTGCTATTTTTTAATACATACTCTTCATGCAAATTTATCTAGTGATCCAAATAAATCGTGTTAATTCTTGAATATCATGTAGATAAATGATGCACCATTTAAATTATTCAGCAGCATATGAAAACATAAACATTGGGTTCAGATACTAAAACCGAGATTCACTGCTGAATACTGAGAAACTTTTGTACTAACCACTATTTTGTTGTTTTTATATACATATTCATTTCTTGAAAACCAAAAATATTACAACTCAAAATCTGGAATGTTCATGCAAACTCTTTGAAGTTGATAATAAATATGCATAGCCAAACCAGGACAGGAGTATCTTCTTTATGTTTTTCTTGTTGTTGTGTCCATCTTGTTCTACTTATTTACTTAAAACTTATATTCTTCAAAATACAAACATTTGCATACCTATATGAATTTAGATAACGTTGTGGAACATCAAACATTGTAGTTACATGAAAGCATCCAGATAGACTTTGGAGTCAATTAAATTTTCTCTTAACCCTTTCAGACCTCAATTAAAACCGGCAGTGGCAGAACATATTTGATGTTGGACTACAATAATATTGGTAGTTATTCGATTTTTATTTTCAATAGTTCATTGCTGTAAGTTATTGCTTCCACATAAAATGGCAAATCGTACACTGTATACCAAAAACACAACATTTTCAAATTGTTTTTTTTTATTACATAATAATTAAACATATCTTCAAAACTTATTTAAAAAAATGATGAAAACTAGCAATTTTTATTTGCTCTGTATATATATTATACAGCGAGGAAAAAATTCTAAAATCCTTGTATTTTCAAATATACATACAGTCTGAAAGGGTTAAAATTTAAGATCCTGAAAAGTTAGATTAATGCTTTCTAATCTATTTGAGGAAATTTGTAAAAAAAATAGCATAGTCATTAGCAATTTTACCATTCTTCATCTTTGTGCGCTACAAAGAACTCATTGAGCTGCTGCCTCCTGAACTCCAGCTTATAGTCATTGTACTTCTTGATGGCATCTTCATCGGTGATGGAGTCATCTTGGGCAGCAAGGAAGGCTTTGAAGGTCATCATGGCAGGCTGGGTCTCACCTGTTGCCGCACCACCGATGCCCGTTTCTCTATTAATTAAAAAAATATTCGGTTTAGCTCATTTAGACCGGTCGGTAGCTGAGTTGACATCGCGTTTGGGTCCTACCCAGGTGTAGTATGTTCAATTCCTCGGCTGGCTAAGTCCTAGATCAAAACACAAGCAACATTTTCCGCTTACTGTGGTGGTAGTAAAAGATTTTCAAATATTGTCAGGTTATTCCTAACCCGGGAATGTTTGTTTTCCCTTAAAAAAAAAAAAAGCTGTGTCATCTATGTGAAAAAATACCATTTCGATTCTAATCATTAATAATTGCATAATTTCTAACTAAAATCACAATCTAAAATGCAACATTGTACCTAGGGTTGTACTACTACTTATCAAAGTGTTCATGTTGAAAAGCAGGCAGCCAACATCGGGAATTATTATAAATAATTTAAAAGTCACAAATATCGTGGGTACCGCTGGCCGACTGTTCTCACAAATATTGTATTACAGACAAAACCAAAGCCATTATTATACATTGCCAAATAAGTTTGTTAATAAAAACAAATGCAAGTATAGGACTTTAACACTTTAATTCAGTTTAATACTAATACATATTAAAGCATTGCAAGAGGATAAAAGGTGGGTAGGTAGTATTTTTTTATATTCGGTATAAATTATACTCACTACCTACCCACCTTCTCTAAATAGTATAAAATAAAGTCGATATCCACGTCTGTCTGTTTGTGCGCTTAGTACTTCTAAACTACGCAACGGATTTTGATAGGGTTTGCGCTATCATTTAGAGAATTTCTTCCGAAAGGTTTATGCATATAATACATTCATATTAAATTTATAGAGAGTAGAGAAAAGTCTATGTTTTGTAATCAAGTCGTAAATAAAATATTTTCACACGCTTACATTGCTAACACTGGCTAAACCTTATGAGATGCATCAACATAATGTACTACGGAATTGTATGTCTTAAAAAGGCCTAAAAGGCCTTAAAAAGTCGATGGCATATGTCTATCTCCTAAGAATAACGTCGGATACATGTCAGCTAGATTAGAAATAAATTGGGGTCTCTTTTTCGGATGTAAGCCAATATTTGTATGCAACCAAACCTATTGATGGACTGGTTTTACCAAGTAAAAAGACAGTAAAACACATTTTTTAAAAACATCTTTCACCGCTGCCTGATTTTTTTTTGGAAATTCCACATTTTTTGAAATTTCTTTTTTTATGTATAAATATTTGAAAACAATCTTTTGTAAAAAAATTATATAACCTAATTTCTTATATGCATTAAACCCTAATTTGTAATTGTGTAAGAAATTAATAAATAAATATTATTATTTCCCAAATATAAACTATTTGCAGGATTTAATAAATGTGTTTTAAGTTTTACACAACTGATAAATAACCATTAATGTTTCGTAAATTTAAACTTGTTAAGGGGGGACAGTGTTTTTATGGTTGGTTTCTGGGTATACAGGGCTTATACCAGTTTTACATGACACCTTTTTTCATCCAGTTTGTCTAATTGGGATGAAAAACGGGATGTATTCTATTTTGGTAGTTGGTACCGTGAGTGACGTGTTTCGGAATTACCGATTTTCGTATGGTTTAAAATGGCGGACATTATTTGACATCTGCCTCTCATTGATTTAACAATATTAAGTGAAAATGTTGGATGTTTATTCAGTTTTATATTTTAAATATTAATAAAAAGTATTAACCCTCCATCGGGCGCAGCCGTCCTCAGAGGCCAACAAAAGACATCTTTACCCTCTCCAATTCTCAAAGGCGGCCCCCGCCCCTTCCCTCATTTTACTTACCTAACTTTAGGGACCTCACGCGGCACCCGTCTTCAGTCAGTCGTCGGTCTTTACGCAGCTCACGTACGCCTTCCCTGGCTTCACAGGCCGCCTGCGCCCGATTGCATCACAATTTTGAAGGTGAGTTTTTTCAGGATATTTTTATTTGGAGTTGTTTATTATACTTAAATATACCTGTTCTGTATGAAGATCGTCATTATCTTGAGAAATAAGTGCTGTTTTGGACCCTGGCCTTTCAGGCAGAGTGGGCCCGATTGAATTATAATTTCAGTTTTCCTCTTTTCAGGCATTTTATATTAATATGTTTCTGCCGAAATGGCTAGAAAATATGATCTCTCTCAACCCAATGATGTTGATGATATGGTAAATTTTCTTCTTGATGATAATGATCCAGCTTTGGTTGAAGATTTAGGCGATGAGAGCGACATCGCAAAACTAGCTCGGCGAAGTCTGAATACAAGTGGAATGCCGATTCAGTTGCAAACTAGCTTGAAAAGGTTTCTGCCCCACGAGGAATGTGAAAAAAACCCCACATCCCCTACAACACCTACCAAAAGACGAAAGTGTGGAATGTGTTTGGTTGTCATCAACCGATTTGTTTACTCCACGTAAACGCACTGTCCCAAACTTGTTTTTTGATTTGGGAACCTCAGCGTCCGTTTCTGGCTACGGCTGCGGTCAGTAGAGACTATCACCTACCTTACCTTTAAATTTTTACTACTTTTATGGAGCTCGTTTTGACCAATTATTTTGAACACTGTTTTTGAAAAATTGTTTATTTTGATTATTTTAGTTTATTGTTTAATAAACTGGTTATTTTGTGTTATATTTGGTTTAAATCCTTTCTACAGATCCTAGTAAAGACTACCCGACAAGTATTTTGTATTAGAATTAATATAGTGGAAGGTGGGGGCTAAAAATATATGGGTGGCCTCTCAGGCCGGGTGCGCCCGATTTCGGTTCGCCCATAGGTACACCTGACAAAGGATTAACTGCAATAAGTATTTATCACTGATTGTGAATGTGTATTACTGTTAGGTATTGTAAATTTTATGATTTGACATTTTGTTTTCAGGAAATAATACACGAGAACTTTACATACGTACAATATGAATAAATATGTGTTTTAACATCATATTGTAACATACTTTTTAATGAATGAATGGAGACAGAGTTGTGAGAGCTATTTCTTTGGCATCTGCACTGCTGTGTTTTGGTAGTTACACCTCATATATAATATGAATATTGTACCAACTAAGATAAGATGATCAGGTAGGCAATTTTGCCTAGGCATAGATACATGTAAAAATCATGATGAAGGTTCAAAGACGAACGGAAAACAAAAACATCGATTGGATAAAAATGTTACAAAGCTCGCAAATGACAGTGACAGAGGCTTTCATAATTATAATCTAGGGTTATGTTCAAGGTGTTGCCATTTTTTGATGATTTAGTACCGTCTGAAAATATTATTTCTTCTCTAATGGCAACTATCGGTATGAAATCGTAAGTATGAAAATAATTATTGTATAAAATAAGTCCCGATGTATGTGTAAAAGTGTTGTAATTTTTATTCTTTATTCTTAATTCCCAATTATATCCCACTTCACACAAACTCCCTAGTCTATATTTTAACATTATCGATTAGGGATTATTTATGCTTTATAAAAGTATGAAAAGTAGATTACTTTTAGCATTTTCTGAACATTTTACCCAGTGGCACATACAGTGTTTGTATTTGCAGTTGAATTATTATTGAGGTTATTTCGTGGAACTTCATTTGATTTTATAAAATTTTTGAATAAATAAAATTTAACTAGTTATTTGTACCGGACGGTGTGTAGGGTACCGCTCCCGGCGGCCCTCATTGCGGAATGGTCAGATATGCGAGCGGGATGCAGGTTTTGAAACTTACGTAGAGCTTACATACCTCGAGTCTCGCTCGCCCCCGACCCACTCCCCCGCACAATGGGTACCCGGGCCGGCCAAGGGATCGACCGGGACCAATCAGAGCGCCCCTAAGCAACGCTGTACGGGACAATATTTTGAATTTACGATGTATGGAAATGTTTAGATTAAGTTTGAGAGAGTTCGGCCGTAGATGTTACGAAATAAAAAACATAGATAAAATGGCCAGACTCTCCTTAGCATAATTAGTTAATAAAAATTTGTATTAATTTAGAAATAAGAAAAATAAATAAGATTTCCCCTGAATATGTTGGGCCAAAAAATGCCAGAGAGGAGTGGTTAGGATCGATTAAAAGAGCATAAAGAGTAGAGTAGTTCTAAAGGTTGTGACCTCCGCTAAATAAATCGTAGCGGACATCGTAGCAGACGTCACAGCCCGGGAATCATCATCGGCCCGCGAATGAATGCCTTCAGCAGGCACTCTCTCTGCCTTGGACCGCCACCAGCTACTCTACTCCTGCTCTTCCTGACTGTTTCTCTCTGGATCTTCTTTGACTTGGCTTCCTCCTGGATTCCTGCCTCTGCCCGCACCGAGGATAAAGCAGATTCCTGTACCGACCAGAGCAAGGATAAAAGAAGATTCCTGTACCGACCAGAGCAAGGATAAAAGTAATTCCTGTACCGACCCGAGCAAGGGTAAAGCAGATTTCTACCCCGGACCTAGCAGCTACCTAAGGACTGACCGGCTCCCTATCATACAGTCTGTGTAAAAGACCTAGCTGGTCGATTACATTATTATTAAGTTCTGCAAGCATTTTAGTTTTATGGTAAAAACTACAGTACACTCACTACTAAAAAAAAATATTAAAAACGTATGTATATATTATCTGTAGGTGCTGATTTTACAGAAGCAATCTCTTAGTGGTGGCACTATAGCAACTATTATAAAAACGTCATATTTTTCTAAGTAGGTCAATGATTTATCCAATGTCTATGGACAAGATTCATGAGTAAACATAATAAACATAACTATTACCAATGGCATGTGTATTTTTTTTCTATTAACCTTCACAATCCTGGCTTTGAAATGTGTTTTAGTAAAACCCTGCATCACATATTGCAACATCGGCAAAAGGGGATAGCCGCCGATGGATCACCTATTGGACAGCCGTGTAAATCAGGTTAATAAAAAAATAGTGTAAGGACCCACCTTAACGGAGGCTGATGTGCGTGCATAGGATAAGCATGGTGCGCCGCATGACCGTAAGCATCATGTGCCCAGCCGTACGCGCCGTAATCATTGTGCGCCTGTGCGTAGCGACGCTCATCAGGCCAGTCAGGTCCGCGCGCCCGCTTGGCTGCAGCTCCCTCACCTCGAGCGGGGCTGTAGCGACCAGCCCCGCCGCCACCCCCTCCCCCACCGCCCCCTCTGTATTCCCGGTACTCTGCCCGACCGCCACTGCGAGCTCTACAAAAGAAATATACCAAATTATATTACTAAATAAGAAAAGTGTATCTTACATCACAATATTTTCAAACAGAGGAAGGACTCAAACCCGCATTATCAAAAGCATAAATCACCATGCTAAGTATAAAGAATACAAGCAGAAAAAAGAAAATTCCTTACTGTCATTATTTATGTACGAGGTATCAAGACAAAACTTCTGAAAAATATACTGAATCAGGTATCTCAGCTAAGAGCTCGTTTTAAAGTCTCGGGGGAAAGAGAATAATTATAATGGGGATATCATGGGAATGCGTCATTGACGTTATAAATGCAAGTTTCTGTTTTTGTTTCTTTATACCAAGCATAACTTTATAATTTACCAATGTTCCTCTGCCGGGGTAAGTTAAGTGAATAGAAAGATGAAACAGATTTGTCCTGACACAAAGCGCTTATTTCCACCAAACCAAGTTAGAAGTTGGAGACTTTCTTAATGTTTGATGAAAGAGAGCAGCTACATACAACATTTGAAACACATCAAAATAATAATATTACAATGTCTTAATCTTTATTTAAATGCTTTAGAATTAATATTAGTGATATACCTGTTTGGCAGTTTTCCGGAGTAAGAGCGCCCTAGTGGTATATTTTCTTTAGAGTGCTTCAATCTGTGGATAATGGTTATATATATCTAAGGATGTTATAGGTATATTCGCAAGATCTGTAAGGAGGAAAGGAAGAAACGGGTAGGGCAGGATGGAGATTAGAAAAAATTAGAGAACCCGTACCGAAAAACCAGATATTATATCCCCATTCCTAGTGAAATTCTATAAATGTAATACAGTTAGGTATCATAAAATAACTCGCCCATTAAACAAATAATCTGATGAAAATTAATAAATTACTCAAGATAGCAGTGCATTTGAAAATATATCAAACTAGCTGAATGAGTTAAGGAACGATAACTATTAAAATAAGGAGATATTTTAAATAAGATTTACATTATTCGTGGCAGATTTAGATGGAAGCAGCATGATTATAGTTTAAATAAGAGACTTGAATTGTTTTTTTTTCCCCGATCATCACTTCACCCCAGAATGTTATTGAAAGGTTTGGGATTTTGGCTTGTAGGAAAGATATTTTTAGGTTAACATGGGTATGGTAATTGAAAAGAAGTATCTTACCTGTCTTGCCATTCCTCTCGTCCCCTGGAGCGTTCTTCCCGTCGGTCGCTTCCTCGATAATTATTTCCTTCAGTGCCCCCGGTTCCAGCGCGTTCCCCACGGAACTTGTCACGTCTTTTGCGGTCGTACTCATCGTCACTGTCACCCATTGCAGTGGATAATTATAGTTTAAATATTAAAACCACTATTCGAACTTCGTTAAATGAAGATCGTCACGATTTAATAAATGATAATAATACAAAAACATAAATCTTTTGACCTTTCGGGAGTCCACTTTCAGAACTTCACGGAAGAAATAATTTTCAGTTTTCACCCACCAAAAGACGGACGCGCTCCGACATGAAATGAGCTGCAAACAGTGATGCCACACCGCGAAAAATGAAAATCGGTAGAATAAGCTTCACACAGAGCGATTTTAGTTGATCAAGTCGAAGTTGAATGACACTTGAAAGCTAATCGACAAGTGTGAACAGCCTTTCGACAGAGTTGAACAAGTTTTTTAGTTACACGACGAAAGTTGAAAGCCCGTCTACTTTTGTTGTTCAAGTATGAGTCATCGTTCGATTTTCAAGCGACTTGAAACGTGTGAACATAAATAAACCACTCATATGTTTCAAGTCGCTTGCGATTTTTAGTTCCCGATTTTTTAGCGGTCGAAAGTAGACGTCGAACGTCCCTACTGAGTGAGTTATTTATGCGTACCTAGTACCTACCGTGGCATCGACTTCGATGAAAAAATGTAGTGGTCGGATGACATGATGTTTAGATTTATGGATCTATACCAAAGCCATCCCTGTATTTGGGATCAGAAGCAAGAAGTTTACAAAAATAAGAATGCCCGTGACACTCCAATTAATAATATTATTTTTGAAATGTTAATGTAACTTAGTAGTTATTTTTTTTTTTTTATATTAACTCCACACAGGAGGCCCTGAAGAAAATAATTTCCCTCAGGGCCTATGTCATCTTTGGGGATGCTGTGTGGAGGGTCTTTTTGTGGAGAGGAAGAAGTGAACATGGGTCTTGAAGAGTCCCATGTTGTAGGAGGGAGGAAACACAGAGGCCGGCAGTTCGTTCCACAGCCGAGCTGTTGAACTTAAGAACGAATCGTAGAAGCGACCCGTTCTCATGTGACAAATGTCAACCGTGTACAAATGTTGGGCGCGCGTTTGGCGTGTATCCCGACTACGCACCGGTGCCGAAGGGATCAATGACGCTAGTTCCTCAGAGCATATTCCATTGTAATACCGATAGAACAAGGACAGCATACCTACCTGACGCCTGTGCTCTAAAGATTGCAGTCCGTTTGTTAAGATTGGGGAATCTATCAAACGGACCGCCCGTTTCTGCACAGAGTCAAGGGTTTTTTTCAGGTATTTAGGGGCTCCGGACCAGAGATGGCTGCCAAATTCGACAGTAGGGCGCACTTGCGATTTGTACAGGGTCAGCAGTTGTGTACTATTAAAGTATCTGCGGGCCCTGTACAGTACGCCCAGCTTCTGAGAGGCCAGCTTTACTCTGGCAAACAAAAAAAAAATAACAAAAACAATAATAATAACACGTCTCTGAATGTTTTAAAAAGTAATATTTTTTTACCTTCATAAAAAAATTTAGGGCATTAATTGCAATGAACACTTGTTTTATAAACAATGATATCGTATTTTTTGGATCTCTGTATAAGTCAGATTTGAAAAAGAATCCCCCGTTGCCATGTATCTTAAGGCCCCAGTACACATTCGGCCAACGCGTGCGGCCAACGCGTTGGCCGAATGTGTACTGGGCCATTTTGTGTGAATTTCGCGTTTGCGGCCAACGCTCGCCGGCGAGCCGATGAGTGTCGGTTTTTCGTGCACGAATCAAAGGAATTTGGCGCGAGCGGCAAAGAGCGTTCACACATTGGCCGAACGTTCAGTTCATAGTTGCGCGTCGGCCGGAGTGGACGTGTGTGGTTTGGTATATTTAGTAGACTGTAGTGTCGTGTCGCGAATATGGCGCCATGGAGTAACGAAGAACTGTTTAGGTTCATTGATTATTATCATAATGAATCCATTATATGGAACCCCAAACACCAGCAACACAAAAATAAAAACAGAGTAAGTAACTTGCCTCACTACATAAAATAATACATGTTTAGTTGCGATATTAATTTGTCTATAGGTATACCGTTCCTAGCTACTTTTTTCGTTTTTACTATCAACTAGAGCTAGTAGTTCCTAACTACTTTTTTTATTTCAGGTTAATGATGCTTGGAGTAGAATTGCAGACAGTATGAATATCCCTGTAAGTGAATTAAAAAAAAAAGAAGGAGTCGTTAATGGCAACGTACAGAATTCATCGTAGGAAGAAAATCCAGTCCATTAAATCCGGCATGGGTGAAGAGGAATATTACAACCCAATTTGGCCGTTTTATGAAGCAATGGACAATTTTTTAAATGACGTTTATGAATTTTCCAGCATTATTAACACAGAGGGTAACAGTGTAAGTAAAACAACATATTTATTTTGACAAATTTTAATTATTTTCTGTACTGTTTCTACAAAAATAATTCATAAAATCCAACCGTATCTGGGTTGCTGTTTGGGTAGGTCTACGTGGCACATTTTGTAATGGCAACAAAGCACTATCTCTATTTTCATTTCTCCATGATTCTGGTCGTACAAGTTCTCCGTTAATGAAAGTATCAAATGAACCTGGGGGTGTATAAATATTCCGAGATGAACTACTGTATCTCAAGAAGTTATGTAAAAGTAGACAAGACATTGAAATAATAGAGGCTCGTAAAGGGGTTTCCAGAGCTATAGCTTTTTTAAAAAATCGAAACCTGTTGGATAGGATGCCGAAAGTATTTTCTACTTTTACACGAGAATGAGACAATTGCTGATTAAATATTCTTTCCGGGGATCCTTGGGCATGGTGGCCTGCAAAAGGTTTCATTATGTGGCTACTAAGCGCAAATGCTCCATCTCCTAAAAATACGAACGGAATATCATTGTCGCCATCCGGAAGTGGGCTCGGAGGTGGTAAATTCATAGTGCCAGAAGATAGTTTTTGACATAAAACACTCTGATTAAATACGCCGCCATCACTTATCCGACCTTTACATCCTACATCGGCAAACAAAAAACAATAATTACTATCAACTAGAGCTAGTAGAACAATGCTGAAGCTGCCTTTATAGTTAATATAGTCAGACGCACTCTTTGCCGGTGATTGTATAGTTATGTGTTTGCCATCTATAGCCCCAAGGCAATGGGGGAAAGTAAATCCTTCTGACTTGTTAACCCATTCGTCTGCAGTTTCAGGCATCTGAAAAAAAAGTTTTTAACGAGTTAAAAAATTTATTAAAAAAATTTCAACATGTTTTTAACAAGTTATTTTTTTACAGGCCTCATCATCGACATATTCTGTAGAAGATACACTAGATGAACAAGATGATAGTCAAGGAAACAACTCCGTAGCTGGGAGTAACAGTAATCCAGGAAAAGTTCCAGCTACAAAGCGACGTTGCAAAAATCCGCCAGAATTAGCAGAGGCTAGCAGAGAGATGTCAAATGCTTTCAACACTTTAAATCAAGTCCTTAGTAAAGATTCTTCAACACGAGAAGATGATCCATGCGAATTATATGGAAAACTTCTTGCAACAAAACTGAGGAAATATACAGAGATTGAAAGAGAAGAAATCATGTTAGATATAGATAACATGTTGTTAAACAGGCGTCGAAAATCACAAATGATTCCTAAAAATTCATACTTCATTCGTCCGCCCTCTTCTCAAAATTCATATGTCATTCGTCCACCATCTTCTCAAAATTTATACCGATCTGAATGGTCATGCTCGCCTCCTCCGCCTTCTTCCCCTCAAAACAGACCATTTTCAGCAAGTACACCACCATCTACATATTATGTTCCTAATCAACTTCTACCTCGACGAGTTCAAATAATTTCCAATGAAGTTTTAGCCCCAGCACAAATATACACGTCACAATCTTCACCCAACCCAACCCATCCACCGTCACAAGAACAGCAAGAATCTCCTGTTGTAATAAGTATACCAGAAGTCTCTCAACATACTATGACTGATGATCACAGTTACACGTGCGAAGGGTACAATTCTTCAGAAACTGACGCAACTCCATCACAAAATATTCTTTATCGAGCATATAGAGATGCATAAAAAAAAACAAATTAATTGAAACCTATTTGAGTCAAATATTTGTCAACACAAATAAGGTAAGTATTATCTTGAAATAAATAATTGATTAAAAATAAAACCTTTTTTTTTACCTACCTTAATCATATCTTTTAACACTTCATTGAGTGCTAAACAGACTTCAATCACTATGCGTGAGATGGCTGGGCTTGACATTTTAAACAGATAGTGCAGACTTCTGTAACTGTCCCCGGTAGCTAGGAATCTTAAAGTCACTGCTAGCCGTATTTTTACTGGTATAGCTTCCCTCCATTTTGTGTCCTGTTTTGAAACGATCGGGGAAATTTTTTGTACGAGGTATTCAAAGTCAGTAGGTGACAATCGTACGAAGTTTTCAAACTCTCCAGATGGCTCTGCTAGAAGCTCGGCAAGTTGGTTGTTCATGGTCTCCCTAAAAAATGTTTTTTTTAAATTCTATATAATAAAAATAAATACCGTCACGCCTATATTTTCACAAAGGGGTGGCAGAATACTCTAGAAGTACACACATTCAAAATAGGATACTAACAATTAAAACAAAATTTGATTTACCTTGTTCTGTTTCGATGAATACTCAGCATCCACCATCTTCTTTTGCGCCATCTTTTTTTAATCACTCTTCTCTGGTGCACAAGTAAAAAAAATCTGAAAGCGCTGTACAAGTATATCGCAGCGGCCGCAGTCGCCCTAACGTCCATCTTCATCTAACGACCAACGCCGAATGAACACGCGAATGTGTGAACGGTATCACGAAAATCTGCCGGTCGCATTCGCCGCACGCGTTGGCCGAATGTGTACTGGGGCCTTAACGACCAACGCCGAATGAACACGCGAATGTGTGAACGGTATCACGAAAATCTGCCGGTCGCATTCGCCGCACGCGTTGGCCGAATGTGTACTGGGGCCTTTAGCGTAATTTGTAACTTAGTTTTTGCTGGGACAGCCGCGAGAGTGGTATATTTATGCGCGCGCATAACTGTGTCCTTTTTTAAATTTTAGACAACAGTAGTTCTTCCGAAATTCGCACTTGATTGCGATAGCCTTCGGTATCTTCTAACGCCATCTCTCAATATAGTGTTAGAAGCACCCATTTCTTTTCTCCTTATAATCCATTATCTGGCCCAACGTTCGTTCCGTAAAAGGTCTGAAATCGTAAGGACGCACGCAGCGATAACTTCACTCGACGCCATCTTGATTAGCAAAATCGGTTCGAGTTAAAATGAAATATCTGAACGATATCTTGTTCAATTTTTGTAGTTCAATAAAAGTTGCTCAACTAAAATTGCTCTGTCAGAACGGTTCATTTGGGTGAAGAAATCAGTAGATTGTCAAAATATTAATAGGGGCTAAGTCAGTAAAGAATTTCCGAAAATTTCCTGGGGTGGCTAGAAATTTTAGGAGGGACAAAAATTCCCCACAATATTTTGACATTGAATTTGGGGGGAAGGTGGTTTGCGAATTTCAGACAATAATAATTCCTCACATTTTTTCAAATCCTCGGGGTAGGGGATAGCTAGGGAGTTTCGGGGTAGGTATAATATATATATATATAATATAATAATATACACAATATTTTCAAATCCATGGGACTAAAGAATTTCGAAAAGGAATAATTCCCTACATTGTTATTTTCGAGAAAAATTGCCCGTAATTCATAATCTTTTCACTGAATTTGGAAGATTTTGTCGGTATATTTTCGGAAAAGTTCGGTTAATTTTCACAAATTTCGGTAGATTTTCTAGGAGTATTGGTAGATTTTTGTCGAAATCGGTAGATCTATCGAAATTTCGGTAGGTAATGGCATCGCTGGTTGTCGTTTAGTTATATGAAAATGTTACATAGGCCCCGGTAGGAGCCCTGGCAATTGATACCATTTAAAAAAAATACTGATATACGGGGCCATAAAATATATGGTTTATAATTAAGTAGGTAGGTATTTATGTACCTACTTTTTATGTACTACTATTTATGAGCGGAATTTTGGTTTTGATTTAGAAGAGAAAATTAGAAATGGACTTTTTTTACAGTATATTTTATTAAGCTATAAAATTTTTACCATTTGTCAAACTGAAATAATATTTTATGGATGGTAGATACTCGAGTTACCAAAAACGTAATTATAGTAAAAATGGTCACCGTAGATTTAAGTCTATACCTAAGTATTGATAATTATTTTTTTTTATCAATATTGATCAAAATACAATAAACTGTACACACAGAACCTACTTTTTGGAACATTTTTTTGAACAATATTGATCAATATACAAATTAGAAAGCGCAGAACACCGCCACCAAGTAGGTACTAAATAAATTCAATTTGGAACGTTAAAGTCAATATGCTACACTGGCGCCTCTAGCAGTGTTGATATTGCCACTATTTCACTGTAGTTGGACGTATTATTTATCTTACAGGGTATTTGACGGTAGGAAGTAACCATGTTCTAATTTCAGAACCCAGCAGTTCATGATCAGACCACGGGAAATGTGCCCACAGACCAAACCAATCTGCTGACCTGTAGTGTCACACTTTTCTCTTCAGCCTCTCGTTTGGCGGTCTGAAGATAACAGGGATTGATGTCGTAAATACTGTCGTTTTTACTTTTTATGGGATAGCTGATTGGTAGGGAGGGGGAGGGAAGTAGCTATAATTTTTAATTCATTCGAGACGTTATGAACATAAATCAAACATGTAAATCATAATTCCTTTTTTTTATCATTTAAGTTACTCATTACTTTTCAACTCAAAACCTTTTTTCTGTTGAATAATTTCAGGGATATTAGTAGGGGATAATTTTCAATACATTTTATTGTATTGTAAGAGGAAACAAAATAAAATCAAGCTTAACTGTGTATTTTTTATGAGTTAAAAACATTAGAGATTTATTTATTCGTAGCCATTTAACAATAAATGAGTTAGGCATTGATGAGTATGTACCTAATTACATAAACAGGGGTATTTTTAGGACACTTGGAATATATGAAAAGCCTTGTAAAAATTCCTTGAAACTGAATTAAAATACATATCGATTAACTTCACGCAATGGAATATTTTCTTAACAAGGCCTATCAGCACTATTTTATGTTATAATACACTACTTAATTATATATTGTTTCCTGCCAAGAAACACTTGGTGATGAAGTTGTCTTGTTTACTATAATATATTTTAGATAATATGGTTATTCTTGAGTCACACAAACTGTGTTTAATCATGTGTGATTGATTGGTAATCTTATTTAGGTAAATATCATTTAAAATGCACGGCAAGTTGATTAAAATCGTATTTCCTAATGTGACAGTCTCGGCAACCAGTGAACACCCAACGGCCATTGAAGGACATATCTCGGATGGGGTCGCAGTTGGAGCCGGTGAGTTGGACTCTGACAGAGGGGTGATCCAAGGATTGCAGAACGCAGGCTCCATCCTGCCTCCCGGCCAGGAACCTAGTGCTGGACACACTGGCTAGGCTGATGACTGGGCTCGCAGACTCCCACCACTCGCTGATAACTGTGCCGGTTTCGGTAGATACAAGAACAATCTGGAAAATAATATTTTAATCAAAATCATCATTAACCAATATTCACTGATGAAAGGAAGCATATCCAGCTGCTACCTTCTTAACCGTAAAGTAGAAATTCATTTTGAAGTTTTGTCTGTTAGTTTCTATGTTAGCAAAAAATTTAATTTATAGTGTAATCCATCTGATATTTCTGTATGATCGCATCTATTACGCTTACTACATCATTTCAACCAGAGCTATAGAGCTTTGAAATATTGATATGACCGTCAAAAGTTAACACACAAAACATAATATTGGTTGTTCCATCTATATAAATAAATATGTAAATGTTTGTTTGTTCAAAATCTTAAATTCTGAAAGTTCTTCACCGATTTGCT